>WOAB01000513.1:1308741-2539983 GCA_027886185.1 Rheum nobile
GCATTCACCATAGATGGATCTGGAGTCTGAATATCAGTATTATCCAAAGGGTTATCCTCCATTTGCACATCATGAACATTGGCTGCAAACTTGCCACTGTCAGATTGATCTATTGGACCCTTGTACCACTCAGGGTATCCAACAATCTTGAAACAAGTATCCTTGACATGTCCTCTTGCACCACAATGACTACATTTCAATCTCTTTTATCTATTATGTCCCTACTAGGCTCATTTCTGCCTCCATCATACTGTTTTCCAGCATCTTGAAACCTTCCCTGTAGGTATCTATTGACTGCAAATGCCATTGTATCCTGTGACTGAGTATTCAAGTTAGTAATTCCTTTCTGTCTTTCAACTCTCATTACTATCTGAAAAACTTTGTTAACACCTGGTAATGGTTCCATAGAAAGTACATTACTACGAACATGTTCATAGCAATCACTTAGCCCCATAAGAAACTGCATAACGTTGCTCTTATGTTCCCTTTCAAGCATTTTCTTTAACAGCAAACACCTACAATTTTCCATAGCTCCACAGTCACAAGTAGGAATACCTTCCAAAACCTGTAATTCGTCCCGTATCTTTTTCAATTTTCCATAATATGCTGCAACACTTAGGTTTTCTTGCTTGATATTAACCAAATCTTTCTGTAGTTGATATACTAAGGGAGCATTAGATTTTGAAAATCTTTCAAGAATCTCACTCCATAACTCTCTTGCCGACTGAACATGCATAAAACTTTCACCAATTTCACAGATCATCGAATTGATGATCCAACATCTCACCATATAATCAGATCTAAGCCACATCGCAGCCTTTTCTTCACAATCAGTAGGAATTCTACAAGTTCCATCTATATATCATAATTTCATCTTTGAACCTAGTGCCATTCGCACTCCTCGACTCCAAGAAATGAAATTAGAACCATTGAAATGCGTTGCAATTATTTGCAATCCAGGATGATCTGAATTTGACAAGAAAAGTGGATCTCCATAGCCACTCTTACCTTGTCCAGTAGCATTTCCTGCATTTCTGCCTTTGGAAGCATCGCGAACTCCATCTTCGCGCAATCCGTCTGTCTGAGCTCCATCTTCGCGGCCTTCAGTTTCTCCAAAGCCTTCATCCATCATCATCTTCTGTTGTCGGAGAATAGATCGAATAGTAACAAGAAATCGTCTCGATTTCAATTCTTTGATCCAACTGGATCAACCGATCGATCCGATCTTCAACGAAGCTCTGATACCATTTGAAGATTTGAGAGAGGAAATTTGGAAAGAATTATGTATTGATCGTTACCTATACAAGCTACACCTCTGCTATATATACAAGAAAGTAAATCTAACGGCCTACAACTAACTGCTAACAACTCTAACAAACCTCACGTGACAAGCACGTGATCCACATTATTCCATATAGTCTCATACTACCCATTTGAGATTGGACATGGTAAAGATCTTTTTGCCCAAAGTGTATCTTATTTGGAGGTGCTATAGTGAATAGTTTAGCATATTGTGTTTGTGAATGTCATTATGGAAATTCAAATCATAGCTTTTGCCCAAAGTGTATCAAAATTTTGAGTTGGGGAATTATAACCGTATGGCCACTTCAGTCTGCCTTGTGTCTTTTGTGCAAGACCACTTTAGTTTGGTACCATAGGAGGACTTTGCTTAGTTAATTGTATTTAATTTTCTTCAAATCGAAGCCCTAATTTAAGCTCTTTGCTTCTAATTGTTGACCACACCAAAGAAGGCGAACAATCACTACAGCCAAACATGGAGGTGGTGAGAAGGACCACTCTAGTGTTAGGTTTCTCTCTCTCAAACTTTTTTCTATATGGATTCACATCCGTTCTCTCTGACTACTACCAACCACCATTGTAGCTTCTTGTTGTCGATCACTGTAATGTGAATTATCTTCTTGCTTGAAACAAGTTGGCCGGAGGTAGTCTATTTCTTACTATTGTCAAGCATTGTAGAGTTTGTATGAAACATATATATATATATGAATTGTTGTAAATTTGGTTTGACATAGTGATTTTCGGCCTTAATTTTTTATTAGGCTAGTATTTTTTTCTGATAAATACGGAAAACAAGCCCGCCTATTGCTGAGATAGCAATCATTCGAATAAAATCACGTAAAGGCGCAAATTCTACAAGTTTTCTCATTGTCATAAGGCTTTTGATTAATCTGGTATGGTGAATCTTTGATGTACTCTCTCTAAACACTGTCAGGTATAATCTTTGATGTACTGAGGAACCACTTTATCATAGCACCTCTCTCCCTCCATACTAATTATTTATTTATTATCTTCTACTTTCATATTTTTTGTAGTTTGAAGCACACATAAACCAATTATCGGGCAGTGGAACGCCCTTTCAATTCTGATCAAGCTTCTGTCTTTTCCTTCGGAACTCATTTTGAGTTTTCTTGCTTTGAATTGTAATTTTGCACACTCTAAGGTATTTCTTTCTCTTTCTCCATTGAATTCTTGATGTGAATGTTTCCTCTTTTGTCCGCTAAACTTGAATTGCTTATGAATTGATGTGTCGATGCAGCTGAATACATTTTGGGAAAGTTTCACAACGATGAGAAATATAAGTAAAAGAACGCTACATCATATCAAATCTCAAATGAACCACGAAAAAGTAAATTCTCACTCTGAATTAAGTTTTTCGGTTCCTAAAATGCATTTGAAATTTCAATGAGAAGTAGATTCCTGATATTATTTATGCTTATATAAAGTTAAAGTTTTACTGCTCGATTTTTATTTGTGCATAGATAAAGTTTAAGTTTTAATGCTTGATTGGAAAATCTCACCTAATCAATTCTTGTTTTACTGTTTGATGATTGTTTTATAATATCGATTTGCAACTGCGTGCTTTCTTTGCTTCTATTGATGCTGATTTTTTCTTGTCATTACCCACTAAAAAATCAGTATATCATTACTAGATACGTGACCTTGTGAGAGATACTGACAATTGTTGGTTGCATATGTGCTGATGTATTAACATTCTGAATTTCTTTATTTCAGTACCATTTTTATATATCTTATAATTTTTCTAAAAGGTCAGAATTTCTTCATCTCAGTAACATTCGTTCAATCAACTCTTCATAGTAGATACAATCTCGCATTTCATATTCTAAACAAGAAAATCTTATTTTCTGAATTTGGGGTTGAATACTTTTAATCCATTCCATAAGATAAAATTTCATCCTATTTAATCCAGTCATTTGTAGTAGGTTATTATTGCTCCTATGGTGGACAACCACTTCACTAGTGTTTGATGCAGAACCCCGCACCTGTGGTTAAAATTGAATTGTGATGCGGTCTCTAAAGGGAATCCAGATGTCGTGAGTTGTGGGCGATACTCCATGGTTTGCAGTTCGTGGCAAGGGTGAATGTGAACCGTCTTTTGCTTGAATCGGACTCCCTTGTTGCGGTTACGCTTCTCCAAAATCCTCGGTGGCAAACTCATGGTGATTTCTTTCGACAAACAAAATCACAGATCTTATAGCCAACCTTGTGTTGGTTCTCCCTGCCTCCTTCCCTAAATTTTTAAACCCTCCTAGTCCTATTGCTTTATTACCTGTTATTTCTGTTGAATCCTCTATCGTTGTAGCAATTTTCACTAATATATTAACGTGTCATAATTTGTATAAAATTACAATTTTTACAAATATTTATAATATATTATAAAAGTGTATATATGCATATAAAATTTATATGTAACTTTATTTTATCGTTATTAAAAAAATAAAACATAAAAATATAATTGAAGTCTTAACTTATGCCTAAGGCATGCACAGTGTTAATCAAACATTTTACAACATACAAGCATAAATAGTACAATATACTGTATTCAAATACAACCTTCCCATTTCCAGAAAGAGCAGACAATGCAACATCCTTTGCACCCTCTTCATAAACCTTATTATGAGTTGAGCATTTTGGACCAAATACTTTGTCTGGCATAAATCAAAAGACCAATGATATAAGTTTAAGGACATTCAGTAACGGGCTTCAAGATCTACAATTTAGAAAATTAATAATTATGCAGTTCATTTATTAGAATAAACACATTTAAGTCATTTCTAAAATTAGCTAATAAGGGACAAAGCTACCGTTTTTCATGCTTGCATCCAACATCAAAGGACCCCAAACATCTAAAGGCACGAAGAATTTGTTCTTGAGCATACACTTGAAAAGCACAAACTCAGGGTCATAAGTATTAGCGGCACAAGTGGTGCGTAGAATGGATTTGACATTTCTGAATTCTAATGAATTAGGGTTGTTCTCAATAAGAAAAGCGACGACGAAGACAAAAGCCCTCTTGAGATTATGAACATCGTCGACTAAGAACAAGTGTGTGATGATGGAGTTCATGGGGGAATTACACGGGAAGGAGGAGACGTCGATGAGGTATTTGAGCGGCTTCACTAGTGTCTTGAATGGGTGTATGGCAGTTTCCAGGGCGGTTTTGGAGATGCATTGAAGGTGGAAGGTGGACTGTGAGTGATGTAGGAAGACTGGCTGCGCGTATCGAAGAAGAGATCGGTTCGTCCGGACTTGCGCAGATTGGTCGTTCGGTGTCCGTGTGACGCCTATAATATATTTTCGGGAAGCGGGCCAGCCCTACGAGTCCAAATCACTGCTTAGCTGTGACCTAAGGGCTTTTTAGGCCATCTGAGAACGTTTCAGGCCTCAACGCAGCATTTTAGTATTTTTCGCAATTTATATTTTATTTCCGTTTTGCTTTATTTTCGCGTTAGGGTTTCGTTATCATATTTAAATACGTTTTCGGTTGTTGGCAGACTTTATCTTTTATTCAATCAAACCCTAATAGTTTTCTCTTATTTTCTGGTGGATTTCAGAGCTTGTTCTTTGAGTTCGTCGCTTGCGAACTTAATCTCTATCCAAGTTTAGCGATTGCTAATCCTTCGCGTTTTCTACTGCGTCAGGTGGTATCAGAGCAGGCCTTTTTCTGTATCTTTTCGTGCTTGATTCACCATGGGAGATCAACCGGTGACCAGGGCAGACTTAGAAGGGATTACTGCGGCCTTTACCACAGCCCTTACTACTTTGACGACACAGATGACTACTTTAACGACCCAAATGCACAATATGAATAACAACAACAACAACAATAACGACACCAATAACGGCGATCCACGAGGAGACAGGAGAGAAGAATTGAATAGGGTTCCGCGAGGCGGGAACAATCGTGTTGCTGAGAGTTCTAGTTCAGAGGAAGAGGTAGAAGATGATGATCACCGTGAAGTTGTGGGTAATCCCCAGAACAATCACGACTACCGGGTGAAGGCTGATATTCCATTGTTCTACGGAACCATGGGAGTGGAGGAATTTCTGGATTGGCAGATCAACGTTGATAGATTCTTCGACGTCATGGGCGTCCCTGAAAACAAGCAGGTTAAGATGGTGGCGATCAGACTGAAGAGCACTGCTGCTGTATGGTGGGATAAACTTGTTGTCCAGAGGCAGAGGCAAAGAAAGGGACCAATCAGAACATGGAGGCGTATGAAGCAATTGATGTTGGAGCGGTTCTTACCGGAAGACTATGAGCAGATTCTGTATAAGATGTATATTGAATGTGTTCAAGGAAGGAGAAGCGTGACAGAGTATACATCTGAGTTCTTGCGTTTCTCTGAACGTAATGAACTAGGGGAGTCAGAGAGCCAGAAGGTGGCTCGATACATCAGCGGCTTAAAGGGTTCGTTACAGGAAAATATGGGTTTGCAGACTGTATGGACCGTGACCGAGGCCTCCAGTCTAGCCCTGAAGGCTGAATTGATGGAGAAATCCCCTCGAAATTTCTCTTCTTTTCATAGGTATACCCCTCAGAATAATCTTGAGTCGGCGGGCGAGAAGGAAAAGGGTGCCGCGAGCAAGGATCTCAGTTCCTCGACCAAGGGAACTAGTAGTTTCAGAGGTTCAAGTAGTTCCACGCAGAGCAGAGCACCAAGTCAGAGACCAGCCAATCCGTATGCTAAACCAACTGGTGACAAATGTTTTCGTTGTGGCGGACAAGGTCATAGATCGAATGTTTGTCCGACTAGGAGAACTGTCACTCTGATATAGGAAGGAGAAGAAGACAAAGAGGATGATGAATATGTTGGAGTTGAGTTTGCTGAGGAACAGTCACCTGAGAAGGTGAATATCGTGCTCCAAAGAATCTTGTTGTCATCCAAAGAGGAAGGGCAGCGTAAGAATTTGTCCAGGACACACTGTTCCATTCAGAACAAAGTGTGTAATTTGATTGTGGATAATGGCAGCACCAAAAATTTGGTTTCTCAGAAACTGGTGGATCACCTGAAGTTGCCCACAGAGCCACATGAAACGTCGTACACCCTAGGTTGGGTGAGCAACGGTACCCAAGTCCGAGTGTCGCAAACCTACAGGGAAGAGGTATTTTGCGATGTTATTAATATGGATGTTTGTCATGTTTTACTCGGTCGACCTTGGCAGTATGACAATGATGTCACGTATAGAGGACGTGATAACGTGATGATATTTATGTGGGGCATACACAAGATTGCCATGGCTCCTATTTTGAACTTTGCTAAGAGTTCAGGGAGTAAAAGGTCCAGCTTCTTGATTATGACACAGAACGAAAAGGAGCTTGATGAGGCCTTCAAAGAAACTGATTGTTTCTGTCCAGTGGTGATTAAAGGATTGATGAGTGCTGTAAAGGAGAAAACAACAATTCCGGAAGAAGTGCGAGAGATCCTTAAGGATTTCGAGGAGTTGATTGCAGATGAGTTGCCAAATGATAACAGGTTTTTGTCGTTCTAAAAACTGCTATGCAAAGTATCCAAACAAACCCTAAACCGTAGTCCTAGGTAAGTACAGGTCGAATCCACAAGGAGGCGAATTCTATCTTAATATGCAATTCGTATGTCAATCCAACGTAACCAAAGGGGGATTTTGTTTGTTTAATTAATCTAAGCATGCAAAAGTAAATAACTAGATGTGATGGATTCAGTAATGGGGAAAAACACTTAGTCAAACAACATCCACTAATCGTATGATAAGTTGATCATAGATACTCACTCAAAATCTCATGCAATGGTGATTCCAATTCCTTTTCAGATATAACTAATAGCACAACCAGATACTATTAGCACTAACTAATTAAACAACCCTGAAACTATCAAGATTCAGTTTAACAGCAATCTTACGGATAGGAATATAGTTGGATACAATTCTAGCATAAAACAACCAGCTTTTATCCTAGAATGTAAATCAATTATCTTCTGCATAAGACTAGCACAACCAGATACTAGTACGATGCAGTTGCTACTCTGAAATAGATATGCTCAACCAGTAACAATCTAGATCTAGCAATCAATCAATAACAACAAACCCTAGATGCGTCCAAATAGAGATTATCAATATCAATCATAAGCAACTTAAGCAAGAGAAAGATAAAAACCATGCAATAGATTAAGAACGAGAATCTTACAACTGAATCAAAACGAAAGCTTCAGCGTCTGACTAAGCAAGAGAGGCTTAGTTCTTCATAGCAAGAGAATACGTAGAATAAGAAATTAGGGTTCCCAGATAGAAGAAACAAGTTTTCTCAACCCTTAAATACCAAAGGAAAATAATCTGAAATTATCCTAAAAAGAAATAATAAAAACGTAATAAAGTAATATAAAATAGATCCGAAAAGGAAATCGGCTCGGCGATGCTTCCGTCAGCGGCGGCGGCCGCTGCTTCTCCCACGGCGATCGCCGTAAATGCGGCGGGCGTCGCAATTAAACGGCGATCTCCGTTTCCAGGTCGTAGCTAAGGTCTCTCCAGGGCAATTAACGGCGGTCGTTGTTCCTTCCGCGGCGGTCGCCGCAATTCTGCTTCTTCATCCTTCGCTCCTAAGGCTCCAAAAACGCAACTTCCGCACCTCCTCGCCAAGTCTCCAAATCACCTCCAAAGCATCCTAAAACACCACTAAAATCATGCCAAAACTCCGTCAATACACACAACATAATCGTGTGTATCAAACTCCCCCACACTTGAATCTCTACTCGTCTCGAGTGGATAGAGAACTACCACCCATTACCAATGAAGCACCTAGATCATCAACATGTAAAGAAGCTTGCAACTAAGAGTAAAAGCATCTACATGAAAGCTCAACATCCCTCAACCAACCGACCACAACACAACTACACCCTCAACTCCAGCATCGTAATCAGCACAACATCAACACAAGCACACAACAATAACAATATACTCCTCAGCAGCAAACACGACACACATCCAAGCTTAAGGGCAAGCAGAATACTTCCCCCAAGCTTATCTCGGTCATCCAAAAATGTAAGTAGCCACTAGTCCTAACCTCCATCTATGACTCCTTATGTCTCCCAAAGTGACCTACCCGACAATCCTTCTTTGTCTCCTCTTCTTATGTCGCCCCGCCGGTAAAATGAGATCCTAGAAAACACTCCTCTTCTTTTCACTCATTTTGCCTAGGAGCCCTTTCGGGTTTTCATCCTAGCCACTCATTTCATTTTACAATAGATGTGCTCACATAAGCTCACGTCACTCTTGACCTCATATTACCCCAGCCTAATGCTGGTCCAAGCCACCTGCTTATTACCTAGGCCGCCCTTTCGGGCTTTCGACATATCCCAGGATTTCAATGATAGCCTTTTTTCAAATTTTTGGCTCTTTTCATTTTTTTTCATTTTTCGCCTCAGCAGCGTAGCAAGTATAAAACCCCACCCCATGCTTAAACATTGCATTGTCCTCAATGTAATGAAAGACAAAAGAATAAAGCATAGGGAAAAGCAAAAAATAACTCACAACGTTGCCGAGTTGGCTTGGACACTTCCTTGTTGCTGGTGGTGTAGTCATAAAATTCATGTCCTGGATGTCTGCATCAACGCTATAACCTTCATATACCGTGCAACCATAGGAAACCACTGTGAAGTGCGGTGGTTATACAGGAACTCAGGGTGGCACGGCCTTCAACTCCATCAACTTGTACCATGCAACCAAAAGGAACCACTGTGGGGAGTAGTGGTCAATCAAGGGAACGGGGTTGCAAGGCCTTCAAAAATGGGCCCAGATGTCATCGTGGTTGGGCCCTGGTGTATCACCTCTCCAGCTGTCGATTGCAGGGCCATCATCGTTGCCAAGTAAAAGTAGGGTGAATGTAATCTTCCGTTAGCAACATGATGCGCACCTCTCCGTGGAGAATCTAGACAGCTGGGTAAATTATTATTATTTTTTTGACTTTTTTTTTTGTTGGACTTTTTTTTTTTTGACTTTTTCTCCCCGTTTAAGGTCTTTTCGGGGTATCTTATTTTCGTCTTTTGCTCCCCGTTTAAGGTTTTTTCGGTGCCCATTTTTTCAATTTTTTTTTAAACTTTTTTTTTTTAATTTTTTTTTTTTACCTGAGAAAGTGCGGCGGTCGCCGCAATTCTACTTCTTCATCCTTCGCTCCTCAGCTCTTAAGGCTCCAAAAACGCAACTTCCGCACCTCCTCGCCAAGTCTCCAAATCACCTCCAAAGCATCCTAAAACACCACTAAAATCATGCCAAAACTCCGTCAATACACACAACATAATCCCCGGCAATGGCGCCAATTTGATAACAGGTTTTTGTCGTTCTAAAAACTGCTATGCAAAGTATCCAAACAAACCCTAAACCGTAGTCCTAGGTAAGTACAGGTCGAATCCACAGGGAGGCGAATTCTATCTTAATATGCAATTCGTATGTCAATCCAACGTAACCAAAGGGGGATTTTGTTTGTTTAATTAATCTAAGCATGCAAAAGTAAACAACTAGATGTGATGGATTCAGTAATGGGGAAAAACACTTAGTCAAACAACATCCACTAATCATATGATAAGTTGATCATAGATACTCACTCAAAATCTCATGCAATGGTGATTCCAATTCCATTTCAGATATAACTAATAGCACAACCAGATACTATTAGCACTAACTAATTATACAACCCTAAAACTATCAAGATTCAGTTTAACAGCAGCCTTACGGATAGGAATATAGTTGGATACAATTCTAGCATAAAACAACCAGCTTTTATCCTAGAATGTAAATCAATTCTCTTCTGCATAAGACTAGCACAACCAGATACTAGTACGATGCAGTTGCTACTCTGAAATAGATATGCCCAACCAGTAACAATCTAGATCTAGCAATCAACCAATAACAACAAACCCTAGATGCGTCCAAATAGAGATTATCAATATCAATCATAAGCAACTTAAGCAAGAGAAAGATAAAAACCATGCAATAGATTAAGAACGAGAATCTTACAACTGAATCAAAACGAAAGCTTCAGCGTCTGACTAAGCAAGAGAGGCTTAGTTCTTCATAGCAAGAGAATACGTAGAATAAGAAATTAGGGTTCCCAGATAGAAGAAACAAGTTTTCTCAACCCTTAAATACCAAAGGAAAATAATCTGAAATTATCCTAAAAAGAAATAATAAAAACGTAATAAAGTAATATAAAATAGATCCGAAAAGGAAATCGGCTCGGCGATGCTTCCGTCAGCGGCGGCGGCGGCCGCTGCTTCTCCCACGGCGATCGTCGTAAATGCGGCGGGCGCCGCAATTAAACGGCGGTCGCCGTTTCCAGGTCGTAGCTAAGGTCTCTCCAGGGCAATTAACGGCGGTCGTTGTTCCTTCCGCGGCGGTCGCCGCAATTCTGCTTCTTCATCCTTCGCTCCTCAGCTCCTAAGGCTCCAAAAACGCAACTTCCGCACCTCCTCGCCAAGTCTCCAAATCACCTCCAAAGCATCCTAAAACACCACTAAAATCATGCCAAAACTCCGTCAATACACACAACATAATCGTGTGTATCACCAAACGAATTACCTCCTATGCGCGATATTCAGCATCAGATTGACTTGATCCTGGGGTCGAGCTTACCAAACCTTCCCCATTACCGTATGAGCCCCATTGAGAATGAGATCTTAAGGGAACAAATCGAAGATTTGCTAAGGAAAGGGTTTATTCAAGAGAGCATGAGCCCTTGTGCAGTACCAGTCCTTCTTGTCCCTAAGAAGGGTAACCAGTGGAGGATGTGTGTTGACAGCAGAGCTATTAACAAGATAACTATCAAGTATCGCTTCCCCATTCCTCGTTTGGAAGACATGCTTGATGAGTTGGCGGGTTCTAAGGTGTTTTCGAAGATAGACCTGCGCAGTGGCTATCATCAGATTCGGATCAGACTCGGGGATGAATGGAAAACAGCTTTCAAGAGCAAGGACGGACTATATGAGTGGCTGGTGATGCCTTTTGGGTTGTCCAACGCCCTTAGTACCTTCATGAGACTGATGAACCAGGTTCTTCGTCCTTTTACTGGCTCCTTTGTGGTGGTTTATTTTGATGATATCCTGATTTACAACAAGACCAATGAGGAACATCTGGAACATGTGAGGCAAGTACTACAGGTTCTGCAGGAGAATCAGTTGTACGTTAATCTGAAGAAGTGTACATTCAGCACCAACAAGTTGCTTTTCCTAGGCTTTGTTGTTGGCGAAGAAGGGATTCAAGTAGATGAGGAAAAGGTGAGTGCCATTCGAAATTGGCATGCCCCTAAATCAGTGACTGAGGTACGTAGTTTTCATGGTCTGACTACCTTCTATAGGAGGTTTGTACGAGATTTCAGCACTATTACTGCACCTATCACCGAGTGTCTGAAGAAAGGGAAGTTCCATTGGGGTCCTGAGCAAGAGCAGAGTTTTGCCTTGATTAAGGAGAAACTTTGTACCACACCAGTCCTTGCCCTTCCAGATTTTGATAAGATTTTTCAAGTGGAGTGTGATGCTAGTGGAGTGGGAGTGGGCGTTGTACTCTCACAAGAGAAGAGACCATTGGCTTTCTTCAGCGAGAAACTGAGTGATGCTAGGTAGAAATGGAGCACCTATGATCAGGAGTTCTATGTCGTGTTCAGAGCTTTGAGACAGTGGGAACATTATCTCATCCAGAGGGAGTTTATTATGTTCACTGACCATCAAGCCCTGAAGTTCCTGCACAGTCAGAAAGTTATAAATAAGATGCATGCCCGCTGGGTGAGTATTCTGCAGAAATTTCCCTTCATCATTCAACACAAATTGGGGGCTCAGAACAAGGTGGCAGACGCACTGAGCAAGAGAGTGTCCTTGTTGATTACTTTGGCACAGGAGATTATGGGATTCGAGTTGTTAAAGGATCTTTATGAGGAGGATATTGAATTCAAAGAACTATGGGCCAAGTGTAAAGGGAAGCATCCTTCTGTAGATTTCCATATTCGGGATGGCTACATTTTCAAGGGGGATCAGTTGTGCATCCCTTGTTCTTCATTGAGAGAGAAGCTGATTCGGGATTTACATGGGGGTGGTCTTAGTGGTCATTTGGGTCGAGACAAGACCATTGCTAGTCTGGAGGAGAGATATTTCTGGCCACACCTGAGGAGAGACGTTGGTGCTATTGTCAAGAGGTGTTATACTTGTCAGGTTTCTAAAGGTCAGTCTCAAAATACTGGTCTTTATATGCCTTTGCCTGTCCCTGATGATATTTGGCTAGATTTGTCCATGGATTTTGTGTTGGGATTGCCTCGCACGCAGCGAGGTGTGGATTCTGTGTTCGTGGTGGTTGACAGGTTCTCAAAGATGTCGCACTTCATTGCTTGCAAGAAGACTGTTGATGCATCCAACATAGCCAAACTGTTTTTCAGGGAGGTTGTGCGTTTGCATGGGGTGCCTAAGTCCATTACCTCGGATAGGGACACCAAGTTTCTCAGCCATTTCTGGATTACTTTATGGAGGATGTTTGGGACGGCTCTGAATAGGAGTTCTACAGCTCATCCGCAAACTGATGGGCAGACTGAGGTCACCAACAAGACCTTGGGGAACATGATTCAGAGTGTTTGTGGTGACAAGCCGAAGCAGTGGGATTTAGCTTTGCCTCGGGTGGAATTCACTTACAACAGCGTTGTGCATTCAGCTACATGGAAGTCGCCTTTTTCGCTGGTCTATACTTCTGTCCCCAAGCACGTGGTTGATCTGATCAAGTTGTCTAAGGCTCTTGGCGTCAGTGCAGCGGCTGAGACTATGGCGCAGGAGATTCAAGTTGTTAAGGAAGCAGTCAAAGCTAAATTGGAGGCTAATGGGAAGAAGAACAAGGCTGCTGCTGACAAGAGCAGGCGAGTCAAAGTTTTCAAAGAAGGTGATGACGTGATGGTGTTCCTACGCAAGGAGAGGTTTCCAGTGGGTACTTACAGCAAGTTGTAGCCTCGCAAGTATGGGCTGTTCAAGGTGTTGCGGAAGATCAATGACAATGCTTATGTTGTGGACCTCTCGGAGTCCATGAACATTTCTAATACCTTTAACGTGGCTGACATTCATGAGTACCAGGCGGACGAGACCCTTTATCCAGAAGAGAACTCGGGGTCGAGTTCTTCGGAGGTGGAGGAGACTGATGTAGGAAGACTGGTTGCGCGTATCGAAGAGGAGATCGGTTCGTCTGGGCTTGCGCAGATTGGTCGTTCGGTGTCCGTTTGACGCCCATAATATGTTTTCGGGAAGCGGGCCGGCCCAACGAGTCCTCAACGCAGCGTTTTAGTATTTTTCACAATTTATATTTTATTTCCGTTTCGCTTTATTTTCACGTTAGGGTTTCGTTATCATATTTAAACACTTTTTCGGTTGTTGGCAGACTTTATCTTTTATTCAATCAAACCCTAAGAGTTTTCTCTTATTTTCTGGTGGATTTCAGAGCTTGTTCTTTGAGTTCGTCGCTTGCGAACTTAATCTCTATCCAGGTTTAGCGCTTGCTAATCCTTCGTGTTTCCTACTGCGTCAGTGAGGAGGAGAGGGTTTGAGAGAGAATGGAGGGTTAAAGGAAGGAGTAGAGAGATGGGGCTTCTATGGAATTGGAGGAGGTTAAATTCTCTATTTTGGGAGTCAAGAAGGTTGGGAATTGGAGGATCACTCGGTGCTACTTGGAAAAGGAATCGATGAGAGAGAAACTCTCTCCTCTCTCTTCCTTTTCTGTGCATTTGCTCTCTTTCTCGATGGTTGTCGTCTGAAGAGTGGGAACCCACTAGAAAATCTAACCCTAACCCCTACACAAAATGAACACAGACTCGGTGCCTCCCTCGTCCTTTCATGACTAGGTCATCTTTGGCCCCCTCGGTGGTCTCTGTTGTTCATAAAATCTAACTCTGAATGTCCATCAAAAGCTAAAGATCTTGCTAATTTCCCTAGTGATCTTGGCTTGCATGTGCCAAAATTAAACTCAACCAGGAGCTTGTGCTCCTTTCGAGCTTCTCATGCTAACAATTACTCTGCCATTTATCTTGGTAAACTGAAGTTTCTTAGGTATGCTAAAGTCTCGGGGTATTTTCTGCTGGTTATTAATAGCTTTATGTGTTGAATGCGTGATATTAATGGTACTCTTTGTTTTTTTAAGCATGAATGTAGAACTGGTTGTGCTTCCCTCATTTATGATTTGAGACTTTGGAGTTGTGAGCATATATTCTTCCCCTCTGTTTTGTTATCTGATCCCTTTCACTTTGCATGTGTTAATACTCGATTTGGTAACCCCCTTTTAAAGATAACTTCTACATTGAGCCTGGTAATTTCATCATTATTATTGAGGCGGATACTGTTATGATTACATACTCTAGGCCTTACTCTTTCGTGCTTTTCTTACCCAAATCTTTGCATGCATTTTTATTGTTGGTTTCTTGAGACTGACAATCATTACACTATTTTTAATCATCTATTTAACTGTATGAGAATTACCTGCTTCTAGTGCACCATCTCACATTGTCTTGTGATTACCTTCTCACTCTTTGCCCCGACTGTTTTCTCCTCTTCCATCCATTCTCACTGTTGTGCCATGGATCCTGCTAATTAAGAGGTACAAAAATGCTCTGGTCCATAACAGACCTAGCTCCTCTAATGTTGATCAGACCACCCCTCCTCCTCACACGTTGCCCATTCCCACCTTCACCCATGTCCCTTTCCATGCTTCGCACCACCCTTCTCACATTGTTGACCCTAACATCCATTCTTCTACCTTTGTTTTCCCACAAAATGTCAACCCCTCTGTGCTCAATCGTGATGACCCCCACTCTATTCCTGCTTCCCTACTGTTAGAAGGGAAAGAATGGGCCTTGCACATTTTTGTGTGCTTGCCAAGATGGTGAAGACCCCATTGATCCTAAGGTTCTAACTGGCAAGATGAAAATGAATTGGAAAAACACTAAAGGAGTGGTCCATTACCAGGAGTTGGCAAACAACTGGATCCTTTTTAAATTTTCCAATCAAGAAGACATGGATTTGGTTTGGGCCAACAGGCCTTACCATGTACAAGGTAAACTTCTATCTCTCATCTCTTGGGTTGACTCTTTCCAGCCTTTTAATCGTGCTGATATTTGGATCAAAATCCCCTTTCTTCCTCACCGTCTCTATAACCAAATTGTTATCGACGTCATCTTGAGAGATAATTATGTTGGCTTTTTCATTAAACTTGATCAAGCTTCCACTGTCAGAAATAAAATGAAATTTGCTAGAGTCTGTATAAATGTTGATCTCACCTCTCCTCTTGTCTCTGTTGTGAGAATGAATGCTCAAGATGATACTATGGCTTTGAGTGTTTGGTATGAGGGTTTCTCTTCAGGTTGTGTTGCTTTGGTGAGCCTGACTATGCCAATGATGCCTTCTCTTTTAATACTGCTCAACCTATAAGAATTGCTATTACCATAGCTTCTTTGCATGAGCATGATGCACTTGAACAAGAAACAAGAAGAAGAATCATTGGTGATGTCACCCATGTTCCTGATAGATCCTCCATTCCCATTGTGTAGTTTTGCTACTTTTTTTATGCCCCTGTACGTACACAGGGTTGTTCATCAGCCCAAAATCAAACCTAATAAAATTGAAACAAAATATCAATTTTTTGTGGACTGAAAACCGAATCGAATATAATCGGTTCAGGTTCGGTTTTTTCGGTTCGGTTATAAACCTAAATATTCGAACATGTTAAAAATAGGATAATTTAGATTACTAAAAAAGCGTCTTAGTGAATCGAACCGAATTTGAGCCAAATTGAACCGAACTGGGCCAAATTGAACCGAATTAGACCGAATCAAATAAAGGTTAACTAATTTATCTAGAAATCTAGTATTTTATTTTTATTTTTAAAAATATTCAATTTTGACCGAACCGGAATCAAACCGAACAAAAAACTGATTATTGTTTTTTATGAAAACTGAACGAAATATTAGACCGACTGATGAACAACCCTACCTGCACAATGAGCTCGAGTACTATCTACATGCTTATTCCTCGTATAAGTGCACCTTCTTAATATGTTTTTTTCTACAATTTTCGAATGAAACATGTCTTGCTTTGGCATAACTCAAGGACTTTGCCTGTGTGTGCAGAAAATAGCTACCTATCTAAACATTGACTTGGTCTTTCTTTCCTTTCCCTTGAACAATATGTGTACTTGCATCATCACAACTTCGCTTCTGGCTAGTGTTTATTATTCTGACTTGCACTTTCTGATTTTGATTAAGGTTATTGGTGCTCATGGTGATATTATAAGCCACATTTCGTGTATTATATATGCTTCACATTTTAGGGCTCATTTCACTGATCCTAACATCTTCATGTTAGGTGATAATCCTACTGGAGTAGTAAGTTTTGCGGGTAGTTTATGCTATATTTCTCCCTTATTTATGGGGTGTACAAACCTACACTTACAATATATTACATACTTTTGGTGACAATTACGCAAGACTATGTCAAATTTATAGATCTCATCCTCGCTTAGAGGATTGCCCACTTCTTGGTCAAAGGTGTGGCAAATTAGATAAACATAGCCGTAAAATTGTTGTTTCTAATCAGACTTTTAATGAATATCGGATATTGGAATGTGAGAGTTCTTCGTCATCCTGGATTTTGGGAAGAGCTCAAATGCATCCAAAAATCGAATAACATCAATACTCTAGTTCTAGCAGAGACAAAACGTTATCAATAATCCAACAATAATCTTATTAGGAGACTAGTGTTTCAAGAATTAATCTCCATCCCCTCAAATGACACCAGAGATGGAATTTGGATCTAGTTGAACCATAACGACGAAACAAAACAATCAACGCTTGAAAAGGTAACATCTAATATAATCTTCTACAAAAGAAACCATGTGTCAAGTCCGTATCTCCTTATTTTCGTCTATGCACCAACTAGAGAGAGGAAAAAAAACAGCCGAGGGCAACGGTAAGAAAAGGAAATAATCTCTTTGGAATACCTATAACTTTAGTGGGCGACTTGAATGAACTCGAAAATGATAATGAAAAATAAGGAGGAGTGATCTGGAACGTTCATCGATTTAGAAGATTAGATAATTTCAGAAATAATCAAGGCCTAATAAACATGAGTACCATGGGTTTCCCTTTCACTCGGAGACGTAGAATGAGTGGTGTTGACAACACGTATAAAATACTAGATATGGTTATCATTCATCCTGACATTCTAGACATTGGACCAAATTTGACTATTCAACATCACCCTTTTACTTCATTGGTTCATTGTTTAATCACTTTCAGGCTAGGACCTGTAAGAAAACGAATTAACCCGCCCTTTCGTTTTGAAAATGTGTGGGCAGATTTTGAAGACTATGACAATGTAGTTACTAAAATTTGAAAATATCGACTACATGGTTCGTACATGTATACACTTCAACGGGAATTAACTCTTCTAAAAAAATATTCTAAAACATGGGCCAAGGAAAAATTCAACAAAAAACTTCAAATAGCTGCAAAACTCTAAAGAATTGAAAGAACTATAAAACAAACTCTTCCGCTCAATCCAAATTGTGAAAGAACAATTGACCATCTAAAGAGAGCTAGCATAGACAAAACTACATACTAAATTTTCAGCATAAATATTGGAAAAAATTAGCATATGTCCAACATTGTATGTTGGGGGACCGTAATAATAAATACTATCAGACAGTGGCAAAAATCAAGTTCGTTAGGCAAAATATCACTAAGTTTCAAACATAGGATGGCCTCATGATTTTTTATCAGAAACAAATCCAGTGTGAAATTACAAAGGAACTTGGTTCTAGGTTCTAAGTAGACTAACCCACCCATTACACAGATGCTTACCTATCCATTATACAACTGGAGATTACTTAAAATGAAAATTTAAATTTGGTTAAAATCCCAACGGCATGTGAAATATGTACAACAATTTCCAATTGATAAGACACTAGGTCCTGATGGTTTCCCGACGGATTTGTTGATTTTCTTCAAACATTACTGAAAAACTGTTGGGGGCACAAGTTGTTAATACAACCTCTGCTTTTTTCCATTATGAACATATGTTGAAAGAAACAAATCAAGCCTTCATAGCACTCATACCAAAAATAGACACACCTTTTACCATAAATCATAACCGATCAATTAGCTTGTGCAACACCCCCTACAAAATCATAACTAAAATTCTAGCGAACAAACTAGAACCTTTCCTCCCAAAACGATACACCCACTGCAAGGATCCTTTATCGAAGGTAGATTGATCCATGACAACATCTTAATAGCATGTGAAATTTTCCATTCTTTTCACAAAACGAAAACAAGGAAAAAAGGGTGCATGGCAATCAAACTTGATATGGAAAAGGCTAATGACAAAATTAGATAGGACTTCATAGAGCTTATTCTAACCAAATTTGGCTTTCATACCAAGTTTATCCAGCTAATTATGTCATGTATCACAACAACCTCATGCTCAGTTGTCAATTATAATGAGCCTGGCCAAATAATTGTCCGGCAAGTGGACCCTATTGCTCCATACATATTAGTGTTGGCAAAGGAGTACCTACCAAGGACCTTAGCCAATGAAGCTAAAAAAACAAACCCAAAAGTTGGCCTCGGACTTGTAAGAAATGGAACTCCCATCCCATTTCTAAATTTTGCGGATGACACCATTATTCTAGCTGAGGCTGCTCTAGAATGCACGCATTACATCAAATCGTTCCTTCATGAATTCTCCCATGGAACTGAACTATCCATAAACTTCCATAAGAACTATGTACAATTTTTAGCAAATGTTAGCTCAAAAACTTCCACAACAATTGCTAGTACATTCAAGTCTCATTAACCAAGAACCTACAGAAATATCTAGGAATTCCTATTATTTGAGGAAGGATAAATAATGCAACTTTCAAAGAAGCAACTAATTCACTAAAGAAACAATTATCAAAATGGAAAGCTAATACGCTCTCGCAAGCAGGAAGGTCGGTACTAATCTGAGTGAATCTATTATCAAAATTCAACTATATAATGTCGAGTTTTCTTCTCCAAAGAGGTATTCTGGAGGAAATTGACAAAATTATTAAATCTTTTTTTTCTGGAACAAAATGGACACTTTTGGATTCCATCCTCTAATTTGTTAGGACCGCATCTACATGCCAAAGACTGAAGGGGCTGATTTTTCATACTACGGAAACCTGCAACAAATCAATGCAAAGGAAATTACTTTGGAAACTTATCACTGAACTAGATAATATATGGGTCAGACTTATAAAGGAAAAATATGTCAAAGGAGGAATCTCTCTTTGATCTTAAAAAAAATATTGGAATGAATTTAAACAAAACTTAACCTGGCTAGTTGGTTGTGGAACCAAAATAGACTTTTGGAATGCCTAGTGGCTTGGAACAAGATCACTAAATGATACTTTAGGCTGTAATCTAGAAGGTCTTCAGGTCTAAGATTTCATTACACGTGAAAGAGAGTGGAATGTTGATGTGCTACGTCTGAATTTACCAAAAACTATAGTTCAAGAAATACTTGCTCAGTGCACTACTGATCGGATTTACCAAAAAAAACTATAGTTCAAGAATTTATCAAAAACTAATGTTGATATGTGGAAGGCCTGCTCGGATTCCCTCCCTACTACTGATCGGTTAAACAGGCACTACAATAGAATACTTGCTCAGTGCACTCTGCAAGGAGGCAAACGAAAACTTAAACCACCTCTTCTTTGATTGTAAGTATATGAGAGCAGTCTTAATAGAAATTGGAAACGCCATGAATGAAAGTTTAATACCAACAATGCTAACGGACAACTTTGTAGATAATTTGGCAAATAACAGAAGCACCATAAGTAACTTTGAGTTGGCATGCTACACATGGTGACACATTTGGAACCAAAGGAATGAGGTGATATTTAGTAATAAAGTCCTTGATAATATGAGCACTACATAGATTTGTGGGGTACAAAACTCTCAGGATGGCCCATTCGGAAGAAAAAAAGGAGCAATTCCAAGTACGTAAACAAAATGTACATGTAGGATGGAAAAAGCCACCTAATGGTGATCTTAAATTTAATTTTGATGCCATAAGAAGTCGAAATGGGGAGTTCAAAATAGGGTTTATTATTAGGGATAATAAGGGTCAAATCAAATTTTTTGATAAGCAACGAAACCGTTCGACCTTAGTTTTTCATGCAGAAGTCATTGCCATATGGGTTTGTGTGGCCCAGGCATGTAGGCTGGGGATAGAGAAGAAAAGCATTGTAGGCAATAATTTAACCGTCATCAAACCTCTACAAGGATATTGGGACACCTCTTGGGAGATCTAGATGATTATTGAAGACACGCAAAAATTTCTGATTATTTTGAAAATATTAAGGTTCAACATTGCTATAGAAAAGCAAACTAAGTTGTCAACTTCATAGCCTCTAAACAATAAGATATCTACATGTTCAAGTCCTACATTTTAGATGACTCGGGATTTGTAACAGTGAACTTTCACCCTATGTTGAAGGACTTTATTAGGACTATATGTATGGATGATTTAGGTTGAACCTTCAACTTAGTTTTTAATTATGTAAAAAAAAGGTTGGAAATTGGAGATACGACGATGGGGAAGAAGAGCATAATCCGAAGATGGAGAAAGGGAAATTGTCAAAAACAAAACGGGGTGTAAAGTAGTCCTATTTCAGTAAAAAATAAAATGGAATTTTTGCGTGGTACCCTTGAGTTTTTGCAATTTTCGCGAAATACCCGAAGATTTATTATATTCCGCGTGGTATCCCTGAGGTTTTGACAAATTTCGCCAAATATCCTTGACGTCAAAAAACGTTAAATTTTGGGGTTCAGCCGTTAACTCCTAAAAAAAAATATTAAATTACAATATGAAAAATCAAGGTCTATTTGGATCGTATTTTATTTATAATTATAACATGGAATTTAGTATAAATTTATTTAATCTTGTATTATAATATAATAAAATATATCAAAATACACAATTTAAACAAATCCTAAATCACTTATATCCTCCCCTTTTCAAATATAAATGTATCACAAATAATTAAGTCAAGATGAATGTATATAAAACCATTCAGAAAACAAAATATCTAAGAATAAATATGAACGAAAAATCATCCCAACTACAAGTAAACTATGTATTTTGTTTTATATAAATCTAAACAGTGGAAGGGTCGTGTGCTTTTATTTTTTCAAACAATAATATCAAAGTTGGTGGTCTTATGCTTCATTTATATGTAAAGATAAATAATCTTTTACTTTTATATATATATATTATAAAATCGACATCGTATGAGGATGAGAATTGTAGTTTAGAGTACCACACAGACTAAATAAGAAAACTCAGAAAAAAAGAAAAAAGAATAAAATAACACTTCTCGACTTAATTATTTGTGATACATTTATATTTGAAAATGGGAGGATATAAGTGATTTAGGATTTGTTTAAATTGCGTATTTCGATATATTTTATTATATTATAATGCAAAATTAAATAAATTTATACTAAATTCCATGTTATAATTATAAATAAAATACGATCCAAATAGACCTTGATTTTTCATATTGTAATTTAATTTTTTTTTTAGGAGTTAACGGCTGAACCCCAAAATTTAACTTTTTTGACGTCAATGGTATTTGGCGAAATTTGTCAAAACCTCAAGGGTATCTCGCGAAATATAACAAACTTTTGGGTATTTCGTGAAAATTGCAAAAACTCAAGGGTATCACACAAAAATTCCAAAAATAAAATAAAAATAGAAAAAATAAAGTGGTGACACGTGAGTGCATTTTTCGGGAAAAGGAATTTGTTTTAATTGTATTGAGTTGATTAAAAAAACATATCTTGCTATATCGTTGTCATAAGCCATCATCTATGATCTATCCACTACAACGGGGAACCATAAAACACCATATGCAATTAACAACCAAAACCTTTAATTCTGTGGTATTCCCACTCTAATTGTCTCAAAATCGGGAAAATCACTCATAAATCTAAAGCTATTGTGCCACTGATTGATTTACTCATTTTCTAAATATATTTTAATCACGAGCGCTCCAATAATGATTTAAGTGTTGTTTCCAAGTGCAAAAGAGAAGTTGGTATCTCACTTGTTCATTGATTTCAAGAGCTCAAGAGCAAGTGACTCCTGCTCAGCCAGAGAAATTGAGCTGACGTTAAGATCCACTTTCTTGTCACTACGTTTGTTCTCTGTGTTTTCATCATCGCTGTCGAAGTACAGTTTTGACTTCTTGTTGACTCGGCTCTTGCTTGCCTCTTCATCGGACCCAGAGAACTCATCTTCATCGCTCTCTGCTTCTTCTCTCCCACTCTTCAACTTCATCTTCTTCTGCAATTGTTTCTCCTTCCGTAGCTGCCGAGCTTCATCTTTGTCAATTTTGTCTGCCTCCTTCAGCTTCTCTCTTATTTTCTCATACCGTTCTTTAACTGCAAAGATGGGGAAAAAAGAGTTTATTACCAAATCAAACCAAGCAATGTATTGCATATGGGATCAATCAAGCAAATCAAGTCCACAAGTCCAAAACTTTTTGGCTGTATGTCGCCAGTCACAAAAGCATTAATGTTTATTTAAATAACTGGCCGTCGTTTATCCACTTATTCTTGATTTGTTGGCCATTCAATGTCAAATGACCTTAACAGAAGCATCAAGCAACACAAGGGACCTCCTAGGAATCATTTCAATAATATATCAACTACCGTATATTCTGCAAACTTACACTTCTGAGCAAATATGAGGTCTAATCACGGGTAAGAATTAATGCAGTTGTATACTGCAACCTCGAAACTAAGTGTAGTCACAAGAAACTATATATGGTAAAATTCAAGGAGGCTAGTATTCCTCTCAAAATTCATCTATGTCATTATCTACTCAGAAAACTAAAAGCAATTCCTGTCCTTGTTCTGAATCTAAGATCTAGATTAACCTGGCTTTTAGCTAAAGATGTCTTCTACTTTGCAACTGATTACAGTTCACGTACCTTTATCCACGTCAAGCTGAGGTATGCCATCACCACTTATAGTCTCAGCGATTGTAGCAAGCGGTTGGACAGGGTTGCCCTCATCATCAAAAACCTTCCTTGACCCAACGGGCCTATGCATATTGATTTTTAACTTCCTCTTCTTCAGAACACGAGTTGCCGGCCTACATATAGAAAATGGAAGGATGAAAACTGTAGCATAGCCACACAACTAATTATTGAAACTCGCAAACAATTGATATGTTCATAATAGCTACTGACTTATAAGAAGATAAGGGATGAATCTTACACTACTGTTTCATTCTCAGTTATGCCCTGCTTTCCCACAGGAATAATATCATCTCTTAAAAGATCATTATCGGATTCATCCTCCTTAAAACCATTGTCGTTTGCTGTTGAAACCTCGTGCAAGTCAAGTGGGCCAGAATTATCTACTTCGAGGGTGGTTGTAGTAGTACTGTTTTTACTTGCCTTTTTTCGTTTCAAGAACCGTATTTTGGGAGTCATTGGTAGACCCAATGATGCTGAGAACTCGTCTACAGCAAGTTTCGTCACATCAAAAACTTCCTTGTCGCTTTCATTACTGACAGCTCTAAGATATGTGGTGAAGGCCCTTTGAGCTAATTGCTGCATATCAGGGTATTTCACCAACAAGGCACCCAACAAAGGAGAGACTGGCTGTAAGTGTTTTTTACTAGCCTGAAAATGATACAATCATGAAACAAAACATCTGTGAGGAAGTACACAGCAGTACAGCGTCTTATCACACAATTGTGAGAAATTGAAGACAATAAGTACTTGGTCTAAAAATACCTTAATCAACTTAATAGGTGCTTTTTCTTCCTGTATCTTCTCAAGCATTTTCATTTCCGAGGGTTCCAAAAACAAGAGAGCTTTCCCACCAGTATTATATCGAGCAGTCCGACCAACTCTATGTATGTAAGTTTTAGCATTAGAAGGGCAATCCACCTAAGGATGTAAAATAAGCAAGTCAGTAATCAAATCTATGAGGTTACTCTTTTAATACAATAGACAACAACTAACCTGAACAACCCAATCAACTGCCTGATCAAAATCAAGACCTCTTGCGCTCACATCAGTTGAGAACAGAACTGACCGCTTAGCAGAAAACTGTGAATATGTTCCCAGCCTTTTTTCTTGATTCATCTTTCCATGAAGAAGCTTCAAAGGGATTCCAGGGACCAGTTTCTTGAATGCTTCAAAAACAAACTTCACCTATTTGTTAACACAATGCAAATTGTTAGAACAGGAGTCTTGGATTTAAGTGAAAGTGAACTAACTTCATAATTCCAAGCAAATCTTCATAGAACTGCACTCGCCTGTTTGCGAGTGGTAAGGAATACAAGAATCTTGGAGTTTGTATGTGACTTGATGAAACTCCACAACATATCTAGCTTTTGGTCAAGCGGGACAACCATAGCGCTTTGTACCAAGCCCTCTGGAGTAGCAGTTGTTGCTTCCTCATGAACACAAAGGTATTCAGGATCCTTCAAACTAAGCCTTGCCAGATCCTTCACTGACTTTGTTTGTGTTGCTGAAAACAAGAAGGTTTGCCTACACTTCGGAAGTTGATCCACAATTGCATTCACATCTTTTTTAAAACCAACATCTAGGATACGATCTGCCTCGTCAAGAACCAAAGTCTGTTCATGGAAAGGATACAGCAGTAAAATGAAAAACATTGGCACGTAGTAAACAATGAAGAAACAGTAACAGGTGGCACAATAAAGGATGCAAATGGTAAATTAAAAACCCTATTATACATAGTAGAATAAAATAATAATATGGATATACAAACATCCACCTCATAATCTGGACAATATTTCCAAATAACAATGCCTCACATCATCCCACAAGCGTCCAAGTGCCGGGTGAGAGACAACAAGGGTATCAAACTAGCAAACTTAAAATGCTTTATATATTTGAAATCAAGAAAAACCAAAAGGTTCACTGCTTTAATGAATTAAGTTTGAAAAAAGACCTTTGATCCTATCCACTTACACATTAAAATTGCACCTTGGCATGACCCTTTTAAATTTACAGAATAGTATTAACCAGATATAAGCAACTATTCACTAGAAAGATGCTATCTTTACACATACCATGGAGCCAATACGCAAAAGCATTGACTGACAACATCAAGGGAAATAGAAGGTGATAAGGGAAACAGTGGAGGTGGTGCTGAAAACAGTGGTGATAAAGATGGAAGCCCTTTCCAAAATTTAGAGTTGAATTGTTCATCATATAATAGGAGCATGAGCCAGTCTTGCACTGACCTGTAGCTGTGAGCATTCAAAGTTTGGAGTCTCATTCATGTGCTGGAGGAGCCGTCCCGGAGTGCAGACCAAAATATTTAGTCCATTCACGCGCTCCTTTTCTTCACCCACACCCTTGCGGCCCCCAATTAGAAGACCGGCACTAAAGCCATGATACCTGCCCACCTTTTTCAGGACATCAAACAGCTGACCAGCCAATTCCCTTGTCGGAGATAGGATAATGCAGCCTACCCCATCCTCAGGTCCCCATCTTGCTTTGTGTAGCTTCTCTAAAACCTAAGAGAACAAAAAAAAGGCAGTATAAACAGAAAGATACTAGTCAGATTACAATTAGAAGTGATTTCCAGCACCTATAACACTGGCAAAAGCAAGGCAATTTCCACATCTAGCTTTAGGATAGGAATAAATCATCTCATGTTAGCCAAGCTCTCAAGCCCCCTCCTTCCCTTCATAGAGGTAAGGTGGTGAGAGATTTCTCTAATCAGGATGTCTACGCTCATTCAGCTCACATCATTTATAAAATTCGAGTGAGTCGTTTGTAAGATATACCAACTTAAACAGTCACTTGCACAAATAGGCATGCGTTTTTACCCTAAACAAATTGGCATGTCACCCTATTCTCCAATCCCATTTCATTCAAACATTACCCAGATGGACAAATTTCCGATCATCATGCAAAATTACCCTCTTTCTAACGAGTACCTAACTCTAGACTCTAGCACAAGTTGATTACTACGCTCAATCCAATATATTCAGTACTTAAAGGCAAGGAAAACTGAATTGTTAAACAGACCGGGATAACAAAAGCTAGGGTTTTTCCGGACCCAGTCTTCGCAGCACCGAGAATATCCCTTCCACACAAAGAATGCGGCAGCGAAGCCCTCTGAATATCAGTCATTATAGTGTATTTCGCATGCTTCAAACCGTCCTTGGTCTTCTTCGAGAGAGGCAGCTGGCTGAACAAGTCGCAACCGGCGTACGTAGAGAAGGAGCCATCGCGAAGGCGTCCAATTGGAGAGTTCGCCGGCAATGGTGGCAAAGACAACGGGTTCGAACCACGATCCGGTTTCCCGGATTCAATCCATTCTTCGAGGAGGTCGATTTCCTCGGATTCGAGGAGACGGAATTGCTTGCGCGAGTTGCGAGTCACCTTTGGTCTCCGCATGGCTCGAGATTGAGTCGAGGTCTGGAGATTGAGCAGACGGCGGCGGTGATTCGGTGAAGGTGGACAACAGTCGAAGACTCCGGCGGCGTCTGGCCGGCGATAGGTCGCGGCGGCGGTGAGGGCGGATTGTGGGAGAGGGTCAGTGTCAGTGTGGGTGCTCAATGTAACAAGGGCCGGCTGGGTACGTGAGATATTGAATTGAAATCATACAAATATATAATCCGGTCGATTTCGGTTCAACCCGAAAATTCTGGGTTAGACGGTCCGCCCGGAAGCTGGAATCTATCTATTTGTGATTTGTCGGCACCGTATACAATTTCAAAGTTCAACTTATTTTATATATTTTTTTGGGATTTTTGCATAAAATCACCGTTATTTATCATTTTTTGCATGAAATCACCCGTTATATCGATATTTATTTTAAACCATTTAATTACCTATCTTCGTTAACGCACAACCACCCAGAGTCATTTTCCGTCCACTTTGCCGTTTAAATGTGTAAAATGTCTCTTTTGCCCTTATTTTTTATAAATAATTATGGCTCTACTAACCTGCTACGAGATATTGCGAAAAATTGGAGAGATTTTCATCTCTTGAGAGTTGAGAGAGTCAGTTTCTCAATGTTTCTTGGGCAATTTCTGGGTGAAAAATTGGAGCGATTCCTAGACGAAATCGATGAGCCAAAAAAGGGGGAATTTGGGGTTTAGGGTGTTTCTTCTCAGTTTCTCAGTAATCTAAGGGGAATTTGGGGTTTATGGTTGGCAAATTTTCCATTTTCCGATTTAGGGCTCCGAATGGGAATTTGGGGCTTGAATTTAGGGCTTCCAATTTGGGGCTTTAGGGTTATTTGGGGAGGCGATTCATTCTAGCTTCGGAAGAGAACTGATTTTTTGTTAGAGGGTTGGAATGGGAAGTACATACATCTGATATGTATGTGTTGGGGTTCAGCACGATGGGTTGAGGCGATTCATTCTAGTTCGGGTTCAGCACGATGGGTTTCGGGTGGACCGCGGGGCAGGTTTGGTTGACCACGGACCCACATAGAGACGGGTTGCCTGAGACAGAGGATAGGGGAATGGTGTTGAAGAAACTACTGTCTGGTAGTTCACCTTCAAGGCGGTTGTAGGAGATGTTAAAGGATCGGAGTTGTGAGAGATTCGTGAGCTCTTTTGGCAAGCTTCATGTGAGATTATTCTGAGACAAATCTGTGACTTGAAGGTCTTTGAGGTTTGCAATGGTTGCTGGTATTTTGGGGTTTTCTTGCGTGCCTGAACTAGGTGATTGTGGTGGAGTAATGAAATTGCAGTTCGTACTTGTATAACAAAAATGTCGGGCATACCTCTTGCAGCTCGGGAAACCATGTAAGCTTTCTCCTTTATGAGAACTGCAATTTAGGTTTGCATTTTTGGAAGTATGGAAAATGTTTTAAGTGCTTGTTTACAACCAATCTGGTAATTTAGATCAAATGTGCCGTCAAGATTCTGAGGTGCATTTGTCTGCTGAGGAAGAAATAGCTGCTGAAGAGGGTGTTGAATCGTTAGTGTGTTAAACAGGGAACGGTGTGACTGTTCCCTTGGCAGCGGAAATAAGCAAAGATTCAAAGTAACAACAAAGTTCACAAATGTGTACTTGTATTATTAGAGTTGTACAGTCTCACAAGTCTTCTCTCCACCTATACCCTAGGCTAAAGACTTTGAGTTCAATCACCTCTAAACAACACAAGAACAAAACAAAACTCAAAGCAAGAACTACCCGTACCTTGCCTTAGATTTATGATCTCAGTTCACAAGAGCTCCTTCGAATGCTTGATGACAATTAGCTGAGATGTCTTTCCCCAAGACAGTTCTCATCTATATATAGGGTCTAACAAATATCCTATTTCCAAATATCTAACAATAAACCTATATGGTAACTATGACAAACTTCGTTTCCAAATAAACACTAAAGCTAGTAAACACATAGTTTCCTTGTATAAACTAGACCTGTACAAGTCCGGGCTCAGGCCGGGCTTTTGGCGATTTTTTGCCCGGTTGATCGGGCCGGGTCAAACCCGCCCGGTTCAAACGGCCTGGAATTTCTGTCCAAGCCCGTCCGGTCATCCGGGCCGGGTTGCCCGATGGGCCAACCTGGTTACGTTCAAAGTGGGAGGTACAGGCGGTCGCCGGTCGACGTTCGAAGTGGGAGGCGGCCCACGCGGGTGAAGCCGTGAGGGGAGAAGTGGAAATCGGAGTTGGTGAGGAAAAGGAAGGCGATTTTGAATCTAGGGTTTGTGGATCCCAATCGGAAGAAGAACTGAGCGGACGAGAAGGAAGGGCAACGGTCGGCGGACAAGGCGCGGTTGAAGAGGGCCAAGTCGTCGAGCTCGTCGGAGATGGAGATTGGAAGCTGGCGAGGCGGGAGGATTCTCGGCGCGAGGAGGAAGATTGGGAGCTGGCGAGGCGGGAGGATTCTCGGCGGACAAGGCGCGGTTGAAGAGGGCCAAGTCGTCGAGCTCGTCGGAGATGAAGATTGGGAGCTGGCGAGGCGGGATGATTCTCGGCGCGAGGAGGAAGATGATCGGGATTCGGGAGAGAGAGGAGGAGAGAGAATGTGAGGATGAATTTGGGCTGGATCTGGAATTGGGAATTTTGGGTTTTAGAGGGGGACGACGAACAGGTCAGAGGAGAAGCTGGAGATTGAATTGGAAATGGAATAGAATTAGGGATTAGGATTAGTTTTTTAAAGTATATATGAACAGTAACGGGTACTGGGCCGGGCTTCTAGGCCCGACCGGGCCTAGAGGGCTGTCCATACCCGGCCCGACCGGGCCAATATTGTTGTCTGGGCCCGGTTAAAAAACCGGGCGGGCGGTCCGGGCCGGTCGGGCTAGCCCGGACTTGTACAGGTCTAAAACTTTCCTAAGACTCAATATTGTCTCCTTCTTCTCCAAGTGAGACACGAAATCTTGTTTCCTTGTATAATTGAGTCCGTCTGGGAACAGCTGGCATCTCTGCGTTCTCACGTTCTTCCTCAGACACGGTGTTTCCATAAATAGAACTTTCCTTGTATAGATACCGCGCGTTCACTGTTTTCCAATTTGCTTGTATAGGAACTGTTCCTTGTTTCCACAGCGTTCCATTGTGCTCCTCTGCTTTCTCTTCTTCATTGTTTTCCATTGTTCCTTTATCCTTTCATGAAACCTGAAACTCATAGGAACAACAAGAAAACGTAAAACCTAATGGTGTTTATCATCATCAAAACTAGAGGGAACGTCAAGGTTCCAACAATTTCCCCCCTTTTGGTGATGACAAACCCATTCAAAAGTTGTTCGATCAAAACAGAGTAATCATCAAAGTGATATTTATCAACATGTATCTCAGTTTAAATGTATAAGCAAAAATTTTATGTCAAATGAATAATTGCAATTCATACCTCCAAGTTGCATAATCATTCCCCCTCAGCACTGGCATTGTCCAGAAATTCTCAAAGAATTAGGAACAATTAACTGTTACCTCTCTTAACTGAGTTATCGCAAACAATTTCCACACTTCCCCCTTTTGGCATCATCAAAAGATCAAAAAGAAACAGTGGAACAACATAGCTAAGCAACAGTTACCAGTAGAGAAAAGTTCATTCAAATTGCAAGGAATTGATTACAACAACCAAAAGACAGTCAGGCAAACAATCACAAAAAGATCACAATGCAAACATTTAAACAAGATAACATATAATAAATTCAAGAGAAGAAGGTCAGACGGGCTGGATAAGAGAGGTGTCCACTCAAGACTCAGAATCCACCTTCTGGGCCTTGTCCTTATTGAGGAAATACTCAAGAAGCAGAGAAAGGATGTTTTTGATCTCACGCAATTCATTCAACATCTAACTTTGCACATAGGCACCTTTTGATGTTCCCTCTCCAGCTTCTCGCTTCAGAATATCAGACACAGGTAGAGTTCCCTTGGCGTCTCCTTGAAACTGCATCTTGTTCACATTCACCATGTCCAGCTCAGTGACCATGGGAACTTCGCCTTCTGCTCTGTAGACCCCTTCTGCTTACAGAATTAATTTTATGACATTTGGGTAAGCAAGGGAGTGAGTCTTGGCACTACATTTTGCCATGTGTTGTAGAATGATCCTAGGAAGATCAATCTTCTCCATGTGCCAAAACTTGTCCAACAGTAGCAGATCGGTGGCAGTGATTGTGTTTCTCCTCTCTTTCCTAGGAACGAAAGCCTTCATAATGATGTGATGCGCTATTCGTTGAGACAGAGTGAGAGCTGACACATGAGTGGCTGGAATTTTGGATTTGAAAAGCCGCTCCGTACTAGCCTCCTTGGCCATTTTCAGAGCATCTGTGTTCTTCTCAGGAGAGATTTCGCAAAACCCTTCAGCAGAGATGGACAACAGTCGAGCAACTTTGGACACAGTGAAGGACAAATCTTCAGTGTTGATTGTTACTGTTCCCACCATAGTCGCAGTAGAGTTGAGTTGGAAGGAATGATAGAACTCCCAGATTTGGTCAGGATTGGCCATGACACGGTTGGAGAAGAGGTGTTCCCAGCCTTGAAATTTGAGACGCTCCAAGACGTCCTCGAAGTTATTGGCGACCAGGAACCCTTCAGGGATAAGGAGGTGGGGAATGATCTTTTTCCCATCAACAGATTTATCTTCCAACTTGGCCTTCTTTCTGGGCTCGGTCTTGGCCTCGACCTTCTTTGCAGATCTCAGCCGTTCCTTTAGAGTGCCCGGAATAGTCTCACCAGCGGCAGACTTGGTCGGAGTTGATAAGTCGGTGGACACTCCCTGTTCCCCTGTGAACACAACATCGGGTTGCTCCTCATTCTCAGAGCCAATCGTGTGCTTCCGCTTGCGACTGGGCTCCACAGTTTCCAGCGGACGGAGACCCAGATCAGCTTTTACATCAGCCATGGCTTCCTCCTCTTCAGCTTCTTTTGATTTAGGAGGGGAGTCCACTTCTTCTTCTTGCTCAGGGATGGTCACCATCTCCTTGGAGGCATCAGTTTCTTGGACCTGTTCCACTGATTGCTGTTCCCCCTGAGACTATTCCTCACGGAGTTCAGCGATTGAGGAGGTGGCCTCTTTGGCTATTTCCACCACAGCGGCAATGGAGGTGGAGTCCTTGGATTACGGAGTCTTTGCCGCCTGGAGAGCTTCAATGGTGTGCTTGAGAGCAGTGAGTTGCTCCTCAGTAAAGGCAGAGACATCAATGGCGGGGGTAGAAGAGGAAGTGGGTATAGACATGATGATTTGGTTGTGTTTGAGAAAGAGGGGATTTGAAGGTTTTTAGGGTTTGAAACGGCAGAGAGCAAAGAGCAAAGGGAGAATGGTTTCAGAGATTTGAGAGAGAATGAGTGAAACAGTGGTGAATAGGGTTGAGGTGAGGGTTACGTTTTATAGAAGGTAAGAGATTTTGGGAACGAAAAAGGAAAAGGAAAGGTGAGGATAGGCTTACCAAAATCTCGCCATTGATATCTTTGAAAACGGCAACCGGATCTTTTCTCTCTCCAGTGATAACGGCCACTTTCTTCTTGTTTCTCACAATCACATTGTTCCTCGCTGCAGAGCCATCAAATCACCATTGAATGCAAGCGACGCAGAGAGCAACAGCTACCTGTAACTCTCAACGTTCCGCAGACTGTTCTCATACACTGTTCCTTTCGCAGTTCCCCCTTAGGCAAAGCCCATACAGATAACTTTGAGTTGCTTGAGTGGATAAAAAGGCTGGTTTGGATATTTTTAATGGGTTCACACAAAATTGCAAAGATATATCCAAACAGAAATATGGGTAGGGAACAATGACGATCCAAATAATGATTCCCAGTAAAATAAGGTAAATAAAGATAAGTTCATAGGGAACGTTTACCTGGATCCAAGCTAGGGACGATAGTGCAACCAATTATCATTTTGGCTTGTAATGAGGGTTCAGATAATCAAATCGGTTGCGTTGGGCTTGAAAGAAGATGTTATCAAGTAAAGAGTGCAGCACATATGATCAAGAATGGAAGTTGTAAGAAGTTTTTGATATAATGTAACACAAAGCACATAGCAAGATTAATAAACAAGTCATTTGCAAGTAACATGCCACATAGAAGTTGTTCCCTAGTTTATAATTGATCGATCTAGCCAATCATTGAGGGAATCGTGGAGGTGGAGTTCCTCAATTTAGAGAGATCATCCCAAGGAGCATTCTCAAATACTCAAAAGGTTTTCTATCCAGTGTTTTGGTGAAGATATCTGCAACTTGTTCCTCTGTCCTGCAATGATCCATTCTAATGAAATTTTTCTCAACATTGTCACGGAGAAAATGGTGACGAATATCAATATGCTTAGTACGTGAATGATGAACATGATTTTTGAAGATGTTGATAGCACTAGTATTATCACACATAATGGGAACAGTGCCAAGAGACATACCAAAATCCTCCAATTGTTGATTGAGCCATAATACCTGGGCACAACAAGCGGCAGCAACAACGTACTCAGCTTCGGCAGTTGAAAGAGCAACATAATTTTGTTTCTTTGATGTCCAAGAGACAAGGCATGGGCCAAGGAACTATGCCGTCCCTGATGTGCTTTTGCGATCCACGAGGTGACCAGCAAAGTCAACATCAGTGAAACCCACAAGTTCAAACTCATTGTTCCTTGGATACCAGAGACATAGGTTGTCATTCCCTTTCAAGTATCGCAGGATCCTCTTGACCTCAGTTAGATGTGACTCCTTAGGATTTGCTTGAAACCTAGCCCAAGGGCACACACTAAACATAATATCTGACCTACTTGTCGTTAGATAAAGTAAGGAGTCAATCATGCCTCTATACATTGTAGCATCTACATATTTTCCATTCAAGTCTACATCAAGATGAGTGTTAGGAGAAATAAGTGTATCAATAGGTTTAGCTTTATTCATACCATACTTCTTTAACAGTTCCTTGATGTATTTTTGTTGATGTATTCTTGTTCCCTCAGAGGATTGAGAGACTTGTAATCCGAGGAAGAAAGAAAGTTTCCCAACCATACTCATCTCAAATTCACTGCTCATGAGATCTTTGAACTTCTCTACAAGGGCAGGGTTAGTGGAACTAAAAATAATATCGTCAACATAGACTTAAACTACGAGAATCTCACCTTTGTGTTCCAAGAGGAACAATGTCTTGTCAATCGCACCGCGTCTGTATCCATTTGAGAGAAGGAATTGTGCCAGCCGATCATACCAAGCTCTGGGAGCTTGTTTGAGCCCATACAGTGCCTTGTCCAGTGCATACACATAGTCAGGATGTTCCATGTCTTCAAAACCTGGGGGTTGTTTCACATAAACTTCCTCTTGAAGATAGCCATTGAGAAATGATGTTTTGACATCCATTTGATATAACGTGAAACCTTTGAAAGCAGCATATGCGATGAGAAGTCGAATGGCTTCGATGCGGGCTACTGGAGCATACGTCTCATCATAGTCGATCCCTTCTTGTTGGTTGTAGCCTTGAGCAACCAGTCTAGCCTTGTTCCTTGTCACAGTTCCAGAATCATCGAGCTTGTTTCTGAAAACCCATCGAGTGCCAATAGCATGCTTGTGCTTTGGAAGGGGAACAAGTCTCCAAACTTTGTTCCTTTCAAATTGATGTAGCTCTTCTTGCATAGCAACTATCCAATCTGGCTCTTTCAATGCTTCTTTGATGTTCTTTGGTTCTACAAATGAGATAAAAGCATAGAAAGCACAAAAGTCATATAGTTGAGAGCGTGAACCTCTTTGTTCGTATGGTGTGAGAAGAGCATCAACTGGATGATTCTTCTTGGTCCAGACATTCTTGGATTCAGGCGGTGGAGGAATAGGAGGAAGAGTAACATTCGTTGTTGAGGTTGATGGAGGAACGTCAGCATCAATTGGGATGGCTGCTATAGAAACAGTTCCTTCAACAGCATCCATGGGTTCTTCCTCAATAATTGTTACCACATCACCACTCACTTGGCCATCTTGCACGAGTTGTGCATCCGAAGTATCATCACTAGAAGTTCCATTTGGAATAGTGGTGACATCAGCATTGCCGATTGGAGTTGTTGTTGTGGGAACATCAGGTGCTGGTGTAGGAGGTGTGTCATTGTCACTAGTTGTGGTAGCTCCAAGAGAACAGGTAGTGCTCCCACCAGCATTGGGGGCATTGTTCCCTGTACGTGGATTACCCTGGTGATTCCCATCATCTTCATCATATGAATCTTCACGTTGCATGCGTGGAAAGTGATCATCAGGGAACTGTGTGTTTGAATCAACACTTGCAGCTTTTGAGTGTTCATCAAAGGCCACATGAATACTCTCTTCAATCTTTCGGGTTCTCTTGTTATAAACTCTATAAGCTTTGCTTGAATTAGCGTATCCTAGAAATATTCTTTCATCACTTCTTGGATCAAATTTTCCCAAGTTGTCTTTTCCATTGTTATGAATGAAGCACCTGCATCCAAAGGCACGCAAGTGGGAAACATTTGGCTTGCGTTCCCTGATTAGTTCATAGGCAGTTTTATTTAACAATGGTCTGAGCATAGCACGATTAAGGATATAGCATGAAGTGTTGATAGCCTCAGCCTAGAAAATTCGAGGAAGGTTGCTTGCTATGAGCATTGTTCTAGCCATGTCCTCCAATGTTTTGTTCTTCCTCTCGACCACTCCATTTTGTTGTGGTGTCCTAGAAGCCGAAAAGTTGTGAGAGACCCCATGTTCCCTGCAGTAATCAAGGAACCTGGAATTCTCAAACTCCGTTCCATGGTCGGATCGAATGGAGCTTAGCTTGTGACCCAGATTGGTTTCCAGACCTTTGATGAAAGATTCAAATGTCTCGAACACCTGTTCCTTAGAAGAGAGAAAGATTGTCCATGTAAATCTAGAGTAATCATCAACAATAACAAACACATACATGTTCCCTACATGACTTCTTATCCTCATGGGACCACAGAGATCCATATAGATCAGTTCCAGAGGACGAGAAGTAGTAACATCCAGTTTGCTTTTGAAAGAGGAACGTGTTTGCTTCCCTCTTACATAGGCTTCACAGACTCCATGGATCTCAGGCTTGACATTTGGAAGCCCTCTAACCAGTTCCTTCTTGTGGAGTTTGTGAATAAGTTGTAAATTTGCATGTCCAAGCCTTCTGTGCCACAGTTCCGTCTCTTCAGCTAGAGACGCAAAGCACAGTTCCCTTGAAGGCTTGAATGTGGTGTCGACAATGTACACATCGTTGAACCTGACACCTTTCAATACGATCTCCTTGGTTTTGCTATTCCTTACGTAGCAATCTTTGGTTGTGAATACAGTCTCGTTGTCTCCTTGATCACAAAGTTGAGCCACACTTAACAAATTAAAACCAAGTTGATGAATCAAACTAACCTCTTTTATTTTGATGCTTGAGTTCAAGGTAGCTTCTCCTGTTCCCACTATCTCTCTGCAGCGTTTATCTCCAAGAGAAATGGTTCCCTTAGAGTGTTGTTGAAGTGAGGTAAGGTGATCTTTATTTCCTGTCATATGGCATGAGCATGCGCTATCAATGAACCACCTGTTGTTCCCCCTCACTTCATCCTGCATTAAGAGAGTTAGTGTTTAGCGACCCAGGCAAGCTTGGCTTTACCTGGTTGTTTAGAAACAAAATAATATTCTCTAGGCTTAGCATTGCATAGGTCAGGAGATATATCATAATCATTTAAATCAACATTGTTACTTCTACTGTTCCTTCGCTGAGTGTGCTCTTCAGTGAACTTTTGTTTCTTAGCACAGTTTTTCACAACATGGCCGTTGTTCCCACAATGCCAGCAAATCTTGTAATAGTCTCCCAAGGTATACTTGCGGTTTGGGACATGCATCCTACGTTGCTTGGCTCTAATTGGGTCAGGTATACTAGGCAAGTTTCCCTGGGATTGGATAAGATACATCTTATGGGCAGGTTAACCTTGGTACCATGATTGATCTTCACTCAACCCACTCTCCAAGGTCTTCACACGCTCTTCTAGGTAAGAGTGTAACACCCCAAATTTAACCCCATTTGAAAGCGTTACTGCCGATGACCCCGGGCGTAAACCCCGAAGTCACCCCAGGCTTTTCCGACGACATAACTGTCTTAAACATAGTTACAATACTAAAATCATAACTTTTATTAAACCACATGGTCGCGGAATTACACGATTCCAAAAACGACCCAATTAATCAGAAATACAACAGCGAAAGTCTTTAACAAAATACAAAATAGCACAGCGGAAAACTTGTAAACAAAGCGACAAAACAACTTGTCGAAAACACCGTTCATCCTCATAGTCGCTCTAGCCTTCTTAGATCTTCAACATACCTGATGTGTCGAATCGGACGGATGACACCAGCCAACCATGCAAGGAATATAACGGTTGGTCAGTCTAATGAAAGACTACGCAAGGGTACAAAGCAGAGTGGTTCGAAGCAGTCGTATTAGGTTAGACTCATCGTCCCTCGAATAATAACCGAGTACGCTAGTCAACCATCATACTCCTACTAGAATAACAAAAGGTATGCACAAGAGAAGATTCTGGAGATCGAGTCTCACAGCAATCAATCCCAAAAGAAGACTCCAAATGAAATGAGCCTTATAGGAAAAGATGACAAATGTTGGGAAACTCGAACAAACACACAAACACAGCATCACAATATCGCACACGAGCGACTTACAACTAAGACGAGTTTTTCCTAGCTGCACTAGCGCCTAGCTGCACTACTCGCCACAGCATTTTAAATAAGTGCTTACTCATACGGCACTTTATTATTATGGTCAAGGCATTTTAATTATGTGCATACTCATGGCACGTATCTTATTAAATGTCAACACACACACACATCACGTTATAAGCTTTTAACATACATGTCCCACCACTCGCGAAACACATATCGAACCGGGTTGTGACACCTGCAGAGTGCACTACTTCTTACTCCACTCGAGTATAGAAGTTAGTCAATGACTTACAAATTTATTATAAAGAGACGACAAGACCTCTCATCCATTGTCCCTACGAATACTCATTCTGACTAAACAGATAAACACACAACCACATCTCACAGAACCATCACGGCTCTTCCTGCACAACTATCTATTTATGCCCACCTGGCAAACATCCTAGATTTAATAATCTAAACACACACACAATAAAACACATCAAAGTCCCTTAAGGTCTTCACTTGCACAAAATCTACAATATACTAGCGTCGGTTCTAGCAGAATATACAACCTAGTATAATATCAGTTTTTAATCACATAACGTTATCAAACAGTTTCCAACATACTTAACAATCATCCCAAATTATTTAACAACAAAACGATTGATAAATAATTGAAATATGGAATGATGAGCAAGAGCGAACCGCCACTTGCCTGAATCCGCAGAAGCTTAAGCAAAGCTTAGAGACAACGGCTCTTGGGTCCAAAACTGGAACAGATCTGGAATAAAAATCCCTAGGAAACGACCCATAATAAGATCCTAACTTAGATTCAATATACTTATATATGAATCTAAAAGAATAGGAAAATAATCAAAGGAATCGAGCCAAGTCCCAAGCCAAAACTCCAAGAACACACCTTCGGACAAGCCTCGCCGCGGGTGCGGTGGGCCTTTCCGCTGGGTGCGGTGGACAGACAGTGGCGAAGGGGAAGCTTGACAGCCATGGAGAATTTCTTACCCCAAAACCGATTTGTTTGCTTCGATTTGTCTATGGTTCGATCTTCCAACACCTTAAAGCTTCACACAACACTCACGAGCTCCTTCTAACACTCAAAGGGATCTCGAATCTCACACAAACGAAGCTCACAAGCTGCTCAACAATGGTGAAAAACCAGAAAAAAAACAGAGGAGGAAGAAGAAGGAGAGTTCACTTCGGGATTCACCTCCTTTTATAGCTCAATCCGAGCTTCCTCTAAGGGGACAAGCTAGGGGACAAGGGGACAACAACCCACGAAGTCAAGGGAACAAGAGACAACACGTGGAGCAAGTGGGCAAAGGGATAGACTTCAGAAATCTTATCGCAAAGACGAAGCTGTCAGCGCTCGCCGCGGGTGCGGTGGCCGACTTGCCGCGGGTGCGGCCGAGACCATCAGGAAATCGTCCTGACTTCGACGGGGCCGTTCTCTCAGCTCCGAACTCCAAATGAGGTGATTCCAAATCGAGGAGTTAGATCTAGAAGTCTATTTTAATCCTTCCAAATTTCACATTGAATGGATTATGGAATCAAAAGGTATGACGATTTTTCTAAAAGGTCGCACTTGTATGGGCGAGGAAAGTATGGGTACGAGTTCTTTTAACCCCGGGTTAAATATATTCGTACACTAACGACAAATTAACCCCGAAAACACTTCAACTGTATTATATAATGCTCGGAAAATTTTACAGAGCTCAGAACATATTACAGAGTATCCGATCTTCTCTGAATTAAATCCGTCTAGCAATCCGGGCATAAGAAAAATAAAATTTCAAAATACCCTTAAAAATTATGGGGTATTACAAAGAGTTCCTCTCCTTAGTACTTTGAAGTTCCCTATCATTTAGCTCTCTAATCTCAGGTATGGTTAACTCATGTTCCTCACTCTCTTGTTTCTTCCCTTTGTACCCCAGACCATACTTGGGCTCAACAAAGGTAATTTTTTCTTCCCTAATCTTTTGCTCAACAAGAATAGAGTGGATTTTATCGATCTGAGCTTTTATCTGAGACATGTCCCTAACAGTGCTAAAGGAACTAGGATCACTGTAAGTAGCATCACTTCTAACACAAGGAACAACAGAGGAGCTAGCAATTTTAGATAAAGATTCATTCAATTCAATGCATTTATCCTCAACATTACTTAGGTCGTTTTGGGTTTTAAGATTCTCATTATACATGCTTTTGATAAGAGAAATCAAGGACTTTTTATCAAAATTGACAAGAGATTCAAAGAAGGTTTCAGGATCTACCTCTTGTTCTTCACTTGGTGACTTCAGAGTCATTGCACACATTATGTTGTTCCCCCATGACTCTGGCTCGTCATCGTCAGAGTTGGCACAATCATCTCCCCAGACAGCGACGAAAGCCTTCTTTTTGTCGTTCCCAGAATTTTCACCATTGTTGTCTGAGGTGTTCCCTTTAGGGCACTTATTGGCATAGTGACCCTTTTCCTTGCAGTTAAAGCAAGTAACATCCTTGATGTCTCGTTTCTCACCATTGTTCCCATCATTCCTGAATGATCGACCTTTGCGATAGAGAGTTCGCATGGCTTTGGTAAGAAGAGCAGTTTCTGGATCTACACCATCCAAGTTGTCATCTTTGTTGTTCTCTATCATCTCGAAAGCCTTTTCAACCATCAGGGCAATGCCTTTAGGTTTAACATGTTTGTCTTCTTCATCATACTTTTTAATCTTCCCAAATACTTCATGAAGTGTGAGTTTGAGAGTGTTAGGATTCTCCTTAAGGATTGCTTTAGTCATCTTATGCCTTGGATGAAGTCCATCGATAATGATGAAAATTTTCTCCTTGGGGAGTATTTCTTTTTCATCGACATCATGAGCAGCAAGTCTAGTGGTGATTTCCTCAAATCTGGATTGATACGAGGAAACATTCTCACCATCGATCATGGCAAAGTTGTAGAAGTCTTTCTTTGCTTGGAAACGATCAAGCTCTCTAAGATCGGAACTTCCCATGTACATCTGTTCCAGAGCTGCCCACATATCCTTTGCAGTTGCACAAGAGTGTAACTTGGAAGCATCTTCAATGCTGATAGCGTTGTTGATAAACATGCGAGCCTTAGAGTTTTTCTCCGTGATTTTGAAATCTTCTGGGCTCCTTTTATCCCTTTGATTACATCTTCAGCAACCTTTTCTTCACCAACCTCAATGACTCTCCAGGATTGATAGTCATTACTCTTCAACCAGTCTGTGAAGAGGTCCTTCCAGTGTTAGAACTTTCCACCAATAGGCAAGAACGGAGGTTTGTTGTTCCCAAGTCCAACTTCATGAGTGGAAGTCATTGTTACCTGTGAATCTGGAAAGAACACACAATCTAGAGCTAACCTGCTCTGATACCAATTGTTGAATCGTTAGTGTGTTAAACAGGGAACGGTGTGATTGTTCCCTGGGCAGCGGAAATAAGCAAATATTCAAAGTAACAACAAAGTACCCAAACGTGTACTTGTATTATTAGAGTTGTACAATCTCACAAGTCTTCTCTCCACCTATACCCTAGGCTAAAAACTTTGAGTGCAATCACCTCTAAACAACACAAGAACAAAACAAAACCCAAAGCAAGAACTACTCGTACCTTGCCTTAGATTTCTGATCTCAGTTCACAAGAGCTCCTTCGAATGCTTGATGACAATTAGCTGAGATGTCTTTTCCCAAGACAGTTCTCATCTATATATAGGGTCTAACAAAGATCCTATTTCCAAATATCTAACAATAAACCTATATGGTAACTATGACAAACTTCGTTTCCAAATAAACACTAAAGCTAGTAAACACATAGTTTCCTTGTATAAACTTTTCTAAGACTCAATATCGTCTCCTTCTTCTCCAAGTAAGACACGAAATCTTGTTTCCTTGTATAATTGAGTCCGTCTGGGAACAGCTGGCATCTATGCGTTCTCACGTTGTTCCTCAGACACAGTGTTTCCATAAATAGAACTTTCCTTGTATAGATATCGCGCGTTCACTGTTTTCCAATTTGCTTGTATAGGAACTGTTCCTTGTTTTCACAGCGTTCCATTGTGCTCCTCTGCTTTCTCTTCTTCATTGTTTTCCATTGTTCCTTTAACCTTTCATGAAACCTGAAACTCATAGGAACAACAAGAAAACGTAAAACCTAATGGTGTTTATCATCATCAAAACCAGAGGGAACGTCAAGGTTCCAACAGAGGGCTTGTCAGCTTACTGCAAGCATGTAGAACTCTATAGTATTCTTCAATGTTGTGCTATAAGAAATGTAACTACTACATATTTGCAGTCTAACCCTATATCTAGCACTTCTGATTTCTAAGGGTCCGTTCGTATTGAAACCAAATTGGAAGCCCCCGGATATTAGAAGAGAATCTCCCCTCAAAATATCGTCATCATTATCTCACGATATATCATCCGGATGCATAATGACCATATATGCCCCTAAATTAAAAAAGAAAATGAGGGCAAAAGAGACATTTTACACATTTAAACGGCAAAGTGGACGGCAAATGGCTCTGGGTGGCTTTGCGTTAATGGAAATAGATAATTGGGTGGTTTAAAATAAATATCGATATAACGGGTGGTTTCATGCAAAAAGTGGTAAATAACAGGTGGTTTTCCTGCAAAAACCCCTACTTTTTAATGTAAATATCTAGATTATGATACAAAATTAGTTATTAGTTCAATCATATCAAATCTTTGTGTTAGCTAGATTAATATCAAATTTATAAATAATTAAGTTTCTAATTATATGTGGATCACGATCTAATAACAAAATTTATAGTTATCAAATTAATCAAATTTACAAAAAAAAATATCATAATTCAGGGACTTGTTTAAAACAGTTGTACTACATATTCAATAATTAATTGTAAACGTACATGACCTCACATTTCAAGAATTGTAATTGAAATGTATCCTCCTCTTAGAAAAATATTGAAGTTTACTCTTACTAATGCATGATATTTCCTCAAAAATACTAACAAATAACAACTAATTAAGGTTATCCTCCTACAAAGTTGTAAATAAAACAACCAAAATTCAAAAACGGTATAGCATTTGCAACGAAATAAGTTGCCCGCCTAATTATTTCAAAATTAAGATATTTGAACATTACATTTGACAATTAATTTTATTTATTATGAATTATATTCGTTTCTATTTATTAACATCTTTAAAAAGAAGATATCTAACGCCTTATCACAATCACACACAAAATTTAAAAAATCAACCCTTTATCACAATCACAATTCGATCTATCAAAAACCGACCCAATCCGAAAACCCGATCCGAACCGAACCCGATCCGAACGTTACTGGGTCAAGAAGGACCCGAACCCGAAGGACCCGAACCCGACTCGACCCGAACGCAAATTCGAGCTCGCGAGTCCCCTTTATTTTGTATATTTTATTTCATTTATATTAAATATTTCAATATACTTTATTAAATAATAATATAATATTAATTATATTATTATAATTATTTTATTAAAGTTAAAAATCATAATAATAATCATAAAAAAAGGACATGTTCGACCCGTCGGGTCAACCCGAACCCGCCCGACCCAAAAATTTTACCAACCCGAACTCGATTTGACCCGAACCCGACCAACCCGGCCCAGTTGACAGGTCTAATCACAATGAAATTACAGAAAAAGTCCATAGGTAAATATATTATGTTAATATTTTTCAATAATATAAAAACTCATTGATATAAAATTGGTTATATATAAATATTCTATAATTGTTTTCTAATGAGGAAAGAATTCGTACAATTAAAAAATATTTATTTAAGAAACTACTAACATAGTTCTCGTGCCAAGCACGGGGTTGAACTTATTAAATGTTTTAATTTATATGGCATCAAATTCATGAAGTCAAATATGTGTCGTGATACCAACCAATGATTAAGTTTTATACATTTGTGTTCATAAAAAAATTATAGGAAAAACAACAATAACTGGAAAGTATCACCATAGTTGTCCAAATCAAAGTTGAATGCTAATATAAACCATACTTAACTATCTTAGGAAAATTTTGAATAATAATTTTTTTTCATGATAAATTTTTAAAAACACTTTATTTATATATAAAAAATGATAGTGCGTAATAGTATTAATGAAAGTTAAAAAGTTATTTTTATTTAACTAATTTCTTGTGATATTAGATAATTTTGATGTCATAGTATTAGAAACTATATTCTAAAAGAGAAATAATAAACTCTATAATTATTTTTAAATATCCTTAAATAAATAAAATCTAACCTAATCTTACTTCAAACTATTTCTCTGGTTTTATTGCATATTATAGAATTCAATAACGGATCTTGAAATTTTCTATCTCTCCTTTATATATTATTTGGTTCCATAGCAATTTTTTAATTTTTTTTACTAATGAGATTGGTTATTCAATTAAGTAAAATAAAAAAGGTCATTGCTATTTCACGCCCCAGGTAAATTCTTATTTCACGCCCTGTTTCATCCGTGACGGATGAAACATATCCGTTTGTCACGGATGGATGCCTTTCGTCTGTCACGGACCAATGCACCTCATCCGTCATGGACGAAGTTGATGTATATAAATACAACAACTTCGACTCGTCCGTCAGTTTTACCCACTCAACTCGACAGCTCTTCGTCTCTCTCTCGCTCTGTTAGGAAACGGAACTCTGGAACTTAGGTTCCCCTGAGAGTTCCGTTCCTCAGTTTCTCTACTTTTGAAGATGACAAATATTATGATACTAATGTTTTATCTCAAAGATGTGTTTTAAGGAACCACAGGAAATTACCTAAGGCAGGAAAGCCAAACAGAACAAGGGAACCAAAGGAACAAGACAGCTGAAGGAATCCAGAGGAACCCAGGTGTGCCCAGAAATGGAGCTTGCGACATTGCGATTCCCGAGAAATTTGGGAACACACAACCTCGGACAAAAGGTGTCGAAAACGACTTGTCTGAAGCTTCCAAAAGTCTGCCAAGGTCCAAGAGCTAAAGAACAAGATGCCTAGAGAACCTCTACCTCGGACAGAGACAATGAAAGCGACAACACATGAAGACGTCGATGTCCAACAGACGGTTCCCAAGCGGCCAACTTACTCAACCTCGGACGAAAGCGTTTTGACAACGATACCACAAGGCTCGTCTGAGGTAGTTGACCAACCAAGAGAGATTCTGAGCTGCCTAGGTTGTTTGCACATGCCAAGAACAACGTGGATCAAGGAGAACCACTAATCCTAGGGCAAGCTCAATCCGTGGGAACCAAGAGAGGATCGAGCTGCAAAGAATCCTCTATAAAAGGAAGACTAACCCAAGGGTTATCTTCAAGCACAAAAACAAGAACTCACACTCATTAGCAAATATCTAGTGTGAACCTCCAAACAAAGATCATCAAAGCAAACCGAGATCAAGAGGAACCAGTCAAGGAAGAAGAGCTGAGTGCTAAGTTCCTGTGACTGTAAGTGATAGTTCCTAGGTGCGAAAGTCTGTTTCTTGATTTAATTATTGATTGTGTTAAGTTATCTAGGATTGTCTAACTGTGTGTAAGGCAAATGAACTGTGTGTTCGTTCCTAGGATAAGCTGTAACCAAAAGAGATAAGAAATCAAGAAGTAGACTTTGAAATCATTTCGAAAGAAAGGTAGTGGTTTTTATCCTGGATTGCTAGTTGGCAATCAAAGGTTTCCACTATAAGGAACTTGTCTTTTGCTTGATTGTTTATTTCCGCTGCGAAAGGAACTGAGAATCGTTATTCTGAGTTTCTTAAGTTTTTATCTAACAATCACGATCATACACGCTCAACTCCACAACTTTTCGCTCTCTTCCATTCGATCTGTCATGTATCAATCGAATCCGTCCATTAAGTTCCGTCAGGTTAGTTAAATCTATACTTATTCTTGGCTTAGTTTAATTGTGTTGAATTTATTGAATTTGTTTGCAAATTTTACATGAGTTAGGTTTTAGGGTTTATATGATTAAGTGTTTAATGTTGGATTTGAACATGTTTGAATGTTGTTTGAATGGAAAAATGTATGCACATGGCTTAGTTTTTAGGGTTCGATGGAAAGGATTTCGATCTGGATCTGGATCTGCACATGAGCAACCCGTACGTGACAGACAGATCTGTTTGATCCGTCACGGATGGATCGCGTTTATCCGTCACAGACGGATCTAGTTTATCCGTTACGGACGGATCTGGTTGATCCATCACGGTCGGATCTGTGGTGTGGGTAGTGGCTGCAGTGGCTTATAATTAGGTATTTGGCTACAGTGGCTTTACTAGTGGTTGCAGTGGCTTAATTAAGTGATTTTTGATGCTTTATATATAGCTGCAGATTTCTTATAATTAGGTATTTGGTTAGCTCCACAACTTAAAACTCCTAGAAAAGTTGAATATTTCTAGGAGTTGGTCTTACTGGACATTGCCTTCACACTAATCATGTTTTGGGGGCTAAAGTGTTGTTTTTTCCTATTACAGATGGATAACCAGGCAAGATCTGTCTGTCATCGAAAGTGGAACGCTGTCCGTGAGGGACAAGGACAAGAACAAGAACATGAGGACATCGTATACCGAAGAAGGCAACCTTCAAAGAAGAAATAAAAAAAGGCGACGAAGCAAGACCTAGTGACCCGACCGTGCTGGTATATGCAGACCCTCCATTGAACACCACACCGTTTAACGATCCACCCATATACCAGACAATTAACCTGAATGTGGTAAGTAACTATATATATGCTTATTTAATTAAACTATTACATTATTTAATATTGTTTATAATAATTTGTTTTATAGGATCCAACATGGTATGTACCTCTTGTACCTGAACAACCTAGTGGTTGGCCCGTTCCTATGTGGTCGGGAGAACCATAAAATTCTTAACTTCCACTAACATGTAAAGTTACAACTCAAACATATATACACTCACAAGAAAGAACAATAAAATAGACAATCACAACTAATTGACAAGAAAGAACCATAATTTTTTTACTAGTTTTTATGAATATATAGTAACAATTAATTACCTTAAGAAAGTATTTGTTTTTCCAAAGAACAACTCAAACATATAGACATTCACAAGAAAGAACCATAAAATTCTTAACTTCTACTAACATATAAAGTAAAAACTTAAAAAAACATACCTCATTGTGATGATAATCTCTTGAAACATCTTCTTCACCATTGAAGTTGAAGAAATCATCTTCGTTTGTCATGGAAAAGAATCAAAATAATGGAAGAGAATGGAAGAGGTGTTGTGGGATGGAAGGGAATTAGTGATTGAGGTTTAGGGTTTATTTTGGCCGTAATATGAATGAGTATGACGGAGTAGTTAATGTTGTTAGGTGGGGACAAATAACATTCAATGTTTATGGTTGTTAACCTCGTCCGTGACGGACGAAACGAGGCGTAAAATAGCAATTTTATCCGAACGCTAATTAGAAATCGTGAATAAAAAAAACTAATATCTGTTAATTGAAATTAATATGATGGAAAAACCGTGAAAGAAATAAGTGAATGAGAAACTAAGGGATTTGTAGTGATTAAGAGTGCGTAGTACCACTAGTACATGTTGATAGAGAGCTCGTAGTAGTATATTTTATTGGGTAACTAATTTGTATGTTTTAATTATTGATAATATCACTTTGTAGATATTTTTAAAAGAAAATTAGTATAGATTTGAAATAGAATTTAGAGATTCGATGTAATTATAAAATATATTAATAAAATAAAAACAAATTAAAATATTTAATATATATTAAAATTTTGGGGTATCTGTATATTTATGTAATTTATTATTGTAATGGACCCACTATTTTATCTTTTCAAAAGAATGCATATGTGGCGAATGATGATTGGATGTTGATGACGCATAAGTCAATTGAACGTGGTGCCGACACGTAAGATTTATGTCTCTCCTTTAATATATATAGATTAAATAATCTCATCAACTAATAAATTTTACTAATAAATATATTAAAAGAATTGATTTTTATGATATCTTTTGGGAACTTAAGTTGGCTGGATTTTTTTAAATAAATTTATGTGATTAACTAAGTTTTATATATAATTAAATTGGACTCATTATTTTAATTTTTTCTAAAAGGATTGATGATGTGACGGATTATGATTGGATGAGTAATGACACATAGACGAATTGAATGTGGTGATGACACATAGGATTTAGACATCTCATTTAGTATATATATAGAATATAGATAAGACCATTTATAAAAAAAATATTAATAATATTCATAAATTAATTATTTTTACTATACACAAGTACTGATATGTCATTTTGTGACTTTATTTACCTCTTTATACATAAATGCATCAATAACTCTAAAAAAATAAAATAAAACATCTTAAAATTCTATCCTCAAACGACTGTCTTATCAAATTTAGATATCTTAACAACTTCATTATGAGCCCCATTATTATTAATTTATTATATAATTAACATAAATTTATGTTAAAAAATTATGAATTTTACAACCTTAAAGATTTCATGAGCATTGATATAAAAGAATTAATCATTCACGAAACACATTTAATTTCATGAGTTTTAATGTCATATTATCAACAAATCTTGTGATTGGCACGTGCACAACGCTAGTTATAAATATATATAAACTAGATCGTAATTTTCTAGGTCCAGCCTGGTCTTTTTTCGATCCTATTAGTGGTGGCCAGGGTTCGGTGATTTAGCTGAAATCGAGACCAGAACCAGGGAGTTTAAGTCGATTCCCTTTAATAAAAAAATGGTTGAATCGAGGTTTTCGACCGTTGGCCCGGTCGGTTCTTGGGCCATTTTTTATTTTCAAACAAAATTAATATCGGTGGTTTCGTACCCCGATTCGGGTGAATTGGTTGTTCCTCCAATTATCCAAAACCTCAAACTAGAACCTGAACCAAAGTAGGGTCGGAATCGGCTACTCCGATTTGGACAGTTTTTAGCGTTATGGTTTGGTCTTCGGTTCAAATCGAACTGTTGGCTATCTCTAGGTCTAGTCCGATAGAAATTTCCAAAGCTCCAACCTCTAGAGCATAGGTTTGCCCACTTTAGTGTTTTTTGGGAGATCGGGATTTTTTTTGGATTGTATACCGCCAATTTAAAGGTCCTATTTTCCAATTTTATCTAAGTTCCGTTCAACAGAGCTTTTTTACACATTAACTGAGCTTAAATTTATTTTTCATCTTCTTATTGAGTGTTTGACAAAAAATTATTCATCTAGCTTAACAAGCTTATTGTAGATGAATTTTGTTGATTTTTTTAATGTGACCCCCAACATTATGAAAGCTTAATCAACCTAACGTAATTTTTTTACTCACTAATGCCCTTAAATGAACACATAAAATAACTCGTCACTATCATTATGAAATTATATAAACAATTGTAACATGAAATTATGTAAGAAGTTTTATTAGTATTACGTATCTCCTCAATTAGACTTTATCAAAAACTTAGTATTAATTATAATTGATAATTTATTGATCTATAAAAACTCCAAATTATTGACCAACATGCTAACATGAAATCAGAAATTAGCAATAGATTGAAACCAGAAGTAGATAAATTTAGATTTAATTAGTCATATACATATGGATAAACTAAAGTGAAACTATACCACCTTCGACGCCCGTGAAGATGTTGATGTGTGAGAGATGAGGAGACGACAATATAAAATAGGCGTAATTGCAAGAATACCAGATTTCCAATAGCAACTTGCAAAAAACCCATGTTTTAAAAAGTATTACAAAACTATCAGATTTCTGGGATTTTTACAATTAATAAGGGTTCAATTTATCTTTTCTTTTAAATGTAAATGTCAAAAAATCACAAACTGAACGGATATCCGATGAATCGGGAGCGGGACCAGATGCACGGATACGCGAAGAGCGAGACAGACTGAACGGATATCCGATGAAGGTCGAAAATCACAAAGAGTCACGCACCCGCTTTGCGGGAGCGTGACTGTTTGTCACATTTGTGACAAAGAGTCACGCTCCCGCAAAGCGGGTGCGTGACTCTTTGTTCAACCATCCTCATCATATATATCCTATATATGACACCGTCTAGTCATGTTCGTCCCTAAGAAAGACCCCTCTCGAGCCATCTAATTCAAACTCTGACCGTACCATCATCTTCCCCGTGCTCAAGACAGTTGAACTTGAGTCCAGAATCGTCTAGAACCATACCCGAACGGTATCGAATCACCTCCGAACTTGTCCATGTTATGCACAAAAATCAGTAAACTTGACTCCAGAAAGACCCCTCTCATATATATGGCACCGTCTAGCCATGTTCGTCCCCAAGAAAGACCCATCTCGAGCCATCGAATCCAAACTCTGACCGTAACATCATTTTCCTCGTGCTCAAGTCAGTTGAACTTGACTCCAAAATCGTCTAGAACCATACCCGAACGGTATCGAATCACCTCCGAACTTATCCATGTTATGCACAAAAATCAGTGAACTTCTCCAGAAAGACCCCTCTCATATATATGGCACCATCTAGCCATGTTCGTCTCCAAGAAAGACCCCTCTCGAGCCATCTAATCCAAACTCCGACCGTACCATCATCTTCCTCGTGCTCAAGTCAGTTGAACTTGACTCAAGAATCGTCTAGAACCATACCCGAACGGTATCGAATCATCTCCGAACTTGTCCATGTTATGCACAAAAATCAGTGAACCTTACCACTTTGAAGCGCTTTTCTAAGTCCGATGGAACATACCAACCGGTGCGACCTATCATCGGAGAAACTTTACAGCTCCACAAACCCAACGACACTAGCCTTGCTCTATGTGGTTGTCCTTCGAGCTGCTAACGAGCCACTCATATTAGTCACTTAATATATATAACAAGCGCTCAAAAAAAAAAACAATGTCACGCACCCGCAAAGTGGGTGCGGGACATTATTTACTTAACCACAAATGTCACGCACCCGCAAAGCGGGTGCGTGACATTAAAAAATCGGATACCTTAACTCCTTTGTTCGCTCCCGTTTTTCGTATGCGTGGGTTCGGTCTCGCACCCGTTTTCCGTAAGCGTGAGTCTTTTGAGCGTAAACAAAAAAAAATTTGAGCGTATCTAGCGGTCGCGTTAAATTTCTGAAAATAAAAGGTAAAATAAAATCTTAATCCTAGTAATCTAACCTAATTAATCTCACAATTTTACTAGTCTCCCTCTTCCTCCTCTCCTCTGCTTCCCTCTTCCTCCGACCTCTGCAAAACCGCGGTCTCCCAACCCTCCCCGGACTCCGGGACAGCCTCCTCCACCGCTACATCGACGACCACCGCTCCATCGACGACTACGGGCTTCTCTCCCGCCCCCCTTCGGGACCCGGCGTGCATCTCATTCTCCCACTGCCTCCTTAACTACAAGGGTTTCCTCGCCTGCTAGGCTCACCGCGTCTCCCACCTCCTCTGGTCCCGCCAACGCCGCCCCCTCGCACTCCACTCCACGCCGACGTCTTCTCCATCGACATCCACCCCGCCGCCTCCCTCGGCTTCGGCTATGCCGAATTCTCCGTCTTCTGCCCATTGTCCAAAAGCAGCAATTCTTCTTCAATTCTTATTCAAGATAGCAAATCCCAATTCTTCAATCTTCAATTCTTCTTCAAGCAGCAGTTCTTCTTCAATCCGAATTCTCGTGAAGAGGTCCTCAAAATTTCCCCAAATCTTCAAGATAGCAATCCCCAATTCTTCTTCTAGAACAGAATCCTTATTTTTCTTCAAGTTCCTGTTGTCTTTCTCTTCTTTGCTCCCTTCGCTTTCGTCGTCAAGCCGTGACTCATCGGAGGATACAAACATGTGAGCGGAAGTGAACTCCTTCACCCTCCTCGCTCTTCCAGTTCCGCCATCTGAAATTAAGGTATCAAACCCCCAACTTTTTCGATTTTCTCTGATTTGTCATCTCCTTGACAAAGATTCTTCACCCGGACTTCAATTTGGATGCCACCAGCAAGCTGTAACCAAAAGCAAAGTTCACTAATGGCGGATTTAGAAAAAAAGAGGTTTTCTTTCTCTTCTTTGTAACTTAGGAATGTAGTATGTTTATCCCTTGTGTAGTTGTTATAAAATTAGGAACTAAGCCTACAACAATTACATTGTGACTAATATGCAATGAATATCCCATCTTTGGGGTATATTCAGACCAATAGTTTGTAGAATAAAGAATGATAAATCATCTCTACTAAAAAAATCTCTTTTTTTTGGGGAAAAGCATCTCAACTAATTAAGATGCTCTGATCATTTACTCAAATCCACATGGTTTTGTAGTTGTTCAAGCATTTTGTACAGACAATTGGATGGTGCGCTGGATTGCAGAATTATTTTGCACTCAGTAGAATGTATTGATAGATGAATACAGTGAGTACAAATAACATATACAGTGAGTACAAATAACATGACAAATACCTATATAATTATCACGTACACTTTTACATCATTTTCTATTGATTTTTCATATCTAACTTCATATGCCGCTTGATGTGCAGAATGTTGTTGGCTTTCTCTGAGCAAACAAAAGGTCAAAAGCTTCCTAAAAATGCTTCAGATCAGGAAATGCTTGAAATAGTTATGAAAAAGTAAGCAAATTTAGTTACTTGTAATATATCATACCACAATGTAGTTTTAACTTCAACGGTGATTCCATCTCTCACATTTGTATGCCACAAATTGCACGTTGAAATCGGAAAGTTATCTAACGTAGTTTTGACTTCAATTTCTATTAATTCTATAAAGGAAAACATTAAGATACGAAGTAATTATCTAAATAAAGGTATTTTATATGAATATTATCCAGACTTCGGTTGCTGAATTTTTCCAAGAAAATATGTTTTCCCATTAATATAAATTGACGTGATTTAGCAAACTATAATACACCCGAAACATTATTATAAACAATACTAAAATTTAAAGTTAATATAACAGAGTAATGACCTGACTACTGACCTGACTACGTACAAATGTGGCCTGATAAAGTCAATATTGTTCTGAAATTTTAAATCGGCTAATATTTGAAATTTGTGATATAACAAAGCATTGACCTGACTTCGTATAAATGTGGCCTGACTTCGTACACATGTGGTCTGATAAAGTACATAATGCTCTGAAGTTTTGAAGTACCTTGTTCATCGCCTATATACATCACCACCAAGCTTTGTTCGGCCCCAAGAAAAACACCTCTCGATTCATTAAATTCAAAATCTGACCACACAATCGTCTTCGCCATGATCAAGTTACGTAAACCCGACTCTTGAATCATTTAAAATCACATCCGAACGACATCGAATCACCTCCGTATCGGTCCGCGTTGTGCATAGAAAACCGATAACTATGCCACTTTGAAGCTCTTTTTCAACGTCGGTGGAAGATCCTAGACTCCGCGGCCTATCTTCGGAGAAACCTTGCAGCGTCACAAACCCAACAACACCGCCCTTGCTACATGGGGTTGTCGTTCGACTAACCAACGAGCTACTTAAAAGAGCCCCGTTGTTCTTGGCCTCAACCCACCGCAACCCTCTTTGAGGTGGAATAATACTCTATTCTTTTAGTTGGTTTTTTTCTTCTGTTTTCTGGTCGAAGTGATCTATACAACAAACTTTAAAAATTGATACTTGTTGCCACATGTTTACTATTTCTTTTGTGTTCTAATCTCTACAAGAGAACATCATTCTTAACTAGGCAGGTTCTGGTATAAAAGTGGTTCTGCTTAAAGCTAATATAACAGCGTAATGACCTAACTACGTACAAATGTGGCCTGACAAAGTGAATATTGCTCTGAAATTTGAAATCGGCTAACATTTGAAATTTTGTGATATAACAGAGCATTGACCTGACTTCGTATAAATGTGGTCCGACTTCGTACACATGTGGTCTGATAAAGTACATAATGCTCTGAAGTTTTAAAGTACCTTGTTCATCGCCTATATACATCACCACCAAGCCTTGTTCGACCCTAAGAAAAATACCTCTCGATTCATTAAATTCAAAATGTGACCACACCATCGTCTTCGCCATGCTCAAGTTATTTAAACCCGACTCTTGAATCATTTAAAATCACCTCTGAACGACATCGAATCACCTCCGTATCGGCCCGCGTTGTGCATAAAAAACCGGTAACTATGCCACTTTGAAGCTCTTTTTCAACGTCGGTGGAAGATCCTAGACTCCGTGACCTATCTTCGGAGAAACCTTGCAGCGTCACAAACCCAACAACACCGCCCTTGTTACATGGGATTGTCGTTCGACTAACCAACGAGCTACTTAAAAGAGCCCCGTTGTTCTTGGCCTCAATTCACCGCAACCCTCTCTGAGGTGGAATAATACTCTCTTCTTTTAGTTTTTTTTTTTCGTTCTAATCGAAGTGATCTATACAAGAAACTTTAAAAATTGCTACTTGTTGCCCCATGTTTACTATTTGCTGAAAGACTGCCTTTGAGTGACAAATTGAGTTTACCGGCATTCGATTGAAACCATGATTTTGTAAGAAAACTTTCATAAATATTCTATTTGACTTGTCAGATCAGATATTTTGGCACGATCACCCCTAAACCACTGATTTCAATTTCCTCTTCTTGCAGGTGTGACTCTGCTTCCAGTATAATGCACAACCCCTGCCTCCCTCCACCTCAACGCCTCTCTCTCACTGCCTTCCTCCGCCGGAAGCATCTGAGCAGCGGCGCAAGGAGAAGGAGGGACTGGTTGGAGGAGGAGGCGGTGATGTATTTAACTCGCCGACCGTGCAATTAAGGAACGTATTTAACTCGCCAGCCGTGCAATTACGGAACGTGAGGTCGCATACACCGTGAAACTCCCCGCCGAGGCACGGAATCGGCACCTCCTTTCTGAACGAGGATCTCGAATCGCCGACCGTGCAATTGAGGAACGTGTAGCCGCGCCGGAGGGACTGGTTGGAGGAGGAGGCGGAGAAGGGAAGCGAGGACGCGCCGGAGGGACTGGTTGGAGGAGGAGGCGGAGAATGGAAGCGAGGACGATGATCCGATGTGGGGTGCGGTTGTCATAGGTGAGGTGGAAGCCCCGGTAGCCGCACCAGAGGGACTGGTTGGAGGAGGAGGCGGCGAAGGGAAGCGGATGGGTGGGGATCGGGGTCCGTAGCCAAGTTCTCGAGGGTTTTGAATTTGTCTATAAGAAAAGTAAACATGTTATTAAGGATAATTAACGGTTGTTGAAAAGTAAACATGTTATTAAGGATAATTAACGGTTGTTAAAAGTATAATTTTTATAAAAGAAAAGATATATAAAAATATGAATTTATTTTTTTCTCAATTTAGAAATTTGACATTTATAGTACACTTTTTGATAGTTTTGTAATATTTTTAAAAATCTGGTATTTTTGCAAAGAGTTATCAAAAATTTGGTATTTTTTGCAATTCCGTCTATAAAATATAGGGTTATAAAGTACTCACGTGGATCAAAATATAACCTTATTTGTATACGTACCAAAGTATAGATGTATTATCATACCTTTTTTCGTAATTTTATTGCTATTATTTAAAAATTCAGTTCGTAATACCGAACATTCAATTAGCTTTTAGAGAAAAATTAAGCTAATAAATCCAACTGTAGCTCCAACTACTCATTCAGCAACAACAATAGCTCCAACTACTTATTCAACTCCAGTTTCAGCTTGATACGTCGAATAAAACCCTAATATATTTAGACCGCTGGTCTAATCTAGCCCAACCCAACTTAAATCCTCCTAACCTACCTTATGCAACCCACCAACTCCAATCGTCTTGATCAAGTATTATTATGAATCTACTATATATACTAAATCACTAACTTACTAAGTTATATGTCTCTTCCATAATTCATCACATCACTATTTGCCACACGACACTTCAAATTTTTCCCACCTATTTTTTTTTTAAAATAATCTTATCTCCATATTTATGTTTCCTTTTCGGCTGTACGTATTTTACTTTTCTTTCAACTCAAATGGTTGAGCAAAAAAATCTTTACCATACAAGCTAATGATCTCATTAGGAAATAAATACTTAAATAAAAATAAGATTTTATACATTGCACATTTGCACTACTAAATAAGAGCGATATATATATGATAATTTTTGTAAGGCAATTTGAAAAAGAAAGAGTATAATAATGTTCATTTATGTTATGTTGGTAAGTTATTCTTCTACATAGGTATCATAATTCTGCATTTGGATTTTTTGCAATCGTGGAAGAGTGAAGAAAGACGAAAAACCATATTCTTTGAATAATTAAATATTTGGTTATTATCGTCTTCAATTGATTATTAGTCCTCTGTAATTAACCGATAATCACTTGCATATCAATTCAAAGACATGAATGTGTTGATATATATAAGAGGATTAGTGTAATATGAACTATAAACTAACAACAAATTCATACAATAATTATTATTGTTATTACTTGTAAAAGTTGTTGTATGTTTTAATCATGTATGCATAATTCCATTCTTGAATCACTGGCTTTGGCCATATAACACTCCCAAATTACCTCGGAAATATTACCACTAGTGACCCCAGACAAAATGTCCAAAATTACCCTAGGCTTAACAGTAATGAACATCAAGATATAAAAGAAATGCGGAATAACCTATATTGAAAAAATATATGGAAATATCTTACATCAAAACCATAAATTGTATATGAAAAATATAAACAGTGTAGCGGAGTACATGGTATAAATTCTAAGAATTACACAATGGAAACTATGTCTATCGCCTAACTTCAGAATCTTTAACCTTGTATCTGGAAAAACATCAAGCAACAACTACCAACAATCGTCGAGGGTTACTTCCTACATGTACTTGAGAATCGTTACTTGATGTGTCGTATGAGATGGATGACACGAACCAACCACGAAAAGAAAGAGTTGGTTAGCAAGGGTATTTTATGTGAGGATGGTAATTGTACATAGTTACAACCCTCGTATCTCAAATAATATCGATCAACGATTTACATTTATGTACTTCCACTGAATAGGAAAATATACGAGTCAAGAAAAGATTCCAACGGAAAGAATCTTATGGGAAGGTATGAATTCATTTCGGTATTATATGATTATCACACACAATAATTCATTAAACCACATTGTTAGGATGTGAACTTTCAGGAACTCTGGTTCCCTCGAAAGTTTCCTCCTTCAGTTTTCCTAGTTTTGACGATGACAAACACTTTGCTATTAATATTTTCATATGTGTAGTTGAACAGGGAACTAAGGCTCAAGAAAAGAAGAACATAGACCAAGATGCCAGAATTGGGAACTAGCAAAGGAACTCAGAGAATGACGATTAGCTGCTTAAGGGTGCCGCGCTAATTGGAGAAGATCTCAGCGCGTTGGTTGTTTAGGGTAGATCTTTTAGCTTAGAGAGAGAAGATAAAATATATCCATGTTTCTATATATTTAGGAGATTATTTGAATATCTTTTATGGAAACAAAAGTATGTAAAATCGGGAAAGATATTATTTGGTAACAAATGTTATCTTTTCTGATTTCTTTCGGTTATTTTAATTATGCAAATCGGCCAGCTATAAATCTTAACTCTATACGGTTGAAATGTATAAGTAAAGTAATCGAACTCTCTCATTTCTCACGCATTCACACATTGCTGAAGGTGAAGAGAAATCGTGCTTGTTCTTGTGAGAAGAATTGTGTAAGTCTCTTGCTTTCAAGTGCTTGATTAGGTTGAACTAGGTAGAGAATCGTAAGTGTGTCTTAAGTCTTTAATCTGTGTGTTCTACTCTAGTTGATTGTAATCGAAGCTTGAATAAAAGAAGTAGACTTTGAAATCCTTTCGAAAGAGAGGTAGTGGGTTTTATCCTGGATAACTAGTTGGTTATCAAAGATTTCCACTCTAAGGAACTTGTCTTGAATCTGTTAAGTTACTTATTTCCGCTGCTAAGGAACTGAACTTCTCTGAAGCCTCAGTTCCCTTTGATTACTAACACCTACGATCCTACAATTTGCACTCATGGACGTTGAACTAAAATCCCTTCTCGCTGATGAACTTGCCTTGCTTGTTGAGTACCGCAAAAAGAAGGGCGCTACTTCACAATCTCCGGCGCCTTCTCCTGCCAAGGCTTCATCGGTGGTAACACCGCTCAAATCGGTGGAAGAACCCGCTAAGTCTGCTCCGCCACCTGTCCCGGAAGTGAAGCCATCGCAGTCGGCTTCCTCTGAGCACACGCCCACCAAGCCTAACTCCCCTTCTCCGACTCAAGAGGGTTCCCATCACTCGTCTCCTTCCCAGGAGAACGAGCCCATCAATGTGGAACTCCTCCCAACGCCTCCGACATCCTTCAAATTGCCCGGAGACTCCCAGTCGGTGGCCGGTTGTGTCAAGCGGCGCGCAACAAAGAGGGCTCAAGGCGTCTCCTTGCTTCAACTGGAGAAGGCTCATATAACACCCCCGACTTATGTCGATAGTGCCACACGCCAGTGACCTCAGACGTTAATGTCCGAAGTCACCCTAGGCTTTAATCGGAACAATTAAGATTAAATAAATACATAAATATTAAATAACGAAAGAATAATCAGCGGAAGACTTTTTAAATGAATGAAACTCAACTTCTTATTAAGATTCCTCTCGTAAATGAGAAGGACGGTTTTACAACAAAGTATAGCGACATCGGAAGATTTTTAAATTACAGCGAAAGACTCTTTTAAAGTAGTCCCTATTACATGACTATGTATTACTTTTATTTCAAATCAAACATATACGCCTTGGAAATATTACTTCTTAAAACGCAAACTTCATCTGCAAGCCTTCTCTTCGACTGGTTACTTCGATCGTCGGGGACCGACCTCTGATGTGCCGTATAGGACGGATGACCCCAGCCAACCATGCAAGGAATAAAACCCGGTTGGTTAGTCTAATGAAAGACTATGCAAGGGTGAAAACAGAATGGTTCTAGTGATCGTAACCGTTTACTATCATTGTCCCTCGAATAATAACCGAAGGAACAATACATAACCCGAAACTTTCACGGAATTATAGAAAAAGACATGCAACGAAAAGAAGACTCCAACAGAATTGAGTCTTATAGGAAAATATGAAGAATTGTTTGGGAACGTTAAGTTTTCACACAAGTTTAAAACACGACCTTGATTATTTGGGTCCACGACCAACCTCACTGCGCAATGCGAATCCAGATTGGAAAGAGGACTTACTCTAACAAGAGTCCGGGAGGTTTCCACGTTATACTCCTCGCCCGAGGGTACATTATTTATGCGCGTAAGGGCACTTATCTTATTTACTTTCAAAATGTACATTAACGTTGAAGCTTTTAATTTCCACAACACATCTCGCAATGAGATATAGAATGGGAATAAATCCCAAAAATTGGCACTAGCTAAGTGCACCACCACCTATATTAGGATAGGGGTAGGTCATGACCAAAGGAATTAGGGAAATAATCCTCATAACGCAAAGTTATAAAGAAATGACTAAACCTCGTAAGGAAATAGCGTTTCTACGAATACTCGTGCTAAACTAGCATTTAAGTTCACATATAAATCCACACCAAAATCCATTACAGTGATATCATATAAAACTATATAATAACGTTGTCTCTAGCAATATATACAACCTATTATAAATTCATATTTTAACAAATCGTTTTATCAAATATGTTCCCAAACATAAAACAACAACTTTATTCCAACTTAATTAAACAATTAAATAATTGATAATCACAGGAAATATGGAATAATGAGCAAGAGCGAACCGCCACTTGCCTTCGACAGACGAACGCGAGTTCGGGTTCCGAGATCTGGAAACCTGCACTTGAGCACAGTTTCCGATGACGACGAGGCTTTGTACTTCGCTTCTGAACCAAGGCACACCACCACCACTCCAAGGACTTCCCAACGGTGATGACTACAGCTTCCGGCGACGAATCAAACTTTTTCGAGAGGAGAAGAGAGCTGCGAATGATGGAGGAGAAGCCATATCCGAGCTCTATTTATAGGCACATTCTGGAGCTCCAACCTCAATGTCAAGGAAACCCAAACGCTCCTGCTCCCGCCATTCAGACCACGTGGAAGAAAAGCCAAACGCCGGCCTTCTCGAAGCTGAGGAAGAAGACGATGCAACAGTGCCCGCGATCGCGGTTTCAGAACCGCGATCGCGGTTTGCCCATAGGAAAAACCGCGCTCACGGCAGCTTAGCCGCGGTCGTGGCTCTCGGCCTTGATCGGCTCTCGGGCCTTGATCGCAGTTATGCTTAATCTTTGGTTTTAGCACTCCCAAAATATTTTAACACCCAATATCTTATTAAACGTATATTATCACGTTCAAAAGGTTCTTATAGGGGACCCGAACATTCCTAATACGTTTCGCTTACAAAAACGAAAGTTTTGAAAATTCCACAAATACCCCTACTAAAATTGAGGGTTATTACATTAGTACCCCCTTAAAAAATAGTTTCGACCCCGAAACTAACACTTCGACCCCGAAACTAATACTACCAAGTTAGAAGGACCGATTCCCACATAAACCTCTCTACTTGAGTTTAGTATCCTCAATTATTTCATACTCAACTTTAATCCTAGGAAAGTTGATCTGTTTCCTCAACCATGACATCCATCATATGTCTCGCTTCCATATATTATCTCATGTGCCAACTCTTAATATACTCACAAGGTCATGATTACTTTAGAATCATAGTCTCCAAAAATAATCACACGATCTTAATACACCTTAAGCTTGAGAACACACATTTTCTTTCAACTTTTCTCTTTATAAACGACTCTCAAAGTTCATACCTTATCTTCTTTAAGTTGATATCCTTAAATAATTTTGTCTTCGTAACCTATATCACCAAAGTCAAACTATTTCTTCGATCATGATTCCACCTACTACATACTGCCTTTGTTCATTACCCTCTTTGGAATCGATATAATCATCCACAAGATTATGATTACCTTAATTAGAGTATCCATTATAGTCTCTAATATAATCTCGCTATTATGCCCTACTCATCATAAAGATCTTGATATCCTCAAGCAGAAGAATACAATATTTCCCTACCAACTTTTCTTTGGATGATCAGATCCTCAAAGTACATACATAAAACTCACTTATATCCCAAACTTAGTACCCCCAATTGTTATATCGGCTTACTCCTTACATATGCACCTCATCTATCTCATTATTTACCTTAATTAAATTTGGCCCTTAGGCCATCTTCTTAACCCAAAATCTTTCCATTAATTAAGCTCTTAACATAAGTCCTTTAGAATTCCTCAATTTTTCACAATTAATCACACAACATCACATTCATGTTTTTCCTCAAACATGATTTGAATAATCCGTTTAACACGATTATAATCAATCACCTTATTTATCCAACACGTGTCATAAGATCGCCTTAATAGACATATGTCACTTTTTCACCAAGTCCAATTGATAAAATCCATACACTTACGTTATCCCACACTGTTAATCCCTAGAAATTAGAACAAACTTTTATCGACTGAGTTTGTTATTCACCCATAAATCCTTAAACACTTAATTAGTTGTCCTCACACAATTTCATATCCCAAATCAAGCAACCTTTTGCCTTATCGAAACTTAATATTTACCCAAGACTTAATCGTCTTAATACCCCTCATATCATTATATCATTTCCTTAAGAAAGCCTCATAACGAAACCTCAGATAGGTCTTCCAAAATAATACTTATGATTTCACACACTTAACTTTTCCAAAAGCTTTAACCACTGGTCATACAATGGGCACACTCACTTATAAACCCCATAACCATAGCTCTTGGGTTCTAAAGTTATTAAAGATCGTTATTAGAGTATGATCATTTTAGAGAAAACGAACTCCCTATGAAATATCTCTCTTGTACATTTATTCATTAAATATATAATTTATACAACTCACCCCATCTAATGCTCAGAGTATGCACATGAGGAATAACCTCAAACTCCATAGAGCATTACTACACACACCAAATCCTTATAGCAAGAAATCCTTACAACCTTAACCTCTCGAGACAATGCTCATGAATTCGAGTGAATGGAACAAATAATGTCAATGCCCAACTTGACATTATTTCAAGAAAATAGAGGGGTTCTTAAGAATAGTTTCGACCTCGAAACTAGCACTAACAAGGTAGGGAACAATCACACATGTCCCAACCCACACTATCCTTTATGAGTCCAGACAGTCTTTATCAACACATGACATGTACTACTTTTGGCACTCAAGGATTCTCGTATGAACGAACAACTTGCAATAGTAACAAATTTAGTAATTTTTGGAATAAGGAAACACTTCTTTATTATTCGAAACATTACACTACAACAATTGACAAAATGTCGAACATACAGATTACTAAACCATGGAGACTAACGACACAAGTCATCGCTCCCTATTCTTAAAAAGCTATACAAAAAAACCACTACTCGTACAAGGTTTTCTTCCCGTCGGGGTAACGTATCACAAAGAGTCCCTACCCTTGACCCGAAGATTCCATAGGCGCCTTGCCTTTATTACGAGCGACAAATTGCTCAGGAGCGGACACTTCCGGCTTTGGGTTCTGCCTACTGCCAACATTTGAGGCCTGATATGATTGTGTTGGCCCTTGACCCTTCTGCCTACAGTATGTTTTCATGTGGCCTTCCTTCCCACAATTGTAACATACCCGCTTCTTCTTTTGGCAACTAGAACTTTTGTGCCCAGCTTTACCACAATTGTGGCATTGAATCACACCGCTACTCCAACCTGAGCCTTTGGCGGAGCCAGACTTGTAACACCCCCGACTTATGTCGGTAGTGCCACACGCCAGTGACCTCAGACGTTACTGTCCAAAGTCACCCTAGGCTTTAATCGGAACAATTAAGCTTAAATAAGTATATAATAAGTAACGAAAGATTAAGCAGCGGAATACATTTTAAATGAAACTCAACCTTTTATTAAAAGATCTCTCATTAAATGACGATTTTACAACATAGTGAAATTACAGTGGAAGACTTTTATAATAAACCCTATTACATGACTTGGTTATATATTAAAGTAATACTTAACAACCTTTAAAACACTGACACTCAAATCTTCAACTGCAAGCCTCTTCTTCGATTGGTTACTTCAAGTCTTCGGGAACCAACCACTGATGTGCCGTATAGGATGGATGACACCAGCCAACCATGCAAGGAATAAAACCCGATTGGTTAGTCTAATGAAAGACTATGCAAGGGTAACAACAGAGTGGTTCAAGTGATCGTAACCGTTTACTATCATTGTCCCTCGACTAATAACCGAAGGAACGATACATAATCCGAAACTTTCACAGAATGATTTGTATTAGACATGCACTGAAAAAGAAGACTCCAAAGGAATTGAGTCTTATGGGAAACGTATGACAAATGTTTGGGAACATTATAGTTTTCACACAAGCGTTTAAAAACGACTTGATCATTTGGGTCAACGACCAACCGCACCGTGCAATGCGAATCCAGATTGGAAAGAAGACTTACTTTAACCGAAGTCCGGGCGGGTTCCAAGTTGTACTTCTCGCCCGAAGGTTCATTAATTATGTGCATAACCACACTTATCTTATTTAATTACAAAACGTACATTAATGTTTGAAGCTTTTAATACAATCTCGAGTAACTACGAGAATAACACAGGGTGACATTACGTCCAACCCACTTGCACTAGCAAGGTGCTTAAACACCTCTTATCCTTAACGGGTGGATAAGAAGCAATGGTCATGACCTTTAAAAGTATTAGAGAATTATTCCGACTAATACCGAGTTATAAAGAAACGACTAATCCTCGTAAGGAATTAGCGTTCCTACGAATACTCGTACTGATCTAGCATTTAAGTTTACATTTAAATTCACACCAAAATTTATTACAGTAATAACAGGTATAATAGCGTTGTTCTAACAATATATATAACCTATTATAAAGTCATATTTTAATCACATCATTTATAAAATATGTTCCCAAACGAAGACAACACTTCACTCCATTTTAATTAACAATCAAGTAATTGATAATTAAAGGAACTATGGAATGATAAGCAAGAGTGAACCGCCACTTGACTTAATCTAGTCGAACGTAGCTGACGGATTCCGAGTATCTGGAAACTGGAATCTGCGTACGGATCCCTATGATGATGACACAACCACGATGAAACCCTAAGTTAGATTCGGCACAAACGAATAACGATACGAACGAATGCACGATACGAACGAATGAACGATACGAACGAATGAACGATACGAACCGACAGGAAATAAAGCTTGAGTCGTGACCGTGGTTGTCCAAGCCACGATCGCGCTTGCCAGGGCAATCCGCGGTTGCGGTTTGGACTTCCGCGGTCGCGGATTTCTGGGCAGCTTCCGCGGTCGCGGAATTCATCTCCGCGATCGCGGATCGCCTTCCGACGCGACTCTTCTCTGGCTTTCGAGTCTTACCGATGACTCAAAGACGACCTCCTTGGCTTCGAACGAGGCTCACCACCACCACACAAGCTTCCAAGACAGTTCCGGCGACCACAAAGACTCTGGCGAAACTCCGGCGAGCTCGAGAATTCTGGCGAGGCTCAAAACAAGGGAAAGAGAGAGGATTGGAGCTGTGGATGAAGATCTCTAGGGCCTCCACCTCCTTTTATAGAGCAAATGGGAGCCCAACGCCGAGAAGACGGATTGATCGGCATCCCCCCGGCGAAACGGCGGCATCCAAACCGGCGAAACGCGAAGGGAAATGAAGACGACGGCGAACAGTTTTCCGCGATCGCGGAAACTCTTCCACGGTTGCGGAAATGCCGCGAACACGCCCCTTGGCCTGAGGTCGCGGGTTTCGTTCCAAGCATGCTAAATTATTATTATTTTAGCACTTTAAAAATATTCTAAGACCCGATAATACATTAAACGTATATTATAATGTCCGAAAAGATTATTACAGAGATTTCAAATACGCTAAATGCGTCTTGCTTAGAGAACGAGGGTTGGGAAAATTACCCAAATACCCTTACTGAAATTGAGGGCTATTACATAACTATCCCCTTAAGAGAAGTTTCGACCCCGAAACTTGGCCGATAACAGCTCGGAGAAACGACCTCACTTTAAGTTACCCAACCTTATAAGTTTAACCATGCCTAACCCATTTAACACTTTGTAAATTGGTTCAAGCATTTCTAAGTTAAAATTTATAAGTTGGTTCAAATTACAGTTAACGTAAGGTTAACCATAATTTAGACCCTTCATAACTTAAGGAGTTTTATAACTTGTTTTCACCAATTATACATTTTACCATATTACTCTTATGGCAATCATGAGGTTTATTACATTACTACCCCCTTAAAAATAGTTTTGACCCCAAAACTAACATCACTAAGGTAGAGGGACCGGTTTCATCATTAACCTCACTACCTGAACTTAGTATCCTTAATCATTTCATCCTTGAAATTGCTCCTAGGAAAACGATATGTTTTCTCAACCATACCATTATCTCGCATATCTTATCTCCCTGTGCTACACTTGTAATAACTCGTGACTATATCCACAAGGTCATAATTATCTTAGAATAATAGTCCCCAAAATCATCGCAATAGACTTGCTATACCTTAAGCATGAGAACACACATTTCTCTTTCAACTTTTCTCTTTATAAATCATTCTCAATGTTCGTACCTTATCTTCCTTAAGTTGATATCCTTAAATAAATTTGGTCTTCGTAACCTATTGATAGGCGTTGTCGTGACACCTAAACAAAATAATCCTAAACAAATCTAACTAATGTAGTCTGGGAAGCAAGGGTCGAATCCCATAGAGAATCAAGTTATATTTCATGTTTGCAAAATCATTCACCAATTGATAACAAAGACAAAGGGGGGGTTTTGAATGAAACTAACTAAGAAAAAGATAAATAAAATATAGAAAGCTTGGCTAGACAAATATCCACCTTTAGTTTGGTTGATCGATCATTGATTACTCCTAGTCCTCAATACTCATGAATGTCCTAATCCCTGTTCTGAATTAGTTACCAGTCCAACCAGTCCTGATAACCCTAACTATCAAATAACCTAGAAGACCTTCTAGATTGAATCTAACAGCAGCAATGAATTCAGGAATAGATAGGTAAATACAAGTATAGCAACCAGTCATACAATTGCATGCAATTAATTCTCTACACAAACTAAGGGATTTAGATTCTCAACCAGTATCCTCTAATCTTTAGTAGTATGATCAATAACAATCTCAACATGTTGTATAGAAAAGGAGAACCAATAGCATAATACTAATTTCTCTAGGTTGTCAGACTAGAGGGAACTACTATTAACAATCTAATTGATGTCCTAATCAACAAATCAAGGGGAATCGATATATGATCAATGAGATTAAGCACGAGAGAGAATTAATACAATCATAGAAAGAGTAAAGGAATAATCTCAATATCAAATTCAAACCAAGGCTTCAATTGTCTAGCCAAAAACACCAAACAAAACAAAGAACTAAACTAAGAAAGGGAAAAACAATACTGAATGGAAAACTAGGTCTAACGTGATCCGAAGATGATGAATGGAGGCTGTGGAGGTTAGGTTAAATAATGTTAACCTAAACCCCCAAGATCACAAACATCATCCTACAAGGAAATAAACTAATATTCGGAATTAAATAAAATAAAATAAAGAAAAAGGAAAAAGGAAAAAGAAAATAAAAGTTTGGAACTGTTCGGGCTCGCTCCCGCTGATGGCCGCGGTCGCGGTTTGCTCTCGAAGTGAACATTAAATTTCCGAAATTGGCCGCGGTCGCAGCCCGACAACCGCGGTCGCGGCCTTCTCTCTTCAGCGTCATTTTCTTCGAAAATTTGCCCCGGTCTTCTTCTTGCCTCTTCCTTGTGGTTTCTTCATAGATCTTCAACGTTTCCTCAGGTGGTCAACTCCTCTTCCTCTGGATGTCTCCAATTAGCTCCTCTAGACCACCAAAACCACACTTCTCCGCTCTAACTCCAGAATCTCCAATTGTGCTCTAAATCCAACCAAAACGGCACCTCAAACCTGGTAACAATCCCTAGAAATACACTATATAAAATAGTGCCGATCAAATCCCCCATGCTTAAACCTTGCTCGTCCTTGAGTAAGCTAAAGTCAACCTACTCCTCCAATCAATCCCCAAGGTCTCAGGAAGCATAGAAAAATCAATCTCCAAGAATCACACCTAACAATAAGCTCCAGGCAACCATACAATAAACCCAGCACAAAAGACTACAACATCAAATCAAGTAATCTCAACACCCCACACAGTCAAGCCAAAAGGAAAGCAGAGTACTTCCCCTAAGCTTATCCCAAACACCATACTTCTTATACCTCCCAGAGTGACCTACCCGAATCCTCCTTATATCACCTCTTCTTATGTCGCCACGCCAAGTAAAATGAGGATTCCTAAAAATCACTCTTCTTCTTTTCACTCATTTTGCCAAGGCGCCCTTTCGGGTTTTCACCAAGCCACTCATTTCATTTTTCAATAGATGGGTTCACAATATACTCACATCACTCTTGACCTCATATTACCCCAGCCTAATGCTGGTCCAAGCCACCTGCTTATTACCTAGGCCGCCCTTTCGGGTTTTCGACCTATCCCAGGATTTCTTATGTATGCCTTTTTTCAAATTTTTGACTTTTTTCTTTATTCTCATCCTCAACGACATATATAGCAAGTATAAAACCCTTCCCCATGCTTAAACATTGCATTGTCCTCAATGTAATGAAAGACAAAAAGATGAAGCACATGGAAGGAAGAAAAAGACTCACAAACGCCGCTGAGTTGGCTTGGACACGGAAGGTGTTGCTGGCGGTAAAGCAAGAATGCTCAGGTCCTGGTGTTGTGCGGTCTCCAACTCAACTCTTACCATGCAACCAAAAGGGACCACTCTGGTGAGAAGTGGTAAATCAAGTGAATGGGGTTGCATGGCCTTCAAAAATGGGCCCAGATGTCATCGTGGTGTGGGCCCTGATGTTCCTCCTCTCCAGCTGCCAATTATAGGGCCATCATCGTTGTCAATTAATGTGTAGGGCTAATTTTTCCTCCGTTGACAACATGATGCGCACCTTCTCCATGGGGACTCCGGATAGCTGGCCTTCGGTAGAACTTTTTTTTTTAATTCCGTTTAAGGTTTTTTCGGATTTTTTTTTTACTAAACCCTAATTCGCCGCAGCGGCCGCGATCGCGATTTCCAGGCCGCGGTCGCGGTTGCTTCTCGAATTGTTTGCCGCGGCTGCAGTGGCCAAGCCGCGGTCGCGGTTTTCCTTCTGCTCTTCCTGCGGGTTAGTCGAAAACGAAAACACAGACAAAGAAAGAAAACTAAAAGAAAAGGATAGTGTCTTGTTATCAAATTGGTAAACAAACAAACAAGAAAATACAAACCTTAGATTCCCCGGCAACGGCGCCAATTTGATAGGGCGTTGTCGTGACACCTAAACAAAATAATCCTAAACAAACCTAACTAATGTAGTCTGGTAAGCAAGGGTCGAATCCCATAGAGAATCAAGTTATATTTCATGTTTGCAAAATCATTCACCAATTGATAACAAAGACAAAATGGGGGTTTTGAATGAAACTAACTAAGAAAACGATAAATAAAATATAGAAAGCTTGGCTAGACAAATATCCACCTTTAGTTTGGTTGATCGATCATTGATTACTCCTAGTCCTCAATACTCATGAATGTCCTAATCCCTGTTCTGAATTAGTTACCAGTCCAACCAGTCCTGATAATCCTAACTATCAAATAACCTAGAAGACCTTCTAGATTGAATCTAACAGCAGCAATGAATTCAGGAATAGATAGGTACATGCAAGTGTAGCAACCAGTCATACAATTGCATGCAATTAATTCTCTACACAAACTAAGAGATTTAGATTCTCAACCAGTATCCTCTAATCCTTAGTAGTATGATCAATAACAATCTCAACAGGTTGTATGGAAAAGGGGAACCAATAGCATAATACTAATTTCTCTAGGTTGTCAGACTAGAGGGAACTACTATTAACAATATAATTGATGTCCTAATCAATAAATCAAGGGGAATCGATATATGATCAATGAGATTAAGCACGAGAGAGAATTAATACAATCATAGAAAGAGTAAAGGAATAATCTCAATATCAAATTCAAACCAAGGCTTCAATTGTCTAGCCAAAAACACCAAACAAAACAAAGAACTAAACTAAGAAAGGGAAAAACAATACTGAATGAAAAACTAGGTCTAACATGATCCGAAGATGATGAATGGATGCTGTGGGAATTAGGTTAAATAAAGTTAACCTAAAGCCCAAGATCACAAACCTCATTTACAAGGAAATAAAATATAATATTCGAATTAAATAAAATAAAGAAAAAAAGAAAAGGAAAAAGAAAAAGAAAACAAAAGTTCGGAAATCTCCACGGGCTGTCTCCCGTGTGTGGCCGCGATCGCGGCCTTCTCTCTTCAGCATCGTGACACTTCCGTACAAATGTCATAACTTTTGATTCCCAATTCGGATCGCGCTCATATTTTGAGGACTTGCAGTAGACTTCAAGGTATAACTCCTCGAATTGGAATCACTCCATTTGGACATCTGAGTAAAGAGAACGAGTCAATTGAATTCAACACCTTGTTCTTCTACTCTCGTGTGGACTCTCTCCTTGGTTCTTCTTCGTCTCCTCAGTGGTCAACTCCTCTTCCTTTGGATATCTTCAATTTGCTTCTCCAGACCACCAAATCCACACTTCTTCTCTCCAACTCCTTATTCCACAATTGTGCTCTAAATCCATCCAAATGGCGCCTCAAACTTGGTAATAACTCATAGAAATACACTATAAAATAGCACTGATCACTATCCCCTATCCACATTTGATCAAGAAAATCTTATGTCGCCTTGGTCTTATCCGAGTGGTGTCGAGGAAACTCCATTTTCTCGGTTTCTTACTATGACCACTGTTGGGCGTTTGTTGCATAAGGACCATATGGACGAGGAGTCTGAGGATGAGAAGGATAAGGAAAAGGAGGAAACTCATCAAGGGCCTTCTAAACCCCGCTTGGTCCCTGATACCCATGTGCTTTTGGAGAGTCTCGGGTGAATTGAGCATGCCCTTGTTGATGGGTTCAACCATGTCGCCTCTGTTGTTGAGAAAGGAAGTAATTTCACCAATGATATGGTGGTGGAGTTATGGAAGACTTCTGCTGCACTAGTGAAGGAGATTGCGAAATTGGTTGACAAGAAGCTTGTGCAGGAGGCAGAGAAGGCTAAGGAGTAATTCTCCTAGTTCCCTACTCAGATGACACGGAGCCTTTAGCTCTCTTAGGATCCCACTTCCATATTATGATCCCTTTTGTGTGTCTCTGAGTGTTTCTAATTGTTATATGTTCTCCGTGCTTTAATTATATTTAATGAAATATTTTGGTGTCCTTGCATTGTTAAGTCATGCTTTCAACTTCTATTACGGTGCCATTTCTCTAGAGTTCAGCATAAGTCTTTGATTCTCTCTAAATTTTCTTTGTTTATCATCTAACTAGTTCTTTTCGATGATGTCAAAAGGGGGAATGAACTCTGCTATCTGGAACTAATAGGCTGAAAGGAACTTCTGTACTGGTTGTTATCTTAATGGGGAACTCAGATAATTGGCTTATTTGTTGAGGGGGAATATGCAATTCACTAATGATCATTCTTTATCTAGCCTCATATATCATGCTCATGTCATTCGTGCCTATTATAGATGTGCCAGGTTCTACTTGTTTGTCATCATCAAAAAAGGGGAAATTGTTAGGATGTGAACTTTCAGGAATTCTGGTTCCCTCGAAAGTTCCCTCCTTCAGTTTTCCTAGTTTTGACGATGACAAACACTTTTATATTAATATTTTCATATGTGTAGTTGAACAGGGAACTAAGGCTCAAGAAAAGAAAAACAGAGACCAAGACGCCATAATTGGGAACTGGCAAAGGAACTCAAAGAATGACGATTAGCTGCTTAGGGGTGCCGCGCTAATTGGAGAAGATCTCAACGCGTTCGTTGTTTAGGGTAGATCTTTTAGCTTAGAGAGAAGATAAAAGATATCCTTATTTCTATATATTTAGGAGATTATTTGAATATCTTTTATGGAAATAAAAATATGTAAAATCGGGAAAGATATTATTTGGTAACAAATGTTATCTTTTCTGATTTCTTTTGGTTATTTCAATTATACAAATCGGCCAGCTATAGATCTTAACTCTATACGGATGAAATGTATAAGTAAAGTAATCGAACTTTCTCATTTCTCACGCATTCACACATTGCTGAAGGTGAAGAGAAATCGTGCTTGTTCTTGTGAGAAGAACTGTGTAAGTCTCTTGCTTTTAAGTGCTTGATTAGGTCGAATTAGGTAGAGAGTCTTAAGTGTGTCTTAAGTCTTTAATCTGTGTGTTCTACTCTAGTTGATTGTAATCGAAGCTTTAATAAAAGAAGTAGACTTTGAAATCCTTTCGAAAGAGAGGTAGTGGGTTTTATCGTGGATAACTAGTTGGTTATCAAAGATTTCCACTCTAAGGAACTTGTCTTGAATCTGTTAAGTTACTTATTTTCGCTACCAAGGAACTGAACTTCTCTGAAGCCTCAGTTCCCTTTGATTACTAACACCTACGATCCTACACACATGATCTAAGAATAGTTCGAAAAACCTTTTTTAAATAATTGGGTCAACGACTAACCTCACTGCATACATGTTTTACGAATTTAGATTAAAAAGAAGACTTACTTAGATAGGAGCACGAACGATTTTCAAGTTGTACACCACACTCAAAGTTTATTAATTAGGTGTGCAATGCACTTATCTTATTTACTTTTAACACAATGCATTCAAGTTGAAACTTTTGATTCACACCATCTCAAAAACGAGATCAACATTGGGAACATGCATCCCGGAACAATAACATAGCTAAGCGCATCACCACTTATATTCGAATAAGGGTACGGTCATGACTAAAGTACTAAGGTAAAATCCTCCTAATTCCATTATAAAGAAACAACTAAACCTCGTAAGGTCAATAGTGTTCTTACGAATACTCGTGCTAACTATGCATATAAATCCACACCAAAGTTCATCTATCGGCCTCAGATAATAAGAAACAATTCATAAGCATACTTCTGGCAACATATACATCCTATAATATATGAGGTCAATGATATTCAATCACATAAGGTAACACATAATTTCCAAAACAAATTATGAACAGAAAATTATTCCAACTTCAATAGACAATTGAAGTAATTGCTATCAATGGGAAATACGAAATAATAATAACAAAAGCAAATCACCACTTGTCTTAGTTCGTTTTATCAAATAAAGTAGCTTAACCTCACAAATTGACTTAAATCAATGCTTGTTTTCTTCTTCAATCCCAATCCACAAGCGATATCCAAATCACCACAATAAATTATAATCAATAATTCATTATGATATAACTATCCCCTAAAGGTTATATCTTTTTATACGTGGATCAAAAGTAGAAGGTTTACGATTTATATGAAATTATATCAATCCTTGTGATTAAACTTAATCCGATATAAATACTTATTATTTTAGTCATCAACATATATATCTAGGAGTAATCATGTACGCAGCCTTTACAGTGGACAAGACGGCGATGGTACGACGACAACACCACGGCGGATGGACGAAACGACTAGTCAGCGAGCGGGGGCGACAACTCCTAGGCGGCGGACGATCCGGTGAACGAGCGTTGTGTAGTGGTTGTGCGAACGTGACTCGGCGGCTCTGCTGACTGCTCGTGTCAGTGGCTTCGGCGTCGGGTTCGGTTGGACAAGAGATATAAATTCTATGGAAGGATATATATTAACTAGGAGGATATAAATTCTTCCTTTATCTTAATACAACTATTTTCCAAATAATATTAATTAATGTTATTTATCAAATAATATATTTTCAAAATTATTTTCCAAATAGTTTTAATTAAGATTATCTCATCAATTTAATTTATTCTTTTAAAATAAGAGAATAAAAATTAAATTGCATAATCTTTATGGAAATTGCAATTTTACCCTTCCGATTGAATGTGGATTATTACAATCTTCCAGTAACACCATCAACTTATGTGAGTAGTGTCACACGCCAATGACCTCAGACTTTAATGTACAAAACCACCAAAAGCTTAATCCGAACAATATATACATAATAAGTACCTTAATAATAAAAGAAAAAGTAGCGGATGACTTTTGAAATAAATACCCAATCTTTATTAATATTCCCCCGTAAATTGAGGAGATAAGTTTTTCAAAGCGATATTGAAATTACGGTGAAAGACTTCAAATAAATCCTAATTACATGACTAGGTTATCTAACACTTTCACCCATTACATTAATTAGGAAAAGTAAACCTCATAATCAAACAACTTTCAAATACTTCAAAACTAAACTTCAAGTGTAACTCTTATTTCCGTTAGTTATTTCTAGATAACCTGAGACAAGTTAATTGATGTGTCGTATGGGACATATAATACCATCCAAGGGAAGAAGAGTGTTTGATTAGTCTAATGAAAGGATAAGAAATGGTATTTTATGTGAGGTTCTATGTGATCATTTCTATTTACTATCATTGTCTCTTGAATAAAAAGCGGATAAGATGATAAATAACTAAAATACTTTCACTGAAACGAAAGATGGACAAAGAGATCGATATGCACCAAGAGAATACTTGAAATAAATGTGGATATTATGGAAAAAAGATATGAATTTGTTTGGGAACGTTTTAAATTGATTAACACACAACATATATGAAACTCCATTGAATAATTGGGTCCGACCAACCTTACATCATAGTGTGAATTCAGATTGGAAAGACGACCCACTTAAACTAGTGGAAGAGAGCGGTTTCCAAGTTTCTTTAGTTCATTAATTATGTGCTCGCAAAACTTATCTTATTTAATGTCAACACACAAAATACAGTCTCGAATAAAAAGAGAACAACATAGGGCGACGATACGTCCAACCCAATTGCATTAGCAAGGTGCTTAATCACCGCTTATCCTTAACGAGTGGGTATTAGAGAATTATTTCGTCTAATACAGAGTTATAAAGAGATCATTACGCCTCGCAAGTCCATAATATCAATGACACACATTAAAGTCCACACTTAATGACTATAAAGTCCACACATAATACACAAAGTCCACAAATAATATCGTCATTAAAATGATACAACATTAATCATATACCTATATATATTACAATATATCAATATTAATTATCAATCTACATACAAAATTATTTAAAGACACAATAAGTGTTCCCAAACATTTATCATGTTTTAGAAATGACCCAATTAATTAACAATTCATTTCAATATTAGTAACCACCAGTTGCCTTAAGTTGTTTTGTCGAAAAAAATGGCCCGTCGTTGTTCGAGAGAAGGTCGATTCTAACCGGCGAACTGGATTCGTGATTTGTTCTATTTCCAATAGTGATTCCTACGCGTACCCAATTTACACAAAATAAATTATAATTAGATCATGTATTTCAAAACAGAGAAATTAAACGAGACTCATATAAATTTCTATTTGAATTGATTTAAACCTAAATAATTCAATCGTCGAGATTACTTAATTATACCCAATTAGTTATACGATACAATAAGTTCCTTAGTTATATCTCCAATAATCTTACTACAAATAACTTACCTTGATTAATTTATCATAACATTAGTTAACCATTTAACTATGTATTATATACCTTGTAATATTAAAAATAATTAACATTATTCAACCCAAAATATAACAATATAAAATCTACTTAATTAAATCTAAATAATAATAAAATCGAATTAATCTAAGTTAATCATAATTTAACCAAATTTTTTATTTCGAAACCCACTTACAGTTGTTCCGGTCAAACAGGGGACTAGCGGTTTGGCTGGCTCGTTCTGGCTCGATAGGACGCCAATTGGGTCAAGTCTAGTGTAACCTTTTTCTTGGCGCCGAGGCGAACCTCCAGGTGTGGCTAGCGGCGGTAGAGGTGCCCTAAGGTGGCCGAAATCTTCGAACAACAGGACGCCGATGAGAACAGGGGATCGAGTGGTTTGGCTTGAATTTTGGTGTCGAAATTGAATGAGACGATGCTGATTTTATAGTGTGCGGGTTGCCCACAGTCGTGGGCCTCGTGGCTATACAATCACGCTAATCACGGCCTCTAATTGATTTAGATTTGTGAAAATTTACAAAAATACTCCCAGACACGCTAGCCAGAGGTATACTTGCCTTCTCGGTCGAAATTCGATCGATCCCGAATGATTTGGATTTCGATTTTAGAGAACTTTGGATCGTCTCTTTGATATTTTAAGGCCCAAGCCTCCATGAGCATGAATCTTAGCTCGATTTGGACAGAGGAAGAAGTAAATGTGCTCGGCTTCACTCACTTTTGAGCTAATTACGAAATTTTGCCCAACTTTTCGAAGTTGTGGCAGAATTTTCCCATTTTTAAGTTTTAAAAATTATAAACTTCCCAAACGTATTCTACAAATTTAACCTAAGTTTTATTATACATCCTAACCCAAGTTTTAGGTGAAATAAAATTGAATTAAGCTTGTCTTATACTTCATTCACATTTAAGTTTTCAAAATTTAAATCACAATTAACATAATGTTAATATCAATTTAAATAATTCATGTTAAGTTAATAAGCTTTATTTAAATTATTATTAACATAGGGTTAACATTAATTTAAAGAATTAATGCCTAAGAGAGGTAACATACTTAGGTTAAGAATTAATTTATCCCTACATGGAATAAACATAATAAATTCTATATCCTTTATAATAATATTCAAAACTCCAAAATTATATTCATGATTACACTTAATTATTGATTTCTACACTATATTATTATAACCCATTTGATAATTTGCACAAAATTTATCTTAACATAATTTCTAGACATAAGATAATGAAAATTTAAATTACTCTTCTATAAAAGAAATAAAAGAAATTTCATAAATTTTATTATTTTCAAAATAAAATTACAATAATACCCTTCTAATTTAAACTGAGTTATTACAATCCCCCTTAAACATAGTTTCAACCGCGAAACTAGGTCGAGAACAAATTAGGGAAGCGGTTCTTCATGTCTTGCTCAGTTTCCCAAGGTACTTCTTCTCCATTCTTGGACCAAAGAATCCTCACCAATGGCATAGTCGTGTTGCGTAAGTGCTTCTCTCGACGTTCCATAATACGAACTGGCTTCTCTTTGTAGGTTCCATTTGGCTGCATCTCAATGTCCTTACAACTCGGCACGTGAGATTCATTCGATACTTCCTGAGTAGTGAGACATGGAATACATTGTGCACTGGGTCTGCGAGAGTGGCAAAGCTAATAGGTATGCTAAAGTCTCTACCTAATCCAAGATCTCGAATGGACCAACATAGCGCGAATTAAGCTTTCCTTGTTTTCTGAATCTAAACAATCCTTTTGTTGGTGACACCTTAACGAACACTTTATCTCCAACGTTGAACTCCACGTCCCTACGTACTTTAAGTTGGTGTAGGACTTCTGTCTACTTTGAGTTGTCAGCATCTATTGCCTTATCAAGGGATATCGGCTGACATCCTCTCAACTAATTTTGATTCCAAAAGAATTTTATCTTGTAAGGCCCACGGCCTTATAAGCGCCATCCCATGCCAACCTATGGACTTTCCAAGAGGTAACCCATCCTGGTACTACTCCCGCCCTAGCACGCTTAACTTCTGAGTTCATTGCCTCACTTGAACCATGAAAAGGAAGAGCTCTTGTTGACATGGGTAACACTAATCCTTATAAAGGATTACAAATCTGGGGTGTTACAATCACCCCCACTTAAACCCTTTATGACCTCGTCAAGGATCAAAGACCGCCCTCTAAGTCGAGCGAACGTCCATCGGACCAAGCCCACTTGTAGCCCAGCGTCAGCTCTGATACCATTTATAAGGCCCACAACCTTAGAAGCGTCATCCCATGCCAACCCGGGGACTTCCCAAGAGGTCGCCCATCCTGGTACTACTCCCGTCCTAGCATGCTTAACTTCAGAGTTCTTTTTCTTTACTTGAACCATGAAAATGAATAGCTCTTGTTGACATGGTGATAGGCGTTATCGTGACACCTATACAAAATAATCCTAAACAAACCCAACTAATGTAGTCTGGTAAGTAAGGGTCGAATCTCACAGAGAATCAAATACTATCCCAACGATGTAATTGTATACCAACAAGTAACCAAGGGAGGGTTTATGATTAAAAACAAAATAAATAAAATAAGTAAATAAAAACAAAGACTTGAAATCAAATAGGGAAAATAACTGAGCCAAACAAATATCCACACTTCAGATTGATAGATCGATCATTGATTATTCCTAGTCCTCAATACTCATGAAAGTCCTAATCCCTGTTCTGAATTAGTTATCGGTCCAACCAGTCCTGATAACCCTAACTATTAAACAAATCCCTACTAACCTTCAAGATCTAATTCAATAGCAGCAAGAAATTCAGGAATAGATAGGTACATGCAAGTGTAGCAACCAGTCATACAATTGCATGTAATTAATTCTCTACACAAACTAAGAGATTTAGATTCTCAACCAGTATCCTCCAATCCTTAGTAGTATGATCAATAACAATCTCAACAGGTTGTATGGAAAAGGGAACCAATAGCTAATTTCTCTAGGTTGTCAATCTAGAGGGAACTACTATTAAAATCTATTTGATTTCCTAATCAACAAATCAAGGGGAATCGATATATGATCAATGAGATTAAGCACGAGAGAAAATTAATACAATCATAGAAAGAGTAAAGGAATAACCTCACAATCCAATCAATTCAAAGGCTTCAATTGTCTGCCTGAGCAAAAGGGAAAACAACGATGAATGAAACTAGGTCTAACTTAATTGATTACGGCAACTAGGTTAACTAAAAGTTGTTTTAACCTAATTCTAAAAGTGTGTAAAAATAATAATAATAACAATAATAAAATAATAGCAAAATAAACAAACGAATTTCTCGGCCTTGAATTCTCGTTCAACAGCTCGTTCTCGGCCTCTTCGGCCCACTCCAGCACAGCAAATCGGCCCATTCCAATCAAGCAGCACGGCCCACTCCACAATTTGCTTTCGCTGATGTCATGGCGGCGTCATGCCCAAATTCTTCAGCTTCAATTCTCTAATTTCCGCTTCTTCTTGCTTCACTTCACGCGTGGGCTCTTCACGTGGGCTTCTCATCTTTTGGGCCTTTCCTTCATGGGCCGAGCTTCACCCAAATTCCAGCTCAACATCACCTGATTTTTCAGCTTCGCCTCGCGTGTAAGGCCGCGGTTTACTCTCGAATTGGCCAATTTATCCCGAAATTAGCAGCTTCCTTGTGGTTTCTTCATGGATTTTCATTGTCTCCTCAGGTGGTCAATTCATCTTTCTCTAGATGTCTCCAATTAGCTCTTTCAGACCACCAAAATCACATTAATCCGCTTTAACTCCATAATCTCCAATTGTGCTCTAAATTCAACCAAATGACACCTCAAACCTGGTAACAACCCCTAGAAATGCACTACAAAATAGTGCCGATCAAATCCCCCATGCTTAAACCATGCTCGTCCTCGAGTAAGCTAAAGTCAACCTACTCCTCCAATTCAATCCCCAAGGTTTCAGGAAGCATAGAAAAATCAATCTCTCCAAGAATCACACCTAACAATAAACTCCAGACAACCAACACAATAAGCACAGCACAACACAACATACAATAATACAACACCACACACCAAAGCTAAAAGGAAAGCAGAGTATTTCCCCCAAGCTTATCCCGAACACCATAGAGTGAATAAAATCTAATCATAATCTCTCATCTATCTTCTTATGCCTCCCAGAGTGACCTACCCGAATCCTCCTTATAACTCCTCTTCTTATGACGCTTTGCCAAGTAAAATGAGGATTCCTAAAAATCACTCTTCTTCTTTTCACTCATTTTGCCAAGGCGTCCTTTCGGGTTTTCACCAAGCCACTCATTTCATTTTTCAATAGATGGGCTCACAATATGCTAACATCACTCTTGACCTCATATTACCCCAGCCTAATGCTGGTCCAAGCCACCTGCTTATTACCTAGGCCGCCCTTTCGGGTTTTCGACCTATCCCAGGATTTCTATGTATGCCTTTTTTCAATTTTTGGCTTTTTCAATTTTTTTTTCTCCTCAACAACGTAGCAAGTATAGAACTCTCCCCCATGCTTAAACATTGCATTGTCCTCAATGTAATGAAAGACAAAAGAATAAAGCACAGGGAAAAGCAAAAAATAAATCACAAACGTCGTCAAGCTGCTTGGACACTGTAGGTGTCGCTGGCGGTATACACAATGTATGCACAGGTCTCCAGTGTTGGGTGAGTGTCTTCATCAACTCCAAAATCTTCTCTTACCGTGCAACCAAAAGGGAACCACTTTGGTGAATAGTGGTATAGCATTATGGCGGGGTTGCACGGCCTTCTAGGAACACATGGTGGAGCCCAGATGTAATCATGGTGTGAGCTCTAGTGTTCCTCCTCCTCAGCTGTCAATTGTAGGGCCATCATCGTTGCCACATCAAGTGTAGGGCAATGTATCCTCCTTGACAACATGATACGCACCATCTCCATAGGAATTCCGGACAGCTGGCCTTCGGTAAAACTTTTTTTTTTTTTCGATTTTTTTTTTTTTTTTTGCCCCCAATTTAAGGTTTTTTCGGGGGGTGACTTAGTGCAGGGAAGGAAAGACTTACAATGGTGATAAACACCTTCTTCAATAGGCATGGGGTCTCCTCCCTGCAGGTTAGTCGGAAACAAAAACAAGAACAAAAACAAAACAAAACACACCAAAACAAATGCAAAAACAAGGAAAGAAAAACAAGAAAAGAAAAGCATACTTCGGGTTGTCTCCCGGATAGCGCCTTAGTTATTGTCATGGCTTGACATTGTGCTACTATGATCATGTGATATCACTCAATCCAGAACACAGCACAGACTTACTATCAGGAGGGTGTTTCTTATGATCAAATATCTTAAATGTCACCCTATCACCCCCATACTTTACAGACACAATACCTCTACTCATAATGATTCGGATGTTAGCAGTCTTAAGAAAAGGCTTACCTAACAGTATAGGGGGCACATGCATATCATAACCAATGTCTAACACCACAAAATCCACAGGAAAAATCATCTTATTAACCTTTACAAGAACATCCTCAACTATTCCTTTCGGAAAAACTTTGGATCCATTCACAAATTGAATAACTAAATCAGTTTCAAGCAAAGGTCCAAGATCTAGCAATTTATACACAGAGTAGGGTAACACATTAATAGATGAGCCCAAGTCTAACATGCAATGATCAAACCTGGAGTAACCTATATCACAAGGAATACTAAACATGTCAGGGTCACTATACTTTTCAGGCAAATGTCTTCCGAATGCAGCAGACACATGTTCATTCAAATTAATTTCTCCTGTCAATTTCTTTCTCTTCCTAGGCCAGCATAAGCATTTCATGTATTTAGCAAATTTAGGCACAGCATGCATCAGATCAAGTAAAGGGAGATTTACCTCATGCTCACCTATGGAGCTGCGCGGCTCCATATTGAGCTCCAGCTTCTTATTCACTTTTAGCATCTTAGGAAGGTGAGGAGGTGGCTTCCTAGGATCACGAGGTGGAGGAGTGTAATCAATAGGAATCGCTTCCAAATGGTATACTCCAAGAACTGATCCGCATAATTTTGTCCAAGCCTGCGGACGCTGGTTCTCGACTTTCTCCTCTGTCTTTTCTCCTTTCAGTTGTGATATACCACTCACATTAGCCAATGGGGTCGGTTGGGGTGGTGGCTTTTCAAAATCCTCCTTCATATTTGCCACAACTTGAGGCAACCTTCCAAGCTGAGTTGCCAAACTTCTAACTTGAGTTGTTAGAAGTTGGATGTTGGAGTTTGTCGCCTGATGAATAGTTATCATGCTCTACACAAGTGACTTGAAGCCCTCCTCCATTGACGTATATGAACTTTGGCTCGTCTCATGAGGTTCAAGGTAGTAATGGGGCCAGCCTTGCTGCTGATAGTAAAAATCAAATGCTGCCATCTGTCTGGACTGAGATCTCAATGAAAACAATTAGTAACACAGGTGTGGACCGTAAGATAGGTCCACACAACAGTTGGTAAACAAACACACAATTAGAATAGTAAAATTGATTCTCCGGCAACGACGCCAATTTGATAGGCGTTGTCGTGACACTTATACAAAATAATCCTAAACAAACCCAACTAATGTAGTCTGGTAAGTAAGGGTCGAATCCCACAGAGAATCAAATACTATCCCAACGATGTAATTGTATACCAACAAGTAACCAAGGGAGGGTTTATGATTAAAAACAAAATAAACAAAATAAGTAAATAAAAACAAAGACTTGAAATCAAATAGGGAAAATAACTGAGCCAAACAAATATCCACACTTCAGATTGATAGATCGATCATTGATTATTCCTAGTCCTCAATACTCATGAAAGTCCTAATCCCTGTTCTGAATTAGTTATCAGTCCAACCAGTCCTAATAACCCTAACTATTAAACAAATCCCTACTAACCTTCAAGATCTAATTCAATAGCAGCAAGAAATTCAGGAATAGATAGGTACATGCAAGTATAGCAACCAGTCATACAATTGCATGTAATTAATTCTCTACACAAACTAAGGGATTTAGATTCTCAACCAGTATCCTCCAATCCTTAGTAGTATGATCAATAACAATCTCAACAGGTTGTATGGAAAAGGGGAACCAATAGCATAATACTAATTTCTCTAGGTTGTCAATCTAGAAGGAACTACTATTAAAATCTATTTGATTTCCTAATCAACAAATCAAGGGGAATCGATATATGATCAATGAGATTAAGCACGAGAGAAAATTAATACAATCATAGAAAGAGTAAAGGAATAACCTCACAATCCAATCAATCCAAAGGCTTCAATTGTCTGCCTGAGCAAAAGGGAAAACAACGATGAATGAAACTAGGTCTAACTTAATTGATTACGGCAACTAGGTTAACTAAAAGTTGTTTTAACCTAATTCTAAAAGTGTGTAAAAATAATAATAATAACAATAATAAAATAATAGCAAAATAAACAAACGAATTTTTCGGCCTTGAATTCTCGTTCAGCAGCTCGTTCTCGGCCTCTTCGGCCCACTCCAGCACATCAAATCGGCCCATTCCAATCAAGCAGCACGGCCCACTCCACAATTTGCTTTCGCTGATGTCATGGCGGCGTCATGCCCAAATTCTCCAGCTTCAATTCTCTAATTTCCGCTTCTTCTTGCTTCACTTCACGCGTGGGCTCTTCACGTGGGCTTCTCATCTTTTGGGCCTTTCCTTCATGGGTCGAGCTTCACCCAAATTCCAGCTCAACATCACGTGATTTTTCAGCTTTGCCTCGCGTGTAAGGCCGCGGTTTACTCTCAAATTGGCCAATTTATCCCGAAATTAGCAGCTTCCTTGTGGTTTCTTCATGGATTTTCCTTGTCTCCTCAGGTGGTCAATTCATCTTTCTCTAGATGTCTCCAATTAGCTCTTTCAGACCACCAAAATCACATTAATCCGCTTTAACTCCATAATCTCCAATTGTGTTCTAAATCCAACCAAATGACACCTCAAACCTGATAACAACCCCTAGAAATGTACTACAAAATAGTGTCGATCACATGGGTAACACACTAATCCTTATAAAGGATTACAAATCTGGGGTGTTACATATCCGGGGTCTTGTCTCAACAGGTTGGAGACCTGTACTCCTGACCATACAATGCCTCGAATGGAGTCATGTTGATGGTCGAGTGCTAGCTTTTGTTGTAGGTGAACTCGATCAAACTCATGTTGTCCTCCCAATTGGTTGTTTGATCTTGCACGCGTGCTCTCAGCATATCTTCAAGCGTTTGGATCGTCCTTTCCAACTGCCTGTCGGTCTGAGGATGAAACGTTGTACTGAATCTTAATTCAGTTTCCATTGTCTTGTGTAATTCCTGGCAAGACATTAAGCGACCGTCTCAGTCTGATACGATGGTCTTAGGAGTTTCATACAAGCGAACTACTTCATGTAAAAGTACTTATGATAGTTTCAGAATTCTCCGGGTTGATTTGATCGCCACAATGTGAGCACTCTTTGTGAGTTGATCGACAATTACCCAAATTGCAACCTTCTGACTCTAGGTTTTGATCACATCTCATCGTTGATTTTTGACAACTTCCATTAGGAACGCCGCCAAGGTGTTCAATTATACTTGGTGCTCCTCCACTTTTTAACTCACTGCACCCAAGTGGTTGATTTCTTCCGTTGGCAGCTTCCCCAACCACATGGCAACTAATTTCACCTCTGATACGTGGCTTTCTCCCAAAATCAAACGACCGTTTCACTTGAATTGCTAGCATTTGGGAGTTGTTTTGGCAGGAAATAATAAGGTTATGGGAGGCTGAATGGAGGGATGGTCAAACGGAGGAAAATAATCTGAAAACTTGAAGCCTAACTAGCGGTTTCTTATAAGCTTTTGACTTGTAATGTGATGTGGATATGAATGGCAAATTTTCCCGCTTTGCATCGCCTTTTGTTATATTCATAGAAGCTTGTACTGAGCTTTTTTTTTTGTAAGAGAGAGAGACACAACTCTTTAGACTTTATTGAATAATATAAAAGGCTAATTCGGAATCAGACGGGGGGAAGTCAAACCCCTAACACCATCTAAAGCAATAACGCTAACACAATCTGGAATATGTCTAACGAAATGAAAACCTAAATCAACAGTAAACACATAGTTAGATAGGCCATCAGCAAGACGATTAGCCTCCATATACACGTGGCAAAAACGGACATTCCAGTCCCTAACTATAATGCCATGGTACATACGTACCAGGAAAGAAAGCGGATGTGCATCATCCACCCCTTTCTATAAGAAGCCCATTAGGCCCCCTACGCGCTCCCCCAGCCGTAGCCAAGCCCGGATTTCCCCTAGAAGCCCCATTCGTATTGAGCTTCGTCCACCCCGCATCTGGCCTCGACCAAGCAATAGGCCTCACACTTCTCTCCCTTGTCTGGCCTCCTCCCGTCACACTCCGATGGCCACCCACATATTCCTCTGCCATTCTCTTCACAAATGATATCCTATCGCAACACATCCCTTCACCAACCAAACAAACACCCGAATTCTCTCTGGAGCAACCACTCGCCAAATCTGATCAAACAACTTCGAAAGATGTATCTTGGGCGTCATGTCCCTGCACAACAACATGTACGCAAACGAAATCAAAAATTCCCCCATAGCAGTACCATCCTAGTCCATGCGATTCTTTGAGCCAAAAAGACCATCCAGAGCCATAACAGCCACACGAAGACAATCACTGGGTCCAACCACTTCCCCAGCTCCTCTAGATTCCACCCAACTCCCGGAATCCAGAAATCCTTGACACGCAGCGACATCAACTCATCAGGCACGGAGCACTTGTTACAATCCATCAACGGTAACTCACCCACCCTTTATCTTTTCAGAAGAACACCTTTCATCCATCCCCCGAAACCCACCAGAGCCCTAACACCACCACTTGAGCTAGCCCTTTAACAGTACCTTTCCAAGAATACGAGGAGTTCCCCTCCACCTGCATATTCGACAAATAGTGGGCGTCCCTGATCTTGTACTTAGCTCGGACAACCTTCCCCCACAAGCCATCTCTATCCGTTAGGGCTCACCACTCTAATTTGCCAAGTAATACTAAATTCATTGCATTCAGCCTTCTAATGCCCAAGCCTCCCTCCTTGGGATGACACACATTCTTCCACGCAACCAGGTGGATCTTGCATTTTTCCGCCGAGCTTCCCTACACAAATTCCCTAGCCAACCTATCCAAGGCATTTAGCGTAGACATCAGAAGCACAACACTACTCATGGAATGAACGGGAATGGCTGACAAAACCGACTTAGTACGTGTAATTCTGCCCGCTAAACTCAAGCAACACTACTAGAAAACGCATGAATATCAACGAAACTTGCATTGGCCGTAGCGACAGATATAGCGACGGATTACGGTTAGCGGAGATTGTAGCGACGAATGTTGATTGCATTGCTAATTGCTATACACGGCGTAGCAATCCCACGACGAAAGAAAGCGACCAACCTTAGCGACGGATTATAACGTATGTCGCTGGATTCGTCGCTAATGTGGACGAAAGCTTCGGCCCGTCTCAGCAACACCATAAGCAATGAATGTATATCCGTCGTTATACGGTTGCTATGGTCGTCGCTATGGTCGTAGCTAATGTCGTTCTGCTGTGGTTGATGTTGTCGTCGCTACCGTCGTTGCTATGGTCGTTGCTCGCGTCGATGCTATTGCCGTTGCTATTATCGTAACTATGGTTGTGGCTCTTAGCGTTACTATGGTCGTTGCTAGAATCGATGCTATTTCCGTTGCTATTATCGTTACTATGGTTGTGGCTTGTAGCGTTGCTATGGTGGTTGTTATAATCCGTTGCTATTATTGTTACTATGGTCGTGGCTTGTAGCGTTGCTATGGTGGTTGCTATTATCCGTTGTTATTGTCGTTGCTATTATCGTTACTATGGTCGTGGCTTGTAGCGTTACTATGGTGGTTGCTAGAATCCGTTGTTATTATCGTTGCTATGGATTTTGCCTTGCTTTGTATCACAAACGCATGGTAAAGAAAACATATTAAGTTTGGATACTCAAGAAATTCAACAGAATAATAGAAACATTGACAACTAAGTTACAAACATTGCAAATCAGTTTCATGCTCCATTAAGTTACACGGCCAAAAACTATGTTTAGGAAAGGAGTTTGACATACCACAATCTCCGCAGCTGCAGGCACCAAAGAACCGTCCTTGCTGTAGCATCTTATAAATGTATCCTTTATTGATGGCTCTACTCCAAGCTTAAGTTTCTGTCAAAACAATGAATTAAGGAGAGGAACTTTGAGAGAAATTTGTTAGCTACTAAGATATCATCTTTGAGAGAAATCTCAATATACATATCAGGAAAGTAACAAAATATAAACTATCAGATTTCACCATCCACTTTTATAAATTATAGTGACATATATATTCAAAATTGGGTCCTAAACTAGCATGCAAATAAAAGCAAGTCAATTCCATAAAATGATATAGAGAAAACAATTAATATAAAACCAAAAAAAAATTATACCAATCATTTTTTGTGTTCAGATGTACTTGCAGATCCGCCATGATAAGCAGGGGTTCCTTTTTCTAATGCAATTGCTCGATTCCTCTTGTTCACTAAAACTCTATGTTTGTAGTTTTCATCTGTCTCCCAGATACGCACAATTCCGTCCCATATGTCTTGTTTCATCCAAACAGGCTTCTTGTTATCTTGTTTTGCTCTCGTAAAAATTCGCCTTAGGTGGGCAGCACCTACTGAATTGAAGACAGAACGAACAACCACCTCCTGAAATCGATTTTCATCCCATTTATGCAATCGCTGTGAATGATAAACAAGCTTATATCAGTTTAAACAGGTAAAAACATAAGAAATATTGACTTGACCTTTGTCATACCTTGAATGCATTCCACCAGTCTTGAAGTGTTGTATCGCAAACCTTAGACCAACAAGTATATGGTCCATCGTAATGTGAATGTTCAATTTGCTCCAGCGACTCAAATGCGGGATTGGTAGGAACAAATATTAATCTTCAAAAAAACAGTGGTGAGTAATATAAATCAACAATACATTATTCATCATGATACATATGAAGTGTTAATTAATTAAAACTTACTTTTTTCTATCAATTGCAACTAGTATCCTTCTGTCAATTGATGGGGCGGATTCTGATATATTTGATGGATGGTTACTCTCCTTATTGTTCCTATGCATATCTCCATTGTCTTGAGACGGTGAGGAATATAATGGTGAAGAAGCTTCAAGAAAGGGTTGAGATCCAAGGGAGCCTAATGGATGAGAAGGCTCAAAAGTAGATGCTGCTGGAGAAGATTGATGAGGTTGAGATGAAGTTGGAGAAGGTTGAGATAAAGATGTGTGAGGATGAGGTTGAGATAGAGTTGGAGAAGGTTGAGATGGTGTTGGAGAAGGCTGAGTTCAAGTAGAAAAAGGTTGAGGAACTGAAAAAGGTTGAGGAGCTGAAAAAGGGTGAAGAGGAGGCCGAGATGTAGTAGATAAAGAAGTCACGCGTGGTGACACCCTCCTTGGGACATTGGAAATGGGAATTCTAGGCATCTTGTTTATATAACTCCTACGAGTTCAACCAAAATCATTAAAATATATATATGTTACAGCAATGAACAAGCAAATAAATTACAGGATGTGTAGGAAGCATTTGAATTTCCTATGATAACTTACATGTATGGTCAACAAATTTCCTATGATAACTTACATGCTCAACAAAATTTCCTACATGATATGTGCTATATTTCTAAAGACACACAAAAATTTAATTAAGGGGACTGCAACAGCAACGGAACTTCACTTTCCAGCACACAAAAATTTCCTACAGGATTTGTGCTATATTTCTAAATATATAATCCATTATTTGTTAATTGGATAACTACTTACGTTATGTTGTTGTGATTCAAAGGATAATGTTCTTGCTATCATAACAAATCCAGAAAATGATGACTTATAATAGAGAATTTAGCTGTGGAAACAGAAGCAATTAAGGGGACTGCAGCAGCAACGGAACTTCACATTCTTGGATTGCAGTAAAGAGAGTTGAGATTTTTAGATGAGAATTATAGCATAACAAAAGAGTATTTCCCTCTTGAAAATAATTTAAACCATGTAAATCAGTCAAGAAAACATGGTTTAGAATTTACAGGTATATCGCTTCAATTCAACTATAAACGTCTCAAGTAAGATCTAATCTAGCCTCTTATATCCTATAAAAGCTAGAAACTTCCCCCTCCCTATCCAAACTAAGCAAAAACAAAAGACATAAACTAGAGTATGCAATAGCTCCACTGCTGCATCTCGTACACCCTTTACATAAGCATTTTCAGGGAAGTCACATTTTCTAGGCCATTTTCAGGGTTGCAAACTAAGCAAAAACAAAAGACAGAAAGCCTCAAATACCTTAACTGAAGGTGCTGCTCCCCAATGAACTCCAGCATCAAGTAAATAACTCATAGCAGCTGTTCTGATCAAGTATGCCTGGCAGAAATATGGAGCAGTAGAAAGTCAAGATAGCCTGATAGCCCATACAAGCACCAAAATCCTAGGCATAGTAGGAGTAATACCAGTCACTTGGTAAACCAACTTTTCTGTGTATATTGAACTAAAAATGCATTGAAAGAAGATTTGCAGCACTTATAACCAAAAGGGAAGAGAGAACCAAATAGCTCAGAGCAAAGAGCTGTTTTATAAGGATGTTGGAATCCTGCCAGATTCCAGTTCACCAATGAGACTTACAGTAATTTCATCCAGTTTCCAGCTTGTCATGTGGAGAGTCCCCCTTTTCAACTTTATCTCGAATTTTCCACATCTAAACATGTAAACAACTCCGTGGTGGCCCTGTCTACTCTGTTTAATCCACCACTTCCAGAATAAAGATAGCATGGCTCCAAATTTACATGAGAACATATTCACTTGCAAGCTCAGACGAACCACTCACAGAATTGAGTAAGTCTTGACATATCTTCTTTCCAATGTGTAAAGACAAGTATTGCCTTAAGATATTTTGTAAAAGCCAAAGGACGGGGAAGAAGAAAGAATTATTTTCATCTATTGCTTGATGTCTATGTACAAAATTGGTTCCTTCAAAATCACATTCAATTTATAATCGCTGGATTGCAGTGTTAAAACTTGTACTATTACTAGAAATCAAGCACACATCCTTTCAATTTCATCCTTTCAAAGAGAACTTACATTTATAATCGCTGGATTGCAGCGTAAATTGCTTGTTGTCCTCGTGGTCTTCGAGAGGGAGAGACAGAGGGTACGGTGGAGGAGATTGGAGACGATGGAGGAGATTGCAAATTTCTTTGAGTTCTGAAGATGTACGGTGAAGTTAGCTAGGTTTAGGAAATTTCTTTGAGTCCTCGTGGTCTTCGAGAGGGAGAGACATAGCTAGGGTAGCCTCTCATTCGAGGCGGAGGACGAGATTACAGAGGATGCGTACGGTGGAGTTAGCTAGGTTTAGGAAATTTTTAGTTTAGGCGGTAATTTCTAATTTTTCTTTCCCTCCTCTTTTTTTGGGAATTTCCCTCTCTTATCTAATTTAGACTTTAAGTGATTTTAAAATATTTAAACTAATATAATATTCCGTCATTAGACTCCTTAATTATTGATCGATCATAATTTTTTTTTTAAATATCTATGATTCTTTTATACATGTACCAAAAAAACTCTGACGAAGTTGACTTGTGCTACTGTATTATATATGTTTTATATTAATGGAATATTAAATATCCATATAATTGTAAATAAACTACTATATTATTTATGTAGAATAAGTTAGCGAATTAAGTTTTGTTAATAAAATATTTATATAATTGTAAATAAATTGAACCTATTGATTTGAATTGGTTATAACCAAATATATTAGTAAACATGTCCGTGCTACACGGTGGAGCGACTGAGTATGAGATAAAGTTAACTTATAAATTTGATTTGATTAATCCTAAATTTACTAAATATATGGTCATGAGAATGTTTTTGCAACCTTGTGAATATCATAGAATATTTTTCATGTTTAAATGGTCATGAGAATGTTTTCACAACCTTGTGAATATATAGTTGATCCTTCGTTTATCTCACAACTATAGTTTTGGAATTTTTGACATATTTTGCTACATTCTTTTAATTTGTGTTCTGTAGTAACCAGATAACCCGGATATTCGAGTTCAATATCCATGATTCGGAAAATTAGATTTAGTTATAACATAAATTTTGGTAATCGGATAACTCGGATATCCAATCCATATTCGATCTGAATACGGATAGAGATATTACATCCGAATACGGATGGAGATTTACAATGTTTCAAAAAAGTAATTTTTGTAACTAAATAAAGTGTTTATAAATATTTGGTCAAACAAGGCCTAAGTTAATAGGAAAATAAACTAATTATTTTTTTTACGAAACATTTATATAACTGACAAATTTGAATTTGGTAGTAAAATATTAATTTGTTTTTTTTGTAGTCAAATATTTGTGCTTTTTTCATGCTTCCTAATTTACAAAGTTGTTATAAATTAATATGTGGAAAAAGGTTTGTTAATCAAATATCTATATTTTTTATACTTCTAAATTACAAATCCTTTATGATAATGGAGTGAGTTTTGTTAATGAAATATCTTTAAAATTGTAAATAAGATTAGCTAAATTAAATTGGTTAATGGAAATGTTTATAAATAGTTGTTTTGGGAAAGTAATAAATAGTGTTGCACACATTTATTAATTGTTAATAAACTACTATATTGATTTATGTGGAATAAGTTAGAGAACTAAATCTTGTTAATGAAATGTCTATATAATTGTAAATAAACTGAACCTGTTGAATTCAATTGGTCAATCAAATGTATTTTTTTGTGAGATGAAATATTTGTATCATACTTCTCAAATGACAAAGTTTTAATAGATTGATTCATGCGAAATAAGTTTTAATGCTTACGTAACTGATTAGTTTTGTTAATGAAATATTTGTACTTTTGTGCATAACATCATCTATTTGAATTGGTTAACCAAATATTTATGTCTTTATTATACGACAAAGTTCTAATATATAAATTTATTCGAAATAAGTTTTTACGAATATAATGTATTAGATTTTGGTAATGATATATCTATACAACTGTAAATAAACTTAACTCATAGAATTTAAATTGGTCAATCAAATATTTATATTCTCGTACTTCTTAAATGACAAAGTTCTAATAGATTGATTCACGTGAAATAAATATTGTATATATAATATACTTATCATATAATTCACCTATTAATAAGTAATGATATTGTCTAAAAATTTTGCTAAAAAAATATTATATCTAAAAATTTATATACAAAATTATACTATATAGTTTAATTATATATGCCTTTTTTTCTTTACAATAATGTGTATATACAACATCTTTCTACTTGAATACACAAGTATGTTCAATGTACTTTGGAAACATGAATATTTTATAACATATATACCCTAATACCCTTTACTCGAAAACCCTTACCCCAAAATTCCATAATTTACCCAAAATCTACCATCTTCAAACACACCATGGCTCCACTGCCTTCATCAACTCTTCCTCCAGCCGCCACATCTCATACCCCGATGTGTGGCTTTCCGTCGACGTTGTCTCCTCCTCCCTCACTTCCCTGATTGCTTCTTAAAATCTCTAATTTCCAATGCTAATTGTCGATCGTCCTCATCACTAAATACAAAAAAACCTAAATTCCCAATCAGATTCAAAATTGTTGCCACTCTACGGGATTGATTCTAGTCAAATTTTCTGAGGTATGGCTTTAAATTTAATCCAATTTCAGTGTTTGATTTTCAAATGTTTGATTTTGTGCAGCTAAATTTTCATAATGAGTATACTACTTTGATGCTCTCAACCTGTTTGATGAAATGCCTGAGTGAAAGAATTGATTGATTTCTCGATTTTGATCACTTAAGCTTCCCAATTGGTGAAATTCGCGGATTTTGCCTACAAAATTTTGCATACATGTGTTTGAATTTGATGAGTTTGCTTCTCAAATTGGCTATGTAATGCTGATTTTTCAATTATGAGTATGCTGACTGGTGTTCCATGCGTTTCAAAATTAAATTTGATGAGTTTGCTGCAAATTGGAAAGCTGAATGTCATCTCTGTAATGCTGAATTTGATGAGTTTGCTGCAAATTGGCTATGTAATGCTGACATTGGTTGCCTTGCTTCTCAAACAATTATTAACTGCTTGCCACAATATGGCGGTTCATGTCAATTCTAACTGGTGGAAAATGTAAATTTCTAACAGGGAATATTGAAGCAAGTGTTGAAATGAGTACTCTCTTCATGTAGGGCCTGCAGCAAGAAGATATGGTGTGTGAACCGAGCTTGAGCCATGTTGTGCTATAGTCAAAATGAGGAGTAGTTTCAGAGTTTCCCACCTCCGAGCCTTCCGACCTTCAGCTTCGGGTTTCCAAAGACTGAAGGCGTTCCTGCACCAGCTTTCAGCACGGGCACTGGTACGTCCACCTTTGACCGCTCTTCTCTAAGCGTCTCTCCAAGTGAGTTCACATTTGGAGCGGGTCAAACCGCTGAAATGCCTCTTGTGGCTAATCAAGCGGGTCAGAATGCAGGCGATATACCGATGGACGGGACCTAGTGATACGTCCCTTAGAACAACCAGAAAACAAAACCTGAAAATTGTGGTCTTTGTGCTAGTTCACTTTCAACCTCTTTTGTTCGCTCTGAAATTGAAATGTATTACTGTAAAGAAAGTGGGAAGAAAGAGGTTTGTCTTGGATTGGAAGGCTCTAAAAAGATGAGATGCTTATTTTTTTGAATCTCTTCTTTGGGGATTACACCCGGTAGATTTAATGCAATATCAATTGTATTTGAGAGGAAGAAAACGGTAAATTAGGATCACATTCAATAATCATCTTACAATTTCAATATATCGAAGTTAATATTTCTGAAGAGGTTAAAAATGCACACAAGTTTTCTCATTAGTAGGAAATTGAACACACAATAAAAGTTGTCTAAGTTGTCTTCATGCTATATCGGCTGACTCCTTCCTCAGGGATTGATCATGCCTGATTAAGCAATTGACAATCAATTCGAGTAATCACTAAACAACTCTTTGGCCTTTCATAAATTTAGCAAGGGTAAAGTCAATTTGGTTGAGTTGATATCAGTTTGATTGATGAACTCACCTGATTTTGCGCATTAATTGGTATGCTCCAGTTGCAGCCATTCCCACACTTACACTAAACAACGGCAGACTTTTCTGCAATTAAACCATATTCACTCCTTACACGCAGTAGATGAAAATTCGAACTAATGTATACACAAAAAGATCTCAAACATACATCTTACTTGACCGTCTATGAAATAAAGATATATTTAAGAGTATTGGGTTAAAGATGTGGAAGGGAAACAAGAAAGCAGAGTACGCCTGCCCCCAAGGAAAACTGCCCATGGTAATATATGTGAAAAAAATATAAGTGATTTACAAAATGCACAATGACATATTGATGCAGTGAGTAATATATAAATGTCAAGATGAATTTCTAAGATAACTAGCATTGAGTAATATATAAATGTCAAGATGGATTCCTAAAATAAAATGAAATATAATTGTCATAGTAATATACATTTATTCTGAGTCTTCTTCGTCGATACTCGTCTCCGTATCCTTTGATGTGCTATCAGTTGTATCCTCATCATCATTTTCATCAGGTTCTTCCATATCCTCCTCTTCTAAAATTTCAACTGAACCTAATGAATCACCTAAATGTGTTGGCATATCATTAATCCTCATTTGTCCAAATAACTCAGGTGTGTCAATATCACTAGACGGATAAGCATGAGCAGTTTTCCAACGCTCTTCTATTCTGTCTCTAGGCACTGTCTTACATACAGCTCACCAATCTACACGATCGCGCCTAGCACCAGGGTAATGCGCATAGTAAACTTGCACTGCTTGTTGCTCTAATATGAAGGGTTCATATTTCTTATATGGCTTTTTGTGATTGACTTCAACGATTGGATCAACTCTCATTCCATCAGTTGGACAAAACCAATGACACTTGAACAACACAACCTTCAATGGTTTAGTCGATAAACCCATATACTCAAGCTCAATAATTTCCTCAAGAAGACCATAAAAATCTGATTGAGCATTCTCATAGTTGCATCCCTTGACGCAAACCCCACTATTCATTGTCGATTTGCCAACACCATGATCCAGAGTGTGAAACTTGTATCCATTAACAAAGTATGCCGGCCAACTCTTTGCTTTGGTGCTCGGGCCCCAAGCTAAACTATACAACAATTCATCTTTACATAGTGAGCTGTTATGTAATACCTGTAATTTCAAGTTACAAAAAATTCAAATATATATGCCATGGATAATTAAAATTAATTTACTGACATAGATACAAAAAAAAAAAACACTTACATGGTCCTTAAACCATCCTGCAAATTCGTTGTCTATTTTTTCATCATCAACTTCACCACCCATTTCAATTGCAAACTTCCTACAACGGTCAATCATAAAAATAGTATTATGAAAATTTTATATGCCGCAATAAACCAAGATAGCAATGAATGTTTATAGAATAAGAAACTTACTCAATGTACTCATCCACTTTCAAACAGTTTCGCAATGTATAGATGTGAACAACATTAAACTCTCTAGCATCTGTCATCCATCTTTTATTTTTTTTACCACTACTTCGACCAGGGTAGTTGAAAATGAAAATGGTCTGGTCATCTCCTTAAGAAGTTTCATTATTTCTGCCAACTTGTCTCAATTTAGAAGGAACATGAGACTGGAAGTAATGCTCTGAAAAATATGCTGCTTCTTCCTTCAAATAAGCTTCACATATGGATCCTTCCACACGTCCTGGTTGTTTTATTTTCCTCTTTAAATGACCTAAGAATCTCTCAAATTTGTACATCCATCGATACTGTGCCGGTCCACCTACACGAGCCTCATATGCCAGATGAAGTATGAGATGTTCCATGGAATCAAAGAATGACGGTGGAAAAATTCTCTCAAACTTACATAATAACACGGGTGTCATAGACTGCAATTGCTCCATATGCTCAACCGACAATGATGATGAACAAATAGAACGGAAAAAGTAACTCAACTCAGCTAAAGGGCCTCAAACCGTTGTAGGCAACAACTCTTTGAAAGCAATTGGAAGGAGCCTCTCCATAAACACGTGACAATCATGACTTTTCATCCCAGTGAGCTTGCAATCATCAATTTTGACACATCTACCCACGTTAGAAGCGTAACCATCATGGAACTTCAAAGATTTGATCCAATCAAGTACCTTTTTCTTCTGATCTCTTGTCAACGTGTAAATTGCCTTTGGTTTTACGCCTTTATAATCAGAGTCAACCTGGAGCTCAGGACGACAATATATGGCTAGATCCTTTCTTGCATTCAAATTATCCTTCGTCTTCTCGCGAAAATCCATCACAGTGTCAAAAACATTATCAAATACATTTTTCTCAATGTGCATAATATCTATGTTGTGACGAACCAAAAGATGTTTCCAATATGGAAGTCTCCATAAAATACTTTGCTTTGCCCACTTATGAGAACTTACATAGCCATCAGGTTTGTTGTGTGGGTCATCAATGACAGTGGTAAATTGACGAACACGCTCCCAAATTTGTTCCCCCGTCAACATCGGGGGCGGTGGTGAACTTACCACTCGATTAACAAAGAAGTATTTCTTATTTTTGCGAAAAGGATGGTTACTTTCCAAGAACGATCGTGAACAATCAAACCAACAAGCCTTCTTACCATGTTCTAAGCGGAATGAATCTGTTCGCTCCATGCAATATGGACAAGCTAAATTTCCTGCAGTACTCCATCCTGACAACATAGCATAAGCAAGGAAGTCATTGATTGTCCAAAGTAAAGCTGCACGCATGACAAAGTTTTCTTTCCTTGAGACATCATAAGTGGTTACACCAGACTCCCACAACTGATGTAACTCATCAACTAGAGGCTGCAAGCACACATCTATTAATTGTTTTGGATTTCGAGGACCAGGCACTATCAATGACAAAAACATGTATTGTCTATTCATGCACATATCTGGTGGAAGGTTGTAAGGAGTCACAATCACTGGCCAACAAGAATATGTCTTTCCTGTTGTGCTAAAAGGTGCAAAGCCGTCAGTGCATAAACCTAAGCAGACGTTACGGGGCTTTGAAGCAAAATCTGGATATGTTGCATCCAACTTTTTCCATGCCTCACCATGTGACGGATGACTCATTATTCCCTCATCTGGTACATAATGTGCATGCCAAGTCATAGCCTCAGAAGTAGCCTCAGCTGCATATAGTCTTTGCAGTCGCGGAGTTAGAGGCAAGTATCGTAAAACTTGATGCGGAATTCCTGAATTTCGACCACCTTTACGCTCATACCTGTCATGACCGCAAAACTTGCAAGATTATGCATCAACATCATCCTTCCAGTATAGCATACAACCATTAGGACACATGTGAATTTTCACCACATGCAATTCTAAACTCTAAAACACTTTCTTTGTCTATAGTAATCTTTCAGAATCTTATGACCTGAAGGCAACACCTCATCATACAACTGAACAAAACCATTAAAGAGGCCTTCAGACATGTTATTTTCACTTTTCAAACTCAAAAGCCTTGTGATACACACGATTATGTTGTGCGTATTGACGGAGTTTTAGCGTTGTTTTAGAGGTATTTTAGGATGCTTTGGAGATGATTTGGAGACTTGGCGAGGAGGTGCAGAAGACACAATTTTGGAGGTTTTGGGAGCTGAAGAGAAGAAGCCGGAGAAGCAATCACGGCGACCACCGCAGAGACCACGGCGACCGCCGCCAATTCCATTCCAGCGACCGTAGCTACGACCTGCCCACGGCGACCGCCATGTAAAGACGGCGACCGCCGCAATTACGGCGGCCGCCGTGAAGGATGCAGCGGCCGCCGCCCGTGTCAGAAGACCTCTGAATCGATTTTTCCTTATATTTTATTTCGGATTATTTTATTACGTTTTTATTATTTCGTATTAGGTTAACTTAGACTTTAATTCCTTTAGTATTTAAGGGTAGAGAGAGGCTTGTTGCCAATCATCAACGCTCTGAACCCTAATTTCACTTTTCTATTCTACGTACTTGCTATAAAGAACTAAGCCTTCCTTGCTTAGTCAGACGCTGAAGCTTTCGTTGTGATTTAGTTGTGAGACTCTTACTCTTAATCTATTGCATGTAATTTATCTTCTCTCTCGCTTGATTGTTTATGATTGATATTGATATTCTTTAGTCTGATCAACTAGGGTTTGTTGTTATTGGTCTATTGCTAGATCTAGATTGTTACTGGTTGAGCATATCTATTTCAGAGTAGCAACTGCATCGTACTAGTATCTGGTTGTGCTAGTCTTATGCAGGAGAGATTTGATTTACATTCTAGGATAAAAGCTGGTTGTTTTATGCTAGAATTGTATCCAACTATATTCATATCCGTAACGCTGCTATTAAACTGAATCTTGATAGTTTCAGGGTTGTTTGATTAGTTAGTGCTAATAGTATCTGGTTGTGCTATTAGTTATATCTGAAAAGGAATTGGGATTTCCATTGCATGTGATTTTGAATGAGTATCTATGATCAACTTGTCATACGAATAGTGGATGTTGTTTGACTAAGTGTTTTTTTTCCCATTACTAAATTCATCATCTTTAGTTTATCTTGCCTTTGATGCTTAGATTACTTAAACAAACAAAACCCCCCTTTTGGTTACTTCTGATTAACATACGAATTGCATATTTAGATAGACGTCTATCTCCCTGTGGACTCGACCTTTACTTACCTAGGACTACGGTTTAGGGTTTGTTTGGATATTTTGCATAGCAGTTTTTACACGACAAAAACCTGTTATCACCTTGACACAAAAGACAACTGTGTATGTGTCTCACACCCTGGATACACTGGTTCGTCAGCCGCTTTTAACACATTATAAAAGCGTTGGGACCACCTAGCCTCCTCTGCGGTTGGAACTGCATCCATCATCATCTCATTACTTGGATCAAAATTCTCTATTCCCTCATCTTGAATATCGTCGGTTGGACCAGAAGCATCATTATGATCAACATTAAACCATGTTGGAGGAACAAAACTAGGACCTGCAATATCAAATATCATTCTTTGCTCTGCGTTTAATTGTCCATAGAGATCTCCTCGATTATCCCCTGATAAATGCTCCCTACTCAAAGGAGGTATAAATGGTTCGGATGGCTCACCATGTGCCGTCCACCAATAATAGTTAGGCATAAACCCACGCCGATATAAATGCTCTTCAACATCATCCTTTGGAAAAAATTGCAATTACGACATTTGGTACATGGGCATTTTATTTTGTCCCCATCCATGAAACGAACTTGGGAAGTTGCAAACTTCAAAAAAACATCCACTCCATTGAAAAATTCAGCCTTAATTTCTCCACGGTCATACATATCATACATCCAAGCACGATTATTATCCATTTCTTCTACATGCACATGTGTACAAAAACATCCAAGCACACATAGAGATAAATAATCTTTGATGGACACTAACCTCACAACTTGAATAATCTTGAATTTCAGGCACTAACCTCACAACTTGAATAATCTTGAATCTAGACGTACATACGTACATGTATAGGAGATTGAATTTTGAGTTGACAACACTTAATAATATAGGTTTGAGAAATCGTGAAATTAGACATTAATCTGTCGTCGTCGTAGATAATGAGTATGTAAAAAGGACTTACCCACGGCTATAGCGACGGACGCAATGATGGCGGCAGCAACGGTTGTAGCGACGGATGGGTTAGCAACGACACTCGCTACGGCTGTCGCGATGACACTTAAGTAATTAATATATGTCATTATTATAGCAACAAAGTCTATGTCGTTGCTAAAGCCGTTGCAAATTAGCGACCACCGTAGCGACATGTAGTACAATGCACGACATGTTTGGTATGACCATTGCAACAAGGGGAACAAGTGTCGCTATGTCCGTCGCAAATAGCGACGACTATGGCATCGAAGTTGGTTCCGTTGCAAACTTTTGCGACGACAAGCGCGACATACATATATCCGTTGCTATTAGTTACGGATATACCAACATCCTTTTTTTTGTCGATGATTTTGCAACGGATGTTGTTTTCCGTTGCTGCTGGCCATTAGCGATGGATGGCAGTCGTTGCTAATGGCCATCGCTATTTTGGCGTTTTCTAGTAGTGCAACGACTCTTCCATCCTTCTAAGTGAGAGTTCACACGTTCAACTACCTTAAGAAACATATCTTTATTCACCTTTATATGTAGAATAGGCATACCGAGATATTTCCCGAGGTCATGAGAATACGAAATACCACTAATGGCACTCACCTACATCCTCAACTCGCGACACACAGAAGAGAAGAAGATTTTTGATTTCTTGAAGCTCACTTTTTTTTTACCAAAAGCAGCACAAAAGTCACTCAAAATCGGATTAATAATGCACATCAGACTACAGGACACCTCTGCAAACAAGATCAAGTCGTCCGCAAAGCAAATATGAGACAACTTGGGCCCAAACCTAGACAACCGAATCGGCTTCCAAGCCCCACACCCAGTCGACCTCTCAATCATATGACAAAGCCTTTCCAAGCATAGCACAAACAAGTAGGGCGAGAGCGGGTCCCCCTGTCGTATCCCCTGCTGAGACACAAATGCATCAGTCATCTCCCCATTCCAAAGGACCCGCATGGACGGAGATGACACACAGGTCATAATCCATTTCACCCAATCCACCAAAAACCCCGTAGATCTCAACGTGTCCTCCAAGAAATCCCATCTCACCCTATCATAAGTTTTCTCCAGATCAAGCTTCAGCAACATCCATCCACGACGACCCTTCTTCCTTCTTATAGAATGAACCGCTTCCTGAACAATCACAATATTGTCCGAACTCAACCCTCCCGGAATGAAACTCGATTGAGCAGGGCCAACAAGCTTAGTGTAAAGAGCTTTTGTTATAGCTAATGTCAATTCCTAAACCTGTGCAAATTTATCTATACAATAATATACTATATAAATACTAAAGAAGAATACCTACTAAGCCACATGGCGCTCCTACAATAACCCAAAATTGGTTTTGCCACGTGGCGTCACGATATTAATTTTGACGCGTGGCAGCCTGTGGTTTTTTAAGATTTAAATTAAAAATCACAAATTTGGAATATGCTACAGTTACCTTAAATTAAAGATCAGTCGAAATAAATTTATATTACTTTATTTCCTTAATTAATATATTCCCACTTTATTCTCGATAAGCTAATATATGCAGATTTGATATGAAATAAAAATACCGACTAAATGTATGATTTTGTGCAAAAATACTAAACATGCAGATCTCATACAAAACCAACACAAATGTGCAATGTACCTAATATATGGAGATTTGTAGGGCTGTGCATCCGGTCCAGACCGGACCAGAATTTTTATAATCCTTGGACCGGAGACCGGACCAGACCGGTATGATTCGGTTTGGTTCGGTTCCGGTCCGATCCGGTCTTGGACCGGTAAACATATTTTTTATTTCTTTGTTTTTATATAAATGTAAAATTATCTATTTTCCTATTTTTATAACTATTGTGTATAATATTAGACAATATATTTTGTTATTTATTTATATTTATAGTAAAAACTAATTTTTAATAGTGTTATGAGATATTAATATATAAAAATAAATTAAAAATAATAAAAAACCGGTCCATCCGGTCCGGACCGAAAACCGGCCGGGTTTGGACTGGACCGGACCGGAATTTTAAAAATATATGGACCGGGGACCGGACCGTAATTCCCCCAGTCCGATCCGGGCATTTTCGGTCCGGTCCGGTCCATTTTTCCGGTCCGGTCCGAATTTGCACAGCTGGTTACAAAATCGTGCAACAGATGCAATGTACCTAATATATGCAGATTTAGCATAAAAAACTCAACCTGCTATGTTATGACAAATAGCACACAAACTAAACCTAGTGACAAATACACTTTTGTAACCAAAACAAATGCTGCAAAATTTAACCTACTAGAATGAACAAAAAATGAACATGTTGCAAAAACTTAACCTGATACACATTTCTAAACCAAGAAAATTCCGGCAAATTTGAACCTGTTGGATTGAACAAAAAAAACCTGCTGATTGAACCACGAATGAACTTGCCCCAAAAAATGAACCTGCTACATTTTTCTAACCAAATAAACTGGATTGCCCAAAAAAATAACAATACACTTTATTAAATGCCTCAAAAGTATAACAAATATGCAATTTCCAAAAATAACCGTGCAGATTTGATTACAAAAAACCCAACTGCAATATATGCACAATAAAATCAAAACCCTAAATCAATATTAATAAATGATATTCCAAATATACTACAGATTTCAGAGATGTAACAAAGGATACCCACAAGTCAACAATATACTGCATATCCATGTTTTCCAGAAGTGTAGAACCAAATATTTTGATCCTTTCAGCACGATCTTGCAGCATAAATTCAATGCTTTTAGGGGTTATAAAACTACAGCTCCTCCCACAATATCAGTACAAAATAGTTAAACCATATCAAAACTACGGTTACACAATCGGTTGTTCATCATTTAGCAGGTATGTGGAAAGAACTAAACTTATTTGTTTGCAAAGATATTATATACTGATTATTATTCACTGATTGATGAAAATAGCCAAACTGAATACTGATTATAATATTATGTATACACTATATACGATTTAGGTGTTTGTTAATATTAAGTAGTTATTAGAAAACTGATTACAAACTAATTTTATTTCCTAAGTCTGAAATGCACAGAGATCAGTTTATGAACACATATTTTTAAATGACCGAGGATCTGGTAAATGATGTCCCCATTTCTAGCATAATCTCATTACTTATTGATTTATTTTGATAATTGCTAGATAGTTAAGTGTTGTGCCTTTCAGAGTGACTAACGTCTTTTGGTCACTTTAGCTACTCTTTAGCATGTAATAATAAGTTTATATACTTATTCTTATGGTCACTTTAGCTATTCTTTAGCATGTAATAACAGTTTATTAAAGCTACTAAACTGAATTTATTTACTACACTGGATAAGGCACAAATATTAGAATAAACTGAAAGATTCTAATGTTTCACAAAACTACGGTTACAAAAGATTCTTTAGCATGAAATAATGTTTGACATTCTAATACTTACTACACTGGATAAGGCACATATATTGTAATAACATTTTATCCCTTTGATTGTACTTTCTAATTTTTTGAATAAGTTGATGGTTATGATAGCAGAGAAAAAACTAAGAAGTTGTTCAATCCTAGGAGGCATCGAAACTAAAAGGTATTGTTTATGTTTATCTGGTTCGATTTGTAATGTTTGATTGTGTTTATTTACAACTAAATCATTAGTCTTCAGTTGTATGATTTAGGTTAACTCTCTAACCGATTTAATAAAATCCTATTGTTTATACTTAACTTCTACGGATTTAGTTCCAAGTTACTGAAACTATGTTATAAAGCTAATCTACTGACTACTCTATGCAAAAATTAATATGAGTTTAAAGCTAACCTACTAACTTCTAGACATACTTTTATGTCTTTCAAACAGCTTAAGCAATACCAATCCAAATTTTATAATTTCTGAGTCCAATCCGAGCTCCCACATGGCATTCCTATACCATGAATAAATTATTTTAATTAGTGAATGGAGTTAAAAAAATAAATTAAAATAGTCATGTTAAGTGTAAATAGATAGAACCATGACCTTATTGTATATCTTCAATCAGAGTAAGAGGTGTATCTTGGAGGACAAATGCTCAAACCTGTAATTGCAAATTTTTATAATTCAGTAATTAGAATACAAGTTAATGAGTAATAAAAGACAGTCTTAATTTTAGTATAGGAGGCATACCTTTAGATCTTTCAGTTTAGGTTAGGATTTAGCTCTTGGCTTATGTGTCGAGTACAATCCCACATGGAATTCCTATAACAAAATAAATAAGTTAAGTACATAATAGATTTAAAAATTAAATTAACATAGTATGATGTTAATTTTAAAGATAAATAACCATGACCTGGAAGTATATCTTGAATCATAATAAGAGATTTATCTTGGATTTCATATGTTGAAACATGTAATTGGAAATTATTTAAAATCAATAATCACACTACCAGTTAATTATGATAAAGATAGGCTAAATTTATATGGTACAAGCACTACCTTGCAGATTATGATTCAAAGTGAACTTCACATTCTAATAATCTAATTTCCAGTTCAGAACCATTTAAAAGTGTAGGGTGTATTTTCAGATCTATAAGGAACAGTTTAAAAGTCAGTAATTATATTATAAGTTAAGAAGCAAAAAGAAATAATCTAAATTGAAATGACAGAAGGACTACATTGCATACTATGATTATATTGAACATGACATTCCCAATGTAATATTTTTTTTGTTATCAGGGACAACTCGTGTGCTCACATGCAACCATAGAGAGTAAACAATTGCAAAGAATATGGGATATATAGTAAGTTTATCTAGAAAAGCACGTTACAATTAATATTTATTTTTTGTATTCATATTTTTAAATATGTCGATTTGGTTTTCTGAAATTGTAAATATACCTATTGGGCCAATTAACCCATTAAATGTTAGCATCATAAATATATATACTTATTTTATGGCCCCAAATAGCCCATTAATTATTTAGTAATCTGAAATGTTAAAGTTTTTGACTATGCAATTTTGTAATTTGTCTTCTTTCAATCAAAATTTTTTACGAATCAATTTTTCATTATAGCCAAGCAATCATACTATACTTCTCAAATTTATGTAGCTAAATGTATAATATTTTTGAAGAATTAAAACACAGAATACAAGCGATTCATATAAAAATCCGAAATATCAATGTTTACTTAAGAATTAGCACCCAGTTATATCCAAACTCCCCCTGATTATTGTTTGTTCACGTTTTATTGAATAAATTCATTCGATGATTTCAAACGGAAGGGATGGCCAGAGTTATAGATAAATATATAAACACAAAGACAGATTGAGAGAGAGAGAGACTCACGAAAATGAACCATGCTTGGTTCGGACAACTTCGGACTTTGAGTTCAGAGGAAAACTCTAGATGGGCTTTGAAACTTGCGATCCATATCTTTTTTTCTCCGAGAAAATTAGGGTTTTGGGAACCTTCCAGTAGCAACTCCAGATCTACTCATCAAGCCGTTTTTTTTTTCCTTTGCATGTTACAGAAAAAAAGTAGAAGATATGTTTTTCTTTGGATCTGACATAGATAGTCGGTGGATCTGAACATGCAAAGGAGATTAAGCTTCTTCTTTTTCCGGATCTGTGAGCTCTAGATCTCCTTTTGGAGTTTGTTTAGGGTAGATATCCATCATTGGGTCACAAAAAACTCAGATCTGTAATCTTTAGATTAGAGTGTTTTTGGAGAAAAAAAACTTGGATCTGGAAGATTTACAAAAAGAAAGAGAAGCAGATTGTGGACGGAATTTCCAGAAAAGGAAATATGAAGAAAATCCTAAAAGCTTTAATCTGTAATGAGAAATGGAGATGGAATTTGAAAGAAGCAAAAAGGAAAGAATGTTCTTAACTGTTGAACATAAAAGAGAGAGAGGGACACCAAAACGGAAAGGAGGCGGAAAATAAATGGTTAGGGTTTGTCCGATCGGTGACTTTTGTATTTTTTTAAATACAAAATAAATGGAAAATGGGCTAAAGATCTAGGCTTGATCTGTAATGATCAACTGAAACTAATTGGGCTTTAAGTCCATTTATTATATAAAGGGCCTAATTGAAGTCGGACATGTAAGTGGGCTTGATTTAAAAATATGAAGCCTATTATTAACCCAATTCGATGTATGTGTTATTATTTTCAGCCTATTCCAATATTATTTTGGCCCATATGTCCATTTATTATTTATAATTTTATTTTTAATATTAAAATAAATATTTAGTATGTACAAAGTTGTATTATTTAAAAGTGTTTATGTATTATTATAAACTTAAAATAAATGATTAGTTTGTATATTTATTTATTTTGTCTATCCCCATATGAAAAACTACTTAACCAAATTTTACTATTAATAAAGTTATGGAGAGTTTCGCCTCTTTTATATAATATAATTTTTTAATATTTTCAATCTTTGTATTCAGTTAGTCATTTTTTATATAAGAAATTCTCTACTTCTATAACAGTCATTAACTAAATATTTCTATATGAATGAAATATATAATTTTAATATACTATTTTTATAAATGTAAGAAAAATTAAACATCAAGTGTTATAATATTGATATACGTGGATCTACATAAGATAATTTATTTTAACTCTAGAGTTGTGTTACTTTCTAAGACTTGTAATCCTTATACAAGATACTCATTGAAAGGTTAATAAATACAAGTTCACTTTAATACAAGTTACTTTATAGTTAGCACGTTATTAGTATGAGTCGCTATAGGTTTGAAAGTACTCCTATGTAGGGCTGAACACGGGTTAGAAACCGACTCGAATCGACCCGAACCCGAAAAGCCCGAAAACCCAAAAAAATGGAACCAAAGAACGAACCGAAGTTATGCGGTTCGGTTCGGTTCGGGCTAAAACAACACTCGTAAATAAAAAATCAGACCAAATTGGGCTAAAAACCCGAACCCGGACCGAATCCAAACCGAACCGAAACCCTGATAAAATCGGACCGAAACCCGAACCGAATAATTTCGGTTTGGGTTCGGTTCGGATTTTTCGGGTCGGGTTTTCGGTTTTTCTGGCCCGTGCTCCGCCCTACTCCTATGCTTCTAGTTTATTGCTTTCCGCTTTCAACATGATGCATATTTCTTATCCTTGGAATAATAATACTTAAAAAGTTACGGCTTTCTATAACAAATGTATTCATTTAAAATCAGGCAAAATTTCTTTTTCAATAAGCAAAATTTATTTCCAATAGCAAGCATTTTGCAATCAATAAATATATTTAATATCAAGCAAATAATATACTTAATATCAACAAATATATTTTATAAATTGTAATTTCTATATTCAAATTAATATATTTTATAAAATGATCTAAAGATAAATAAATAACAAAAGTAAATAATTTAAGAGCCCAAATATCTTCTACTTTCAAAATAAATTATTTAATTTCAAAACTTAAGAGAACCATTAACATCAAGCAGCAAAGGAAATACATCAGAAGGTGGTGCCTAGCGTTGTGCATCAACGGTCCGAGAATTATTATGATCCTTGGACCGAAAACCGGACTGGACCGATCTTGGACCAAAATGGCCGGTAAACATATTTATTTACTTTCTATATATATCAATTAAAAAATTAATTATTTCCCCTATTTATATAACTATTGTTTGTAATATTGGACAATGTGTATTGTTACTAGTTTATTTTTTTTAATAAAAACATAATTTTTAATAGTGTTATGGGATAATAATACATAAAAATAAAAATACAATGGGTCCATTCGGTCCGGATCGGAAATCGGTCGGGTTTGGACCACACCAGAATCTTAAAAAGCATGGATCACGGACCGGACCAGAATACACCCGGTCTAGTCCAATTTGGGCATTTTTGGTCCGGTCCGGGCCAATTTTGAACACCGCTAGTGGTGCCTCAAGAACATGGAGGCCTAAGGAAAGTGAAAAGGCTAAGTTTGTAAGCTTGTCGACAATCCGGTTGGACTTCCTATAAGCATGCTCGATACGGATTGACCAGTCTTTTGAGAGTAACCCATGGCACCTCTACACCAGGGAGGAGTCTAGGTGGGTGTTGGGGACACGATTCTAGATGAGTAGGATGCTCAATTGGGAATCCACTTTGAGGATGACTTTCCTATACCCTATGTTCCAAGCTATCTACGACTCCCCAATGTTCAGCCATAGAAGCGTTGCATATGCCCAGATTTGTTGCGTATCCTGCCATCCACCTCCATTCATTGTCTCGTATAATTCCTCCAACCAATGATCGCCCTGGGTTCCCTTTAAAAGCCTAATCAGAGTTAACTTTAACCCAACCTTTTTTCTGGTTTCTCCCAGCTGAGTAGCTTCTCCAACCAAGTTCAGCCATGCCCTTTGGAAATCTGTTAGGAAGTGAACTTTTGGGAACTTCAGTTCCCTAACTGAGTTCCCTTCCTCAGTTCTCCTAGTTTTGATAATGACAAACTCCTTTGCTATTAATGTTTGCTTAAGTGTGACAAACAGGGACATTTGAACTTGAAAGCATGGAACAGAGACAGTGACGCCAGACTTGGGAACTGGCGGAAGGAACTAAAGCTTGCTGGCGCCAGAATCACTTGGATGAATCTGTGAAGGCGGCGGCGGGCTGAATTAGGGTAAATCTTAGTTGGAGAGAGAACTAAAGATCCTATCCAGTTTCCATATATTTTAGGAGCTTAAAAGGATTATCTTTTATGGAAACAAAGTTGTAAAAATCGGTAAAGATAATATTTGGAAACAAATGTTATCTTTAACGATTTCTTTTGATTATTTTATTTATGTGATCTTATTATTGAAGACTTGTTTCTTTCGGTAATTAGGTCATATAAATAAGATAGTCAAACCTCTCTCATTCTCACGCATTCACGAAGATTACAATTCAGTGCAGTGAAGAAACTTGTGCCGAGTTCTTTAAAGAAGAACGTAGTAAGTTACTTGCTTGTTACTTGGTTAGGTTGAATTAGGTAGAGAGTCTTTAGTGTGTCTAAGACTTTAATCTGTGTGTTCTATTCTAGTTGATTGTAACCAAAGTATTAATACAAGAAGTAGACTTTGAAATCCTCTTGGAAAAGAGGTAGTGGGTTTTATCCTGGATAACTAGTTGGTTATCAAATGTTCCCACTCTAAGGAACTTGTCCTGAATTCATATTCGTTACTTATTCCGCTGCTTAGGAACTGAACTCTCAGTTCCCTTGTTTAACTAACAACGTACGATCCTACAATTGGTATCAGAGCATGCGCTCTAGATTTGTGTTAGTTTACAGATTTCACGATGTCTACCTCAAGTGAATTCAGTCTGGGAATCTCCATCAACAAGCCTCACATCCGCAAGAAAGGAGAAGAAGAATGGTGGGAGAAAAGCATGGAAAACCACATTCAAACCATAGACTATCAATGCTGGCGCGTGATAGAAAATGGCGATGGAACTATTCCTAAGGACTTAACTGAAGACCAATGGAAGCATGAGTACTACGTCATCAAGGAGAAAAATGCTAAGGCTCGCCAACTTATTCTCAATGGGCTGACCAGAGAAGATATGGACAAGGTGATGGGAATCCCAACTGCTAAAGGGATTTGGACTGCCCTAAAGGAAATGCACGAAGGAAGCGAGGAACTGAAACAAAGTAGGAAGTTTGCTCTAGAAGGAGAATACCACACTTTTGAGATGCTCGACACCAAAGACATCTCTCAGTACTACTCTCGCTTCACAAGGCTCGTGACAAAACTCACCACTGCTGGAGTGAAACTCGACGAATGGTCCAAAGCTCTTGTCATCATCAACGGTCTCAACTCAAAATTCAGCCTCATCAAGAGAGTTCTGAAAACTACTCCTGGAATTCAATCTCTCCCTTTGACTCAAATCATAGGGAAACTTCAAGTTGATGAAAGAGAGGCATCGCAATCAAGTTCTGCCAAAAAAATGGAGAAAGGAATTGCCTTAAAAATATCAAAGGCGTTTTCCAGACTAGAAATGGAAGAAGAAAACTCTGATCTTGAGGAAGAAGAAGACGAGATAACTGCCCTGATTACAAAGCACGTCAGAAAGCAGTTCACCAAAGGGAAGTTCAAGAAAAATTTCCAAAAGAAGGACCTCTCTGAATATCAGTGCTATCAATGCAAGGAAAGAGGACATCTGGCTAGGAACTGTCCCAAGAATGCCAACGATGATGAAAAGTCTCAGCACAAGAAGGCTCTTTTCGCTACCTTCGGAGATGACTCAGACGATTCTGAAGGGGAACAAGAGATAAAGGGAACTACCAGAGGGAGATGTCTAATGGCCAAAGAAGATTCGACTGAATCTGATGACTCTGAGGTATCTTCTTCTGATTTTACTAAGACTCTTCTTGAATATGACAAAAAACAATTGATCAAAATCATTAAGAAGCTTGGAAATGAATCTAGTTCCCTACAAGAGAAATTGGAGGAATATGAAGATGAAATTTCCTGCTTAACTACTGAAAATTCTGTCTGGAGCAAGAAATTGGATGAAGCAGAAAAATTGTTAGCTAATCCTCTAAGAAAGTGTGAGTCTTGCAATAAAAATGTTAAAACTGAACTCATGCATGCTGATATTCCCCCAGTTCCCTCCACAGACTCAGAAAGAAAGAATTCCATATTGCTTAATGAAATTGTGCATAAACTTGATCATCTCACTCACTCCATAAATGAGAAGACTGTGAATCAAACTGTTTTTGTTAAGCAACGACATGGTATTGGGCATACTGGTAAAAATGTCTCTGAGGAAACAGACTCTGCTGAAAATGAGAAAATCAGAAAGGAACTGACTGAGAAAAATGAGATTCTCAGAGGAGCATTGCAAAACTCTCGTGACAAAGCTCAGTTCCTAGAAGAAAAGGTAAAAGTGCTTGAACAAAAGCCCAAAGAAAACCAAACCTGGTTCAATGGTCAGAATGCTCATAAGATGTACATTTCCCAAGCCCAAGGAACTAAAGGTAAAAACATCAACTTTGAGCAAAGAAAACAAGAGAAACCCTTCCGACCAGGTAAAGGTAAGTATGGTAATGTTGTTTATAACCGTGTCTGCTGGCATTGTGGTAAAAATGGTCACACTTATCATAACTGCATCCATAAGAAGAAACAAATGGAAGAAACAGCTAGGAAAAGGAACCAGAAAATAAACAATAAGAAAAGAACGCATACCATTACTGATTTAAATGATCCTTACTATTTTGTTCCTGCTCTTAACCCACAGACAAGATTTCAACCTCATTCACCCAGAAAAGCTCCGCTTAGCTGGGTTCCAAAAGTTTGAGTTCCCTTGTGCAGGACGGAGTGCGACAACAAGACAAATGGTACATCGACAGTGGATGTTCGTGCCATATGACTGGAAATAGAAAGAAAATGTCGTCACTTCAGCAACACCGAGGAGGAACCATTTCCTTCGGAGACAAGAGAAAGGGAACTATCTGTGGAACGGGAAGTGTGAATCTAACTGATCACATTAAGGTAAGTAATGTCAACCTTGTTGAAAACTTAGGTTTTGATCTAATAAGTGTGTCGCAGCTGTGTGATCAAGGGGGAAATGAGGTTCGCTTTACCTCAAAGGAATGTTCTGTGGAAGATAGACAGGGAACTGTGATCCTAAAAGGAAAAAGGTTCAATAATGTTTACATCATTGATCCCCAGTTTGTTCCCAAAGAAAAGCTGTGTCTCTCTTCCATTGATGATCAAACAAATCTCTGGCATCAACGACTTGGTCATGCAAGCATCAAGCTCATCCATAAGCTGCATCAAAAGGAACTTGTTCGTGGTCTTCCCAAAATCAATGCTGAAAAGTCAGAAATCTGTTCTGACTGTGTCCAAGGGAAACAAGTTCGTAGTTCCTTCAAATCCAAAACTCTGGTAAGTTCCTCCAGACCTCTTGAGCTCATTCACATGGATCTCTGCGGTCCCATGCGTGTTCAAAGCTTTGGTGGTAACAGGTATATTCTCGTACTTGTTGATGACTTCTCTCAATTCACCTGGACTCTATTTATAAAATCTAAGAGTGAAGTCTTTGATAGATTCAGTGAGCTAGTTCCCTTGCTTGAAAAATCTTTAAATATATCTCTTCGAGCCATTCGTTCCGATCATGGAACTGAGTTCGAGAATAGAGATTTTCTAATCTTTTGCAGGGAACATGGAATCGATCATAACTTTTCGGCTCCCTACACTCCACAACAGAACGGAGTTGTTGAACGGAAGAACATGACTTTGGAGGATATAGCTCGCACTATGCTTATCTCCAGTGGGCTCCCTCAGATCTTCTGGGCAGAAGCCGTAAACGCTGCATGTTACATTCTAAATCGAGCCATGCTTCGCCCTATGCTTGAGAAGACCTCCTATGAGCTGCTTCGAGGTCGAGTTCCCAACATTGCCCATCTACGGGTTTTCGGATGCAAGTGCTTCGTCCATAATAATGGCAAGGATAATCTGGGTAAATTTGACCCACGAAGCGACGAAGGGATCTTCATAGGATATGCATCCAACAGCAAAGCCTACAAAGTCTTCAACAAACGGACCAAAAAGGTAGAAGAAAGTATTCATGTTGTTTTCAATGAAAATTTGCCTTCCAAATCTGTGCAGGATCCTTCAGTTCCCTCCGTAGATCCATTTCAACGACCACATGAAGACTCCGATGATGATGCACCATCGAAGACCCCTCCATATCCTTCCCTCGCTAATCCTCCTCAAGCGAGTCCAGTGATTCATCCCAAGGAGTCACCCTCTACAGAGAATTCCCCTGCCCAACCGGTTCCTTTGGTCGATGCAGTTTCCTCCAGCTCTACGACTCCCGTTATTCAAATCTCTCAGGGAACTGACGCTGCACCTCCAGTTGCCTCTTCCTCAACTCCCATCCATGCACCTGATGAAACTCCAGGGACTGACCTACTTGCTCCTAACAGAGATAAGAGACCAATCAAGCCCCCGGTCAGGTACGGATTTAAGGATATGACCTTTTGTGCTTTCAATGCTTTTCTGTCTCTCATAGAACCCAAGAACATCACGGAAGCCCTAAAGGATGCCGACTGGATCATCGCTATGCAAGAAGAACTTCACCAGTTCGAGAGGAATAAAGTCCGGCGACTAGTTCCTCGTCCCGCCAATCGTCATATCATAGGAACTAGGTGGGTCTTTTGCAACAAATTGGACGACTCTGGTGCAGTTTCAAGAAACAAAGCTCGCCTAGTTGCCCAAGGATATAATCAACAAGAAGGGATTGATTATGATGAGACGTTTGCTCCTGTAGCAAGATTGGAAGCCATTCGGTTGCTCATCGCTTATGCGTCTCACAAAGGCTTCAAGCTCTTCCAAATGGACGTGAAAACTGCGTTCCTAAATGGCATTCTTCAAGAGGAAATATATGTCAAGCAACCTCCAAGTTTCGAAGATGACGATCACCCTGACCACGTATATTTCTTGGACAAGGCTCTCTACGGTCTCAAACAGGCTCCTCGTGCTTGGTAAGATCGCCTTGCTCAGTTCCTTACAACTAACGGCTATCGACGTGGTATGATCGACAAAACTCTCTTCATCCTTGATGTAAAGGGTGACATTCTGGTGGTTCAGGTATATGTTGACGATATTATCTTTGGCTCCACTAACTTGTCTCTTGTAGATAAATTCAAGGAACTCATGAGCAGCGAGTTCGAAATGAGCATGATTGGGGAACTCACTTTCTTTCTGGGATTGCAAGTCACTCAGAAGCCCGATGGAATCCAGATCCATCAACAAAAATATATAAAGGAACTTCTGAAGAAGTTCAAGATGGATTCCAGCAAACCCATCTCCACTCCCATCTCCCCTGCAACTCGACTCAGCGCCGATCAATCTGGACAACGAGTTGAGGAGCGGCTCTACCGTGGTATGATTGGGTCTTTGATGTATCTAACGGCAAGTAGGCCAGATATCGTGTTTGCTGTGTGTCTGTGTGCAAGGTTTCAAGCAGATCCAAGGGAATCTCATCTCACTGAAGTGAAACGGATTTTTCGTTATCTAAAGGAAACTGATGACTTATGTCTTTGGTACCCTAAGGATTGCCACTTCAACCTTCTTGGATACACCGATGCTGACTATGCTGGATTCCTAGTCGATCGCAAGAGCACCTCCGGAATGGCTCAGTTCCTTGGCCCCTGTCTCATCTCTTGGGGTTCCAAGAAACAGAATTCGGTTGCACTCTCCACCACGGAAGCTGAGTATATTGCTGCCGCCACTTGCTGTTCCCAACTCCTCTGGGTCAAACAACAACTTGCGGACTTTGGTATGTCTTTCGGTTCCCTTAAAATCCTATGTGACAATACCAGTGCAATCAATATTTCTAAGAATCCTGTGCATCATACTCGAACCAAGCATATTGATATAAGGCATCATTTTTTACGTGATCATGTTGAGAAAGGTAACATTTTGCTAGAACATTGTAGGACAGAAGATCAAATTGCCGATATATTCACCAAGGCTCTCAATCGAGAACCTTACGAATCCTTTAGGCTACTTCTAGGAATGATTTCCCTAAACTAGTAGTTCCAGTTGTCATTCCTCGCTCCCTTGCTTTGCCTAGATTTGATAAGCTCTATGGTTCCACTGAAATTATTGATGATTGTTGATTTTGTGCTGACACTCGCATGTCTTGTAATTTTGATTCTAAAGCATGTTCTAAATTACAGCATCTACACATGTTCTTTCATGATATTTTCTGTGCTTGTCTACATCTCTTTGATTAGCCATAAAATAGTCAATTTGATCACATCTATCCTATATTGCAAACTGAAATGATGATTGACTATAAGCCGTCCCTAAGCCTGATTACACTGTATAATTCCTTATGACCTTTTTTTTTGTTTAGTCCACACTGGGAATTATCTGTGTAGTGTCAAAATTGCCTTCCTAAATTCAGTTATATGGGCATGTACTTTTTTGAGTGTTTGCTTGGTTCCCTACATCAAATGTGCCCATATTTCCCTAGTTCCGTGTCATTCGCTGAGGAAAGGAACTGAGTTCGCCGCCTCAACGGCCAGATATTTTAAACCTGCAAATCTGTCAGTTGCCGCGTCCCAAGACAACACAGTTATTGCTCTACTAGCCGTTTCCCTCTCTCAGCCGGATTTGAACGAAGATCTGATTTGATTGATCTGCAATTATGATGATGAGTTTATTTATGGTGAGAATCTTGAACGTAGTAATTTCTGGCCGTTTGAACAAGATATTATCCGGGTTCCCTTATTTTGCTCAAGATCTTGCAATGGACGAATTTGGATAGAATTTCCGATTCAGGGTTATAAAAGGCAGTTAGAGAAGATCTTTTTTGCACCGCCTCCGATATTCTCTCAAAGATCTCTGCTCTCCTCTCCCGATTTTTCACTCACAAATCTAAAATTTCTCCATGGAACCCACAACACCCAAGAGATGATGGTGGATCTGTGGAAGTGCACTGGTGCCCTCGCCAAGGAAATTCGAAGGCTGGTTGATGACAAGATTGCGGAGGACAGAGCCCACAGGGCCAAGGGCACAGAGTAGCAAGGAACAATGTTTAGTTCCCTTCTCAGATGACACGGAACTCTTAGTTCCCTTAGGATCACCCTTCCATATCATGATCCCTTTTTGTGTGTCTCTGAGTGTTTTCTTTTGCTTCCTGCTATGCTTATGTAGTTCCTGCCCTTTTAATATTTAATGAACTTATCTTGTGCTACCTGCTCCGTTTATTATCTATTTTCAATCTTTATTACGGTGCCATTTCTCTAGAGTTCAGCATTAGATTATTCATCTCTCCATTTTCTGTGTGTTACTCATCTAACTGACCCTTTTCGATGATGTCAAAAGGGGGAATGAATCTGGCAATCTGGAACTAATAGGCTGAAAGGAAATCTAATCTAGTTGTCTCGTTAAGGGGGAACTAAGGAACTAGGTCTGGTGTTAAGGGGGAATATGCAATTCACTAATGATATTTCTACTTCTAGTCATTCTCTGTTCCTTATCTCATATTACTTACGCCTATTTCGATGTGCCAGTTCTACAAAGTTTGTCATCATCAAAAAGGGGGAAATTGTTAGGAAGTGAACTTTTGGGAACTTCAGTTCCCTAACTGAGTTCCCTTCCTCAGTTCTCCTAGTTTTGATAATGACAAACTCCTTTGCTATTAATGTTTGCTTAAGTGTGACAAACAGGGACATTTGGACTTGAAAGCATGGAATAGAGACAGTGACGCCAGACTTGGGAACTGGCGGAAGGAACTGAAGCTTGCTGGCGCCAGAATCACTTGGATGAATCTGTGAAGGCGGCGGCGGGCTGAATTAGGGTAGATCTTAGTTGGAGAGAGAACTAAAGATCCTATCCAGTTTCCATATATTTTAGGAGCTTAAAAGGATTATCTTTTATGGAAACAAAGTTGTAAAAATCGGTAAAGATAATATTTGGAAACAAATGTTATCTTTAACGATTTCTTTTGATTATTTTATTTATGTGATCTTATTATTGAAGACTTGTTTCTTTTGGTAATTAGGTCATATAAATAAGATAGTCAAACCTCTCTCATTCTCACGCATTCACGAAGATTACAATTCCAGTGCAGTGAAGAAACTTGTGCCGAGTTCTTTAAAGAAGAACGTAGTAAGTTACTTGCTTGTTACTTGGTTAGGTTGAATTAGGTAGAGAGTCTTTAGTGTGTCTAAGACTTTAATCTGTGTGTTCTATTCTAGTTGATTGTAACCAAAGTATTAATACAAGAAGTAGACTTTGAAATCCTCTTGGAAAAGAGGTAGTGGGTTTTATCCTGGATAACTAGTTGGTTATCAAATGTTCCCACTCTAAGGAACTTGTCCTGAATTCATATTCGTTACTTATTCCGTTGCTTAGGAATTGAACTCTCAGTTCCCTTGTTTAACTAACAACGTACGATCCTACAAAATCCCTAACTTGTTGTATAATGAAACCGGCCGGGGTTATACCTAGTAGGTTGTGGTTCGTGAAAAACTATTGCGCAATGCCATTTCGAAGCCCACCCCACTGCTCTCTTTAATGTTGGATGCCAGGTTAATTAAGAGCCAATCCTACAAGTCTGTAGTGAAAAAGGACGATTGCATCTCTAGGGGGAAAAGAGCCTACCAAACTCCGTTGATACGATTGCAGTCCTGCATGAGATGTATGAAGGTTTCAGGGGTGCCATTACAGAGAGTACATTGTGTATCTAGGCTCATGTGACATTTGTTCCTTTTCGCATCGGTGAGCAGACATTGTTAGGCAGTTAGCCAAACTAACTCGAAGAGGGATTTCTTGGTCGGGTCTATCAGCTGAGCTCCGAGTGTAGCTTGGTAGGCGGAGGACACCGTGTAGTTTCTATGGAGAGCTTTATCCCATCGAATAACATGTCAATGTTGTGAATCATAGGATAAAGTTGTGGCCGCTAGTTAAAGGAGAATGGACGAGGGCAGCAGAGCATTATCCCTTGCCCAATTCCACCCCAACACAAGACACCATCAATCTCTAACTTCTAGTTCTTGTTGGTCCCTTGAGACAGGCCCTAATACTTGGTTGAGTAACGGTGATGGGAGAAGCCATGTGTCCCTTTAGAAATTAACTTTAGTGCTGAACTCACATTCCACCTTAGCCCCAAAATGACGACTTCTTTCAAAAACAATTTGATGCTCTTCCAGATAGAGGATCCTACTTTTCTTGCCATAATGATCACCCTTGTATCCCCTTTTCCAATCTTGTATTTTGCAAAGAGGATTCAGGACCACAAACCCATGGGTTCATTAAGAATCTTCCACCCTAATTTACCCACTTAAGCCATGTTCATTTTCCTTGATTGTCGAATACCAAGACCCCCGACAGAAGTCGATTTGCAGATGTTATCCCAATCAACAAGATGAACTCACCTCGTACCCATATGGCTGCCCCAGATGAAGTCCCGACAAATCCGGTCAAGCTTGTTACATATTGAGACCTGGAGGAGAACAAAACTCATAACATGGATCGAGATTGTTGAGAGGGCCCATGTTGAGCAATCTTTCTTTCCAACTAGTAAGACGATGGTAGACCTTCTCCACTACTCCATTGAAGGAGTTCCAGGTCAATTTCTTATGGAGGATGGGAAAGCCAAGGTACTTTCCCAGGTCTATTGTTAGTGTAATTCCACTATACAGGCTAAGGTTTTTGGCTAGGTGCTCACTTACATTGGGGGATACATACAACTTGGACTTTGGGAGGATAACCTTCTGACCTAAGGCTGCACATAATTGTTGCAAACACTACCTGATCACTCGTATTTGGTCCACCGATGCTTGCGCGAATAGGATTTTGTCATTCGCGAAGAACATGTGGGAGAAATACGGCCCCTGTCTCGTGATCTTGATATACTCCCATCTATTTTCAAAAACCAACCGTCCGAAAATGTGGTTTAAATGTTCCATGCATAGGACAAACAAATATGGAGAGATCGGATCTGATGTGAAAGAAGTCTCTTCCAACGTCGTTTAGGTCCCGTCTTTGGCAAGTTCCCTTGATCTCCCTATTTATGGCTTTTGTTCACCACAAAGATGACTCGATCTCGATCTTGGGACCTTAGATAAGGCCAAGAACAACACAGACATATTTGGACTCTCTCGTCAAAACGAATACTCAAGTACACCGAACTCACAAAGGAATACAAACACAAGAAATTACAAGATCATGTAGGACTTGAAAGACTCAAGAATCACTTAGCCAAGTTATTCTCAAGTTCAAATCTAGTTTTTATTTAATCAAATGAAGTTCTTAAATAAGCAAACTAAAGTTTGAAAGAGGTTGCTGAAAACAAACTAGGCTCATCAAGTTCGACTTTGACTGACCACGTGTACATTCTCCTCATTGAAACTTATCTCCATAAGACAATTGAAAGTGTATGGATATACGGTGTACGTCCCATTGCCTTCCTAAACAAAATAAAGTTATTCCACGAGGAAATTTGGGATTATAAGAGGGGGTATGAGTTCCTATTGGTTATTGAATACGTAGAGCTTATATTGTGTGATCGCTCGGTGCCAATATTATCATTTTGATGAGATAATATCCCATGTTTAGGGGGAGTGTACAAAGAGACTAGTACATAAAAGATTGCATGGAATGCAAATTTCAATAATTTTAGATTCTTGGATAAAAGAAAATGAACCAGAAGTTGAACGAATCATATGTATTTAGTATAGCTAGCATGCTATAAACTGCATTTACTAAAAGCCAAGAAAGTGACAAAGTCACATATACCAACTGACATGCCTAGTTCAATTGGAGTTTCTCGCAGTAACTCCATAACAATAGATACAAGTGAGTTTTGACTTCGTTAGAAGTGTGAAAGACTATTTTACTTTAAAGCCTGCTTTCCCTGATGAGAAAAACACCCACTACAACTGAACAAGTTGTTAATATGTCGACGAATAATGTCTTCTGACATAAATTCCTGAAGAAATCGTATCCCAGAACTCCAAATCATAGGCAAGGACAAAGGACAAGTATGAAATGTTTGTTGGATTCCATTTCATAATGAAGGGAAATGAGTTAGTCATTGATGATGTCTTTGCATAAGTGATCAGCTCTACTTTGTAGTGCTTATCTATGAGTTGTTACTGGTGTCTAGGGTGCCATTTGTAGGGATTTAGAGCACAACTGTGGAGTAGGGAGTTGGAGAGAAGAAGTGTGGATATGATGGTGTGAAGAAGCTAATTGAAGACATTCAAAAGACGAGGAGAAGACCACCTGAGGAGACAAAGGAGAATAGAAGGAAGAGCCACACAAAGAAGGAGAAGAGGGTCACCCGCGAGCCGCCACGACCAAGGGCGAAGACACAAGCAGCCGCGGCGAGAGGTGAAGCGCGGAGCAGCGAAGGTCACGGCCGCGACCGCGGATTCTCCACCGCGACCGCAGAAAATCCTACCTATGCACAGGTTGAGAGCACAAGGTTAATTTCCGCGACCGCGGATTTGGTGCCGCGACCGTGGAAGCACACGGGGGCGAGCCCGACGAGGATTTCCGAGTTTTTTTTATTTTCCGATTTTTATTCCTTTATATTTCGATACTTTAGTTTTATTTCCTTTTAGATGAGGTTTGTGATCTTGGGCTTTAGATTAAGTCTATTTAACCTAAATTCCATAGCCTTCATCCATTCATCTTAGAGTCACGTTTTAGCATTCATCAGTTTTCCCTTTGAAGTTTATTATTTTTCCTTTGAACTATGAAGAACTAAGCACTTTTGCTTAGTCCGACGATTGAAGCCTTCGTTTGATATACGGTTGTGAGATTTTAATTCTATTTCTTTTCCTTTGAATGTATTGATTCTCTTGTTCTTCATCCCATTGATTCTTACTAATTTCGCTTGTTGGACGCAACTAGTTGTTATTAGTAATTGTCTATTGCTAGGGTTTGGTAATTACTGTTTGAGTTACCTTATTCATGTGTATCAACTGCAATACTCTAAGAACTGTTTGGGACTAGTTTATTGTAGAGAGAATTAATTGAATGCAATAGTATGACTGTTTGCTACTCTTGCATGTATCTATCTAAATTCCTATGCTCATTGCTGCTATTGAATTGACGCGTGAGGTTTTCATAGTTATTTAATAGTTAGTATTCTCAGGGTCTGTTTGTCCTGTTTATAACTTATGAAAAGGAATAGGAACATTCATAGGAAGGAATTAGAGAGAATCTATGATCAACCAATCTCATGAATAGTGGATATTTGTCTGGCTAAGTACTTTTCCCAAATTGATTACATCTTTGCTTTGTTTTACTTTACTTTGTTATTTACTTTGAATCAAACCAACCAAAACCCCCCTAGTTACCTTTGACATACAATTGTGCACTTAGAAAGATTACTTCCTTCCTGTGGGATTCGACCCTTGCTTGCCTTTGCTACTTGTTTAGGTTTGTTTAGGATTATTTTGTTTAGGCGCCTCGACAATGCCTATCAAATTGGCGCCGTTGTCGGGGAGGCAAGTTTTGTTTTTCTTTGTGTGTGTTTGTGTGTCTGTTTTTGTATGGACCTATCTTACGGTCCATACCCGTGCTACTGATTTCTTTTTTTTCTTTTTTCTTTTTTGAATTTGATACAGAAATGGAGTTCTGGGGAGAGCCGCGATATGACCCATACTCCTACGCATACACCCCATGGTGGAGAGATCACCCCAATTCGAGTTATGGGTACCAGCAATACCCTCCATATGGTCATGACTACTAGGAGTTATACTCGGGGCCACATTCTTTCTATCAGCAGGGTACTCCACAGCAGTATAGTCCAGCCTATGAGCATAACCCGCCAGTGTCCAATCCAAGTCCCTCCATGTCTACTGAGGGGATGCTCCGCAACTTGCAGAATTCGATGGAGCACATGGTTCAAACAGTGAGCAGATTGGAGGCCATGACATCAGCGAAACCACTTTCTCACCCAATAGTGCACCAGGAAGAGAATGCCATCTCGATGGACATACAAAGTACTGAGGAGCTGCTTGTCTCCCCCTTAGCTGAAAGGGAAGAGCAAATTAGAGAGACATGAGCTGAATACAACGAGATATTGGAAGAAGAGAACCCGAGATCGCGGGAGGTGTCCCTCGACCGCGGTTCACTCAGGGAGTTGGGCCTTCCAGACGATATTTGGGACCGCGAGGTACTATCTGAAGAAGAGTATTTTTTGGGACTGAAGGAATTCAACGACCACGAGGAAGAGGGCCGCGACCGCGGCGAGACTGCTGGCGAGAAGGTCGGAATCGACGCAAATTCGCGACTGCGGCAGGACATCCGCGACTGCGGAAAAAGCGCGAACGAAGAAGACAATCAGGTCGAGAATTTTCCGCGACCGCGGAATGAAATCCGCGACCGCGGAAAATGTGTTGAAGAAGGCGACTTGCTCGAACAAATTCCGCGACCACGGCAGCCAATCCGCGACCGCGAAAAGGCCCCATAAGCGTCCCTTCGTCCCGCCAACCCTTATGATGACTACGTACAGCCCTATTTCCCTCCACTCGGATCAGTAAAGCCTCCCGAACCCTTCCCTGAAGCTCTGAAGGACACCAGAAAAGTGGAGAACGACAAGGATTTATTTGAGACCTTCAGTTACTGCGAGGAAAACATTCCTTTGCTAAAATTGGCAAACAGCATCCCTCGCTGCAATGAATTCTTAAAGGCGCTGCGCAAGATCAAGAAAAAGCAAAAGGGGAAGCACAAGAAGGAAGCTGGGATTCAGAGGGTAAATTTCTCCACGCTGGATACGGGGCAGGATAAGCATGCAACCCCTGAGATGTTGGGTAGGACATTTCTGAAGATGGCAAGTGCAATCATGGATGTAAAAAGTGGTCCACCCATCATGAAGTGTAAGGGAATGGGGGTAAAGCTCAACATAGAGCATACAAAGAGGCATCCCCCTGATATTGAGCCCAGGAGTTCAGTTGCTGTGAGCAACCCCAGTTGAGTGGAAGAGTAGAAGGTCGAGCCACGATGTTAACTAAGGCGCTGTTCGGGAGGCAACACGAGGTATGAATTTCTTTTCTTGTCTTTGTAATTCTAGTTTTTAATTGCTTTTGTTCGTGTATTTTTGCTTTTGTTTTTGTTTTGTTTTGAACTAACCTGCAGGGAGGAGGCCCGAACCATAAAGAAGACGGTGTTTACCACACCAATGTAAGTCCTCCTATTGACCTGCACCAAAAAAAAAAGTTCTACCGAAGGCCAGCTGTCCGATTTTCCCATGGAGAGATGGTGCGCATCGTGTTGTCCAGGAGGAGACATTAGCCCCACATTATTTGACAACGATGGTGGCCCTACAGTCGACAACTGGAGAGGAGGAACACCAGGGCCCACACCACGATTACATCTAGGCCCATTTTTTGTGTTCGTTGAAGGCCATGCAACCCTATTCCCTTGATTTACCACTTCTCACCACAGTGGTTTCTTTTGATTGCATGGTAGGAGTTGATTGAGTTGAAGGCCGTGCAGCCCCGATTTCCTTGATGACCACTACACATTACAGTGGTTCCCTTTGGTTGCACGGTAGAGATGAGTCGATGACGCCCGCCGCAGCACCAGAGACCTGAGCGTTCATTGCTTCACCGCCAGCAATAACTTCAGTGTCCAAGCCAACTCGGCGACGTTTGTGAGTTAATTTTTTTCCTTTCCCTGTGCTTTAGTCTTTTTGTCTTTCATTACATTGAGGACAATGCAATGTTTAAGCATGGGGGAGGGTTTTATACTTGCTACGTCGTTGAGGAGAAAAAATAATAAAGAAAAAGCCAAAAATCTGAAAAAAAAGGCAAAAATAGAAACCCTGGGATAAGTCAAAAACCCGAAAGGGCGGCTTATGCAATAAGCAGGTGGCTTGGACCATAATTAGGCTAGGGTAATATGAGGTCAAGAGTGATGTGAGTATATGTGAGCCCATCTATTGAAAAATGAAATGAATGGCTTGGTGAAAACCCGAAAGGGCGCCTTGGCAAAATGAGTGAAAAGAAGAAGAGTGATTTTTAGGAATCATCATTTTACCTAGCGTGGTGACATAAGAAGAGGAGATATAAGGAGGATTCGGGTAGGTCACTTTGGAGCGATAAGAAGATAGATGGAGGCTAGGATTAGATTGTTACTCACTCTATGGTGTTCGGGATAAGCTTGGGGGAAGTACTCTGCTTTCCTTTTAGCTTGGTTGGTGTTATGATATGGGTTGTGTAACATCCCAGGCCAAGCTACCCCAGCCACCAAGCCACCCAGCCACCCAACGGTGCCGACGCCGGTACTGGTGCCGCCTGGTTGTCCAAGGGCATGCAGCCCACACACCCAACCCTTCCCCCATTTAAATGGGTAGGTTGTGGCCCACGGGGATCGAACCCGGGACCTTTAGATACAAGGGCAATGCCTTACCACTTGTATCACCAATTGTGCTGCAGCGCAATTGGTGATACAAGTGGTAAGGCATTACCCTTGTATCTAAAGGTCCCGGGTTCGATCCCCGTGGGCAACAACCTACCCATTTAAATGGGGGAAGGGTTGGGTGTGTGGGCTGCATGCCCTTGGACAACCAGGCGGCACCAGTACCGGCACCGACACTGTTGGGTGGCTGGGCGGCTTGGTGGCTGGGGTAGCTTGGCCTGGGATGTTACAAAAAAGTACACTTTTATGTGAGTGCTCAAGCCATGGGCCTAGCCCAACATGAGACACTCCATGAGCCGCAACCCATGTACCCCAACCCATCCTTGGGGGCTACTCCAAATTAATGGAAGCCATTAGCCAAGAGGTTGTTGGGAGCGCTCGAACACGAGACCTCTCCCCTTTATCCACTCCCCACAAGGAGTGAATACCAATTGTGCTGATGTGATACCCCGTAATTTTGTAAGGTTATATTGGGAATTATGGAATTTTCCCGAGTACCCGTTGTGTACGTCGGATTTAATTCAGGTAGTTTGAGACATTCTGTAATGTGCTCTGTATCTGTAATATTTTTCTCAGTGAAATAATATACAGACATCATGCCTTGGAGTTTAATTGTCGTTCGCGTACGATAATTTTTATCCCGGTTTATCGTCAAGCTCGTTCAAAGCTGAATGGCGGGAAAATGGAGAAACGGCGACCACCGTTCAGAAACGGCGACCGCCGTGGTTAGGCCCGAGAAGTCAGCGTGTCAGCTTCTAGCTGGCCACGACAGGCCTAGCTACGGCGACCGCTGCATTTACGGCGACCGCCGCATGCCCGCCACAGGCAAAATCACGGCGACCGCCGTGATTGTCCAGTGGGCATTGCCCGTCGGTCGCCGATGTCGTTCGAGGCGCGCCGTTGCGTCGTTTGCCGCGTCTTAGGGTTTGCTGGGTACTCCTTGGGGTTTGCCTATATATAGAGGAGCTTGGGCATGTGTTTTGGGTCATCTACAACCCCGAATCGCTGCCAAAATTCTCCCTCAAAGTGAGTTGAGTTTCGTCGGTTTTCTTGTGCTCGCCGGAGGTGTTGTGGTGTGTTTCCAGAGTGCCTTTGTGAAGCTTTTGGTTAGCCTTGGAGGTTAGAAGCCAAAGCAAGTCGAAGGAGGCCAAACCGCTCGTGTTTTGGGGTGAGATTTCTCTCGTTCTGCGTCGTCTGAGTTCGTCACGGCGACCGCCGTGTTCTTTGCGGCGACCGCCGTGTTCTTCACGGCGAACGCCGTGATGAATACGGCGACCACCGCTAAGAACGGCGACCGCCGCCAGTGCCCAGAATGCCTTCGTGGCTTTGGCTTGGTCGGTTGTCGTCGTGGCGTCTTTCCTTTCGTGTTCTTTTGCCGTGTTTAGATTCGTACTGTTTATGTCGGATCTAACTTAGGGTTCCTTTTATGGGTCGACTCGAAGGTTGTTGTGCTATCGGAACTATACCGTGTCGAGCCCGGAATCCAATGACGTCTTTAGACTATTCTGCGGAGTAAGGCAAGTGGCGGTTCGCTCTTGCTCTTTCGTTCCATATTTACATTAATTATCAGTAGTTTATCTGAGTAATTAAGTTGGAATGAATATTCTGTTTTTCTGGAAACGGTTTTGATAAATTGTTTTGAAATTCATATGATAGGTTGTATATCTGTTAGAACAACACTATTATCTGTGATCGCCTTTCAGGCCTTTATGTGGATTTATCCTGTAAATGTTGTGGTGCTGTAACTGTTTAGTTAGCACTGTTAAATAGGAACGTTACTCGGACTCTGTCCAGTCGTTTCTTTATAATCTGGTATCGGGGTGGCTCGTCCCCATCTGGTACTATTCTATGATCATGATCGGTCTCTTACACATGTGTGTAGAGACAGGACACTTAGCTGGTGTCACAAACCTTTCGGTGTACGTCACTCTCGACGAAACGTATACTAAGATGTGTCGTCCCATTGGTGGGGTACACATGGAAAAGTCTATAATGTGATGTGTGTTTTTGAAACATAATCAGATAAGTGCTACCTTGACGCACATAATTAACGAACGCTCAGCGAGTAGGGCAGCTAGGTAATAGTGCCGCTAGGAAGACTCGTGTTGACTTGAATGTAGTACGTCTTCTTTCCGATCTGGATTCGCTGAAAGGCGGTGAGGTTGGTCGTTGACTGAAGCATCTCAGTCAGTTTTAAATCATTGTTGTATGATTCTGTAATATTCCAGATTTGTCATACTTTCTTTAAGACTCATTTCCGTTGGAGTCTTCTTTCGAGTCGATTTTTGTGAAGATTCAGTCTTCCAGAATCTTCTCCTGTGCATACCTCTTGTTTATTCCAGTAGGAATATGATGGTTGACTACCGTTATCAGTTATTATCCGAGAAGCGATGAGTCTAACCTAATATGACTGCTTCGAACCAGTCTGCTTTATACCCTTGCTAGTCTATTCATTTAGACTAACCAACCAATATTTTCCCTTGCATGGTTGGCTGGTGTCATCCGTTCGATTCGGCACATCAGTTAAGAAGTAGCTCAGAAGATTAGAAGGACTATGGAGTCGGCGGTGGTTTTTGAATGTTTTAATTATTTCTTTAATCAGGTTATGATCCTTTGGACAATAACTCCGTTTGTAATGTACTTTCTTAGTCTTCCGCTGTGTTTGGTTTAAACTATGTTTTGACCTATTCGGGATTGGGTTGTAATCCCGTAACTCTTGTTTCCTTGATAATGTTATGTTTTGGAAATTAATGCTTGATCTTTGTGTATCAATCGCATTTCATAAATTGTATTTATTTGGTAAAGCCTTGGGTGATCGGTAAGGAACACTAGGGTCACTGGCGGTAATACCTTTCCAAAAGGGTTAAGTTTTGGGGGTGTTACAGTTGTGGTATCAGAGCCAAAGGTTTTAAAATGGGTTTGGAATGTTTATAAACCATTTATCCATTTTTGAAAATGCTTTAAAAAGGGCTCTGAATTTTCATTCTGAAAAGAATTTAAAAACATCGTTCATAGTCGTGTCTTCTTTATAGTCTGATATAGTAAGCTTGCTTCTATGTCTAGAAAGACTAATTCCTTCCTTATTGTTCGATAGGATGGGTGTCTGCTTTTCTATTGGTAGGGGGTCGGAAGACGCCAAGTCGGATCAGCCGAGGCTAGATTTTCTGTTACCTCAGCGATGTTTCGAGGTTGGAGGCCCGAGTAGCCCACCCGAAGACGTCAAGCACGTTCTCCCTGAGTCAGTTGTCCTTGTAGCAAAAAATGCTATGGTCCCTAGACCTGCACCTGTACCGCCACCAAGGGTGGATGAAGTACAGGAATGGGAGTAGGAAGATGAGTTATCAAGGTATGAACAAGGGGTTTACCAAGATGACTTTCTGCTGGGACCAATTCCCGAGGAGATCGAGTACGAGGAGGAGGAAGAGGAGATGCTTGAGCAAGATCCTGTCGAGGACGAGGATATGATCGAGGATGATTCCGAGGATGAGGATCCCATCGAGGATGATCCCGAGGATGAGGATCCCATCGAGGATGATCCCGAGGATGAGGACCCCATAGAGGATGATCCAGAAGAGGATCCAGAGTTGGACCTTGGAGGGCAGAATCAGGAGCCCGGTACAGAATTGCCACCAGTGCCAGAGTACGCACCCATGTCAGAAGCTGATTGGGAGGCACTGTATACCGAGTACGGTATTGGGAGAAGTGATAGGGAATCTCAGCCTATCCCTACTCCAAGAAGATGGAGGTCGGAATCCGAGCTGCAAGAGATCCTCCGCCAGAGCGAGGTAATCTCCGCAGAACAGCAGAGTCAGTGGGATGAGTTGACCGCCAGTACTCAGAGGAGGGCTGGAATAGGAGGACCAGTCATGGACGACCCATACTTTACCATGACTGAGCTAGGACTATGTGCTTCAGGGTCAAGCAGGGTGCGAAACCCATCGCCAGAGCTCGATGGTGAGCCTAGCCCGAAGAGACCATGCACGAGTAGCCAGTCGTATGGGAGACATTTTGGAACGCCTTGAGGAGGAGTGGCGTTGCCTATCGCAGTTGTTTCATTTCTTAGTATTCCAAGTTGTACTTTGTGTAATATTTCAGTATTGCGGCAAGTACTCTGAGAAACACTTATATCTTTGAGCAATGTTGTCCAAACGCTCAAATGATAAACTTATGTGTAACTTGTGTAAGAATTCGAAGGTTCATCTATAAAATGCCAAGTTGATCTATTATGAGTGATTTATTTACATTGATATATTGCATAAGTATGTTGCATAATATTAATGTATTGAATGCTTGGAATTGTATCGGTAAACAGATGGTGAACCCAAGAAGCACGAGAAATTCGACTCGAGCTGGTGCTGAGACTAGCCAAAACCCCAGACCAGCAGGAAGAGGTGTTCAGGATGAACACGAGTCTGAGTCTCGCGTCCAGCAGAGGCGTGAAGGTCAGGATCAGACCCAGGCGCCGATGCTGTTTGACGTCGCAACTGTTGAGGCGATCCGTGGGATCGTGATGCAGGCTATTGCAGATGTCTTGAGACCAAGTGCGCCTCAAGCACAAGAAGTGCCTACTCACGCAGCGGTTCCTGATGTTGTGGAACCCAGAAACCCCGTGATACAGGAGACTGCCGTCAGGGCGAGGGACAGCTATGGTCACGCTCTTAAGACCATTACTTCCATGAGACCCGACTGCTATAACGGGAAATGGGAGCCAGTGGCAGTGACTCATTGGTTCTCCCATATGGAGAGGCTGTTCAGGAACGTGGAGTGTACGTAGGCCGAGAAGGTCCATATCGCTTCTCTTCAGCTGAAGGAGGAGGCTAGCGAGTGGTGGGAGAGCACTGGTTTGGCTGAGAGCCCAGTGTTGACTTGGTCGATGTTTAAGACCAAGATGGTTGATCGTTTTTTCTCTCGTGCTATGAGGGAAGAGAAGCATAAAGAGTTCTTGTACCCTCAGACTGATGGTCTGAGAGTGACCGAGTTGGCATCTAAGTTCAACCATCTTCTACAATACGCCACTGCCGAGATTACCAGCGAGGCTCAAAAGATCTGGTACTTCCACGAGTGGATGAACCCGGATATCAAGCCATTAATGGTGCACCACACATGCTCTACCTTGGAGCAGTATGTGGATTGTGCCTATAAGCTGGAGGTAACTCTCGAGGAGTCGACCAAGAGGCGCAACCGACAGAAGTCGATGCAGAATCAGAACCAGGGAGGTGGTTTTAAGCGCCCTGCGCCACCGTCTAACTTCGCCAAGTCCGGCCAAGCTAGGATGGAGATGACGCAAGGAGGATCGACTCAGCAGTCAGGGCAGACCAAGAGTACAGTTCAGTGTTATAACTGCGGTACTGCTGGGCACAAGAACACTGAGTGTCGGAAGGAGAAGAGGCCATGCTTTGGGTGTGGACGTGATGGTCATCTGCAAAAGTTCTGCAAGCAGGGGAAGCAGAAGGGAGTAGAGTCGCAGCAAGGTCAGTTCATCAGAGCAACCGACCTAGGTTTAAGCCTGCCGAGACTCCTAACCCTTCAGTGTAGACGACTGCTCAGAACAGGGGAAAGGCCCCAGCTGTTTTTGGAAGTCAGGGCCAATGCTTGTACGAGATGCGTGAGGCAGATGGACCCAACGCTCCGATTGCTCAAGGTACTCTATACCTTCACTCTACTTCAGTGTGCATTCTGTTTGATTCTGGTGCTACGCATTCCTTTATTTCGGATAGCTGTGTTAGCAAGTTAGATTTAGTGTGCAACGATTCGTGCGACCCTTTTGTCGTTAATCTTCCTAATGGAGAACGTTTGGTCGGAACCAAGCATCTATCAGACTTTCCGATTACCATTCAGGGTAAGAAATTTGAGGCAGATTTAATCTGTATAGCCATGGCTCTATACGACATTATCCTCAGTATGGATTGGCTAACGCATCACAAGGCGGTGATCGACTTCAGTTCAAGAACGGTGACGGTGTCATCTGGGGGCCAATTCGTGTGCAAGTTCAAAGGTCGAAATGACGCTGATAACGGCAAGCTGATCAATGCGATGGCTGCGTTTAAGCTACTACGACAAGGATGTGTCGGGTACCTTTGCTACTTGGATTCGCCTGCGAAGGATGAACCTGAGGTTCTTGATATTCCTGTAGTTAGGGAGTTTTCGGATGTCTTTCCGGAAGAAATTCCTGGATTACCCCCGAACCGCGACGTAGAGTTTTCAATTGATCTCGAGCCTGGTACGGCGCCGATTTCCAAATCACCGTATCGGATGGCTCCGGCTGAGATGCAAGAATTGAAGAATCAACTTGAAGATCTTCTTGATAAAGGTTATGTCAGGCCGAGTGCATCGCCGTGGGGTGCTCCGGTATTATTCGTCAAAAAGAAGGACGGATCGTTCCGACTTTATATCGACTACCGAGAGTTGAATAAGGTGACGATCAAGAACAAGTATCCTTTGCCTAGGATTGAAGACTTGTTGGACCAATTGCAGGGAGCAAATGTTTTCTCCAAGATCGACTTAAGATCTGGATATCATCAACTCAGGATTCATGAGCAGGACATTCCTAGAACTGCGTTCAGGACCAGATATGGTCATTACGAGTTCGTAGTGATGCCTTTTGGGCTTACAAATGCTCCAGCTGTCTTTATGGACTTGATGAACTGATGTTTTCACCAGTACTTGGATAAGTTCGTGGTGGTCTTCATAGACGACATCCTGATTTATTCTCCGAATGAAGAAGTCCACGAGGAACATCTACGGATTTCCTTGTCGATCCTTAGACAACATCAGCTTTTTGCTAAATTGTCTAAATGTGAATTCTGGATGAAGGAAGTGGCTTTCTTAGGCCACGTGATCAATAAAAATGGGGTTATGGTTGATTCCCAAAAGATTGAAGCGGTGGCTAATTGGACACAGCCCCAGAGCGTGAAGGAGGTACACAGTTTTCTTGGACTTGCCGGGTATTATAGAAGGTTCGTAGAAGGATTTTCAAAGATCGCTCTACCTATGACCAATCTACTCCGCAAGGTCCACAAGAAGTTTGTCTGGAATGACAAGTGCGAGGTCAATTTCCAGGAGTTGAAGCGACGGTTGACCTCGGCACCCGTGCTAGCACTCCCAGAGGGGAATGACGATTATGTGGTCTATAGTGATGCTTCCAAGTGTGGTCTTGGTTGTGTTTTGATGCAAAGGGGCAGAGTCATTGCTTACGTATCTAGACAGCTCAAGACTTACGGAGAAAACTATCCAACCCATGATCTTGAGTTAGCAGTGGTTGTCTTTGCGCTGAAGATTTGGAGGCATTACCTCTACGGTATAAGATGCCAAGTCTTCACCGACCACAAAAGTCTCAAGTATATATTTACTCAGAAGGAGTTAAATATGAGACAACGCCGCTGGCTAGAGTTGCTCAAGGACTACGACATGGAATTGTTGTATTATCCGGGCAAGGCTAATGTAGTAGTTGATGCACTAAGCCGGAAGACAACGCACGAGACTGTGGTTGCTCTACTTACTGCTCAAACCAAGCTAAACCAAGAGTCATGCGACATTGGAGTCTTATATGACCAGCGTAGAGGGTACCTGAGTATGATGGAAATTCAGGCTACACTGCTGGATCAGATCAAAGAAAAGCAAGTCGATGACATCATCTTGGTGAAGTTAAGCAGTGAAGTGATGGATGGGAAGGCTCCCAGCTTTGTGGTTCAGGATGATGGATCACTTTGGTTTCAGGATCGGATCTGTGTGCCTGACACAGAAGGTCTTCGTCAGTTGGTGATGAGAGAAGCTCATTCATCTGCTTATTCTGTGCATCCTGGCTCTAGCAAGATGTACAAGGATCTCAGGAAGAAGTTTTGGTGGCCAAACATGAAGTGGGACGTAGCAGACTTTGTGGCAAAGTGCTTAACTTGCCAAAAAGTCAAGATCGAACACCGCAGGCCGGGTGGTGAGATGCTACCTCTCCCCGTGCCAGAATGGAAATGGGAGGACATTTCCATGGACTTCGTCACTAGGCTACCCAAGACTCGAAGTCAGAGAGATTCTATCTGGGTAATTGTGGATAGGCTTACGAAGAGTGCTCATTTCATAGCCATCAAGACCACATGGGAAACCCAGAAGCTAGACGAAGTTTACCAGAAGGAGATTGTCCGCTTATATGGCATTCCTAAGACCATTGTATCGGACCGAGATGGCCGTTTCATGTCAAGATTCTGGAAGGAACTTCATAAGGCTATGGGAATCGAGTTGAGGTTCAGTACAGCGTTTCATCCTCAGACAGATGGCCAGTCTGAAAGGACCATCCAGACTCTGGAGGATATACTTAGAGCTTGTGTGCTCGATCGTCCGACTAGCTGGGAGGACAACTTAAGTCTGATTGAGTTCACATACAATAATAGCTGGCATGCTACAATCAAGATGGCTCCGTTTGAAGCTTTATATGGTCGCAGATGCAGATCTCCGATTTGTTGGGATGAAAATGCCGACAAAATTCTGCTGGGACCAGAGTTGGTCGAAAGGACGGCTTCAGACATTGCTTTGATAAGACAAAGGATGTTGACCGCTCAGAGTCGATAAAAGTCCTACGCAGATCGGAAGCACAGGACTGTCGAGTTCGAGGTCGGTGACAAAGTTTTTGTCAAGGTATCGCCTTTCAAAGGAGTTTTCAGATTTGGTAAGCATGGGAAGCTTAACCCTCGCTATGTGGGACCATTCGAGATTCTGGATAGAGTGGGATCTCTAGCGTACCGCTTGGCGTTGCCGCCATCGGCTCACCCGGTGCATAACGTGTTCCACGTATCGTTACTCAAAAAGTATGTACCAGATGAATCTCATGTGCTTAGTTATGAAGACATCGAGATTCAAGCTAATGGTACTTATGAAGAGTTGCCCGTGCGCATTTTGGAGCGTTGGGAGAAGCATTTGCGCAACAAGGTCGTACCATTGGTACGAGTGCTGTGGTCCAAGTCAGGGACCGAAGAAGTTACTTGGAAAACGTGGGAAATCGAGTCAGATATGCTCAGGCGTTTTCCTGAGTTATTCTCGACCTAAGTTTCGGGGTCGAAACTTCTTGTAAGGGGGAGGAGATGTGATATCCCGTAATTTTGTAAGGTTATATTGGGAATTATGGAATTTTCCCGGGTACCCGTTGTATACGTCGGATTTAATTCAGGTAGTTTGAGACATTCTGTAATGTGCTCTATATCTGTAATATTTTTCTCAGTGAAATAATATACAAACATCATGCCTTGGAGTTTAATTGTCGTTCGCGTACGATAATTTTTATCCCGGTTTATCGTCAAGCTCGTTCAAAGCTAAATGGCGGGAAAAGGGAGAAACGGCGACCGCCGTGGTTGGGCCCGAGAAGTCAGCGTGTCAGCTTCTAGCTGGCCGCGACAGGCCTAGCGACGGCGACCGCCGCGTGCCCGCCGCAGGCAAAATCACGGCGACCGCCGTGATTGTCCAGTGGGCATTGCCCGTCGGTCGCCGTCGTCGTTCGAGGCGCGCTGTTGCGTCGTTTTCCGTGTCTTAGGGTTTGCTGGGTACTCCTTGGGGTTTGCCTATATATAGAGGAGCTTGGGCATGGGTTTTGGGTCATCTATAACCCCGAATCGCTGCCAAAATTCTCCCTCAAAGTGAGTTGAGTTTCGTCGGTTTTCTTGTGCTCGCTGGAGGTGTTGTGGTGTGTTTCCAGAGTGCCTTTATGAAGCTTTTGGTTAGCCTTGGAGGTTAGAAGCCAAAGCAAGTTGAAGGAGGCCAAACCGCTCGTGTTTTGGGGTGAGATTTCTCTCGTTCTGCGTCGTCTGAGTTCGTCACGGCGACCGCCGTGTTCTTCACGGCGACCGCCGTGATGAATACGGCGACCGCCGCCAAGAACGGCGACCGCCGCCAGTGCCCAGAACGCCTTCGTGGCTTTGGCTTGGTCGGTTGTCATCGTGGCGTCTTTCCTTTCGTGTTCTTTCGCCGTGTTTAGATTCATACTGTTTATGTCGGATCTAACTTAGGGTTCCTTTTATGGGTCGACTCGAAGGTTGTTGTGCTGTCGGAACTATATCGTGTCGAGCCCGGAATCCAGTGACGTCTTTAGACTATTCTGCGGAGTAAGGCAAGTGGCGGTTCACTCTTGCTCTTTCGTTCCATATTTACATTAATTATCAGTAGTTTATCTGAGTAATTAATTTGGAATGAATATTCTTTTTGTCTGGAAACGGTTTTGATAAACTGTTTTGAAAATCATATGATAGGTTGTATATCTGTTAGAACAACGCTATTATCTGTGATCGCCTTTCGGGCCTTTATGTGGATTTATCCTGTAAATGTTGTGGTGCTGTAACTGTTTAGTTAGCACTGTTAAATAGGAACGTTACTCGGACTCTGTCCAGTCGTTTCTTTATAATCTGGTATCGGGGTGGCTCGTCCCCATCTGGTACTATTCTATGATCATGATCGGTCTCTTACACATGTGTGTAGAGACAGGACACTTAGCTGGTGTCACAAACCTTTCGGTGTACGTCACTCTCGACGAAACGTATACTAAGATGTGTCGTCCCATTGGTGGGGTACATATGTAAAAGTCTATAATGTGATGTGTGTTTTTGAAACATAATTAGATAAGTGCTACATTGACGCACATAATTAACGAACGCTCAGCGAGTAGGGCAGCTAGGTAATAGTGCCGCTAGGAAGACTCGTGTTGACTTGAATGTAGTACGTCTTCTTTCCGATCTGGATTCGCTGAAAGGCGGTGAGGTTGGTCGTTGACTGAAGCATCTCAGTCAGTTTTAAATCATTGTTGTATGATTCTGTAATATCCCAGATTTGTCATACTTCCTTTAAGACTCATTTCCGTTGGAGTCTTCTTTCGAGTCGATTTCTATGAAGATTCAGTCTTCAAGAATCTTCTCCTGTGCATACCTCTTGTTTATTCCAGTAGGAATATGATGGTTGACTACCGTTATCGGTTATTATCCGAGAAGCGATGAGTCTAACCTAATATGACTGCTTCGAACCAGTCTGCTTTATACCCTTGCTAGTCTATTCATTTAGACTAATCAACCAATATTTTCCCTTGCATGGTTGGCTGGTGTCATCTGTTCGATTCGGCACATCAGTTAAGAAGTAGCTCAGAAGATTAGAAGGACTATGGAGTCGGCGGTGGTTTTTGAATGTTTTAATTATTTCTTTAATCAGGTTATGATCCTTTGAACAATAACTCCGTTTGTAATGTACTTTCTTAGTCTTCCGCTGTGTTTGGTTTAAACTATGTTTTGACCTATTCGGGATTGGGTTGTAATCCCGTAACTCTTGTTTCCTTGACAATGTTATGTTTTGGAAATTAATGCTTGATCTTTGTGTATCAATCGCATTTCATAAATTGTATTTATTTGGTAAAGCCTTGGGTGATCTCGGTAAGGAACACTGTGGTCACTGGCGGTAATACCTTTCCAAAAGGGTTAAGTTTTGGGGGTGTTACAGGTTGTGTTGTGTTGAGCTTATTGTATTGGTGCCTTGGAGTTTCATGGTTAGGTGTAATTCTTAGAGGAGATGATTTTTCTATGCTTCCTGAGACCTTGGAGATTTGATTGGAGGAGTAGGTTTCTTTTAGCTTACTCGAGGACGAGCAAGGTTTAAACATGGGTGAGTTTGATCAGCTCTACTTTGTAGTGCTTATCTAGGAGTTGTTATCGGTGTTTAGGGTGCCATTTGTAGGGATTTAGAGCACAACTGTGGAGTAGGGAGTTGGAGAGAAGAAGTGTGGATATGGTGGTGTGAAGAAGCTAATTGAAGACATTCAAGCTAATTGAACTCATCATCTCCTCCATACACCAAAAGATCATCTTTAGTGCTTCTTAAGTACTTTAGGATGTTCTTAGCTGTATTTCAATGTGCTTCATCTGGATTCGATTGATATCTGATGCACATACTCAAAGCAAATACAACATCTAGGCGAGTATATATCATGGCATACATGATGGATCCTACGCTGATGCATAAGGAATCCTACTCATCCTCTCTAGCTCAACAAGTGTAACTGGACACTACTTCTTGCTAAGATGTAAGCCATGCTGAATAGGCAAGAATCCTTCTTGGAATTTTTCATATTGAATATATCAAGAACCTTATCCATATAAGTTCCTTGACTTAGTCCAATAAGTCTCTTAGATCTATCTCTATGGATCTTGATGCCTAATATGTACTCGACCTCTCCTAAGTTTTTTATTGAGAAATACTTCTTAAGCCAGTCCTTAACGGACTCCAGCATAGGAATGTCATTTCAAATGAATAGTATGTCATCCACATACAAGACTAGGAAGACCACTTTGCTCCCACTAAACTTCTTGTAAACACAAGATTCTTCTTCACATCTGATGAAATCCAACTGTTTGACCACTTCATCAAATCGAAGGTTCCAACTCTTTGATGCCTGCTTAAGTCCATAAATGGACTTCTTAAGCTTGCATACTTTCCTAGGATTCTGTGGATCCTCAAAACCCTCAGGCTGTGTCATGTACACATCCTCTTCTAAATACCCATTTAGAAAAGCGGTCTTGACATCCATTTGCTAGATTTCATAATCATAATGAGTAGTAATTGCTAGGATTATTTGAATGGATCTGATCATGACAACTGGTGAGAAGGTTTCATCATAGTCAATACCATGAATCTGTCTAAAACCTTCTACAACCACTCTCGCTTTGAAAACTTTTACGTTTCCATCCTTGTCTTCTTTGAGTTTGTAAACCCATTTGCACCCTATGGGTACTACCCCATGTGGAAAATCTATCAAGTCCCATACTTGATTCTCAGACACGGAATCCATTTTAGACTTCATGGCTATACGTCATTTCTCGGAGTCTGGACTCGCCACAGTTTGCTTGTATGTAGTAGGCTCATCGCTTTCTAAAATAGGATATCCAAACCCGCAGTCATTATGAAATTAACATATCTCTTTGGCTGAATTCTGGGCCTATCTGATCTATGTGTAGGCTGAAAAACAGGAGGATTTTCCACATCATTTTATGGAATCTCATTAAAATCAGATTCTGGAGGAACGATAGGAATGTGATCTTGCGACTCCACTACCTCTGGTGTATGGGTTCCCTCCTCTTGCGGGATTAGGTCCCCAAATATCGTTGTCTCTGACATAGTGTAATCCATGTCATCTTGTTGCTCAGTTTGTTTCTCTTCTTGAACTTCTTCGAGATCAACATTTCTCCTACTTGACATTTTGAAAATAAATTCTTTTTCCATAAAGACACTATCCCTAGCAACAAACACTTTGTGCTCACTGGGATTGTAGAAGTAGTATCCTTTAGTTTTCTTAGGATACCCTACAAAGAAGCACTTATCTGATTTGGGTGCAAGCTTATCTACTAGTAAACGTTTTACATAAGCTTTACATCCTCATATCTTTAGAGAAGACAAACTTGGAACTATTCCAGTCCATAACTCATATGGTGTCTTATCTACAACTTTGGACGAAGTCCTATTTAGTGTGAACACTGCAGTTGTGAGAGCATATGCACAAAAAGATATTGGAAGATCAGCAAAACTCATCATAGACCGACCATGTCCAACAAGGTCCCATTCTTTCTCTCAGACACACCATTCAATTGTGGTGTTCCTGGTGGAGTTAGTTGTGAGAGGATCCCACAACTTCTTAAATGATGATCAAATTCTTGACTCAAATATTCACCACCAAGATCAAATCATAGTGCTTTAAATTTCTTTCCAAGTTGATTTTCAACTTCATTCGGAAACTCTTTAAACTTTTCAAAAGATTCAGACTTATGCTTCATTAAGTATATGTATCCATATCTACTTAAATCATTAGTAAAAGTTATGAAGTATCTGTAACACCTCTAGCTTCTGTGCTCATTGGTCTATATACATCTGTATGTATTAGGGTCAAAAGCTCAATTGCCCTTTCACTTATCCCAATAAAAGGTGACCTTGTCATCTTTCCCATTAGGCAAGATTCACATGTTTCAAATTATTACAATCAAATGAGGTTAGAAGTCCATCATTTTGGAGCTTTTGTATATGTTTCAAGCTTATGTGACACAAATGACAATGTTGTAGGTAGTGTTTAAATCAATTGATTTATGCTTTTTAGTAATTATGTAATAGACATGGGGTTCTAAATCCAGCACATAGAGTCCATTATTCAATTGAGCATTGGCATAAAACACATCATCCATATAAAAGAACAACAATTATTCTTAATAATGAATTCACAGCCTTCAGTATCCAATAGAGAAACTAAAATGATGTTTTTGGTAATAGCATGAATAGAATAACAATTATTCAATTCTAAAACTAAACCAAAGGGCAATGATGGATTATTATCTCCTAATGTTAAGCCAACAACTTTTGTTCCATTTTCAACATTTAGGTCTATCACTCCTTTACCCAACCTTTTACTTCTTTTGAAACTTTTTCGTCTTCCAAGTACTTTGGGCAGTTCCTCTTCCACTGCCCCTTGGTATGGCAGTAGAAACAATCATGGTCAACAACTACTCTAGCTTTTTCAAAAGTCTGCTTGGGTTGTGCAACTTGCTTGCCCTTCCCTTGCACGTGTTTCTTCTATTGTCCAGATGCCCATTTCTTGAACCCTTTTCCTTGTTGACCATTAGAATCTTTTTCTTGATGTCAACGGAGAGATTTTTCTCAACTGTTTTGAGCATCCCATGTAGCTCTTCAAGTGTTTTTCCAACTCCATTCATATTGAAGTTCAACTTGAATTGAGCAAATCCATTATGTAGAGAATGAAGTATGATGTTTGTAGCCAACTCTTGACTATAGGGGAAACCAAGTCTTTTCATGTTCTCAAAATGTCGAATCATATTGAACACATGAGCACTAACTAGCTTGCCTCTCTCAAGGTTGCAATCAAGAATTGCCATATGAGTCTCATATCTCTCCATCCTAGCTTGCTCCTGAAACATAACTTTCAGGTTGCAAATGATGGTGTATGCATTCATCCTCTCAAACCTCTTTTGAAGGTTCGATTGCATGGAAGCCAACATAAGACAAGTGACAATCACTGACTTATCTTTGATCTGCTTTTCCTCTTCTATCTCCTCTGGAGTAGACATTGCAGTCAGTTTTGGGATAGGGGTGTCATGGACATTCATTCTTCCTTCAGACCTGAGAACAATTCTTAGATTTCTTCTCCAATCGAGGAAGTTATTTCCATTCAGCTTATTCTTCTCAAGAATCGAATGTATGTTGATGATTATTAGGTTATCGTTTCTAGACATGATATCTACAATAGAAATAACATGCAAAATATAAATCATGCTTGTCATGCAAGAGCTTAAAAAATTTAAACATGCTTTAAACTTAAATAAGTTAATACACATTTTATTCATTCATATTTTCCCTTTGAATAAAATGATTCCAATATCCTATTTCAGATAAGACTTTAGGCGTACTTTGATACTTCCCTAAATCCTATGTGATCAAGGTAAGTAACTTTTACTAGTTATAATATTTATAACTCTTGTTTGATAGATTACATCTTATGTCAAATCTATCCCATGCCTCAAAATCCAAAACTTTATCTTTTGGTCTTTTATTGAGTATAACAAATCAAGGTTGTAAACCCCTTATATAGATTTACCCATACTATCCCAAGATCAAAGAAGGACACCTTGCTTTGGCAAAACTTATCCATCAAATTCCAAGGGCCGCATATGTTATGATTTAGAAATACAAAATCTCAATTATCTTTTAAGAGAACTAGGTTTATCATACAAGTCTATTTACTAGTGAACTAAATAGCATAAATAAACAAGCAAACATAAACTTAGAGATATTTAAAAACAAAATAAATGCAATAAATAAATGTGATCCTAGTATGGTCCCTAAAATCCCATAAGATCTAATCTTTACAGATTCCTCTTGTCTCTTTATTCTCCATCCTTGATTCTCCTTTGGATCTCCATTCTGGAATCTTCATAGGATCTTCTTCTCTTGTATTACATAATGTAAATCTAATCTAATTTCTTAAAAATTAAATTACAAAAATACATAACGATACGCATATCGTTTACAAGAAAACAATAACGATACGCATATCGTATTTTCTATCCTATTTTGGGCCATACCAGTCACCGCATGCAATAATAATATCATAATATTAAATCATACATGCATAATATAATATCAAATATTAAGAGACAATAATAGACTATTAATCATATTAATAGATTAAGCTTAAATTAATTAAATTATCCAATAAAATAATTAATCCAATCTTCTTATTATTTTAATTCAATACAATCTTATATGAAATTAATACCAATATTAATCATTACCATGTATAATTGTATAAAATATACTCTAGAGATAAGATATCTCGTTACCATATCTAATTTATGCAATTAGGATCTTAAGCTAACAAACCCTAACCCTAGCCACCTAACCCTCATCAGCACCCAGCCGAAACCACCAGCCCACACGGCCAGCAACCAGCCACGCGCCCCACCCCTGCCGCCCAGCCATCGTCGGACCACCTCCGACCATAATCGAATTGCCGTGAGCCATTTTGGCCACCCACCCACGGTTTTACCCCTTCTCCCACTCAAAATTTTGTAACAATTACAAATTTTTGATGGTTTTAAGGAAAATATGGTGTAATTTCCAGAAAATTAATGTTTCTGAAAAATTAATGTATGAACCAATTTCACACAAAATTAATCAACTTTGGGCATTCAAGGCATGAAATTCTAAATTTATAGGGTTTGAATCAATTTTCACCAACATGAAAAATCTAGTATTTTAAATGTGTGATTATGATTTATACAAGAAATCATATCTCTTGCATAAATTAAACATACAAATCGATTTAGGGGTCAAAATTAAGCAAAAAAATCAGAATTTTTAACACTTAAAATTTCGGTCCTAAGGGCTGATTTTTCGAGTATATTATTTACATGAAAGTCATAACGTTATGCATCCAATCAATTAAAACCACAATTTTAATCATACAAGTTAACCCATACATAAATTTTACTACTAACTTGAACCAAAATAATCAAGAACATGCATCAAAATTAACAACTTTAATTATGATCGTATCAATTTATGCAAGAGGCTCTGATACCACTGTAGGGATTTATATGCTTTAAACGGAATTTCAGAAAACAGTTTTCTAACATCTAACTTAGTATCTCATGCATAAACTTTATACGAACCACATATGAAAGAGTAACATACATTTTGATGCAAAACTTGTTTCCGAGATTTCCCTAGAGAATAGAGCCTCAAGTATGACTCCTCTACTTGGTCCACACGATTACGGTACTAGATTGCCTTGATTTCGTTTGCTAGAACGAACGAAAGCTCCAAAACTTGTTATAGAAGGGTTGCTTGTTGATCAATCTTCGGTTGTCTTGGATATCAATTGAATCGTGTTTTGAACACTTTCCAAAATCAATATTTCGACCCTATACTTGTTGCCTCGGGTTACACGAAATCTGATCCGAGATAAGACAATCGCACCTCTAATGATTCAGGCAAATCAAAAGAGAACACTTGAAGTTTTCGATTTTGTTCGATTTTGAGAGATTGTATGTTCTCGCGTAGCCAAGACTTGCCCCAAACCCTCTCTTATATAGAGCATAGGAATTTAGGCAGTTATAAGTCGGTTTAGGAGGTTAAAAAGTAGTTTTAGCGTTTAAGTTAGTTAAAAACCCACAAAAACCGCCAAAACTTCATTCCCATCAAGAGGCACAGTTTGTGACAAACCGTTCCCTAAACCGTGCGGTCCTCTAGAGAGCCAGAAAACGAGTTCTGGGATACCGCACGGTTTGTGACAAACCGTGCGGCTTTACAGAAGCCAAATCCGGCTTTTGTTTTGCCCTGGCACGGTTTGTCCCCACATGCACGGTTTGTCACAAACCATGCACGTCCGTAGGACCCCCGAAAACACCTTCTCGGTGTCCGCCTCTTGAACCCCGACACATTTCGTAACTCCGAGTCCAAATCCACGCATACGAGTGTGCACTCCGCACCCCCGAACCTCGTCATGCGCCGAACGAGCTCCTTAAGTCTTGAGCGAATCCCGACTATACTAAATGACCGATGACACTAAAATCACCAACATTCCTCCCCTATTTTAGTGTAATTCTTGATTCACTATTCATACATCAAACACAAACTCATGCATAAATGAAAATGTCCTTAGGATTGAATTTCCACATTAGTGTAGTACACATTCCAAATAATCGAGAATCAGGGTGTCCAAAGGATTGAACCCATCAACTCATTTGACTACCTGAAGATACAAACACATACAAGTTTCTACACTACTCCAAGTGCTAACTTGACACCATTCTAGCCATGTGTCCTTATCCATTCACGAACGCATACAAATCCAAACCCGGGCTAGTTGAAGCGGAACCACTTCACGCTCGTATAGGTGGATTCTTTTAATCATGCACCTGCAAATGCATTTTTTCAAAAGATCCATTAAGAAGAGAATCTTCAACCTAACTTTTCTTGCAGGTCCGAGCACATACCTTGGGATGAAGTATGAACATCTGCTCCAAACTCTAAGTGTAGGCTTTCCACATTGAATTCAGCCTCCAACGTCATATTAGAGGGGAATTGAATGTCCTACCATTAGAGATTTTAAACGGGTTTTAAACCCATCCCGATAGCCGACTTGATCACCAAGTCCCTGGCTAACCCTTTTTTCAAGTGATCCGCCAAATTTTGTTGAGACCGAACAAACTCAATAGTAATCACCCCATGAGTGATCAACTCACGTACCGCGCTATGTCTAATGCCCATGTGTCGCGACTTACCATTATACACTTGGCTATAGGCCTTAGCTAAAGTAGCTTGACTATCACAATGGATAGAAATGGGTGACACCGGTTTCGGCCACAAAGGAATCTCGTAGACTAAGTTCCTTAGCCATTCCGCCTCTCTACCGGCAGCGGCCAATGCTACGAATTTCGATTCCATAGTCGAACTTGTAATGCAAGTTTGCTTCTTAGAAGCCCATGAAATGGCACCTCCCCCAAGCAGGAATACCCACCCACTAGTAGAAGAATGATATTCTATGTTAGTGATCCAACTCGCATCTGAATACCCTTCTAAAACCGAAGGAAATCCGACATATGACAAACCATAATTCATGGTTCCCTTTAAGTACTTGAGTACCCGCCTTATTGCTTGCCAATGATGAGTACTAGGACTACTAGTATATCTACTCAACTTCCCTACAGCCTAAGCAATATCCGGCCTTGTGCTCGTCATGGCATACATTAAGCAACCATACACTTGTGAATACTCGAGTTGTGATACAGCTTTACCCGAATTGGGCATAAGCTTCACACTCGGATCCATAGGAGTGCTAACCGGAGAACAAGTCTCACAATTGAACTTCTTATTCACTTTCTCAATGTAATGAGATTGTGACAAAGAGAGTCCCTTATTCTCACGTTTGATCCTAATACCAAGGATCACATCCGCCTCCCCCATGTCTTTCATGGCAAAGCTTGATGACAAAAAGGCCTTTGTAAGGTCCACTTGTTTTTGATCTGTACCAAAGATCAACATGTCCTCAACATACAAGCAAATGATCACTCCATTACCGGATTTATCAAACTTGCTGTATACACACTTGTCTGAATGATTTAACTCGAATCCGCTCTACAAGACAACCTCATCAAATTTTTGATGCCACTGCTTAGGTGCTTGCTTTAGCCCATACAATGACTTTACCAACTTATACACCTTTTGCTCATTACCGGGCATAACAAACCCTTCAGGTTGCTTCATGTACACCTCCTCCTCGAAATCACCATTTAAGAATGCCGTTTTGACATCCATTTGGTGAATCACAAGATCGTTAATAGCCGCCAAGGCAATCAACAACCTAATGGTGGAGATCCTAGCAACCGGAGCATATGTATCGAAATAATCAGTACCTTCCTTTTGTCTAAAGCCTTGGATAACCAATCGAGCCTTAAACTTGTCAATAGTACCATCGACTTTCATCTTCCTTTTGAAGATCCACTTGCAGCATAAAGGCTTGCAACCCGGTGGGAGATCCGTTAAAACCCATGTGTTATTTCCCATGATGGAATCCATCTCATCATTTATTGCTTCTTTCCAGAATGCAACATCTTGAGACCTCATTGCCTCATTAAAAGTCCTAGGATCCTCATCAACATGATAACAATATGAATATTGGAACCCAACTTCATCTCTAGATCCTTCAACCAAGTAAACTTGGAAATCTGGACCGAAAGATTTTTCAATCCTCCCTCGCTTGCTTCTACGGAGCACAGGTGACTCATTAGAAGGCACGACCGAACCATCTCCTTCTTTAGTTCCACTTGTACTAGGAACCAAATCCTTTGGTCTAGGTATGGACGAGAATCGATTCTCATCAAATATTGCATCTCTTGACTCAATCACGGTGTTAACCGAAATAGAATCATTAGGCTCTATCACATAGAACCTATACGCCTTGGAATGCTCAACATACCCATTAAAGATGCAATCAATACCTCTTTCCCCCAAGGTTTTAATCTTGGGCTGGGGTAGTCTAACGACCGCCCTATATCCCCAAACTCGAAAATAATTCAAGCTTGGTTTCTTTTTGTACCAAAGTTCATAAGGGGTAATCTTGTTCCTTTTGTTAGGAACCCTATTTAATAAATAGCAAGCCGTTAGCATGGCTTCACCCCAAAATCCGTCACTCAATCCCGAGTAGGATAACATGGAATTAACCATCTCTTTTAGGACTCTATTCTTCCTCTCTGACACACCATTTTGGTGTGGCGTGTAGGGAGCCGTAGTCTCATGAATAATGCCTACGGACTGGAAATACGCAGGATCATAATATTCTTCACCTCTATCGGTGCGTAGTTTCTTAATCAAGTCATTTTGTTGTAATTCAACCTCGGTTTTATAAACCTTAAATTTATCTAGGGCCTCGTCTTTAGCATGCAATAACTACACATAACAAAACCGTGAATAATCATCAATGAAAGTGATGAAATATTTCTTGTTTCCTAAAGACGGAGTAGCATGCAAATCACATAGATCACTATGTACAAGTCCAAGCACCGCAAAATTTCTTTCAATGCCTTTGAATGGTTGTCTAATTATTTTAGTCAACATGCAAGTTCTACACTTCTCTAAATTCATGTCAAATGCAGGGATTAAACCTTCCTTAGACATATCCGTCATTCGCTTATAATGCACATGACCTAATCTTGCATGCCATAGAGAAGAATCATTTGTACTAGAACATGCCATATAAATAGAATTAACTACTTTATTAATGTTGAGCATAAACATGCCATTACATAAATATCCAAATCCTACAAATACACCACACTTTGATAAGATATACTTATCGGATTCAAAGACTTGTTTAAAACCACACTTATTTAAAACACTACCGGAGACTAAGTTTTTCCTAATTCCGGGCACATATAAGACATCCTTGAGTTCAAGGGTCTTCCCAGAACTATATTCTAACAACACTTTCCCACGGCCTAGGATAGGGGCAGTTGACTCGTTGCCCATATGAAGAACGGACCCATCTTTAACCGGTTCGTAGGTCTTAAACCAGCCACGGTCCTTGTAAACATGTTTTGTTGCACCCGAGTCAATCCACCATGCCACTTCATCATCCTGCACATAAAATGCCTCAGAAATTAATGGTACATAATTCACAACCAAACTAGAACCAAAATCTGAATACCGACCTTGATGAGTGGTTGGGCCTTGGTCCTTAGACCCTTGCCCCGAACGGTTTTGCCCTGCTCCATTCCTATCCTTAGCAGCCCGACAATCACGTTTGAAGTGACCCGGTTTGCCACATATCCAACAAGCGCCCTTAGGCTTCTTGTTAGATCCACCGTTGGTGTTCTTGGAAGATTGCTTCTTCCTCTTGTTGTTCTTCTTAGCATTCCCACCCTCCTCCATCATATTTACAGAGGAAGATCCGGGAGTCTCCTTTGGTTTACCGCCCTCTTGCGCCCTTAGAGATTCCTCTATGCGCAGATGGCTCCCAAGTTGCACAATAGACAACTCCTCCTTCTTGTGTTTCAACATGTGTTTAAAGTCCTTCCATGAAGGTGGCAACTTGTCAATAATGCTTGACACCGAGATGGATTCATCCATCTTCATGTTGTGCTGGGCGAATTGCCCAAGGATATGAAGCACTTCATTGTATTGCTCCATAACCGGCCTGGAATCCGACATCTTATAATTGTTGAAATTACTCACAAGGAACTTCTTGCTAGAAGCATCCTCGGTCATGTATTTGGACTCCAGCGCATCCCACAACTCCTTTGAGGACTCGACATTCTGGTAGACATCGAAGAGCGAATCCGACATACCGTTGAGGATGTGGCCACGGCATATGTAGTCGTCATTCTCCCAATTGTTCCTCTTCCTTGTCTCCTCCAAAGGCTCGTTCTCCAGATCCTCCGGCGCAGGTGGCATTGGCATACTCAGAACGTACACCACCTTGAGCGTCGTGAGGAGGAAGTGCATCTTCTTTTGCCATCTCCGGAAGTCCACGCCCTCGAACTTCTCCAATTTCCCGAACTTGGAAGTCATCTCACGAACGGAAGCAGCCGACATTGATCAACAACGGAAATTATTGATTTTGAATGTTATAGAAGGGTTGCTTGTTGATCAATCTTTGGTTGTCTTGGATATCAATTGAATCGTGTTTTGAACACTTTCCAAAATCAATATTTCGACCCTATAATTGTTGCCTCGGGTTACACGAAATTCGGGTTACACGAAATTTGATACGGGATAAGACAATCGCACCTCTAATGATTCAGGCAAATCAAAAGAGAACACTTGAAGTTTTCGATTTTGTTCGATTTTGAGAGATCGTATGTTCTCGCATAGCCAAGACTTGCCCCAAACCCTCTGTTATATAGAGCATAGGAATTTAGGCAGTTATAAGTCGGTTTAGGAAGTTAAAAAGTAGTTTTAGCGGTTAAGTTAGTTAAAAACCCGCCAAAAACCGCAAAAACTTCCTTCCCGGCAAGAGGCACGGTTTGTGACAAACCGTGCCCTAAACCGTGCGGTCCTCTAGAGAGCCGGAAAACGAGTTCTGGGACACCGCACGGTTTGTGACAAACCGCGCCACAAACCGTGCGGCTTTACAAAAGCCAAATCCGACTTCTGTTTTGCCCTGGCACGGTTTGTCCTCACATGCACGGTTTGTCACAAACCGTGCACGTCCGTAGGACCCCCGAAAACACCTTCTCGGTGTCCGCCTCTTGAACCACGACACGTTTCATAACTCCGAGTCTGAATCCACGCATACGAGTGTGCACTCCGCACCCCTGAACCTCATAATGCGCCGAACGAGCTCCTTAAGTCTTGAGCGAATCCCGACTACACTAAATGGCCGATGACACTAAAATCACCAACAAAACTCACGCTTGTACAAGACTTGTGCCGTATGTATGTTGTGGTGTTAATTGTGATTCACAATCACATGTACGCACTTCTCATCCATATATGAGAATTGGATTACCTTTTAAATATTATCTTATAATATATTAGGAAAGTATAAATATATATTATCTTATTTTATATCTTATATCTTATAAGATAAATCTCCTTTTAACTAGAAATGGATATTTATGGTTGATACAATATCTTATCTTCCATAAAGATAAATTTCCTTATATCATCAAATAAATAGATAACACTTTATTATTACTTGATGGATAATCCACTCTTCCAACAATACACCATGGCTGAAAATCCCTATTCCCACTCTTCAAAAATAAACTTATCTTAACTAAACAATTGTTTTATTCTCCAAGACTTGTAATCCCTACATAAGACACTCGTTGGAAGACTAATAAACACAAGTTCACTCTATATTTATTCACTCATTGTCTCTCAAATCTCCCTTTTTTCTTTTAGTTTATAACATTAAGTTGTTTTTTAACCTTTATTCTTCATTTTCAATCATTCGACACCGTCCAACCCTGGGCTCAATTTCATCATACATCCAGCTTGGTTATCAACTACAGACTCTGCAAGAGCCAGACCTTTGCAATTAGAACAAATCCTTCCAAATGTTTGTATTCGATCCTTCGACTTAGAATGAGAGAGCACAAGAACAATAGAGGATAATAATTGGACAAGCAAGAGACGAAACCAAACACACAAGGTTTTTTATGAGGTTCGGCTCTAAGTCCTACATCCTCGGGGCCTCAAGATGGAGACCCAAATCCACTATGTAAATCAGATTATACAAGAGGGCAAGTATTGTTCTTGGACTAAACATTCACAAACGAAAAGAAGTACGGAGAAAGAAACCACAAAGGAAGAACAACTTCCTTTCAACGACAAGTTAGACTCGACCCGAGCCTCTAGAAGTCGTGGGCACTCTTTCTCCTGGGTTCACCTCCTTTTCTTCCTCTTCTCACGCAGCTCACCAACACTTTCAATGGGAATTTCAGTGAACTCAAGAGAAGCTCTTTAAAAATGGTGAAGGGAGCAAGCGGCGGAACAATGAAGAGGATTACCCACCTTAGGGTTTTCTTTGCTGATATATACCAAGTTGAAAATAAAATGAAGTGCTGCGTTTTGTTGGAAGGCAGCAACAAAATATCTGCATCTTGGCAACGGTCACAAATTAGACCAAGAAGTGGGCCTCTCCTTTGTGCACTGAACCAGTCCAATAATGAGAAGAGGGTTGATGGGCCTCAGACAACCATCATAGGCCCAGTGCCTTAGTCCTCTGAGCCAGCAGCCAGCAAAAGGGCACAAGATCGAGTCTTCATGCCATCTTCTACCTAGGGTGAGGCTTCAAAGAGGGCTAAGTCACAAGTGAAACATACAGTCCAAGTATACATGTAAAGACCTAGCTATAAACTTAGGAAATTACATCAACAATGTTAGTGCCCATTCGACAAAGGAGATTAAAAAAAGGCAGAAACAATTCTTTTGTTTCACGCACATTTGTCACGAGCACAGTCTTGTGCTTGCTAGTCATCGTTTGGAGCAAGGCAATCTAAAAGGAGCAGGGTATACTGAACGCAATAAAAAGATGTATCCTTACTGCCAAGGCTAGAACGGTAGATGAAAAGCTATGGGACAGTTTTGAGATCAAGAAATTCTAACTACATGGACAATAGGATATGTCCAATTAATGATGTCAACGAGGCGGGTTTAAGGCAATGTATTCCAGGATTTCTCTAACCTATTGCCATCCTAGATACAAGTCTCTACCTGCCCTTTCTTATGATGCCCCTATGAAATGTAAGAGTCCACATTCTACACGTACAATGTTTGGTGTTCCGCATAGACAAGCCTTTGTTGGCATTATATGGAAAAGAAAGTGATTCTGGAAAATTCTAAAAAAAGAATGGAAAATGACTAAGGTTGTGTTCGGCTCAGGTTATTAGAGGTTTGTAACTTGTCCTTTTATGTGTTTGGTAGTACATGGTTTTCAAAAAGTTAAGATTTTAAGAGATTTGTGAGGAGGTTAAAATTTGAAAAATAGGAACCTTCTAAGATAAAAGTTATTGAAGGTTTGACAAGGTTATCATAATTTTATTTCTAAAATGTCTAAAATCTCATACCATTATTATATTAACCCTTATGGTAATTTTTATTTGAAATATATTAAAAAACCTTGGCTCACCAAACACTTAAATATGTTTTTGTACTAGATACGAAACACTCAAATAGGGTTTGTACTAGGTTTTGAAAGGTTACAAAAAAACCTCTAAAAAACTTCCACCTTATGAAAAACCTTTGAAAAAACCTCAACCTCCTCAAAAATCTTGTTTTACCGAACACAGCCTAAGAGTATGAAAACAAACAAGATAGCGGTTCTACACATCAATGTTAGCAGGTGGGCCCCGCAATTCCTAGAAGAGGCATACTATGGAGTTTATGAGAGAAGGTTCAACCATGGCACCATTCCCATAATATCCACATGTGAGTCGCTTGTGGACAGGTGGAATTAAGGTTATACCCAACTCGTCAACCGTCATAAGATGTTTCTCTGTGAAAGGATTGGTGTTCATAACTGGTGCTATGAATATCGGCTTGCTATAGTCCCAAGCCTTTATTATACACGTTAACAGATTGTCACACAATCCCCCAACAATCTAGAAAAAAATGAACCAAATCACATCTCATTAGGTCGTGTACTACTCAAATTGGCATAGGAAAACAATTACTCCATATAGTTACAATCTAGCTGGCATTTTTACAGAAAACAACTTAATTGAGTTCCAACTTTAAGTTGATGGAAGCGTAAATGTCTTTGAATGCATGGTCTTTGTTTTATTAGGATCTACCAATTCTCAAAACAAGTTGAAAAGCACATCTAGTGGAATAACTTATCTATGGAAACAGTACTCTTCAATGAAGAGCAGAAGAGCAGAACTGAGGTTGCATGATTTATGTCCATATAAGTATCCTGTTATACTAGTTAATCAGATAATATAGCTGTTGGAACGATGATGTTCCCTCTAGTTTTGATGATGATAAACTCAATGGCATTTGATGGTTTTTAGTATGACTATGAGTTTCAGGAATCAGATGAATTAAAGTAACGATGAAAACCATATGATGAATCAAAACAGAGATTGAAAGGAACATAGAAGTCAACAATGGAACAACGCGATGGAACAAAAAAGAAATGAAGACGCGCGGTTGTGAACAGGAAAAGGAAGGGAACATCGCCAAGGAACGAAGAGACGCACGCGCTGTCGCCCTTACAATTTGCCGAATCTCCTATTTTTGGAAAGATATCTTGAAGAAACAACTTGGGCCGCAAGAGATAAAGTTGTTGAAGATCTTATTGTTAGAAAAGATAAGAAAATATTGTATATGATTATTTAGGATTTCTAGACTATAATTAAGAAAGAAAGAAAGTCGTCAACTTCATTTCATAAGGGACTACGGCATTTTGACAGAGCTTTGAGCATTCAGTGAAGGAAAAGAACTTACAAGGACGAGACTTTGGTAAGTTGAGTACTTGTTAGGGTTTTGATTGTCTTAGGTGTTGTTAGGAACGTTACAATAAGAAGTCTAGATATATAGGGGTAAACTAGATTGAGATACGACTTGCTTGATTATAATTCCAAGATTAATGACACAAGTAGACATTTGAAGTCCTACTAGGGAAACCTAGAGGTAGAAGTTTTTCTCAGTCAACTAATTGGTTGATTGAGTTTTCCTCTTTAAGGAACTCTGTCCGTTACTCTGTTTTCTGTTACAATATTCCGCTGCCCAAGGAACAGTTCTACCATTCCTTGTATTAACACACTCGATTCTACAATAGCTATACACCGTTCAAATCTGATGAAGATGGGAATAAAATTACCTTGCCCAAAGTGTTAGAAGATAATGGAGCAATGACCACTATATCAGCCCACCTGTGGAGATCAATGTGAAGAACATCATCACCAACTCTTGTCCAACTAGACCATTCGTCTTCATCAGTGTAAAGGGCCACATCCTCTGGAATCGAAGCCTTATCAATGAAATGCAAAGCAGCCTGGGTTGCCACTACCTTCACATCAGCCCATTCAGAGAAACCGAGGCAAAGGTTCCCAAACTTGATTCCAGCAACACTTCCACTAGCAGCCACCAAGACACGGGGTCTTCTATTTCGAATATTGTCTAGGGGCTCAACATCTGTCATAGCAGGTTCCTGGTATGCCATGACCTACCAGAAACCGAAGCCGTAGTCTATATATTGCAATATTGACCCCACAAAACATAATCGGGTATACACCAGAATTTTTCTTAAGACTGCAACTCATAAGTGGCTCTTGGACTTTTATGCTAAAACACGGTAGTTTCAAAGGCAATAATACAAAACAAAATAATGTGGAGTACACCTTTGAAAGTTTATTTTAAGCAACAATAACTTTTTATACATACGATGTAAATGATCATAGAAGTTGAAAACTACCAGATATAAAATTATTGATCCACCCTGGTCTAACAAACACATTCAAATGAATCAAATATCATATAAATAATGATTTTATTCAGATTTCTCTCTTCAATTTACACTTTGCTTGCAAGACAAAGCTTGCATTAAAGATGTACAGGGAGGGAGGTCTCTCTCAACACTCGTCGTCTTTTCTTGACATTAGCTGGGTGAATTTTGTTACTTCAAAAGAATTCAGTATCAGCAGAAAGGAGATCCTACGAGCATTACTTAAACTTCTAATACCCAAAAATTTGTATCACATAAAACGAATGAGCGTCCAAAAAGAACAGCAGTCTTTCAATTCATCCGAAGACTAGCTGTGAAATGTAGAATAATTTTTCCCCTAAGTTGCTGTCGATAAAAGCATGTTGGTGTCGGAGCCTTCTCAGGGAACTGTTGTCACAGAAACTGGCTTCTCCAAGGAACGATCAAGTGGCAACACAATCTGGATAAGATTTGAATCGCTTGTTAGCTTTCCGAAATCAATATTTCGCTCCTTATCAAGCCTTAGGGAGTCCACGGAATTTGAAGTGAGATAAGACAAACCAACCAATTCAAATCAAGACTTTTGATGAGAATTGAACTTTAGAGAATGTGTTTTCGGACTTTAAGCTTCATATGGTTTGATCTTAAGTGAGATCCATTTCGACCATCACAACACTACTGCCCTAGAACCCTTTATATATGATTTAGGGAACTTCTAGATAAGTTTACAAGAAGTTATCGAGCAGTTACGGCGGTTATCAAGCGGTTACAACCACTCCAGAGGCAGTTACCTTTTCTGGGAACTGAACCCAGCGGTTACCGACGGTTACAAGGTAGTTACACAAGTTATGGCGGTTATAATATGATTTACCACTGCAGTCGTGATTGCAGTTACAAGCACGCTCCAAGACACGTTGTAAATTAACCACGTGTTTAATGCCCTCAAATCAACCGGCGAGCTGTACAGTTTCCTCATAGGGAACAAACCAGCAAAGTTCCCTTTGAGGGAACTTGCTGTACCAGTTTCAATACCTTATTGTTGCCCTCCAAAACTCGAATCCGCTTACACAAGTGTGTACTCCACATCCCCAAACCTGTGTTACAACGAATTGAGCTCCCAAAGTGTTGTGTGAATCCCTATCACACTAAGTGGCATTGTTCTCTCCAAGGAACAATATCATGATGACACTAAAATCACCAACAATCCTCCCCCATTTTAGTGTAATCCTTCATTCACAAAATAAGTAAGCCTTTATCCCAACTCGTGCATAAACGAAAATATCACAAGGATTGAATTTCCGCTTAGTGTAATTACACATTCCAAACAACCGAGAATCATGGTATCCAAAGGATTGAACCAATCAACCCCTCTTAGGTGCCTGAAGATAACACACACACAAGTTACTTTACAACTCTTAAAGTCTAACTTGACTCTTTTACGGCCCTAAGTCCTTATCCATTCATAAGCGTATCTGAAGCCAACCCGGAACATCATGAAGCGGCCAAACTTCACGCTTACATAGGTAGATCCCTTACAGGTAACGTTACCCAATCGTGCACCTACAATTTGCACTTTTTCAAAGGAACTATTAAGAAGACTCTGTCTTCAACCTCCCTCTTGTAGGAACTGAGCACACACTTGGGGATTGTTCTTTTGTGCTCTTCAGTTTCTAGGTGTGGGCTTTCCACATTCAATTCGTCCCTAACGCTAGTTAGGTAGGAATTAGGTGTCCTACCACTAGAAGACTATATGGGTCTTAATCCCATCCCCTTAGCCGACTTGGAGACCAAGTCTCTTGCTAACCCCTTCGTCAAGTGGTCAGCCAAATTTTGTTGAGACCTAACAAAATCCACCGAAATCACCCCATGCGTAATGAGCTCTCTTACCGCACTGTGCCTCACACCCAAGTGGCGTGATTTCCCATTGTATACATGACTATATGCCTTAACCAAAGTTGCAGCGCTATCACAATGGGTTGATATGGGTGATTTTTTTTTTCCCACAATGGAATTTCATAAACCAGATTCCTTAGCCATTCCGCTTCTTTCCCAGCAGCCGCTAAGGCAACAAACTCCGATTCCATCGTAGAACTCGTGATGCAAGTTTGTTTCTTGGAAGCCCATGAGATGGCACCCCCACCAAGTAGAAATACCCATCCACTAGTAGAAGAATGATCCTCCTCATTCGTTATCCAACTTGCATCCGAATACCCCTCTAACATCGAGGGGGAACCAAAGTACGTAAGACCAAAATTTATGGTCCCCGTGAGGTACTGAAGTACTCTATGGACCGCTTGCCAATGAATCACACCAGGATTACTAGTGTACCAGCTAAGTTTTCCCACTGTAAATGCAATGTCAGGTCTTGTACTTGTCATGGCATACATCAAGCACCCAATAACCCTTGAGTACTCAAGTTGTGACACGGATGTCCCCTTGTAAGAGAACAATCGTGCAGAGGGATCATATGGAGTGCAAAATGGATTACACTCATCCTAATTGAACTTTTTCAACACTTTCTCAATATAATGAGATTGTGTTAATGCCAAACCTCCATCTTTCCTTTTTATCCTAATCCCAAAGATAACATCGGCCTCCCCCATGTCCTTCATGGAGAATTGTGATGACAAAAATTCCTTTGCAATGTCTACTTGTCCTTGATCCGTACCAAAGATCAACATGTCATCCACGTATAAGCAAATTATAACTCCATTTCCAGAATTATCAAATTTGCTATACATGCACTTGTCCGATTGATTTAAGTTAAATCCATTGGACAACACAACCTCATCAAACTTTTGATGCCATTGCTTCGGTGCTTGCTTCAGCCTATAAAAGGACTTGATCAATTTGCACACCTTATGCTCTTGTTCGGGCATAACAAACCCTTCAGGTTGTTTCATATAAACTTTATCCTCTAAATCACCATTCAGGAACGTTGTTTTAACGTCCATTTGGTGTATAACCAACTTGTGAATAGCCGCTAGGGCAATCAACAATCTAATGGTGGATATTCGAGCAACCGGTGCATAGGTATCAAAGTAATCGGTTCCATACTTTTGTCTAAAGCCTTGGACAACCAATCGAGCCTTAAACTTGTCTATGGTTCCATCTACTTTAATCTTCTTCTTGAAGATCCACTTACTTCCCAAAGGCTTACAACTAGGGGGAAGATCAGCTAAGACCCAGGTATTGTTACCCATGATGGAATCCATCTCATCATTTATTGTCTCCTCCTAAAAAGGCACAACATGTGACTTCATTGCCTCAACAAAGTTTCTTGGGTCATTCTCAATATTGTAACAATACAAATATTGAGAACCAATCTCATCTCTCGTTCCCTCAACCAAGTAAACTTGGAAATCAGGACCAAAGGATTTCTCCTTTCTTACTCGTTTACTCCTTCTGATTTCAGACATCTGTTCCCCTTGGGGTAACGATACCCCTGGAGGAACACAAGCCTCCTAATCTACACTAGATCCAAGAACCAAGTCCTTTGGTACAGGTGTTGATGAAAACCGTCTTTCATCAAAGATGACATCTCTCGACTCTATAACGGTATGAACCGAAATAGACTTATTTGGTTCAATAACATAGAACCGATATACCTTGGAATGCTCGACATATCCAATGAATATACATTCAACACCTTTTTCACCCAAAGTCTTATGCTTAGGGTCTAGTAGTCTTACTACCGCCCTACAACCCCAAACCCGAATATAATTCAGATTAGGTTTCCTTTTGAACCAAAGTTCATATGGAGTAGTTTCCTCTTGTTAGGAACTCTATTCAACAAGTAATAAGCCGTAAGCATGACTTCTCCCCAAAATCTATCATTCAACCCCGAGTAGGAAAGCATGGAATTATCCATTTCCTTTAAAACTCAATTTTTCCTCTCCGACACACCATTTTGTTGTGGTGTATAGGGAGATGTGGTTTCATGAATGATGCCTTCAGATTGGAAGTAATCTAGGTCAAAGTATTCACCAAATCTATCGGTGCGTAACCTTTTGATGATAGTTCCATTTTGAAGTTCAACTTCATTCTTGTAAATTTTGAATTTACCAAGGGCCTCATCCTTAACATGCAGTAAAAATATATAACAATATCGAGAATAATCATGATACGGGGATTAGCCGCGTCGGGGATGGATCTAGGCAATGAATCTCGAAACAATGAAAAACAAGAACAATTAGAATATGGCGGAAGTGAAACAAATGAATGGATGATAAGAAAGAACTAATAGAAACGACGAGAAAATCCTCTTGCGTTGGAAGCAAGGAACCTTGTCGAACGATCTACCAACCCGATCTCTACAACGCCACACAACCAAAAATCGCTAACGAACTTGGAGCACGGAGATGGTGCTTATGATGTACGAAATCACCAACTCCAGAGGGACTTGACAAAGACGAAAACAACTAAGCAAGAAGTAACAATCGATTGAGACTCTCACGGGGAGAAAAGTTCAAAGCAAACAAAGCTCTGTTTTGTGTTTAACAAATATGAGAAATCTGCCTCAGGAAGAAGACAAGGAAGCCTTTTAATACCCTAAGGTGGCCGGCCCTATACTTCCCAAAAAGGCTACAATTATTTCCAAAATATCCGAAAATAGAAGGCTTAACACAATTAAATAATAATCCTAAACATATCCAATGCAGAAATTAATAAGACTATTACACATAGGTAACGTTGACCATTAAAGTCAACGCCTTGGCTTTGGACTTGTCCTCTTCGTCATGTGATAGTGCATATGCCATAAACGTCTCCAGCTTTTGACGCAGTTCCTTCAACCTTGACCTAGTGATCGGTCCATCAAAGGTTGGCACTAATGGAGGGGTCGATTCCTCATCAAATCATCAATGTATGTCACCACATATTTCTTATTCCCCAAGGATGGAGAAGCATGAAAATCACATAAATCACTATGTATTAACTCAAGCACGGAACAATCCCTTTGTACCCCAAGAAAAGGTTGTCTAGTTATCTTAGTAAGCATGCATGTTCTAGACTTCTCTATATTCATATCAAATGGTGAAATTAAGCCATTTTTAGACATATCATGCATACGCTGATAATGAACATGTCTAAGACGCGCATGCCATAGAGAAGAAACAGTTTCCTTTAAGGGAACAAATCCCCTTTAGGTAACAAAGCCTTGTGCACAAGTCATGTAAACAAAAGTTACAACTTTACTAATACTGAGTTTAAACATGCCATTACATAGATAACCACGTTCAACAAACAAGGACGGAGAAGCATGAAAATCACATAAATCACTATGTATTAACTCAAGCACGAAACAATCCCTTTGTACCCCAAGAAAAGGTTGTCTAGTTATCTTAGTAAGCATGCATGTTCTACACTTCTCTATATTCATATCAAATGGTGAAATTAAGCCATTTTTAGACATATCATGCATACGTTGATAATGAACATGTCCAAGACGCGCATGCCATAGAGAAGAAACAGTTTCCTTTAAGGGAACAAATCCCCTTTAGGTAACAAAGCCTTGTGCACAAGTCATGTAAACATAAGTTACAACTTTACTAATACTGAGTTTAAACATGCCATTACATAGATAACCACGTTCAACAAACAAACCACCTTTCGATAATATAAAATTATCGGCTTCAAACACTTGCCGAAAACCTAACTTGTTAAGGATAGTACCAGAGACTAAATTTTTCCTAATTTTAGGAACATACAACACATTATTAAGAATTAAAGTCTTCCCAAATGAAAACTCCAACTCCACTTGGCCTTGGCCTAGTATGGGGGCAGTTGACTCGTTTCCCATGTGAAGGCACTAATGGCGGGGTCGATTCCTCATCATTCTCCCCTTCTTGAAAAGGACTCGTCCTCGAGTCATCAACATCAGCGGCTGCATAAGGAGTAAGGTCCCCGACATTGAATATCGGGCTCACTCCATAGTCGTCGGGCAGCTCCAACACATAGGCATTGTCGCCTACTCTCTTCAGCACCTTGAACGGTCCATCACCTCTTGGAGACAGCTTCGACTTCCTCTGCTCTGGGAACCGTTCCTTGCGCAGGTGTAGCCACACCAAGTCGACGGGCTCGAACAACACTTTACGCCGTCTGTGATTAGCTCGGGTGGCGCTCTTCTCTGCAGTAGCCTCCAAACGAGCCTTAGTCCGCTCGTGCAGCTCCTTCATGAACTCAACCTGTCTATCAACATCAAAGTCTGCTCGTTCCGGTAAAGGCAATGGCTTAAGATCCAAAGGGGTTAGGGGATTCAAACCATACACACACTCAAAAGGGGACATCTGAGTAGACGAATGAATAGTCCGATTATAAGCAAACTCAACATGTGGTAAGGCATCTTCCCAACTTTTCAGATTAGATTTAATAACAGTCCTAAGGATAGTACCTAATGTCCGGTTAGTTACCTCAGTTTGACCATCTGTTTGGGGGTGACTAGCAGTAGAGAACAACAATTTAGTACCAAGTTTACCCCACAAGGTCTTCCAAAAGTAACTCAGAAATTTAACATCCCTATCACTAACAATAGTTCGAGGGACACCATGCAACCGAACAATCTCTTTGAAGAACAAATCATCAACATTCCTAGCATCGTCAGTTTTATGGCATGCAATAAAGTGAGCCATCTTAGAGAACCTATCAACAACCACAAATATAGAATCTCTCCCCTTCTTAGTCCTAGGCAATCCAACAATAAAATCCATACTAATATCAACCCAAGGATAGCAAGGAATAGGTAAAGGAGTATAAAGGCCATGCGGTTTCACTTTAGATTTAGCCTGTAAGCATTCAACACAGCGTTTGATAAAATTCTCGACATCCCTAAGCATGTGTGGCCAAAAGAAATGAGTATGCAACATGTTATAAGTCTTATCTCTACCAAAATGACCCATCAATCCACCCCTATGGGACTCATCAACAAGTAATAAACGTAGAGAACAAACAGGAATGCACACTTTATCAACTCGAAACAAGAATCCATCAAACAAGAAGAACTTATCAAATGAACCCTTTTCCACACAATGCTTATAAATCACACCAAAATCAGCATCCATATCATACAACTCCTTAATATACACGAATCCAAGGACTCGAGTATCCAAAGTGGTCAACAGTGTATGTCTCCTAGAAAGGGCATCAGCTACTACATTATCTTTTCCTTTCTTATACTTAATCACATAGGGAAATGTTTCTATGAATTCCATCCACCTACCATGCCTCCTATCCAACTTATCTTGACTCCTAAAATGCTTTAAGGACTCATGATCAGTTTTAAGCACAAATTCTCTAGGCCATAGGTAGTGTTGCCAAGTTTTCAGCACTCTAAACAAGGCATATAATTCCCTATCATAAGTAGAATAATTCAAGCACGCACCTTTCAACTTTTTAGAAAAGAAGGCAATAGGCTTACCTTCCTACATGAGGACTCCTCCAATACCAATGCCAGAGGCGTCACACTCCACTTCAAAGGGGCGAGTGAAGTCAGGCAGAACCAGCAATGGCGCGTGTGTCAAACGATCCTTGAGAGTCTGGAACGCCGATTCTTGAGGTTCACCCCACCGGAATGGAGTATTCTTCTTAGTGATTTCCGTCAGCGGGGCTGCAAAGGTGATACAATCTCTAACGAACCGCCTATAGAAGCCAGCCATGCCATGGAAACTGCGCACGTCACCTAAGTTCTTCGGGGTCGGCCAGTCACGGATGGCTTGCACCTTCTCCTGATCGACTTGCAGTCCATGAGCACTCACTACAAAACCAAGAAACACAACTTTGTTAGTGCAAAAATCACACTTCTTCAGATTCCTATACAACTGTACAACTCTGAGAGTGGATAAAACTTCCCTGAGGTGCTCGGCATGAGCTTCCAAAGATTTGCTGTAAATCAGAATATCATCAAAGTAAACTACAACAAATCTACCAATAAATGATCTCAAGACATGATTCATAAGACGCATAAAAGTAGAGGGGGCGTTAGTCAAACCGAAAGGCATAACAAGCCACTCATACAAACCAAACTTCGTCTTGAATGCAGTCTTCCACTCGTCTCCTTCCTTCATCCGGATTTGATGGTAGCCACTGCGTAGATCTATCTTAGAGAAGGTGGAGGCGCCATGGAGCTCATCCAACATATCATCGAGCCGCGGAATTGGGTGCCTGTACTTGATCGTAATATTATTCATAGCCCTGCAATCAACACACATACGCCAAGTATTGTCCTTTTTGGGGACGAGTAAGACAGGCACATTACACTGGGAACGGCTCTCTCTAACATACCCTTTATCCAGAAGGTCCTGTACTTGGTTCTGGATTTCCTGGGTCTTAGTAGGGTTCATCCTATAGGCAGGCCGGTTGGGTAGGGTAGCACCGGGTATGAGGTCTATCTGGTGCTCAATGCCTCTAATAGGGGGTAGGCCAGGGGGTATCTCATCCGGGAATACATCAAGGAACTCATCTAAAAGGGTCCGGACAGTAGCTGGGAGTGTAGCTCGGTCGTCGTCACCTAACAGGGTATAGGCCTGACAAAGGGACATGAGGGCGACGTCCGGGGGAAGGTAATCTACCAGGTGGGCTCGGCTGGAGGCTAGGAGCACTCGGCCGTGGCTTGGGCTAATGGCAGGAGAGGAGGCGAGGGTGAGGTCGGGCCGTGGTGTGCCAGGGTAAGGGTCGGCTGGGGACTTACCCTTACGGTCGGCCTCTCTTTTCTTATCATAAGCCTCAGCCACTTGAAGCGGCGTCATCGGTTTCAACACCACTTTCCTACCACGAAACTCAAAGGTATGCTGGTTAGTACGTCTATTATGAATAACATTTCTATCAAATTGCCAAGGACGACCCAACAAGATATGACAAGCTTGCATAGGAACAACATCACATAAAATTTGATCCTCATAGGTTCCTAGCTTAAGAGTAATTTTAACCTGCTTATTCACCTTGAGTTCACCACAGTCATTCATCCAATGAAGTCTATAAGGTCGAGGATGCAAAAAAGTAGGGAGTTGTAGTTTATTAACTAATTCAACACTAGCAATATTACAACAACTACCACCATCAATAATCATGTTGCACACTTTCCCTTTAACAAGACATCTGGTATGAAATAAATTCTCACGTTGATTATCATCACAAGGAGCTTGAGTAACATGCAAAGTCCTCCTAACAATTAATGAATCACCATGCTCATATTCAATAAAATCCAAATCATCATCATCGGCATGCTCATTCATATCATTGCTAGCAACTAAATTATCATGCTCATTGTCAGATTCAGACTCATACTCACCCAAATGATTAATCATCAAGACACGACTATTAGGACAATCCTTCATGTAATGACCCTTTCCTTGACATTTAAAGCAAGTGATATCTCTAGCTCTAGGTGTAGGATCAGTAGGATTACCGCGTAAAGCTATAGGGGCTGGTCGTGTGGGCTGCTGTGGTGCGGTGGAGGTAGAAGGGTACGCGCCACGAGAATTGGGCTCGTTGCCGCGAGGTTGACCGGCGGCGGGGCGGTTTCGCTGGTGGCTGGTGCGGCCCTGCTGCTGGTCGGGACGCCATGATTGACGTTGTGGCATGGGTCGGTGTTGCTGGCTGTAGCTGGACTTGAATTGTCTCTCCACTTTAATTGCTTGGTGTAGCAAGTCTGTCATGGTAGAATAGGGATACAATTCTATAGTGTCAGCTAAATGAGGATGCAAAATACGAAGATACCTGGACATCGTGGCTTCTTCATCCTCGACGACGTTGCCGTGGGCCATGGCTATCTGCATATTGTTGTATACCTCTTCAACACCTAAGGCGCCTTGCCTCATATTCTCCAAACGGTTGCGGAGAACTCTATTGTGGTGACGAGGCACGAAGCGGGTCCTCATCAAAGCTCGCATCTGGTTCCATGTGGTGACCGGAGGGTCCATGACTTGTCTTCGAGCCTTCACAACAGAATCCCACCAAACCAAAGCATAACCAACAAATTCAAGAGTAGCGAGTTGTACCTTTTTATCTTCGGGAAAATTGTGACAATTCCAAATCTGCTCAATCTTCGTCTCCCACTCAAGGTAGACGTCCGGGTCACACTTGCCATCAAAAGCCGGGATCTTCACTTTGATCCATCCAATGCCGTCTTGCTCGGCGTCACGTCGCCGAGGTTGCTCGCTGTCATGCCGTGGGCGGTAAGGACGCCACTCATTACGCTCCTCGTGCTCATAGTCCTGCATATCATCATCACCCCATAAACTAGAATGAGGAGACGAAGGAGGTGAATCAAACCTACCACGAGGCGCGGGTGGCGGATTCCGACGGGCGGCCATAGGACGTGTGCGATTGGTGCCATTTGCTCTCGGTAGCTGGTGCGCGTCCATAGCTGCCTGGTAGGCCTCGGCTTGGTCGACTAGGGGTTCGGTGGCTGGGAATGGTGCGGCATTTGATGGACCAATATGCCCATGCGCAGGCGGTGCTTGGTTGGAGCGATTCTCCAAGGAGTCAAACTTCGAAGACAACTGTGCGACTGTAGAGGCCAACTGTTGCATCATGGCTTGCATATCGACAAGGGGGCCAGTCGCGGCAACCTGTTCATCACCGGAACCTGTCATGATCACCACTTAGACGAAAACAGAAAGACGTTAAAGTTAGTAAAACCAAAACGCTCAAGTGTTTGCACTCGGCGATTGAACAACCTGCGAAGTTAGGTTCGTAAAAGACAAGTCCTCGGTGTGCTCACCATACGCAACAATTCAAGGTCAAGCAGTGATGTAGTAGACCAGACAAGTAGACGAACGACGAAAATGACTCAAACAAAAGCGAGACTAAAGAACAACTCAACAAGAAAGCGATACTACTATAGCTACAAGAATGAATTGTAACCAGAGATGGGGCTATAAATGTGTTTCGAACTCAAGAAATGCGAATTGCAAGTCAAAAAGACGTACCTTTGTCGACTCGGAACGAAGCCAGTCGGAGCCGAGAGTGACCAGAGGGAGTGGAAGGGTAGAAAGGGTTCGGACAAGAGGGGGACGGCGGCACCGAGGGTGTACTGTGGTGCCGGTCGAGAGGGTGGACGGGTTCGGACAAGAGGGGAACAACGGCGATGCTTCTGCCGATCGGGACTGGGATGTCGAAGTCGACGGCGACACCGGGGCGCGAGGGAGAACGCGCGCCGGGGCTCTGCAGATCTGGGTCGGAGAAGAAGAAGGCGGTGGCGGGGTTTCTGGGCTGTGCTGATATGGGCTGATACAGGCGGCGAGTGATGGTGAAGCTTGCGAGTCGGCGGCCGAAGAGAGGAAACCGGCGACGACAAGGTGCTGGGGAGACGTGCGAGGCGGTGATGGTGACGCTGGGGAGGCGGCGGCCGAACACAGGAAAACGGCGGGCGAGACCTAGTGGCGGCGCTGACCTAGCGGTAGGTTCGATTTTTTTTTTTGAATTTTGAATGGGAACTTTCCTTTGCTGGTACAATTTTTTTTTTGTTTTTGGCAATCGTAACAATATTTGCCTAGAGATTAAATTTTAATCAAAAGAATCCCAGATGCCTTTTTTTTTGTTTGATTTTCTTTTTGGCAACTTGTTTTTCCTGGGATATTACACTACTAAAATAAAATAAAATCTCTAGATAATTAAGCAAAGATTTCGAAATTTCCAAAATTTATAACAACCTGATCTCTTGCGCTTGCATGAACCTGGACGCCTTGGTTGTCTTGCTCGCCAAGCTTGGGGACGAACAACAATGGTGGGTGGGGGCCGAAAAAAAAAATTTGGTACGGTTTTTGTTGATCCTCGTAGTCACAATCAACTACAACGAACTCCTTTCCAAGACAAACAAAAGCAAGCAATCAGTCAAACTAATCAATTCACTAATGTGACTCAAACAAAGAAATTCAATTGAGGATTGAGAAAAAGGAAGATTCAATTTTTGTGATGATGAATCTGGTAACCGTCAAAGGCGATCCGAAGCCACAAAGCTCTGATACCAATTGATACGGGGATTAGCCGCGTCGGGGATGGATCTAGGCAACGAATCTCAAAACAATGAAAAACAAGAAAAATTAGAATATGGCGGAAGTGAAACAAATGAATGGATGATAAGAAAGAACCAATAGAAACGACGAGAAAACCCTCTTGCGTTGGAAGCAAGGAACCTTGTCGAACGATCTACCAACCCGATCTCTACAACGCCACACAACCAAGAATCGCTAACGAACTTGGAGCACGGAGAGGGTGCTTATGATGTACGAAATCACCAACTCCAGAGGGACTTGACAAAGACGAAAACAACTAAGCAAAAAGTAACAATCGATTGAGACTCTCACGGGGAGAAAAGTTCAAAGCAAACAAAGCTCTGTTTTGTGTTTAACAAATATGAGAAATCTGCCTCAGGAAGAAGACAAGGAAGCCTTTTAATACCCTAAGGTGGCCGGCCCTATACTTCCCAAAAAGGCTACAATTATTTCCGAAATATCCGAAAATAGAAGGCTTAACACAATTAAATAATAATCCTAAAAATATCCAATGCAGAAATTAATAACACTATTACACATAGGTAACGTTGACCATTAAAGTCAACGCCTTGACTTTGGACTTGTCCTCTTCGTCATGTGATAGTGCATGTGCCATAAACGTCTCCAGCTCTTGACGCAGTTCCTTCAACCTTGACCTAGTGATCGGTCCATCAAAGGTTGGCACTAATGGCGGGGTCGATTCCTCATCAAATCATCAATGTATGTCACCACATATTTCTTATTCCCCAAGGACGGAGAAGCATGAAAATCACATAAATCACTATGTATTAACTCAAGCACGGAACAATCCCTTTGTACCCCAAGAAAAGGTTGTCTAGTTATCTTAGTAAGCATGCATGTTCTAGACTTCTCTATATTCATATCAAATGGTGAAATTAAGCCATTTTTAGACATATCATGCATACGCTGATAATGAACATGTCCAAGACGCGCATGCCATAGAGAAGAAACAGTTTCCTTTAAGGGAACAAATCCCCTTTAGGTAACAAAGCCTTGTGCACAAGTCATGTAAACAAAAGTTACAACTTTACTAATACTGAGTTTAAACATGCCATTACATAGATAACCACGTTCAACAAACAAGGACGGAGAAGCATGAAAATCACATAAATCACTATGTATTAACTCAAGCACGAAACAATCCCTTTGTACCCCAAGAAAAGGTTGTCTAGTTATCTTAGTAAGCATGCATGTTCTACACTTCTCTATATTCATATCAAATGGTGAAATTAAGCCATTTTTAGACATATCATGCATACGTTGATAATGAACATGTCCAAGACGCGTATGCCATAGAGAAGAAACATTTTCCTTTAAGGGAACAAATCCCCTTTAGGTAACAAAGCCTTGTGCACAAGTCATGTAAACATAAGTTACAACTTTACTAATACTGAGTTTAAACATGCCATTACATAGATAACCACGTTCAACAAACAAACCACCTTTCGATAATATAAAATTATCGGCTTCAAACACTTGCCGAAAACCTAACTTGTTAAGGATAGTACCAGAGACTAAATTTTTCCTAATTTTAGGAACATACAACACATTCTTAAGAATTAAAGTCTTCCCAGATGAAAACTCCAACTCCACTTGGCCTTGGCCTAGTATGGGGGCAGTTGACTCGTTTCCCATGTGAAGGACACATCCATCATCCACACAAACAAATGAATTGAACATAGTTATGTCCCTACTCACGTGAGCAGTAGCACCCGAGTCAACCCACCATGCAATCTCATCATCTTGCACAAAGAAAGCTTCAAAAATATTAGGAACATAATCCAAACCAGGAAATGTTACTAAACTGAGAACAGTTCCCTCTGAGGGAACAATTCCTTTCTGACCTTGATGAGACTTTTGCCCCTGGTCCTTGGACCCTTGAGCAGAATGGTTGGGAGCATTTCCCTTCTTCCCCTTTCCAGCACGACAATCTCTTTTGAAATGTCCCGGCTTGCCACAATTCCAACAATCGATCCTTGTGGGGGAACGTTTCTTGTTGGGACCATTGTGAGTGTTGTTAAGCGGCCTTTTCTTGCCCTTGTTCTTGTTCCCTTTCTGAGAACCTTTTTCCATCATGTTAACAACGGAAGAACCTAAAGTCTCATTCTCCTTATCCTTCTCTTGCGCACAAAGACCTTCTTCAATACGCAAATGGCTTCCTAGCTCCACAAGAGAAACATTTTCCTTCTTGTGCTTCAGCATGTGCTTGAAGTCTTTCCACGATGGTGGTAACTTGTCGATTACACTCAACACCGAGATGGACTCGTCCATCTTCAAGCCGTGTTGGGCAAACTGCCCCAAGATATGTAGTATCTCATGGAATTGCTCCATTATCGGCCGAGAATCAAGCATTTTATAGTCATTAAAATTGCTTACAAGGAACTTCACACTCGAAGCATCTTCAGCCATGTACTTGGACTCCAAAGAGTCCCAAAGTTCCTTAGCGGATTCGACGTTTTGGTACACATAAAAAAGAGAGTCGGACATACCATTTAAGATGTGGCCTCGGCAAATATAATCGTCATTCTCCCATTTGCTCCTACGCCTCATGGCATCCAGCGGTTCATCATTGCCCACTTCGGGAATAGGAGTGGAGAGGACATACGCCACCTTGAGGGTGGTCAAGAAGAAGTGCATCTTTTTTTTCCAACGTCGAAAGTCCACCCCTTCAAACTTGTCAAGGTTTTGGAACTTGATTGACATCTCACGAACAGTTGCCATTGATCACCAAGATATTGATTTTGAATGTTGGTGTCAGAGCCTTCTCAGGGAACTGTTGTCGCAGAAATTGGCTTCTCCAAGGAACGATCAAGTGGCAACACAATCCGGATAAGATTTGAATCGCTTGTTAGCTTTCCGAAATCAATATTTTGCCCCTTTATCAAGCCTTAGGAAGTGCACGAAATTTGAAGTGAGATAAGACAAACCAACCAATTCAAATCAAGGATTTTGATGAGAATTGAACTTTAGAGAATGTGTTTTCGGACTTTAAGCTTCGTATGATTTGATCTTAAGTGAGATCAATTTCGACCATCACAACACTAATGCCCTAAAACCCTTTATATAGGATTTAGGGAACTTCCAGATCAGTTTACAAGAAGTTATCGGGCAGTTACGGCAGTTACCAAGCGGTTACAACCGCTCCAGAGGCAGTTACCTTTTATGGGAACTGAACCCAGCGGTTACCGACGGTTATAAGGTAGTTACACAGGTTATGTCGGTTATAATAGAAGTTACCACTGCAGTCGTGATTGCAGTTACAAGCACGTTCCAAGACACGTTGTAAATTAATCACGTGCTTATGCGCTCAAATCAATCAGCCAGCTGTACAATTTCCTCATAGGGAACAAATCCCTAATAGAGAACAAACCAATAAAGTTCCCTTTGAGGGAACTTGTTGTACTAGTAACAATACTTTATTGTTGCCCTCCGAAACTCGAATCCGCTTACACAAGTGTGTACTCCACACCCCAAACCTGTGTTACAATGAATTGAGCTCCCATAGTGTTGTGTGAATCCCGATCACATTATATGGCACTGTTCTCTCCAAGGAACAATATCATGATGACACTAAAATCACCAACAAAGCATACAAGAAATCGCAATATGGAAATTCAATCACCGAAACTGAATTTCGGTTGGATCCATACAGCAAACTCTGAAATTGGACCAAAAAGTGTCCCTAAATCTAACATAAAACCTGACTAATTTCACATTTGAAAGCAAGAATGGAAACAACAAGGGAAAACAAAAAGAAGCCCTGATCTTGTAGAACAAAAACAACAAACGAAAACATGAGGAACGAAAAATAAAAAACAATACCGCACATCTAGGGTAAAGGAGGACTTACCGGGATGACTGTCGAAGAGGATGGCCGGAGGCGGCGGCGGTGTTGAAGGTTCACTTCTGGTGCGTCCTTCTCATGGCACCAGAGCTGGAAGATCGGGAGTTTGAATTTAGCGTGAGATGTGATTTTGGTTTTAGGATAGAGATGGAATTATCTCTGGCTCCATTACAGTCGAGTAGTCGACATTCAGTAGGGCTGAGCAAACGGATATATCCAATCCGGTCCGGTATGTCGGATATCCGGTAAAAAATATTCACAAAACTCCTATCTGTATCCGGTAAATATTATCCAGATCGGATCAGATATTCGACTCGGATATCCAAATTATCCGGTTACTAGAAAACCTATTAAAAATTAAATCAAAATGTTACTTTTTCTAATTCAATCAAAACTAACAATCCACAAAGTGCAAACTAAATGTCAAACATCAACACCATTTGCAAGTCCCGGTAATTTTTTCAAACAATTAAACTTGTCAACCTTTTCAAATTGAGAACCATAAACGTATATATTATATAACAAGAGGAATTGTCAAGTATATATAAAGTTGTAACTTTTATTTTATATAATCAAAATTCAATTCAATGATGAACACTCAGTCTTGACAAAAATAGTTATTTGCTTTGTTTAGTGAGGCGACAATTAGTACATGAATTATTGATTTAGTATTTTAATTTTATAAGAATAATAATCAAGGTTGTTTTTTATTAAAAGGAATAAAAGAAGGAATGTTGTATTGGAGAATTGAAGTGTGTTTAATTACTTAAAAATGTACAAGCACCATTTTGAGATCATCTAAACTAAATAAACATTGTATACTAGTTATAAAAACATATATATTATATATAAATAGTACCAGATTTCCGGTAAGCAAAATATTATGATCCGTATCCGGTCCAAGTATCCGGAAAAATCACCCGGATCGGATCGGATTCGGATAAAAATTAAACGGATATTTTCGGATACAGACTTTTAGGGTTCGGATTGGTAGATTATCGGATCGGCCGAATCGGATATTTTTGCTCACCCCTAACATTCAGAAGCTTATTGCTTCAAAGTTAAAACATATACAATTTACCCATACATTTATTTTAGTTTGATATAATTACTTCTTAATATTTATTGTGTCATGTAACAATTAGTTTGATATAATTACTTCTTAATATTTATTGTGTCATGTAACAATAGGATCTAACTAGTGTAGAACCCGTGCCATGCACGCAATATTTTTTATTAAGATTGTGTTTTGATATAATTCTAGTATCAATTATATCATATATAATTAAACTATATTATATTATTATAATACCGTCAAATTTTCTATATACTATAATATTGAATAATATTAGTCACAAACTCACAATATTAGTACAAAAGAATAAAACTTAAACAATATTGTCTACACATGTTATACTAAAAATATAGCAATTAAAAAAAATATGTTAAAGTGATATATTTAGAATATACAAAATTAATATATAATATGAATATATATACATAAATATATAAAATAAAAAGTAAAATATTTAATAAAAAATATGGGTAAGATTTTTTTTAAAAACGTGATTTGCTTAATAAAATTGTGTTTCAACAATTTAGTGTAAATAATATAACAATTTATTATCAAATAATTTTTATTAATATAAATAATCTAAAAAGTTATCAAACCCATCATTTAATTTCAATGTTTATATAAGTTTTGAGTTATCTTTGTTGAGCAATGACCTATGTGAAAGCTGAAGTTGACTAATTTAATCATTGCTTAAATGATTGGTTTTCAAGACAATGTAAGCACTTTAAGAACACAAACAAAGCAATTGTAAAATAAATAATAAAAAAATATTTTGCATAAAGTAAATAATACTTTAATTAAAAACTTTGGTTTGATTTTTGTAACAAAAATAATACCTCAAACACTATAAAAATCTTGTTCAAATTTGTTTGTTTAATATTGGATAAAAAAACGACTAACGTATAAAGAAAGAAGAAAAAACTACAATGTTACATGTAGAGTTGTCAAAATGTGACCGAACCCGTTTTACCGATCAGACCGACACGCTTTTGGACCCGACCCGACCTGACCAAAATTTTTGGTAACCCGAATTTATCGAGACCGAACCCGACCAACTCGAACCCGACTCGATTAACGAATAGATGTGGAGTATTAATAAAATATAGCATAAAATACATATGATAAATGATAATATGCTCAATAATCCTAAAAAAAGAACATTGTTGTACTTATATAAAGATTTTATATTGCATAAATTTATAAATTAATATAATATAAATTAAAAATAAAATATGATTTTGGTCTACTAATATCAATTACATTAAAATAATTAATAATATTATTATTGTTTTAATTCATTTTAACTTATTTTGACATATTTTAATTAGTTTTTAACTATTTAATAACATGGTTGCTATTTAACGCCCACCTATTCTTCTTCATAACGCCCACTCTACGTTTGTAAATTGACCACGGAGGAACTGCGTCCATCCGTGAATTGACCACAGAGAAACTGCGTCCTTCCGTGAATTGACCACGGAGGAACGCGTTCCATCTGTGACGGAGGGAAGTGTTCCACCCGTCACGGAGGAACACATTCCATCTGTGACGGTGGAATGTCTTCTTCTTCATTTGAAGACGCGGATGTGTGTTCATCGAGCACAATCAGCCATTAACGAGCAATGAAATAATTTCAACGAGCAACAAGAAATCAACCCAAAATCTATCTAAATGAAATCCATTACACATTTTATTCATGTATAGATTTAAAACTTCGAATCTATGACACAAATTATTCTATAATACCCAAAATTCAATCTTGAAAATTTGTTTAAGCCCGAACTACGAAATTACAAAAATTAGTTGGTAAACTTGCATTTTCTCGGAATGGTTGATTGATTCTTCAAGTGTGGCACCCTCTTGATCCAAATTGATGGCTATTTAGTGGCTAAGTGAGGAAGAAAATGGCTAATTTTTTGGTGGTTTGTGAGATGGAAAATGGAAGAAATGAAGAGAGGGTGGGGAAGTGAAGAAGAAAACGAGGGAGGTAGGGTTGTAATTTTGGAGCAAATTGCTTATATATGTGTAGAGGGGGCTCTATAAGAATAATAGAGTGGACTCTATTTAGCAATGACAAATATTGAATAAAATATTTAAAAAATGACGCTCTTGACCCATTGGTCAACCCGAATCGCCCGCTGACCTGTAATGACCCGACCCGACTTGACTCGTTATTCGAAATGACCCGACCTGTTCTCAACCCGAACCCGAAATAACTGAACCGAACCCGACTTGACCGACCCGATTGACAGCTCTAGACTTACATATCATAAAAACTTAGAACGATTATGCTGAATTGATAAATTATATATATAATGCATAATTTTGTGATTAATCAAAACATTAGGAGGCTAAACTACTAGAAAATTGACAGTATGAGAAATAATAAATATGATTGATGAGCATCGGAAAAATAAATATTGAATGATAATAAATTTATACATAAATATTTTATAAAATATAGATTATTAACTTCAAATTTAAAGAAATATATATTTTTTAAAATAAACACTTTTAAAACCTTTAGAAAAATAGATATAAAAGAAGATAAATTATCGATTGTAAATTTGTTATGATCGAAAGGTTAGAAAGTATAAAGAAGAAATTAAAAGGAAGATTTTCAAAATACAAATTTTAATATATTTTAATTTTGCATTGCTAACATCATAAAATCTTAAAGGATATATGAACTAATCTATTAGAATATAAATTTTATTTCTTAAATATCTCTTAAAAGACATAGTTGAAGTACATTGTAAGCAAAAAAAAAATAATTTGTTATGATCGTATTGTATAATTTTTTTTTTTTTAACCAACTAAAATTTTCTTTTATTTCATGATTAGAAATTAGATTGTTGTTATAATAAAATTTTTTACCTTTAAGTTCGTAAATCAATTTAATAAACTACTTATATTTTCTAAAAACTCAGCTTAGTTTTACTTCCTTATCTTTTTATCTTTAAAATTGACTTGTTCGTATACTATATTTGGCTTAAAGTTATTTCATTATATTTTTTTAATGTTTTCGTATAGTAAATATTAATTGACTTGTTCGTATACTACATTTGGTTTAAAACAATTGTTCAAATATTATTTGGTTACTTTATTTACCAAATCATGATTTGATTTAGAGATATATGTTATAAATACCCTCATACATTACTTAATTAATTTATTGTTACATACATTAAAGGAAAAACATATTTTATTATGTGTTGACTGTCTATCTTTTTTCATTTAACATATGTATCGGCCTATAGATAATGTCAATCATCAAGCCTCTTATAAAAATGAAAAAGTATCGGTCCTACTTATAATATAACTCATTTTTTTAGTAAATAAATTATTATCAGATTTGATAAAGATACTACAACTCATATATCCATTACTTACGTACTATTTTCACTCAAGTTATATTTAAGTTTGTTTTTATAATTTTTTAATATATGAATATAATTTATATATAATAATTACCCTTTTTGATTTACCTACTAATTAGTTAAACTTTATTTATTTTTATATGATGTATTTAGTTTATGTATTATATTTTTTTGTTATTTATTTTACTTATTGTTAGATTTTTGGTTTTATATAATTCATTATTCATAGAATGATTTATGCTGAAATATATATTTTATATTTAACTAAATCCGTGCAGGACATGAATACATATACTAGTTAACAACTAATGTTGCAATAAACATCTTTTAAGAACATTTTACATATGTATACCATTATAATGTCGAGTTAGTATATATGCATTATTTTTTGTCGAATCACAAGCATAACTAATTTGGACTTTGCTTTTTTAGAGAATTAAAGGTAAACTAAAATCTAGAATAATATTTTTTTTCCTTTAGCTTGACAAATAAAGGTATTTTGAGTGTTGGACAATTCTCGCTCTCAAGTTTTTTCTGCTTCTCAGGGCTCGGGTGGAACGGTGGTGTCGAAATCTTTAGATCCCGATGTTGCTATGGTGGAAGGTGATGGTGCCGGACAACCGTCGGGGATCCTCCGGACAAACAAGTGTCTTGGGCTGAGAAGGTGGTTGGAGGGGGTGTCGAGGGTGTGCCAGTGCCTGAGATGGTTCTGGATGAAAAGTTTGTGGCGTCCCGAATGCAAGTCAAATTCCCGAATGGCGAGGTAGAGGAACTTGAGGTGATTATTGGCCAAGAAGTGTTAGATATCATGGCGGGTTTGTGGATGAATTGAATGATCGTAAAAGTGTTGGGGAGAAATGTGAACCTTCCCATTATAGACAAGAAACTTTGGGACTTTTGAAAGCCTCTAGGAGGAATGCTGGTGGACCTCCCTAGACAGTTCTTTCTTGTTCGTTTTGACTCTAAGGCGGACTACTTCGCGACATTGACGGATGGCCCGTGGAAGATTTTGGGAGTTACCTATTGGTGCAAGCATGGTCGTCGGAGTTTGACCCTTTAACTGATGATAATATGACTACACCAGTTTGGATCCGGTTGTCTAATATCCCTATGATTTTCTATCACCGCACGACATTGATGGGAATATCGGGGGGTTTCGGGAAACCGATCAAAGTCGACATGACAACTTTGAAATTTGAACGTGCTAGATTCGCAATGGTTTGTGTGGAAATTAACCCCAAATGTCCTATGAAAGCTAAGGGTCTGTGTTAGTCAACGAGAATAGATATTATGTTATGTATGAGGGGTTATCTACCATCTATAGTTCGTGTGGTTTGTATGGTCACTTGGTGTCAAACTATCCTAACAATAGAACTGCTAATGGGGGACAAGATGGCTCACATGAGTTGAATGGGAACAAGGATGTTGGTGGTGACAATGTCCTTCCGGTGCTTACTCCTAGTAAAACCGGTAACATGGGAAGTGTGAAGAGTAGTGGTGAGGGGCTCACGGAGGTGCGAACTTCGTTCAAGAATCCGGTAACAGGTGGAAACAAGAGTCAGAATCTTGACCCCAAAGGAAAGGCGCAAATCCGGGAAGAATCTTCCCATATTGCGGTAAGTAATAGATTTGCTAGATTGGAATAGGATATTTTGGTTCAGGGTAAGACGAATATGGAAGATTTGGGGGCTAAAACTAAGGGGAAGAGTATTCCCAAAGGAAAGAATCAGATGGGTGATCCGAAGGGCCCAATTTGAGTCGGGTTACTTTTAAGGTTGGGGAGAACTTAATTGCTAAGCCCAAAAGTGTTAAAGCAGTCCGCCCCAATAGGGGGCTTAACTTTGGGTCTGATGGGGGCAAAGGGAAATTTAAGGTATTGGATGTTTTGTGGGTCAAGTTACAGAAGTGGAAACAGGACGTCTTTGGTAGTATCCATGAAAGGAAAGCAAAGTTGGTCATGGAAATTTAAGGTATTCAAACATTAATTGCTCGCTCTGCTTCAGACAACTTGTTTGCGCACGAAGAGATTCTGACGAAGGAGTTGGATATGGTCCCGACACAATAAGAAACGATGTGGTTCTAGAAATCTAGGGAGAAGTGGGTGGCCCTAGGTGACCGAAATACATCTTTCTTCCACACCACTACGATCATTTGTCGCCGTCAGAATAGAATTGATTTGTTAAAACCGAATGATGGCATATGGGAGACGGGCGCTGCTCAGCTGGAGAGTTTGGCGGTGGCGTATTTTTGAAGTTTGTATTCACTGGATGATGTCAGTTTTGAGCGGGGTTCACTACCTAGAGGGGGATTCCAGTTGTTGACTACCTCTGAGAGGGATGATCTTGCTAAACCTTTCTCTTCGGTGGATATTGAGAATGTTGTCCGAAGTATGGGGAAATATAAAGCGTCGGGGCCGGATGGGTATCAACCTCCTTTTTACCAACAAAACTAGGATGTGGTTGGGATTCGGCCATTCGGTTTGTAAAAGACTTTTTTCCCGTTTGGGGTGTTGTCGGAGTCGACTAGTGATGCTCTATTGGTGTTGATTTCGAAGGTGGCTAAACCGGAATGGATTACTTAGTTTCATCCCATTAGTATTTGAAATGTGTTGTTTAAGATCCTTACGAAGACAATGGTGAACAGGATGAATGGTGTTATTTCTAAACTGATTGGTCCGGCGCAATCTAGCTTCATTCTGGGTCGTCTCAGTTAAGATAACATTGTAATTGTGAAGCAATCGGTTCACTCGATGATTAGGAAGAAGGGACGTTGGGGGTAGATGCTTCTAAAATTTGATTTGGAGAAAGCGTATGATCATATGCAATGGGGGTTTTCTTCGGATTGGGTTGGTTGGATTATGTCATGCGTTTCATCGCCCTCGATGCAATTGTTGTGGAACAAGGAAACTACGAAAGCTTTTACTCTTCAAAGGGGAATACGACATGGGGACCCTTTATCGTTGTATCAATTTGTTCTTTGTATGGATTGTTTGTGCCATTTGATTGAGAGCTCGATAGGGAGTGGCGAGTGGAAACCGATTAGACTTTCGCGGAATGGCTCGTGGTTATCCCATATTTGTTTTGCGGAAGATCTTATCTTGTTTGCAGAGGTGTCAGTTGCGCAAATTAGGGTGATCAAGCGGGTGTTGGAGCGGTTTTGTGTGGCCTCAAGACAAAAGGTCTGTTTAGCTAAGTCGAAAGTCTTCTTCTCTACTAATGTGAGTCAGGAGTTAAGCTATCGTATCAGCGAAGAGAGTGATATTGTGGGTACTAGGGATTTAAGGAAATACCTTGGGATGCCGATTCTGTAGATATGATTAAATAAGGTGACTTTTCTTGATGTTTTGGAGCGTGTGAGTTCTCGTTTGGCGGGGTGGAAGGATTATGCTCACCAAGTCGGTGTTATATGCTATTCCTATTCACTCGATGAGTATGATTCATCTTCCAACGAGCACTTTGAACTTGCAGGATAGGATGGCTAGAGACTTTGTTTCGGGAAGTTTGATTGATAAGAAGCGTATTCATTTCATCTCCTAGAGTAACGTGTGTCGTCCCAAGTTCGGCTGATAAGAAGCGTATTCACCTCGACAAATCAATTTGGCACTTTTGGGTAAGCTGGTGTGGCGGGTGCTCCATGAGAAAGAGAGTTTATGGGCCAAGGTTTTACGTGCAAAGTATAAGGTTGGGAATGTCCATCAACTGAACGATATTAGAATCAAGGGGGGGGGGGGGGGGGGGGGGGGCTTCATCTACATGGGAGCATTGTTTTAGGTATCACGAAGTTGGATGCTAAAGAGTTGAAGTGGGTCCCCGAGGATAGGCATTCAATCAGCTTCTGAATAGATAGATGGGTGCTCGACATCCCCTTGGTTGACACTAGTTTCATGCCGATACCTGCTGAATTCATGGGACATCATGGTGTCGATTATTGGAAGGCATGAGTTGGATGGGATTTGGACACCTAAAGGTCGTGATTTTCTAAGTATCATCGCCTCCAGGTGGCTTCCATGGCGTTGGATGGATTATTGGGCTCGACGAACAGACCGGCATGGCGGGGAACGTTGACGGGAAAATTCACGGTAACTTCTGCATATAAGCTTCTATGTGTGGATGAGTCTCCTAGGGCAAGGTCGAGCTCTTTATACATGTGGGTGTGGCATGTTGGGGCCCCGAAGAGGATTAGAGTGTTTCTATGACTAGTGGTTAACCAGCGCATAATGACGAATGTGGAGAGAAGTTGCAAAAAATTGTGCACTGATGACTTATGCCCGGTCTGTGGGAGGTGTAGCGAGACGACGATCCATGTGCTCATGGATTGCCCAATTATGGAAGGGGTTTGGAGGAGGTTGGTCTCGGTTGGTAGGCGGGTGTTCATCTTCCAATTAACATTGTTGGAATGAGTTTTTTGAAATTTAGATCCGGTCGGAGGATTGGGTATGGTTGACTGGCCCACTACCTTTACTGATAGAGTTTGGTGGGGGTGGAAGTGGCAGAATGATAATGTGATTCATGGGAGAGGTGTGTGCAGAAATTGGGTCTAGTTTGTGATATCTATGACTAACAAGTATGTAAGGGGTCATGAGAGAGGGGGTCAGACTCAACGAGTGAAGGATAGAGTTCATCGCTCTATTTCTTGGTCTAAGTCGAGCTTGGGTTGGGAAAAGATTAATACGGATGGGGCATCTCGGGGAACCCGGGTCTTGCAGTGGCATGGGTGCTCTTTGAGGGAGAGATGGAGAGTGGCTGGGTGGTTTTGTGTTGGCATAACTTTGGGGAGTTTACTACGGGCTACACATGGCTTGGGAACTTGGGCATCGACACTTGATGGTGGAAATTGATTCGGAGGTTGTGGTTAGTTTTCTACATACAGGGGTTGCTGATACTCATCCGTTGTTTTTCCTGGTACGCAAGTGCTGTGACTTTCTCACTAGGGAATGGTTGGTCCGTGTTGGTCACGTGTATAGGGAGGCTAATCGTCTGGATGTTGGATTAGCTAACTATGAGTTTACTTGTTCATTAGGATTTCATTTTTGTAATGTGGTCCCAAATGCTATTAGTTCAGTTTTAGATGATGATGTTGGGCCTAGCTCACCCTCGTTTGGTTCTTTATTAGCCTTATTCTATTATTAATAAAGCTTAGAGACTATTGGCTCTCTTTTACCAAAAAAATCTAGAATAAGAAAATTATAATTATTTTAATGAAAGGAAAAATGGAAAAAAGTTCTTCAAGCTATTTAGGGACTGCTCGTAGTCTTTACACACTAAACCAATGATTCAAGAAATAATTACGAAATTCTTATCGTAAAAAAAAAGCTAAAGAGAAACGCTCTATCCTCTCTCCCTCCATTTCCCCAAACTATCACTTTTTTCTAAATCCCTTATCCTAATATGTAAGACCCGAGGCCTTAGAAGCATCATTCCATGTCAATCCGATGACTTCTCAGGATGTCACCCATCCTGGTACTACTCCCGCCCTAGCATGCTTAATTTCTGAGTTCTTTGTCCTCACTTGAACCCTGAAAAGGAAGAGCTTTTGTTGACACGGGTAGCACTCTAATCATTGTAAAGGATTACAAAACATGGGGTGTTACAATTACCCCTACTTAAACCCTTGACGACCTCGTCAAGGCCTAACGACCACCCTCTAGGTCGAGCGACTGTCCACCGGACCCAGCCCACCCGTAACCCAGAGTCGGTTTTGATACAATTTGTACGGCCCGAAGCCTTTGAAGCGCCATCCTATGCCAACCTGGGGACTTTCCAGGAGGTCGCCCATCATGATACTATTCCCGCCCTAGCACGCTTAATTTCAGAGTTCTTTGACCTCACTTAAACCTTGAAAAGGAAGAGCTCTTGTTAACATTGGTAGCACTCGAATTGTTATAAATGATTACCAATCTGGGGTGTTAAAATCAACCCCACTTAAACCCTTGACGACCTCGTTAAGGCCCAAAGACTGTCCTTTGGGTCGAGCGTTCGCCCTCAAGGCATGGTCCACTCGCAACCCAGAGTCATCTTTGATACTATTTGTAAGACCCGAGGCCTTAGAAGCGCCATCTCATGCCATCCGGGGACTTCCCAGGAGGTCACCCATCCTGGTACTAATCCCGCCCTAGCACGCTTAATTTCATAGTTCTTTGTCCTCACTAATAGTAACACCCTGATTTGCAATCCTTTATAAGGATAAGAGTGCTACCCATATCATCAAGAGTTGTTCCTTTTCAATGTTCAAGTGAGGACAAAGAAGTCTGAAGTTAAGTGTGCTAGGGTGGGAGTAGTATCAGGATGGGTCACCTCATGGGAAGTCCTCGGGTTGGCATGCGCTGACGCTTCTAAGGTCTCAAGTCTTACAAATGGTATATGAGCTAACTCTGGGTTACGAGTGGACTTGGCCTGGATGGCGGTTACTCGAGCTAGAGGGCGGTCTTTGGGCCTTGACAGGGACGTCAAGGGTTTAAATATGGGTGATTGTAACACCCCAAATTTGTGATCCTTTATATGGATTAGAGTGTAACATCCCTGACTTATGTCGGTAGTGCCACACGCAGTGACCTCAGACTGTAAAGTTCCAAGCCACCCTAGGCTTTAATCGGAATAATTATGCTTAAATAAATACATAAACATTAAACAATGATAGAGTAGCAGAAGACTTTTGTATAAAGAAACTCGGTACTATTATTAAAACTCCTCTCACAAATGGAGAAGGACGGTATTACATCAAAATGAAATTACAGCGAAAGACTTTTTAAATTACAGCAGAAGACTTTTTAAAGATACCCTAATTACATAACTAATTTATATAGGCATTTCATTTATTTCAAATCACACATACCTTTAAATTATTACTACTTAAGACACAACTTTCAACTACAAGCCTTCGTCTTCGATTGATTACTTCAAATCGTCGGGGACCAACCTTTGATGTGTCGTATAGGACGGATGACACAAGCCAACCATGCAAGAAATATAAAGGTTGGTTAGTCTAATGAAAGACTACGCAAGGGTGAAAACAGATTGGTTCTTGTAGTCGTATATAATCACTACCCTTGTTTCCCGAATAAAACTCGGTAAACGGTATATGACTATAGACTTCTACCGAAAAGAATGAAGATGTATGATTAAAGAGAAGACTCCAATGAATTGAGTCTTATGAGAAATTACATGAATTTGTTTGGGAACATTATTATATTACACAAAGTTTTAAAAACGCCTCGTTGAATATTTGGGCCCTCGACCAACCTCACCGCATAATGCGAATCTAGATTGGAAAGGAGACTTAATTTAGACAAGAGACCGGACGTGTTCTATGTTGTACTTCCCGCCCGAGGGTATATTAATTATATGCAAAACGACATTTATCTTATTTAATTCCAAAACTTGCATTAATATTAAAGCTTTTAATCCACACTAATCTCGCAATGAGATATATAACATGGGACAAATCCCGAATTTCGACACTAGCTAAGTACACCACCACTTATATAAAATAAGGGCAGGTCATGACTAAAAGTATTAGGACAATTATCCTCCTAATACCAAGTTATAAAGAAACAGTTAAACCTCGCAAGGTAATAGCGTTCCTACGAATACTCGTGCTAACTAGCAATTATTATCCACACCAAAGCACAACAATCCATACCAATTATTATCTAGTATCCTATAATAATATATATATAAGGGATATAGCTAGCATATATACAACCTAATAAAAATGTTTATTTTATACACACAAGTTCCCAAATGAGAAATTAAGAATATTTATCCAAACTTAATAAAGACAATAGATTAATTGTCAATTAAGAAAAATATGGAATAAATTAGCAAGAGCGAACCGTCACTTGCCTTGGATCACGACGAAGGTTGAACGGTGTTTCAGAGATGGTTGCTTTCGAAAAGCAAAACGGCTCCCTGCTTTATTCCCGTTCCAAACGCAATTCCGAGATGTACCCAAATCATACAAAATGAATAAATTATATTAGATAATTTATTCAATATCACAATTTGAAGGATATAAAGTCTCGGTTTCTAATTGATTTTATTTAACTCATATATAAATCAATTTCAAGGCTTTTGTTAGAACAATTATTTATACGAGTAAAATTAATTAGTCGTATATTCTAAATAATCATATCATAAATAAAATAATAAAATAATTTATTTATAATCCTAATATTTTCTAGGTCAAAATATTATCTAAATGAATAATCATAATTTACCTATTCATAATATAAGATAATATTATAACAATTTTAATTATTTTAATTTTCATAAAATCAAATTAATCCTAAAATATTTTTCACTAATCTGGATTAAGTAAGATAAGCCAAAAATAATCGAGAATACCCAAAAATCGCGAATTGGGGTTAAAACCCAAATCTCACCGGAATGCCTCTTGACACCTCGTCGGAAAAGGGCGAAATTGGGTGGTGATGGTGGATATCCATCAATTTAAGGATGGGGCTTTTGTATTGGACTTAAAGATGAACCTATCGGTGTAGGCAATTACGAAAATAAAGCTTCAACACTCTCGAATTTTACAGAGGAACAAAGGTTTCGGGTTTTAGGGTTCTAGAGGAAGCTTGATGAAATTGGATGGATTGAGAGGTCAGTCGAGGGGGTTTATATAGGAATTTTGAAGCCTTAAATTTCCCCAACAAGATCCCGTGCTTCTTGCCCTCCTATTGAATCAAATTAAAATCGAAATTTGCCAATCTTTGAATCGGGTCCAAGAACGACGCGAGGTGCATTGGGGACTACGTGCGTGATAAGGCCCTCTTGAATGCCCGACCTTCATAGGATCCAATCGGGATCCTATGAAGGTCGAAATCCGCCATGGAAGCCATTGATGGAGCTCGACCGTGAGCTGGAGGTAGGAGAAGAGTGTTTTAGGCTTATTACGGTCGGGCCCCTCAATGTTTTGAAATGTGGCAAACATGCCCTCACACCATATTTCACAAATTACAAAAGTTGCCCAAACTTAATATTTTTATTATTATAAGTTTATAATGTTTTCTTAACCCAAAATTAAACTATAGAAAAATTTACCTTTGGTTAAAATAGGCTTAAGTTATTATTTTTATGAATTTGACCATACTAAATCCTTAATAAAATTTTGTTAAACTTGATTTAATATTCTAAGTTAAAATTGATAAGTTTTATCTAAATTATAATTAACATAAGGTTAATTATAATTTAGAACATTCTTAGCTTTAATGAATTAACATATTTAGGACAATTATTATTTTATCCCTTCTTTGATAACATAATATTCTTGTGACCCTTATTATTATTTAAAATTCTAAAATTACATTCATAGATATACTTATTTATTTATTTCAACACCATAATATTATTACCCATTTGATAATTTGTACAAAATTATCTTAACCCAATATTTGAACCTAAGTTCATGAAAATTTAAATTATTCATCTAAAAGAAATAAAGTAAATTTCATAACTGTTATTTTTATCAAACTAATATCACCATATTAACCTTATGATAAAATGAGGGTTATTACAATTATAATACCCCGGATTTGTAATCCTTTATAAGGATTAGAGTGCTACCCATGTTAACAAGAGCTCTTCTTTTTCAGGGTTCAAGTGAGAACAAAAAACTTTGAAGTTAAACGTGCTAGGGCGGGAGTAGTACTAGGATGGGTGACCTCTTGGGAGGTCTCCGGGTTGGCATAGGATAGCGTTTCTAAGGCCTCAGGCCATACAAATGGTATTAGAGCCGACTCTGTGTTACGAGTGAACTTGGCCTAGATGGCTGACACTCGATCCAGAGGGTGGTCTTTGGGCTTGACGAGGTTGTCAAAGGTTTAAGTGGGGGTGATTGTAATACCCCAGATTTGTAATCCTTTATAAGGATTAGAGGGCTACCCATGTCAATAAGAGATCTTCCTTTTCAGGCTTTATGTGAGAACAAAGAACACTGAAGTTAAGCGTGCTAGGGCGGGAGTAGTACTATCAATGTCAACAAGAGTTCTTCATTTTCATGGTTCAAGTGAGATGAGGACAATGAACTTTGAAGTTAAGCGTATTAGGACGGAAGTAGTAACAGAATGAGTGATCTTCTGAGAAGTCTACGGGTTGACAACGGGATGACGCTTCTAGGGCGTCAGGGGTTAGATAAGAAACGTATTCAGACCATTTAGTTCTCCTCTGATTTCCCTTACCTGCCATCAATTCATCCTCCCCGACTTTTCTAGTTCACCCTATGAACAATTGCAACTTTCTGACCCCAATTACTCACATCCTTTGTGCTTTTTGGATGTGGGCGATGGGACTATTAGAGCTATTAGTGGTTTACGATTTTTATTTCCAAAAACCCAATCTGTAAAAAGAAACCCTAGAGATGCATGTTTTGAAGACTGAAATCCTTTATTATTGAATGCTTGAGTTGATTACTCATAGTAGGATTGTCGGCGGTCGTACCTCTCTCCTCTCAATCTCCGCCTCTCTCAAAAAGTTGCAAAGAAAAAGAAGAAGAAAGTGTACTGGTATGTAATTCCTTGTGATTCGATGGGGCTTGAACCCTTGTATGCTTTTCTGATGGCGTTCGGTGTTGGGGCATCTTTTGTGAGGAGTTCTGACTCGGCGTCATCCTCTTGTCAACAGTCACATGCCTTGGCATGGTGTGTACTACCCCTTGTTCTGGTGGTCTCAATCCTTATCAAACTTTGCAAATGATTATTTTACCATTCACTGGATGGAAACATTTGTCTATAAATTGAGTCAACGTCTCCTTGAAATCCTCACTCCAGCTCGCAGTAATCTCTCAAATTCTGAATTACTTGTGTTTTCAGTTGCTACTCTTTATCTGCTTCTTTGCTATTTCTATTTGTATATCTTTCAATTGTTTTCCTTCTATGGTGAAAGGAAAAAAACTACTTTACGAAATTCTACTCACCGGGCTTTACAAGCCACTGCCAGTGAGGAATCAAACCTTAGTTCTACTAAGGATGAAACAAATCCTCCTCAAAGAGATAAAACTCACAACCCCAATATTTTGAGCTCCAAAAATAAAACTAAATCTACCCTTGAGACAAGACAATGCAATAAGGGTAAGAAGAAGCTTAGTGCTTCTTCTTATATGTCTAAGTTGTCCAAGGTGAAAGATGATTTCCAAAAATCAAAGAATCTGCCCTTATGGGTTTTGTGGTGGGAAAACACATTGATTCTCCATTGAGGTTTTGTTCAAGGTGATTGGAAAAACCTCAATGGAGAATTTGAATTCATTGATAGCCAATTTGTGTGGTTTGAGATTCATTTCTCTAACCCCATTGATCAAAAACAAATTTGGGAAGAGCGCCCTTACCAGAGTGGATATGTGGGTGAGAATCCATCTCCTCCCACATGAGTATACAACTTTAAAGCTATCAAAACTATCTTAGAAGAAAATAAGGTTGGTAAGGTTCTAAAAATTGACCCTAATGTTGCACATAGTTAATGAGTAAAATTTACCCATTTGTATATCAATACAGATTTCAGCAGCACTGTAGACCGTACTATTCTCATTTCTAATGAGAATGAGGATATGAAAGAATACAAGTTGTGGTATGAAGACATACATGAGGGGTGTGGCAAATGTGGTGGCCTTGATCACATCTTTAACACTTATCCCCTAAGAAGATTTAATCCTCCAAAGCTTCAAATCACTTTAAAAAAACATGCCACTAAGCCAAACACAACCCAACTCTTTGCTTCCTCTGATTCTGGTGAGTGGAAACTTGCTACTTACAAGAAAGGAAAGAACAAGGTCTCAAAGAAAACAAAGCACCCTCAAGGGCTCAAACCCTACTTGGAAGTGCATGGTGGCATTTCTATTCCCAACAAATCAGAGGGGTACTCTGTTGACTCCAAAAAAAGCCCCCAAAGATTCTTCTCTTGAGATATCTCAATATGAAAAGTATGATTTGTACAATGAAACTGCCCATATCATTAGCCATGTTGTGGTGATCACTAATGAGCTTATCCCAATTTTTGTTAGGGCTGTTTGCTCTACTACTGCCAATATAGAGATAACCCCATTTGTGGTTATAATTGGAGACAACCCTGCAAATGATGATCAAGTCATTCCAAACCCAAATGATGTGATTGTGGTTGATGCTCCTATCAGCCCCCCTCTACATGCCTCCCGCAAGCTGAACAATGAGAGTTAATGGAGGACGTCAAAATTAAGAAGTTTTTAACTATGATGAAGACAACCTTTTTGAAGATGAAACAAAGGATGGATATTTGATTGATGAAGTGTTGTACAATGAAGATAAGCTCAGAGACATTCTTAATGATGAAGTACAACTAGACTTGCCCATGGTGAAAATATGTCATTTTCTCCATCAACACAGAAAGCTCATTGATTCAAAAGATGTATATTATGGAAGTTCAAGCTGGGGAGATGTCCTCCTCTAAGTCCAACAAAAGGAAGAGTAGTTGAGGGGTGAATGAAACGACCTCTTCCCACCTGATGGGTAACAAAAAGCCTAGAATGTAAGCCTAATCTTTTTATGATTTATCTCAGAAACCGTCACATTTTGTCCACCAGACCTTCTTCTAAATGTTGGTTGTGGAGTGGAATATTCTCCCCTCATACTTGCACCAACTCTACCTCCCTCAATGGGCAATTACATTATGTTTGAGCAATCAATTCTGAAAATCAAAAGAGTGTCAACAAAAATATTTATAGACTGCTATGTCATTCGATTAATCTTATTGAAGCCTTTATGTACCCTTTATCACCTTTATACTTGCACTTTACTCAATATATTTTTTATACAGGATGAGTGAAATCCCAAGGGGGTTTCCCCCTTGCTTTCCAAAGGCAGGGTTCAAATTCTCTAACTACTTATAAAAGTAATCCTTGCCATTTGGTAGATAAATTAATACTCATCTCCTTTTGGATTTTTATAATTATGGTAAATCGAGAAACTATGGATAATCATGATATATGTCACACTCCCTCCTCCAAGCATGGGACTATAGGTTAAAAACATCAGAATTATAACTAGAGTACATGCATCTTCCATAGTGTAGGTGTGCAATCAATTTCAAAACGCAAGAACAATATACTTGCAAAAAAACAAATAGGTGTTTAATATGAAGATAAGTTCCCGAAGCTATAGAGGTATGTGCCGTAGAAAATTCTGGATAGAAATAGAAACTCTCTGTAAGATAGAGAGAATACAAGTACTAGCAATTCTTGAAACCAAAACGACAATAAACTAAAAGATAACATGTGGAAGAAGGCTGATTTTGACAATATGGTCTAATTCCATGTCATGGGTTTTGCGGGTGATATTTGTATCTTGTGGAAATCATACCATCTATACAATGAAATGCTAGATTTATTGCACCAAACATATAGGTTCATAGCCTTTAAATAGAAATTTCTAGATAACGAGTGTACCATGGTTATCATGTCTACTTACGCCCCCACGCCCGAGGGAGAAGGAGGCATTCTGGGAACTGTTGTCTCAATTTGTCAATCAAATAAATCTACCATGAGATATCTAAATGAAATTCAAATTGGAACTGAAAAAACTTGGAGGTGGGTTTAGGGTACATGTCTAGATTCCAAAGGCTCATGAATTTCAAAGAGGAACTTGATTTCCAAGATTTACCAGCACAAGGCAAAAACTTTACATCGTGTAAGAATAATACTGAACATAATAATAATCCATGAAAAATTAGATAGAATACTAGTATATGACCAAATCATTCAATGGTACCTCGACATATTTAATAAAAATCATGCATTTACATCTTCATATTATTGCCCGATTTCGGTTGAAATGGATAACCATCTACAAAGAAGAATCCAACCTTTCAAATTTGAAAGAATGTGGTTAAAAAGAAAAGATTTTGAAAATATTGTGAAACAAGCATTGAGAACCATGAGGAAGGATCCATTATGTACAAATTGGTTAAGAAAATAGATAAAACCCTAATTGATCTCCGGCCATAATCTAATTCAGGTAGATCCAACCCTTGAAACAATCCAAAAATCAAGCCAATCTCATTAAGAAAAAAGAGAAATCACAGAATTTCACAAAACCTATTGGGGGCAAAGAGCGAAACTCCACCATATTAAGTCTGTGATATAAACTCTAACTTCTTCCATAGGATTGGAAATAGGAGAAGAAACAAGAAAATAATTACAGAAATAAGAAGTAGTAACGGAACACCTATAACTGATAAAGAAAACATAAAGAAAGAAATAAAAATAGATTATCAAAACAAATATAAGAGGTGATCTACCTCTCATTAAATATTTTTAACAAAACTTCATTAGACAAATATTTAGGATGTCCCGTTATTAATGGTAAAGTTAATAAGGAAACTTTTCAAGAACTAAGTCTCGGTTCTAAGAACCAATTTATGAAATGGAAAGACAACTCCTTATTCCAGGTTGGACGTGCAGTTCTAATCCTATCGAATCTATCAGCAAAACCAAACTTTACAATGCAGAGCTTCATGTTACTAGTATCAATCCATAATGAACTTGATAAGATTAATATAAAGAAGAAAATTCCACCCCACTGATTGGTTGGGACTAGGGATGGCAATGGGTCGGGTGATGGACGGGTGGTCCACATCCATCACCCGACCTGATTTTTATATTTGGTCACCCGACCTGACCCGTACCCGAATATGGAATCATCCGAACCCGATCCACCCGATCACCCACGCCCGTGGGTGATCGGGTGGGTCGGGTGATTTTTTGGTGATTTTTTTTTATAAATTTAACTACAGAAATTGTTAAATCACAATTAAAAAAAAGAAAGTAATAATTAAGAAGTCTCATACACGGTAACAAACATAGAAGAATCACAAGTCCATGAGACAATTATAATTAAAGTCTAAAGTCTTCAATATTCATCCAAACATAAAGACAATCCATCTAAATAATTAAGTTGACAAAACAACCTTAAGACATTTTTTCAACTTCACCAACCAACAATCTTCATTCAAGAATCTTGAGTCTTCTCTCCGCTAACCATTAGATTAAATCCTGCATTTAAAAATTAACCAAATATGAATAAACAAAATGGGTGAATCCTTCATTTACAAATAAACAAGTAATGTATTATAACTTATAAAAAAAAAGTAATGTATGATAAAAAATTGACTATTTACTATATTAATATTACGGTTTTTTCGCTTGGTACCCCTGAGGTAAGGCGAAATTCGCGAGGTACCCCAAAAATTTACCTATTTCGCGTGGTACCCCCGAGTTTTGTTATTTTTTCGACAAATGCCCCTCCGTTAAATCTTTAACAGATTTAAAAAAAAATAGTAAAAGCAAAAAAAAAAACAAATGGCGGTTTCCCATCATCTTGGGGCTCCCTCCGTCTCCGGCTTTCCCACCTTCTACAAAGTTCTCATCAATGGCAGTTTCTGTCTATCGATATCTGCGTATTGGTCAACTAATTAACAAAAAAAAGCTTGTGTCTGGCGGCTAAGAGTGCGGTCAAACCACCGGCGGAAGACTCGGAAAGTGAGGAATTCAGCTTAGAGAAGGTGATTGAGCAGTTTAAGGCCATAACTAAGGATGAAGAAAGGGTTCAAATTGAGACTCTGATTTTTTGTAGAATAAGGATGTTGAGCACTTGAAGAAGCTGGGCTTGAATGGGAAGACTGATCTTGAGTCCTTCAAATCTTGTGTTCCGTTGGCCAATTACTCTGATTTGAGGCCTTATCTTGATAGGATCGCCGCCGGCAAGGTCTCCGGTGTTCTCACCGGAACACCAGTTACCACCTTGTCTTTGAGGTAATCATTCAATCTTTAGTAGAATAGGATGAATTGGGAGTTGGGTTTTTCTTGAATTGGTGAAATAAGTGATGAAACATTTCTTGGTATTATGTGAATCATTGCAATTTTCAAATATACAGTTGAATTTTGATGAATTCAATGAGTTGGGTTTTGCTTGATTTGATTAAATGAGTGATACTGTAGAGTACATTTCTGGGTATATTCTGATTTATGTTCTTTTTTCAGTTCTGGTACTAGTGAGGGGAAGCCCAAGATTTGCCCATTTACTGAGGAGTCAATTGATGCTTATGTTCACCCGCCATCAATGAGAACTTTGAAGAAGATGGGAAAGCCGAAGACAGAGGGAGCTTGACAGAGGCTAAAGTCGTGTGCCCAATCAAAGTAAAATCCTTAATAACCTAAACTAGTAGAATAGGCAAGCAAGGGTCGAATCCCACAGGAAAGAGTTGTCTTTCTTTATGTAATTTGTATGCCAAAGTAACAAGGGGGGATTGGTTGATTGTTATCCAAGTAAACAAAGTAAAGAATCAAATATTTGTAATCAAATTGGGAAAAACACTTAGCCAAACAAATATCCACCATTCATTTGATTGATTGATCATAGGTTATTTCTATTCTTTCATTTGATTATTCTTGTCCCTATTCTGAAATAGTTACCAGTCCAACTCGGCCTGACAACCCTTACTATCGAACACATGAGAAACTATCAAGATTTAGAACAATAGCAGCATAGAGCATAGGAATTAACCAGGATACATGCAACACCGATGTTTCACAGCATTTAACACATAATCAAATCTCTTTCATAATAAACTAGTTCAACTAGTCCTAGAATATCATGTTTGCTACAAAAGATAAGGGATTTCAACTCGAAATATCCAAACCCTAGCAATAGACAATTACTAATATCAACTAGCTGGCCAGACCAGTCAAATCAATAAGAATCAATATGAATAAGCTGAAGAGAAAAGATATAATCCAAATGAATAGGAAATAGAGTTATAACCTCACAATCATGAATCAAATGAAGGCTTCAATTGTCGGACTAAGCAAAGGGTGCTTAGTTCTTCATAGTCTTGAAGGGAAAACAATAGTGAATGTAAAACTAAATTTGAATAATGAAAGTGGGTGGGAAAATTAGGTTAAATAACCTAACCCAAAACCTAAAACTAAAAGATAACAAACAAATTCTTAAAAGGAAATAAAATAAAGAAACCGGAATAAAGAATTAAAAGAAAAACGGAAAATAAAATAAAAGTAAACTTTAGATGAAACCCTTCGAACGCGCTGAGTAGATTTCCGCGACCGCAGAAGAATTGCCGCGATCGCGGAAAATTCCTTTTCTGACTCCTTTGCTCTCGGCTTTTCCGTGACCAAAATCCTTGCTCGTCCGCGATCGCGGATTGTCGCGTTCTTCACTTCTCGCCTCGTCTCTTCACCGCGACCGTGACCCTCAGCCCCGCGACCGCGGTTTCTTCTCTGTTGCTCCACTTGGCTTCTTTCTCCAGCTCTTCCTTCGTCTTCTATGTGGTTCTCTTCACATCTTCTTGATGTCTTCATTTAAGCTTCTCCAAACCACCATATCAGCACTTCTACTCCAAAACTCCAATCTCCACAATAACTAAACATCTCCAAATGGTACCCAAAACACCGGTAACAACTCCTAGATATACCCTACAAAGTAGCGCTGATCAAATTCTCCCATGCTTAAACCTTGCTCGTCCTCGAGTAAGCTAAAAAAAACCTACTCCAATAAAATCCCCAAGGTCTCAGGAAGCATAGCAAAACTCTCTCCACTAAGAATTACACCTAAACATGAAACTCCAAGGCACCAAAACAATAAACACAACACAACACACAACCAAACATACAACATCCAAGCTTAAAGGAAAGCAGAGTACTTCCCCCAAGCTTATCCCAAATACCATAGAGTGAATAAACATCTAATCCTAGCCTCCATCTATCTTCTTATGCCTCCCAGAGTGGCCTACTCGAATCCTCCTTATATCTCCTCTTCTTATGTCACCACGCTAGGAAAAATGAGGAAACCTAATAATCACTCTTCTTCTTTTCACTCATTTTGCCAAGGCGTCCTTTCGGGTTTTCACCAAGCCACTCATTTCATTTTTCAATAGATGGGCTCACATAAAACTCACATCACTCTTGACCAATTATTACCCCAGCCTAATGTTGGTCCAAGCCACCTGCTTATTACCTAAGCCGCCCTTTCAGATTTTTTACTTATCTCAGGATTTCTATTTTTGCCTTTTTTTTCAAATTTTTGGCTTTTTCATTTTCTTCATTTTTTTCCTTTCTCCTCAGCGACTAGCAAGTATAGAACACTCCCCTATACTTAAACATTGCATTGTCCTCAATGTAATGAAAGACAAAAAAGATGAAGCACAAGGAAAGGCAATGAAGTACTCATAACTGTCGCCGAGTTGGCTTGGACACGGAAAGTTGTTGCTGGCGGTATATCAATGAAAGTACATGTCTCTGGTGTCGCGCCGGTCCTCAAACAATCTCTACCGTGCAACCAAATAGATCCACTGTAAGGTGTAGTGGTATATCAAAGAGATTGGGGTTGCACAACCTTCAATGAACACATAAATGGAGCCCAGATGTAATCGTGGTGTGGGCTCTGGTGTTCCTCCTCGCCAGCTGTCGAATGTCGGGCCATCATCGGTGCCAAATACAAATGTGGGGCTAATGTCTCCTCCTTGGCAATCATGATGCGCACCGTCTCTCAAAATAAAACGCAGACATTTGGGCCGCGATCGCGGAAAAAAAACGCCGAACCTTTTTTTTTTTTTTTTTTAAGGATTTTTTTTTCAACTAAACCCTAAAATCGCCGCAGCGGCCGCGATCGCGGATTCTTCTGGTATTGTTTGCCGCGGTCGCGGGGCTGAGGCCGCGATCGCGGTTTTTCTTTTGTTCTTCGTGCGGGTTAGTCGAGAGACGAAACGAAAAACAAATGCAGAAGTGAAATAAAGCAAGATAAAACAATAACAACTAACGACATGAAAACGAACAGACATGAAAAGAAATACATACCTCGGATTGCCTCCCGAGCAGCGCCTTAGTTATTGTCGTGGCTCGACTTGGTACTCTCCCACTCAACTTGGGTTGCTCACATCAATTGAGAACTTGTGGTTTCCATCCGGAGGGTGTCGCTTTGAATCATCTATGTTGAATCCGACCCTCACCCCGTCGAATTCCATTGTGAGCGAACCACTGCTCACATCAATCTTTGTCCCTGCCGTGTTCATAAACGGCATTCCTAGCATCACAGGGGCTGCATTCTTGTCCTGCCCCGTATCCATCACAAAGAAGTCCGTAGGGAAGAACAATTTATCAACCTCTACCATCACGTCTTGCACCACTCCTTTGGGGTAGACATAGGAATCACTAGTACAAATTTAGTGTTTTATCACCTTTTTTTTTATCCCGGTTATGTGTAGGACTGTCTTAAAAAGATTTTGGAACGTTTTTATCACGGACCGTCCGCATATCCGTGATTAAAAATTAAGGCGCAAAAAGTCAAAAACAATATATCCCGGTTCTAAACAATCCGGGATAAAAAAAGTGTGATAATAATATTTTTTATACGCGCGGCACATTAACAATTGGCATATGATATTAATCTTTTAATTTTTGGAAATTAATTTACAAAATTGTCCAAAAGCACATAACAGACCAAAAATTAAATCTTCCATCCCTCCTCTAATCGATCGTCTCTCGCCCTAGCTTTGCCGCCCTCTTCGCAGCTCTCGTCGGCGTCACCTTCTTCCCTCTTCACAGCTCTCGTCGGCGTATCCCCCATCGGCGTCACCTTCTTCCTAACCCCCATCGGCGTCGCCTTCTTTGTAGCCCCCATCGGCGTCGCCTTCTTCCTAGCCCCCGCTGCTCTCCCCACAACCATCATCGGCGCAACTAGCTACTTCAAGCCTCACTCCGACCACAAAAGAGAGAGAGGACACTGGAAATCCGGCCAAAATTCCGGCCAAAATTCCGCTGCTCTCCCCAGCAATTTGGAATGACAATTTCAAGGTATCCCAACCCTAATTTTGTATATGTTCTTTTGCTGATTGAAGATGAAACAACCTATTTTCTTCTTCCTAATTGCTCTTGCGGGATTCAAGCACTTTTACATATGTTTGCGCCCACAAGGTGTTTGTAGAATTGTCTTAGGTTGTAAGAGTTCAAGTAATGACTTCACAATTTTCACTTCAAATTACTAGGCTGTATGGTTCTGGCGTGAAGCCCTCGGTAAAGGAAAAAAGTGCATTAATTCAAGCTCCATTGGTTTTAAGCTGGAGGTGTGCGATTTTCAATTTCTAGGGCTTCATGTCTCTTTAGCTCTTTGTATTTTTCAAGGGTTTAATTTACATCAGAACTTTGTGTTTTTTATTCTTATCATCTCTTCATTCTTTTGATGGAGTTTGTGATGGCTCTATGTTGGTTTCCGTTGTTTTGAGCATATCTTCCTTGTGGAAACTACTGCTATGAGACTCTTCTTGTGTAATTTTCTTCGCTGGAAAAAATTTATCACAAGGCTTTTGATAAATTTTCTTCTATGTAATTTTTTGTCCATGTTTTTTTCTCTTAACATTAGTTACAATTGTGCTTGTAAAGAGCGTTTTAGCTTATAATTGTCCTTTTTGTTCTGAAGGGACACAAGAACAAGAATTTAGAAGACCGTAGCGGCATTGGATTCTAAGGAAGAGACGACGTTGTTGTCTTGTTGCAAACCAGCAATTTGGAGCGACAATTTCAAGGTACCACAAGAACCAATTTCTTCTTCCTAATTGCTCTTTACATCGTATAATATACTATCTGTTTTAGAATGATAAGTTTTTTTATGTCTCAAATACTGTTTCTTAGGCAATTGATTCCCCTTCCTGATGTTGATTTATTTCAATAGATAAATCTTTTGATCCATTTTACTAGCAAACTCCTACACTTGCACACTGCTACTTGTGTTGCAAAATATAATGAAAGAAGTTGTAAAGAAGACTAATGTTTTATATGAAGCAAAAAGTGCATCTGTAGCTCAATCTCACAATGTGTCTATATACTCAATCCTTTGCACACTCATCACCTATTAAACTGTAATAAGATAAACCAAGGTCATAACAAAACAATAAAATGTTACAGTGAAATTACACCATCGCGCATTGGATCCTGGGTGTTTTAAAGTTCAAGTAATCACCCCTATGCCAGGAAAGGGAGAAGTAGGGCTTCCACGACCTACTGATGAAGTTCAGACAGTTTTTCAGGCCATTGACGGATTTGTTGCATGGCCAATTGAACTTGTTTCAACAACTACGGTATATCTAAATTTGATATTGTTGGTTACATATTTTTTTTGTTTCAACTGAGTTAAATCTTATTTTTGTCTCTAATTTCAAGGATTTGGAAAAACCCCGAAAGGAAGCACCGAAAATTGCGGTAAACCCAGTAGTTGCGACCAATGAATCTATCATCCATCTTTCATCGAGAAGAGATATGGTCGAATCCTACACCAATAGAATGCCAAACTTTTTTTGGTACCATCGTGCCATGGGGAATACAATACGCAACATAAAGTTGTCTAATGTGATCATGGGTTATGAACACACAATTTCAGTTGGTAAGATTGACGTTGGGCAATTGTTGGACGGAAAAGAAATAACCGCAACTCATACATCATTATATATCAAGTAAGTTGATGATATATTATACTAATTATAATTAATTTTTCAAGACGGTAAGTGATTTTTGTTGTGCTTGTAGATACTTGTGGGACACACATTGTCACAATGTGGATCATATGTACGGATTCCTTTGTCCATCAAGTGTATCTCCCGGAGAGAGTCGTAAGACGTTGACTGACCGCCAACAATATATTGCTAACTCAATTAGAGGAGACATCGAGATGAAAATGGTCTTAGCACCATACAACTTTGGGTATCAATCTACTTATCTCTTTCTTTATATTTGTATCAAAGTACCTTCTATAAGCTATAGTTACATTCACACTTGAGGTATGTCCAGGTCGCATTGGGTATTACTGGCTATTAATGTCAAAGATGACACTGTCTACTACCTTGATCCACTTCGAGGAGAGATTCCTATGGATGTCCAGATTTTCATTGACACGTAAGTTTATATAATTAAAATTAGTTTATTTGTTATATAATGCAATGTTATATCTTGTACTTTCTTTTCTTATAAAAATAACTCCGTCGCCAGGAGCTTAAGGATGTTTTGGGCTGGTAAAATTCAAAAGAAATCTCGCCAACACACACGATGGGTTAAGATAAAAGTAAAAATATTATCTATTGTAGACTTTTATTTGAAAGTTGCCTGATATTTTGTTGGATACTAATATATTTATTTGTATAATTGTAGTGTCCTCGCCACACTAGCAAGGTTGATTGTGGATACTATGTGTTGCGATTCATGCGGGAGATCGTTGATAAACGATAAACGAATTCGATCCCAGAAGAGGTATTGGATATTTGACAAATTATCTCAAGGATGTCTTATTGTCTAGATTGACATTATGCGTATATATATATATGAAGTGATGAGTTTCTGATTTGTTTTGTGTGGGGACATGCTTTGGGAACGGAGGATGTCAAAGCTGAAAATATCATTTTTTGTTTGGTGTGGGGACATCCTTCATATATATATATATATATATATATATATATATATATGAAGGAGGCTATTTGATAAATTACCTCCTCTGATCTAGTAGTTTTACTGTTTTAGGCACAAGTTCTTTCAGTTATTGTGCTATATAGTAATTTCTTTTGTTAGTGTTGACTATTTTTGGTAACTTTTGTTTATTTTAATTATCTATTTTTTTCTCGAATGGTGCAGCTACGTTACTATACATGCTGTCTAACTTGTCTTTAAATTTGCAGTATTATTCAAGAAAGGAAAAGTATACACAAGAAGAAATTGATCAAATTCGAGTGGAGTGGATGGAATTTTATAGTGAAATTACTGACAGTTAGGTAAATTTCTTATCTTTTAGTACCATATATGGTTTTAAATCATTTTAAAGGTTTTTAAATTTCGTGCATATATAAGTAAGAATGAAGTTACACGTTTGTTTAAATCATTTATACATGTAATCTGAACTAATATATATGTTCTATTGTCTTAACTTGTTCAGGTCCTCAATTGCTAGCAAGGGATTCAAATTCTTCAGATTTCAACTCTTAACTCAAGTATTAGTAGATGCAAACTTATTTAGTATATTTTTAGTTGGAGTGAACACATTTTTGAAATAGATTATATATTGATTCTTAGCAATCATAGGTACAACTTTGATTTACTTTAATATTCGACTATTTAACTCGATTTGAACTCGTGTTCTCTATATCTTCTTATGAAGTATATGAAATATAATTTTTGACATAATATTGTGTGGTTCGTTATGAGATGAGAAGTGTGTATGTTGTATTCCTTTGACGAATCAAAGATGAAATGTGGGTGAAATATGTATATAGTACAGGGGACAGGCAAGCAGGCAAATTAGTGCATTGGGAACTTAAACTAGAAGGTTTTATATCCCGGATATTAATTAACCGTACTAAAATGTTTTTTCGGACTAGTTGTATATATCCCGGATACCGAAAACCGTGATAAAAACATCTTTAATCTGGCGCGAATTTTCATATCATACATCTCGCTATCAATAACCGTGATAAAATGATATTTACGCGCGCTCGAATTTGATCTTTTATCACGGTTATAAAAACAAGACATCACGGTTCGTAACCGTGATATTAACCAATAAGGGACCGCGCATGCCTTCTTTAATACCGGTTTTTATGACTATATATCACGGTTGTAGGACCGTGATAAATAATATGTGTTTATCACGGATGTGAGACGGTTTCTTTTTTATCACGGAACTAAATATCTCGGTTCACAACCGGGATAAATGAAGGCACGGAACCGGGATAAAACACTAAATTTGTACTAGTGAATTGTCCTCCAGCTGGATCACAATCCCTGTCTTATGTAATGGTCCGACCTCCAGAGACTCGTATAGGGAGAGAGGCAGCACATTAATGGAGGCACCCAAATCAAGCATGGCCTTGTCAAACAAGGTGCCCCCAATCTTGCAAGGAATAGTGAACATGCCTGGATCACTCGCCTTTTTTGGTAACCGCTTTTGGAGCATAGCGGAAACATTCTCATTGACCTGGACCTTCCTCTTCTCCTTTACCACTTTCTTCCTCTTTATCGTGCATAGCTCCTTCAAGAATTTAGCATAACGAGGGATGCTATTAACCAGCTTGAGTAAAGGAATGTTCACCTCGCAGTTGTTGAAGGTCTCGAACAGGTCCTTATTATTCTCCACCCTTCTGGTGTCCTTCAGAGCCTCGGGAAAGGGTGCGGGAGGCTTCAGTGTGCTGAGCGGAGGGAAGTTGGGACGCACATATTCATCGCGGGTGTTTTCGAGAGGTGCTGGGGCTCCAGGGGCATTTCCGCGATCGCGGATATATGTCTGTGGTCGGAGAATGTTTTTGAACAACTCCTCGTCTCCAGTGAGTGTTCCGCGATCGCGGAATTCTGTCTGCGGTCGCGGATTACTCTCGAACAGCTCCTCTTCAGAGTAGATTTTTCCGTGATCGCGGAAATCTGTCCGCGGTCGCGGAAAAGCGTCGATTTTCTCCTCTTCGTCAGTAGCCAATCCGCGGTCGCGGCCTTCTTCTCCGCGGTCGCGGAGAACCTTCTGTTGGCCACGACTGACGTCCACTTCTGTATCGCTCCTCAGCATCATGGCACAAACATTCTCCCTCGGGTTGACTACCGTTTGAGATGGTAGTTTCCCCGACTCCCGAGCTTCAAGCTTGCTCACTGCTATGGAAATCTGCCCCACTTGCTTTTCCAGGTTCTGAATACTGGATTTCGTCTCTTGCTGATGCTGGATCAACGCTTGAAGTTGTGACCCCATGAAGTTCACATTGCCAGCCAACGTCGTGACACTCTGGGCAAGGGCTCTGATCTGGTCCTCACTCGACATAGAAGAACTTGCACCTTGGCCTTGGGGTCTTTGGTCATATGGAGCTCGAAAGTGTTGTTGTTGACCCCCAGGCTGCTGATGTTGTTGTGGGCGGGGCATAAATTGTGGTGGCCTCGGTTGATAATCATGATTCTCCTGGCCTTGAGGAGTACTCTGCTGGTTCCCGTACCTTAGATTAGGGTGATCTCTCCACCCTGGATTGTACGTGTTGGAGTACGGGTCATATCTGGGCCTTGAAGGGCCGTATCCCCCAATGGCATTCACCTCAGCAGTGGGCTCCTGCAACGTGGGACATGCATCGGTTGGATGCGTCGTGTCATAGCATATCCCACATGATTTGACTTGCTGCTGGCCATCCTTCATCATGTACCTCCTCATCATCTCCTTCATCTCAGCCATCTCAGAGAGTAGAGTGAAATTTGGCTGAGAGTCTGCAGCCCTCGCTGATTGGGCGCCCGCACTCTTACTGAACTATCTTGAGCCCTCAGATAGCTCAAAGAAAACCTCATATGCCTCAGCTGGAGTCTTGTTCAAGATGTTCCCTCCACAGGCAGCGTTCACCATTCGACGCTCGTCATCAAGAAGACCTCCGTACAAATAAAGTACGAGGTCCTGGTCGGAGTAGCCGTGGTAGGGGCAGCTAGAGATCAGCCTCTTGAACCTCTCGTAGTACTCATACAACGACTCAGCAGCCTGTTGTTCAATGTTGCTAATGCTCCTCTTCAGGCTGTTGAGCTTAGTTGCAGGGAAGTACTTCTCTAGGAAGACCTTCTTCATATTGGCCCACGTGTCAATGCTCCCTGGGGTCAAGTAGTAGAACCAGTCATTGGCCGAATCCTTCAGAGAGAAAGGAAAGGCCCTCAGCTTGATCTGGTCTTCAGTCACTCCTCTAGGCTTCATGCTGGTACAAATGACATGGAACTCCGACATATGCTTATTGAGGTCTTCTCCACTCATCCCATGGAAGTGGGGGAGTAAGTGGATCAACCCTGACTTGAGCTCGAAGTTGACGCCATCGGCCAGCTCAGTGAACTGCATAGCCAATGGTTGCTGTTGCAGGTTAGGGGCAGTCAGCTGCCTCAACGTGGGTGCTTCGTTAGTGATCAGCGCTACTTTGTAGGGTTTAACTAGGAGTTGCTACCGGAGTTTATGTACCATTTGGAGGTGTTTAGAGCATAACTATGGAGAATGGAGTTGAGGAGTAGAAGTGTAGATATGGTGGTTTGGAGAAGCTTAAATGAAGATATATTAAAGAGAGAAGGAAGCCACCCAAGAAGACGAAGTATAGACCCAACTGGGTCTACGGAAGTGCAGCCGCGACCGCGGAAAATATTCCTTGACCGCGGAAAATCCTTTCAACGAGCACACTTCGAGAGCAGGGTTCTGATTTCCGCGACCGCGGAATACTTTTCGCGATCGCGGAATCACACGGAGGCGATCCACGCGAGAAGTTCCGAAGTTGCTCGTCTTGACTTCTTCCGATTTTTGTTTATTTTTATTATTTCGAACCTTATATTTTATTTCCTTTTAGACTACTTTTGTTATCTTTCCACTTGAGTTTTAGGGTTAGGTTATTTAACCTAGTTTCCCTTTCATTGTTCAAAATCACGTTTTAGCATTCATCAGTTTTCCCTTTGAAGTTTATTATTTTTCCTTTGAACTATGAAGAACTAAACACTTTTGCTTAGTCCGACAATTGAAGCCTTCATTTGAATAATGGTTGTGAGATTCTAATTCTATTTCTTTTCCTTTGAATGTATTGATTCTGTTGTGCTTCATCCCATTGATTCTTACTGATTTCGCTTGTTGGACGCAGCTAGTTGTTATTGGTAATTGTCTATTGCTAGGGTTTGGTAATTACTGTTTGAGTTACCTTATTCATGTGTAGCAACTGCAATATTCTAAGAACTGTTTGGGACTAGTTTATTGTAGGGAGAATTAATTGCATGCAATAGTATGACTGTTTGCTACTCTTGCATGTATCTATCGAAATTCTTGTGCTCATTGCTGCTATTGAATTTACGCGTGAGGTTTGCATAGTTATTTAATAGTTAGTATTCTCAGGGTCTGTTTGTCCTGTTTATAACTTATGAAAAGGAATAGGAACATTCATAGGAAGGAATTAGAGAGAATCTAGGATCAACCAATCTCATGAATGGTGGATATTTGTCTGGCTAAGTACTTTTCCCAAATTGATTACATATTTGCTTTGTTTTACTTTACTTTGTTATTTACTTTGTAAACGAATCAACCAAAACCCCCCTTGTTACCTTTGACATACAATTGTGCACTTAGAAAGATTACTTCCTCCCTGTGGGATTCGACCCTTGCTTGCCTTTGCTACTTGTTTAGGTTTGTTTAGGAATATTTTGTTTAGGCGCCTCGACAACGCCTATCAGTTAGCCATCTCAAAAGTTGGGTTATCAAAGACCAAAGATCTGTTTACTTTGCGGCTCCTAGAAAACGTCCTCTCAATCTCTGTATCCAAAGCTAAAAGTGGAGAGTCAGTAGCATGGGTGTGGACCATAAGATAGGTCCACACAAAAATTTGCACACAAACACACACAAAGAAAAAATCAAAACTTGCCTCCCCGGCAATGGCGCCAATTTGACAAAGGCTAAAGTCGTGTGCCCAATTAAAGTAAAATCATTAATAACCTAAACTAGTAGAATAGGCAAGCAAGGGTCGAATCCCACAGGGAGGAGTTGTCTTTCTTTATGTAATTTGTATGCCAAAGTAACAAGGGAGGGATTGGTTGATTGTTATGCAAGTAAACAAAGTAAAGAAGCAAAGGTTTGTAATCAAATTGGGAAAAACACTTAGCCAAACAAATATCCACCATTCATTTGATTGATTGATCCTAAGTTATTTCTATTCTTTGCTTTGATTATTCCTGTCCCTATTCTGAAATAGTTACCAGTCCAACTCGGCCTGACAACCCTTACTATCGAACGCACGAGAAACTATCAAGATTTAGAACAATAGCAGCATAGAGCATAGGAATTAACCAGGATACATACAACACCGATGTTTCGCAGCATTTAACACATAATCAAATCTCTTTCATAATAAACTAGTCTAACTAGTCCTAGAATATCATGTTTGCTACAAAAGATAAGAGATTTCAACTCGAAATATCCAAACCCTAGCAATAGACAATTACTAATATCAACTAGCTGGCCAGACCAGTCAAATCAATAAGAATCAATAGGAATAAGCTGAAGAGAAAAGATATAATCCAAATGAATAGGAAATAGAGTTATAACCTCACAATCATGAATCAAATGAAGGCTTCAATTGTCGGAATAAGCAAATGGTGCTTAGTTCTTCATAGTCTTGAAGGGAAAACAATACTGAATGTAAAACTAAATCTGAATAATGAAAGTGGTTGGGAAAATTAGGTTAAATAACCTAACCCAAAACCTAAAACTAAAAGATAACAAACAAAGTCTTAAAAGGAAATAAAATAAAGAAACCATAATAAAGAATTAAAAGAAAAACAGAAAATAAAATAAAAGTAAACTTCGGATGAAACCCTTCGGACGCGCTGAGCAGATTTCCGCGACCGCGGAAGAATTGCCGCAATCGCGGAAAATTCCTTTTCTGACTCCTTTGCTCTCGGCTTTTCCGCGACCAAAATCCTTGCTCGTCCGCGATCGCGGATTGTCGCGTTCTTCACTTCTCGCCTCGTCTCTTCACCGCGACCGCGGCCCTCAGCCCCGCGACCGCGGTTTCTTCTCTGTTGCTCCACTTGGCTTCTTTCTCGAGCTCTTCCTTCGTCTTCTACGTGGTTCTCTTCTCATCTTCTTGATGTCTTCATTTAAGCTTCTCCAAACCACCATATCTGCACTTCTACTCCAAAACTACATTCTCCACAATAACGCTCTAAACATCTCCAAATGGTACCCAAAACACCAGTAACAACTCCTAGATATACCCTACAAAGTAGCGCTGATAAGAGCTCCGAGAAGATGGGAAATCGTCATTTTTTTCTTTCTTTTACTCGTTTTGTTTAGAAAATCTGTTAAAGATTTAACGGAGGGGCATTTGGCGAAAAAAAATAAAACTCAGGGATACTACGCGAAATAGGTAAAACTTTGGGCCACCTCGCGAATTTCGCCTTACCTCAGGGTATCAGGCGAAAAAACCGTTAATATTATCATATTGAAGTTACTATGCAGTTAACGTGCATATGTTGTCATATTGACTATCTAGTATATTAATATTATTAAAAAATTGACTATTTACTATGCACAATATGTTATCCAGCTTGAATCGGCTTGATTTTCATTCTCTGGATATTATTTTTATAAACTATAATAGTGGACTGGTAGATATAAATATAAGTATATAACAACTTGATTTCCATTCTCCTAACCAGAATTGTTTAAAGAACTCAAGAAGAATATCACAATGAGTGCAGTCAGCCTCCACTCTCTCAGTACTGACACACTGTTTCACCACCTTCAGAACAATTTTCTTCATTTCTTCATCAGGCGACTGGAATTATCGAATCACAATAAACATAACCTCCTTTGTGTAATAACTAGCATACAGGACATCCATCAAAGGAATGATAAAACCAATAGCCTTCAAGAAGGCAGCCAAAACCTACCATGCATATGCGACCTGATACCCTTCAAGTAGACTCTAACTCAAAATTTGATAATTTCATATTATAAGATGAAATCACTGGAAGCAGGTTATATACACCTAAACAAAATTAGAGATTAAAGTTCATACACGATTAAAAAATTGATGGATTTACAAGATTAAAGTTCAGACAGTATCGGGTTTGGATGTTCAAAGGAAGCGAATGAATGAAACTTAACTCTTGGGGGAGGAGGTGGCGGGCCGGCGACGCTGCGGAGTTGGAGAAGTGGGACTCGGAGAGGGTCGATCCGGCGGCGCTATGGAGACTCGGAGAGGGTCGATTCGGTGGCTATTACAATGTGTTTGGCAAATGGTTAATGGGTAGAAACGGAAGGGAAGGAAAATATAAAAAATGATGAGAAGGAAAAGAAAGGGAGAGAATGAGAAGTGAAGGGAAGGATTTCAACTTTTTCTCTTGTTTGGATAGAAGAGAATTTTAAGAGAGAGGGAAATGAAAATTAGTTGATATTAATTTTTTTTTTAAAATTTTGAATGGGTCTATTTGTAGTTTCTATCCAAATTCCACCAATTTGGTGGGATTCAATTTCCCTTCAATTCTCTTGTGATTTTCCCCTTGTTTTTGTTAAAATCCACCCAATTTCCCTCATAAAATTTAACCAAACAAGAGAACACAATTCCCTTGCTTCCCCTCCCTTCAAATCTCCTCTCAATCCCTCGATACAACCATGGAGGACGTGGCTCTTAGGGAGCAACCATGGAGAAGACGAACAAGCTAATGGTAATGGAAAAGATGGGAGTTGGTGAAGCAGAAGAAGTGAACGGCTGTAGAAACTAGAAAGTAGAAACGAAAGAAAGAAATAGGAGGGGAGGGGCACAATTAGGGTTTGCTTTTATATTAGGTTTAAAAATAAATAAAAATATATATAATATATCGGTGGTCGGATCGGGTGGTCGGATCGGGTGGTCGGGTCGGGTGATCGGGTCGAGTGATCGGGTCGGGTCGGGTGGATGATAGTGGTCACCCGAATCCGACCCGGTCCATCACCTGATCATCCAAAACCCGATTTTCATCCATGTTTTTTCGGGTTTTCACCCGTTTTTTTGGGTCGGTTTTTTCGGATGTCCGTCGGGTGCGGGTGAAACTGCCATCCCTAGTTGGGACAAAATATGCAAACCCAAGTGCCAAGGTGGACTAGGAATTAGGAAAGCTAAAGCCATGAACCAATCACTCCAAATGAAACTCATATGGAAAATAAAAGCATAACTAGGTAATCTCACGGTTAGAATTGTAACCGAAAAGTATCTAATTAAAAACTACTACTATCTTTGAGTATATCAAGAAATCAAATACCTCTTGGCAATGGGGGAAACTTATGGAACCAATAAACACTTTCTTCCATGGCCTTGCATGGCTATGCCAACAAATTTGTTAGATGAAATACAGAATGATCAACTGATGAATAAAAATATAAAAGTGAGTAAAAATATAAAAACTGATAGAAATCGGGATATTCTAGAACTTCGTAAGATATTACCCCGAAATATAGTCTCAATGATATCCCATATACCGACTCCTAAAAATGCTATCCAGGATCGGCTTCATTGGCGACAAATTAAGAACAAATGGTTCTCTACCAAAATGAGCCTTCGAACTTATAACTAACAAAACGACATCAACTTGTGATGATGTTTCTTGGGTTTGGAAACTTAATGTGGTGCCAAAGATCAAGAACTTCATATGGGAAATCGTAAATAACGGAATTCCTACCAAAGCTATGTTGAATATGAATGGTGTTCCTATACCCCTCTAGTGCACCTTCTGTGATAATATGCATGAGGATCTTGCTCATATCCTTATAAAATGACCACACACTAGAGATATTACCAACATTATTACCTGAAAAACGAGATCTATATTACAAAATATAGATACAAATAATAAAAAACCAATTCAACTGCTAAATGAAATATCATCTAGAATTACTAAAAATGAGTTTGTTGAATTAGCTACCTTCTGGTGGTGCATATGGTTCCAAAAAACTCAAAACATATTTGGACATGGCAATTTCAAACCAATCAGAGGGATTTTTAGCTTCATTAAAAATAAAGGTGCATGAATTTTAGATGATATATTACCAACATTTATAATATCCAATTGTAGAACTCGAAGAAAAAAAATTCATTCTGGATACTGAGGTGACGAATAGTAATAGAAAAACCCAACAACCTAAGAAAACTATGTAACACCCCCAAATATATAACCTTGAAAGTATTATCGCCAGTGACCTCAGATTCCACATCCGAAGCCACCCAAGGCTTAACCAATTTATACAAATCATAAAACAACATTTAATACGAAATATCATAACATTTGATTAAATCAAAGTCTCGGAATTACATCCACAATTCCAAATACAACCAAAATACATAATATGTTTCAATACAACAGAAGTCTTTTAAATAAATAACAAAAATGTCTTGATCGGAGCGATCACCCGCCTAGGATCTCAACCTTGATAAAACTCTTAAAAACTCCATCTGCCTTCATCGTCATTTCTAGCCTTCACGTAACGGGAGTTTACCTGATGTGCCGTATGAGACGGATGACACCAGCCAACCATGCAAGGAATAACACCAGGTTGGTTAGTCTAATGAAAGACTATGCAAGGGTAAAACAGAAAGGTTCTAATGTAGGCGTATTAGGTTAGACCCATCGCTTCTCGAATGAAAGCCGATGACGATAGTAAACCTCAATACCTCTACAGAATGATTCAAAGAAGAATGATCAAGAGAAGACTCCTAAAGATCGAGTCTAAAGGAAACATATGAAGAGAAGACTCCAAGAGATTGAGTCTTATCGGAAAGTATGACAAGTGTTCGAGAACATTAAAGTTTCACACAAGCGTTTAAAAAGACTTGCCCATTTGGGTCCACGACCAACCTCACCGCGTAATGCGAATTCAGATTTGGAAGGAGGACTTACTTTAGTCGAAGTCCAGACGAGTTTCTAAGTTGTACTTCTCGCCCAAGGTTCATTAATTATGTGGATAGTGGCACTTATCTTATTTTAGTGACAAAGCGTACATTCACGTTATAAGCTTTTATATATCATCTCATCGCGAGAGATATTGAAGGGAATAAATCCCGAGAATCGGCACCAGCTGTGTGCACCTACCCTGAGTAAGGGCAAGGTCATGACCAGAGAAAGTACTAGGGAAAAATCCTCCTAGCACCAGTTATAAAGAAACAATTAGACCTCGCAAGTACATAGCGTTCCTACGAATACTCGTTCTAACTAAACAGTTCAGATCACACAATAGTCCACATCAATACCATCATGGCAACAATATATATATATATATATCTATAATAGCGTTGTTTCTAGCAGTATATACAACCTATTATAATATCTCTTTTAATCGTATCAAATACGTTTATCAAAACTGTTCCCAATAAAAACAATATTCATCCCATTTAATTAACAATTAAAACAATTGATAATTAATAGAAATATGGAATGATAAGCAAGAACGAACCGCCACTTGCCTTAGATTACACGAACGATTGACGAAGACGGGTTTCTGGGTCCGGAACGGGAACAGAACTCGGATTACAGATTCCTACGGAACGACCCATAATGAAACCCTAGGTTAGATTCGACATTTAAAATGATACGAATCGAAGAAGGAACAAAGGCCCCGACCGAGACCGACAAGCCCAAAGCCACGATCGCGATTGCCCAGGCAATCCGCGGTCGCGACAGGGATTCCGCGGTCGCGGCCGTCGAGGACAAGGCCACCGCGGGTGTCATGACAGCGGCCGCGGACGCGGCCGACCTTGTCACTGCCGCGGTCGCGGCAGTTCATGTCCGCGGTCACGGACATGAACTTCGACGACTCGAAAGGCAGAAATCTCACCGGGGGCGACGCGACGGGGCTCGATTCGGATGGGGCTCGACTCCTGAGCACCTTGCACCTCCAATGCACCACCTTGAGAGCACCACCACCTCCAACAAGAGCTCCGACGACAGCTTGAAGATTTCCGGCGAGAGCTTCGACCTCCGGTGAGCACGAAAACGAGAGAGAATCTGAGAGGGAGAGAGTGATTTCGTGTGCCCTTCAACCCTCAATCCGACCCCCTTTTATAGCCAAAGGAAGATCTCTCCCAGCCCAGATCAACGGTGGCGCGAACGGCGAGGAGTCAGATGACGCAACGTTGGTGTGTTGGAGTTTTCCGCGGTCGCAGAAAATTCCTGTGCCCAACCCTTCTGAAACCCACATTTCCGCGGTCGCGGAAATGCTGCCGCGGTCGCGAAAATGCCTTTTCCGCGTCTTTTTGCTCGGGGAAAGGTTTGACGTTGGTTTTAAACCCCGAATTAAATATATTTGTACCCAAACAAATATTCCAAGCCCCGAAAAATACGTCTAATGTATTTTATATCACTCAGGGAATTTTACAGAGATCAATCTCGATACAGAAATCCGAACCTCGCCAAAAACGATACGATCACAGAACGAGGGTTGCGTAAATTACCCAAATACCCTTACTAAAAATGAGGGGTATTACAAACTATAAATTTAAGATGGAATAAACCACATCCCGAATACTAAGAAATAAATTTTGAACGATCTAGATTGGCTAATGGTAATGCAACCTCTAGATTCATCATTAGAAACGAAAAAAGCTTATTCTATTAAAATAAAGGCTATAAAATGTGGCAACAATAGTACCCTCATGGAAAAGGCAATTAATGTTCGTTAAAGTGTCCTCTGTACTAGATCTTAATAATATTCCATTGAGGGCGACAACTTGTTTGTTATTAATATTTTTGCAGGTTTTTGGTCCTGCCCTTGGGAGATTGTAATGGTGATTGTAATGGTGATTTCCATTTAAAGTAAACTGAAGGCTTACATTTACAAAAGCTAGTATAGATTTATGAATATGGAATTTGTTTTGTTCAAGTTCATGTTGTACAAAAGATTGAATATGAGAAGTGATTGTATGATTGGTTGGTAGATTTAATGTTGATGTACTAAATATGTTTGGATATTTTATCATCTATGGATTATGTGTGACATAGGGAAAGAACATTTCAATTTAAGTCTTCATGGTTAGTGAAAATTCTGGTAGGATGCACCAGAAGTTTGTTTTATATTTGTCGTGAGTATTCTATGTAGTTGAATGCTTCTCGAATCAAGGTTCTCCAAAGCTCAAGGTGATTTGGTCAACTCGATGAAAGAAAAAGCATCCAATGAACTCTTGCATGTAAGTGGTGACCATCATCATTATAAGAAGCTCTTGAAGGATCTCATTGTTCAGGTATGGAAAGTATGAAAGAAGTCTGTCTGTTGTAGTTGATTGCATATGTGGGATTTTGCTAACTATCTATATCCTTGTGTCTATTTAAGGGCATGTATCTTGAATGCTGTTACTTGAGAATATGATTTGTTCTTTTTGTGTGATTTACTTGATGAAATGTTTGACTAGAAATAACGACACAATTGTTGATTTATGTTGTTGAAGGTTACTAGAATTGTAATTTGACAATGTACGGGTAGGAGAAAATATGTGAAACCAACTTACCGTATTCATCCTTGCCTTCCTTTTTCTCCAAATGGATTGATATTTCTAATAGCTATCTGGTATCGAATCAAATTACTCTCAGTTGGGGTTTGGATAATAATGAGTTGCTAAATAATTTGATGCTAAGTCATATGTTATAAACTCTAATATTTGAAATTACCAATGGAGTGCTAAGTAGTATTTTCTTAGTTTAAACACAAACTTAGGGGATACTGCCAAAATAAAGAATATTTTTTCTTCTTTGTTTCATACTTAGAAATTTGAATAGTGAAATCCCTTATTTTAGAGTTAATTGTAGCTATGGTTAATTTGAATAGTGAAATCCCTTATTTTAGAGTTAATTGTAGCTATGGTTATGACATTAAGTGATGTTGAATTATGATATTACATGGATGTACTTTATATAATAACATGAATAAAATTAGAAAGCATTTCAATGGTAATATATTTTTTGCTTAGGGTGACAAAAAATTATTAGTCGGTAACAAGAGATATAAAGTTTCAAGTAATATCACTATAGGTTGACAAGATAATTCAAAGTCTATGATATAATTCTATTTGCTTAGTTACATTATTAATGGGTGATTTGTTGATAAGCGTTGTCGTGACACCTAAACAAAATAATCCTAACAAACCTAAACAAGTAGTAGAGACAAGCAAGGGTCGATCCCACAGGGAGGAAGTGATCTTTCTAAATGTTAATCAGCATGCAAAGTAACAAGAAAGGGGGGTTTTGGTTGTTCACAGAGTAACAAGGTTAAGTTGGCTTGAGAATATGAATGGGGAAAGTAGTTCCACTAGAACGAGATCCACAATACAGAGATATAAGTTGATCACTGAAATCTATTCAATCCAAGTTCTTTTACTATTCTTATGGTTGTTCCCACCCTGATCTTAAGTACTATCGATTCTCACAGTTTTCGATAGACTTATTACTATGCCAATGGTAAAATACCTCCGATTCTCACAGTTGTCGGTATACTTTACCACCAACAAAGCAATAGCAATGCACACAAGGATATAGGATACATGCAAATAGAAAGACGTATTAATACTCGCATGCAACTGATTCTCACTCACGATTGCGCGCTCGGAACCCCTATACGCACAATCGTGTTTGCCACTAGATAAGCACTCAGAACCCCTATATGCAAATCCTAGCAATTGATAAATATTACTCAACCTAGTTGGCCAGACTATAAAGAACAACGATAAATCAATAATCAATATAACCAAGAGAATCAAACCAACCCACATAAGAATAAGAACAAGGAATATAATCTCACAACCGAATCAACTGTATTGCTTCAAACGTCTAGCGAAACAAAGGTGTTTAGTTCTCCATTCGTTCAAACCCTAGAGTTGGGAATGAAAGAACGAACTTAGTCTCCCGAAGGAGAATTGTAACTTGTGACAACTAGGTTAACAAAAGAGTATTTAACCTAAATCTAAAAGTAATAAAAATAATAAAAATCAATAATAATAATATAGTAACCAAAAGTAAACTAATCAAATCCCGGGAAATTAACCCCGGAATCACGCTCGGCCTCGTGCAAGCAGCTGCTTGCTTGTCTCGTTCATGCTTCTTCACGGCCCAACTCCATTGCAGCTCTCTCGCGGCCCAACACAACCCATTCAGCAACGGCCCACTTCAAAAGCAGCATCAGCACCTGATAAGCTTAACTAAGAGTTATTAGATGGTTTTATTTGTGCCATTCGGGTAGATTTAGACACATTCTTGTGCATGGAGTTTGGGGGCGAAGTCTGGTGTTGTTGGAGGTGTTTGAGCTATTTTGGATATCATAGGAGACACTGAGGAAGGAAGCCACCAAAAGAAGACGCCAAGGAAGTGAAGACGAGAGGTTAGGAGGCGAAACCAAGGAGTGAAGGCCGAGCATTAACCGCGACCGCGGGCAAGGGTGCCGCGATCGCGGTTCCTCGGGCAATTCGAGATATTTCTGCAGGCGCGGAAGAATGCGAAGAGCGCGGAGCTACAAGCAACCGCGATCGCGGTCCATTTCCCGCGATCGCGGTCCATTTCCCACGATCGCGGGTCATCACGGCAGACTTATTTCGGGATTTCCCCAATCTATCTTTCTTGATTTCTTTATTTCATTTTAATTATTTTCGTTTTCTATTTTCAATTGGGCTAGGTCATTTGTTAAGCCCACCTATTTATACTCTCTTAGTTTTAGGTTTTAAAAGAAGAGACTCTCATATCAGGTTTTAGTTTTTTACATCATCGTTGTTTTCTCAAGACTATGGAAGGCTAAGCCTCTTTTGCTTAGTCCGGTAATGGAAGCATAAGTTTATTCATCTGGTTGTGAGGTTTTGTTCCTATCTATCTTATCCTATTGAGTTGTATCTTTTCTCTTAAGCAAATTCTTATTTGGATGTTTGTTGGTTTATCTAGATTGATCACCTAGGTTTATTGCTTTCATTCATATTGCTAATACTAGGGAACTGTTGGGCTAACGCTCTAGTTCGAGTAGCGAGCATAGATTCTTATCTGCCACTGTGGAATTTATCTATGTAGGGAATTGATTACATGTTGAATGCTTCTGGTTGAGGTGTTATGTGTATCCTGGTTAATTCTTATGTTCATTGCTGCCTTTGGGTTGAATCACTAGTGGTGCTAGGGTTATTCATTGGTAAGGGTTCTTAGGGATGGTTTCCCTATTAATCTACACAAGATCAAGACAGGAATAACCGAATAGGAAGATAGGGCATAATCAAGGAACAACCTTTGAATGACTTATGTGGACATTACTTGGCTAAGTGTTTTCTCTCTTTGATATTTTCATCATATACTTTGCTGTGTTTGACTTAATTATGACCAATCAACCTACAATCCCCCCCTTCTTGTTACTATTGCATGCGAACAACACATAGATTAATCCATTCCTCTCTGTGGATTCGACCCCTGCTTACCCTAACTACTTGTTTAGGTTTTGCTAGGATTTTATTTGATTGATTAGGTGATACGACTTAAACCTGCTATCAAATTGGCGCCATTGCCGGGGAGGTAAGGGTTGATTTTTCTGTGTGTTTGTCTATGTGTTGTGTTCCTTTGGTGTGGACCTATCTTATGGTCCACACCCATGCTACTAATTCCCCTCTACTTGGTTTTAATTCAGAGATTGAGAGAACCCTTTCCCAAGGTCGCAGAATAAATCGTGCTTTGGTTTTTGATAATCCTGCGTTCGAGATGGCTGACGCAGAGCAGACGTTGAGACAGTTGACCGCCCCTAACATGCAGCAGCAACCGCTAGCTGTGCAGTTTCCTGAGTTGGGTTCGAGCTGAAGTCTAGGTTGATCCACTTACTCCCCCACTTCCATGGGATGAGTGGTGAAGACCCCAACAAGCATCTTGCTGAGTTCCATTCGGTGTGTAGCAGTATGAAGCCGAAGAACGTGACGGAAGACCAGATCAAGCTGAGGGCCTTTCCTTTTTCGCTGAAGGATGCGGCCAATGACTGGTTCTACTATCTCACTCCAGGGAGCATTGACACTTGGGTCAAGATGAAGAAAGCCTTCCTGGAGAAGTACTTCCCAACTACCAAACTGAACAGCCTGAAGCAAACTATCAGCAACATCGAGCAGCAGTCTGGTGAATCGCTCTATGAGTATTATGAGCGGGTCAAGAAGATGATATCCAGTTGCCCCTTCCACGGCTATTCTGAGCAGGACCTCGTACTTTATTTGTACGGTGGTCTTCTTGATGAAGAGAGAAGGATGGTGAACGCTGCTTGTGGGGGGAACATCCTCAACAAGACTCCTGCTACAACTTTTGAGATTTTTTTTGAGCTTTCTGAAGGGTCCAGGCAATTCAGTAAAAGGGCGGGCATCCAATCTGTGAGAGCTGCAGAATCTCAGCCCAATTCTACTCTTCTTGCTGAAATGGCTGAGATGAAGGAGATGATGAGGAGATGTATGATGAGAGGTGGCTTGCAGCAAGTCAAATCATGTGGGTTATGCTATGAAATGACGCATCCAACTGATGTATGCCCCACCCTGCAAGAACCAACTGCTGAGGTGAATGCCATTGGCGGATATGGCCCTCAAAGGCCAAAATATGACCCATACTCCAGCACCTACAATCCAGGGTGGAGAGATCACCCAAATCTGAGATACGAGAACCAGCAGAACACTCATCAAGGGCATGAGACCCAAGATTTTCAGCAGTACCCCCAGCGGCAGTTTCAAGGAGGCCAAGCAGATCAAAGACCACAAGAACAGGGAGCTGCCCGCATCACCAATCTTGAGGACTAGGTCAACACACTGGCGCAGCATATGAATGCTTTGGCGCAGACCGTGGGAACCATACATCAAAACATGGTTCAGTTTCAACACGAGACCAAGTCCAGCATACAGAACCTAGAGAAGCAGGTGGGGCAGATCTCCCAGACAGTTAGCAAGCTTGAAGCTAGAGTGTCACGAGCACTCCCATCTCAAACTGAGATAAATCCTAGGCAAAACGTCTACTCCATGACGTCAAGGCCCAGATGGGAGCTTGAAGAAGAAAAGATGGGAGCTAAGAAGTACGAGAACGAACCGCGATCGCGGGCAATTTGCCGCGATCGCGGGTCTGTTGAGCAAGAGAATGGGCAAGATGCGCCGATTAAGCGCGACCGCGGGGCCCCAGTGCAAGAACCGCGATCGCGGGGTGAAAACCGTGATCAAATTTTGGAAAACGGGCCATCTCCACTTACTTTCATGATGCGGTATGTCTACCCGGAGGGATATTTTGACATCCCAGTGCCATTCCCTGCAGTACTAGAAGATGACGAACCCATTGAGGGGCTGAAGGGAATGTTCGAGACATTCAGGAATTACAAGGTGACCCCCCAATTGAGCAAAGCGATGCCTCGCTTTGCAAACTTCCTGAGGGAGCTATGCAAGCTCAAGAAGGAGCAAAAGGAGCGGTCGAAGAAAAAGGTGAAAGTCAAGAAGGATGTCTCGGCTGTGATGCAAAAGAAGATCCCAAAAAAGTGTGAAGATCCCGGGATGTTTAGTGTACCCTGCAAGATTGGGGAAACCGAGTTCAGCGAGACATTGCTGGATTTGGGAGCCTCAATCAATGTCCTACCACTGTCCGTCTACAACACCCTCAATGTCGGACCTCTAGAAAGCACGGAGTTTGTCATCCAACTGGCTGATAACTTCGTCATCATTCTAGAGGGCGTTGTGAAGGACGTTTTGGTGAGCGTCGACACCCTCGTCTTCCCTGCGGATTTCTTCGTCATGAACACAGGGAAACGAGGAGGACGAGTAATGCTAGGGAGGCCTTTCATGAAGACCTGCAACACAAAGATCGACGTGGGCACAGGTACGGTAAGCATGGAGTTTGACCGGAGGAAGGTGGAGCACAGGCTGGAGACCATTCAGGAGCATCCCCTAGACTCAAGAGTGAAGAGCGCGGTTGCAGGAGGCAACCCAGATTGAGAAGGATGAAGCGGTATGTCATGCCATGACAATAACTAAGGCGTTGTCCGAGAGTCAACCCGATGTATGTATCTTTTCCTTTGTCTTTCTTTCTTCGTTTTGCATTATTTTTTGGTGTGTTTTTGCTTTGTTTTTTTTTTGTTTTTTTTTCTGACTAACCTACAGGGAAGAGACCCATGCTCATTGAAGAAGGTGTTTCCACACCAATGTAAGTCTCTCCTGTCCTTGCACTAGTCACCCCCGAAAAAACCTTAAACGGGGGGCAAAAAAAAAAATGTTGTTGTACGAGTACGAGATGTCCCACAGTACCAGAGAGGGGTGCGCATGTTGCCAATGGAGGAAGTTTTTCGCTACACAAATTTTTGGCAACGATGGCGGCCCCACAGTCGACAGCTGCGATGGAAGACCACTCATGGCCCACACCCCGTTCATATCTGGGCCCATTTTTGGTGGTATTTGAAGGCTGTGCAACCCCGTGATCACTGTTCAACTACTACTCACCAAGTGGTACCTTATGGTTGCATGGTAGAAGATGATGCTGGAATTGATGAGGCACCCGCCCAACACCAGAGACCTGGGCATTTATTGAGAAGACCGCCAGCAACAACGGAAGTGTCCATGCTGACTCAGCGACATTTGTGAGCTTATCCCTTCTTTTCCCTGTGCTTTATTCTTTTGTCTTTCATTACATTGAGGACAATGCAATGTTTAAGCATGGGAGAGGGTTTTATATTTCTTATGTCGCTGAGGAGAAAAAGAAAAAGAGCCAAAAAAAATGAAAAAAGGCTAAAATTGAAATCCTAGGATAAGTCGAAAACCCGAAAGGGCGGCCTAGGTAATAAACAGGTGGCTTGGACCAGCATTAGGCTGGGATAAAAATTGGTCTAGAGTGATGTGAGTTATATTGTGAGCACATCTATGAAAAAAATATGAGTGGCTTGGTGAAAACCCGAAAGGGCGCCTTGGCAAAATGAGTGAAAAGAAGAAGAGTGAATTTTAGGAATCCTCATTTTGGCGTGGCGACATAAGAAGAGGTGATATAAGGAGGATTCGGGTAGGTCACTCTGGGAGGCATAAGGAGTCATAGATGGAGGCTAGGATTAGAGGTTACTCACACCATTGGATGTTCGGGTTAAGCTTGGGGGAAGTACTCTGCTTGCCCCTTAAGCTTGTTGATGAAGGATGTGTTGTGAATGAGATTGGTGCCAGGAGCTTGGCATGGGTTAGGTGACTCTTAGTTGGAGGACATGCTTCCTGAGACCTTGGGTGCTGCATTGGAGGAGTAGACTTTCTTTTAGTTTACTCGAGGACGAGCAAAGGTCTAAGCATGGGGGAGTTTGATAAGCACTACTTTGTAGGGATTAACTAAGAGTTATTAGAGGGTTTTATTGGTGCCATTCGGGTAGATTTAGACACATTCTTGTGCATGGAATTTGGGGGCGAAGTCTGGTGTTGTTGGAGGTGTTTGAGCTATTTTGGATATCATAGGAGACACTGAGGAAGAAAGCCACCAAAAGAAGACGCCAAGGAAGTGAAGATGAGAGGTTAGGAGGCGAAGCCAAGGAGTGAAGGCCGAGCATTACCGCGACCGCGGGCAAGGGTGCCGCGATCGCGGTTCCTCGGGCAATTCTAGATATTTCTACAGGCGCGGAAGAATGCGAAGAACGCGGAGCTACAAGCAACCGCGATCGCGGTCCATTTCCCGCGATCGCGGTCCATTGCCCGCGATCGCCGGTCATCACGGCAGACTTATTTCGGGATTTCCCCAATCTATCTTTCCTGATTTCTTTATTTCATTTTAATTATTTTCGTTTTCTATTTTCAATTGGGCTAGGTCATTTGTTAATCCCACCTATTTATACTCTCTTAGTTTTAGGTTTTAAAAGAAGAGACTCTCATATCAGGTTTTAGTTTTTTGCATCATCGTTGTTTTCTCAAGACTATGGAAGGCTAAGCCTCTTTTGCTTAGTCCGGTAATGGAAGCATAAGTTTATTCATCTGGTTGTGAGGTTTTGTTTCTATCTATCTTATCCTATTGAGTTGTATCTTTTCTCTTAAGCAAATTCTTATTTGGATGTTTTTTGGTTTATCTAGATTGATCACCTAGGTTTATTGCTTTCATTCATATTGCTAATACTATGGAACTGTTGGGCTAACGCTCTAGTTCGAGTAGCGAGCATAGATTCTTATCTGCCAATGTGGAATTTATCTATGTAGGGAATTGATTACATGTTGAATGCTTCTGGTTGAGGTGTTATGTGTATCCTGGTTAATTCTTATGTTCATTGCTGCCTTTGGGTTGAATCACTAGTGGTGCTAGGGTTATTCATTGGTAAGGGTTCTTAGGGATGGATTCCCTATTAATCTACACAAGATCAGGACAGGAATAACCGAATAGGAAGATAGGGCATAATCAAGGTACAACCTTTGAATGACTTATGTGGACATTACTTGGCTAAGTGTTTTCTCTCTTTGATATTTTCATCATATACTTTGCTGTGTTTGACTTAATTGTGACCAATCAACCTACAATCCCCCCCTTCTTGTTACTATTGCATGCGAACAACACATAGATTAATCCCTTCCTCTCTGTGGATTCGACCCCTGCTTACCCTAACTACTTGTTTAGGTTTTGCTAGGATTTTATTTGATTGATTAGGTGATACGACTTAAACCTGCTCTCAGCACCCATCCACCCTGACTTCATCATGCCGTCATCGTCCGCTTCAGCTTTCTTCCTGCTTCAATTTGACGCGTCTTCGATTCTTCATATGGGCCGAAGTTCGTGGGCCTATCTTCTTCAACTTGGCCCAAATTCCCTTTTCAGTCCAGCATTCACGCACGCGGGCTAACTAATTAATTATGCTGTTTTCGCCTAGCAGATGGCCGCGGGGCGACACTTCTCACCGCGGGGCGGTGACACTCCAATGTGGTTCCTTCATAGATTTTTAACATCTTCTCAGGTGGTCAACTCCTCTTCCTCTGGATGTTCCTAATTAGCTCCCCTAGACCACCAAAACCACACTTCTCCGCTCCAACTCCATAATCTCCAATTGTGCATAAATTCAACCAAATGGCGCCTCAAACCTGGTAATAATCCTTAGATATGTGCTACAAAATAGCACTTACCATTTGTCTATTAGCATCATATAATAATATGATGCTAAGCCATATGTTATGAACTCTAATATTTTGAACTCATGCTTGAATTACTTGAAACTTCACTCAAAATTCAAGTCATAGATCGAGGTTATTCTGTCAAACCACACAAATAAAAATAAAAGGTCAAATTATTTTGAAAGTCAAACTTCTTGTCATAAAGTGAGTTATCATGTCAACCCACTTCCTAGTTCATTTATAATAAGAAGGCTGCCTTTGCCTTAGTCTAGACGAATCAAAGAGGTCGGGTTCCGAGATCTGGAGACTGGAATTTAAGTATGGATTCCTACGACGGCGATGAGACAAAAGACGGAACCCTAAGTTAGATACGATACGAAATGAAGATACAAAACGAAATGAATAAACGAACGAACGAAGGGAAAAAGGGCCTAAGCCGTGGTTTCCAAAGCCGTGATCGCGCTTGCTGGGCAAGGCCGCAGTTGCGACTGTCATATCGGCGGTCGCGGTTTCCTGAGCTCAAGCCGCGGTCGCAGTTGGCATAACCGCGGTCGCGGATGCCCATCCCGACGACGGCTTGGAGATGAACAACGAGCTTACCGATGATGAGGGCTTGGCTTCTTCACTCCTTGGATGAATGCGCAACCACTACGCTGCCAACACTTCCTCCGGCGACCACTAGGAACTCCGGCGACGACTGAGAACTCCGGCAACAACGAAAACACGAGAGAGAGAGGTGGAGCTTTGAGGATGAAGAAGAAGGCTGCCTCGACCTCCTTTTATAGCCAAGGAGAAGCGGGAGTTCACCCCCCACCGGCAAACCAATCGCTCCAGCTCCCCCCTTGGCGTTAGGAGTACGAGGAGCAAGCCAAACGTCGATCTTCTAGAAGCCGGCGAAGAAGACGAACATGGATTTCCGTGGTCGCGGTTTCAGCGCCGTGATTGCGGTTTGGCTCTGGGCGAAACCGCGCCCGCGGATTCAATTTGCGGTCGCGGAACTGCCGCAATCGCGTTTCTTGGCCTTTGGTCGCGGGTCTCGTTCGAAGACATGCTAAATCTTATTATATTAGCACTCCCAAATACTTTATGACCCAAATTTTTATTAAACGTATAATATTACGCTCAAAAGATTATTACAGAAGTTACAGAAATTTCCCATCACGTCATTCTTACAAAACGACAGTTCGGGCCTTTTAGGGGTTATTACAATACCTCCCCCTTAAAAAAAAGTTCCGACCCCGAAACTAGGCCGAAAACAGCTCGGGAAAACGACTAAGCATATCAGACTCAGTCTCCCAGGTTTCCCAAGTTACCTCCTCAGATCCCGACTTGGACCAGAGGATCCGCACTAATGGTACCACATTGTTCCTCAAGTGCTTCTCGCGGCGTTCGAGAATACGCACATGTCTCTCCTCGTAGGTACCATTTGCCTGAATCTCGATGTCCTCATAACTCAGTACATGAGACACATCTGGCACATACTTCCTTAGCAGAGACACGTGGAACACGTTATGCACTGGGTGCGCCGACGGTGGCAATGCTAAACGGTATGCTAAAGATCCCACTCTATCAAGGATCTCAAACGGTCCCACGTAGCGAGGGTTAAGCTTTCCACACTTGCCGAACCTGAACACACCCTTGGATGGCAACACCCTGACAAACACCTTGTCACCAACCTCAAACTCGACATTCCTGCGCTTCAGATCACCATAAGACTTCTGTCGACTTTGAGCTGTAAGCATCCTTTGTTTGATCAAGGCAATGTCCGAGGCAGTCCTTTCGACTAACTCCGGTCTGAGCAGAATCTTGTCGGCATTCTCATCCTAACAAATCGGAGATCTGCACTTTCGACCGTACAAAGCCTCGAATGGAGCCATCGTGATGGTAGAATGCCAGCTATTGTTGTACGTGAATTCAATCAGATTTAAGCTGTTCTCCCAGCTGGTCGGACGATCTAGTACACAAGCTCTCAGCATATCCTCCAGTGTCTGGATGGTCCTCTCAGACTGTCCATCCGTCTGAGGATGAAACGCAATACTGAACTTCAACTCAGTTCCCATGGCCTTGTGGAGTTCCTTCCAGAATCTCGACATGAATCGGCCATCACGATCCGATACAATGGTTTTTGGCGTACCATGCAATCAGACAATCTCATGTAGGAAAACTTCTGATAGCCTCTAGGTTCCCCAAGTTGACTTGATGGCCACGAAATGAGCACTCTTCGTGAGCCGGTCAATGATCACCCATATGGCATCCTTCTGACTCTGATTCTTCGGCAACCCCGTGACAAAGTCCATCGCAATATCCTCCCACTTCCACTCCGCCACTGGGAAATGTTACAATTCACCACCTGGTCTGCGGTGTTCTATCTTGACCTTCTGACAAGTCAAGCATTTTGCCACAAATTCTGCTATGTCCCATTTCATGTTGGGCCACCAGAATTTCTTCCTGAGGTCTTTGTACATCTTGCTGGATCCTGGATGTACAAAATAAGCTGCCGAATGGGCCTCCTTCATTACCAATTGGTGAAGGCCGTCTACGTCAGGCACAAAGACCCGGTCCTGAAACCAGAGTGATCCACCATCTTGAATCACGAATCCTAGAGCTTTCCCATCCATCACTTCACTGCTTAACTTCATCATGATCACATCATCAACCTGCTTCTCCTTGATCTGATCAAGTAACGTAGCCTGAATCTGCAACATACTCAGGCATCCTCGACGCTGATCATACAAGACATTGATCTCGCACAATCCTTGGTGCAGTTGGGTCTAAGCAGTGAGCAGAGCTACTATGGTCTCGTGCGGCATCTTATGACTCAAAGCATCGGCTACCACGTTAGCCTTGCCCGAATGATACAACAACTCGATATCGTAATCCTTGATTAGCTCTAACCAGCGACATTGCCTCATATTCAACTCTTTCTAAGTGAACACATACTTGAGACTCTTGTGGTCGGTAAAGATCTGGCATCTAACACCATAGAGATAGTGCCTCCAAATATTCAGCGCGAAAACCACAACCGCTAACTCCAGATCATGCGTCAGATAGTTTGCTTCATAGGTCTTCAATTGTCGAGATGCGTATGCAATAACCTTTCCCTTTTGCATCAATACACATCCTAACCCATGCTTTAAAGTGTCACTATAGACCACATAACCATCAGTTCCTTCCGGTAGCGCCAAAACTGGTGCGGACGTCAGACACTTTTTCAACTTTTGAAAACTTGACTCACACTTGTCGTCCCATATGAACTACTTATGGACCTTGCGGAGCAACCCGGTCATGGGTAGATCGATCTTTGAAAATCCCTCCACGAACCGTCTGTAATAACCTGCAAGTCCTAAGAAACTGCGTACCTTCTTCACGTTCTGAGGTCGCTTTCAGTCGGCTACCGCTTCGATCTTCTGAGGGTCGACCATAACCCCATTCTCATTAATCACATGGCCTAAGAAAGCCACTTCCTTAATCCAGAAGTCACATTTAGACAACTTTGCATACAGCTGATTTTGTCTAAGGACCGACAATGTGATACGAAGATGCTCCTCGTGAGCCTCCTCGATCGGAGAATAGATCAGGATATCGTCGATAAATACCACTATGAACTTGTCCAAATACTGATGGAAACATCTGTGCATCAGATCCATGAAAACTACCGGAGCATTAGTAAGCCCAAATGGCATGACTACGAACTCGTAGTGTCCATATCTCGTCCGAAATGCAGTCCTCAGAATATCTTCCTCACGAATCCTGAGCTGATGGTAACCAGATCTCAGATCGATCATGGAAAAGAATTTTGCTCCCTACAGTTGATCCAACAGATCATCTATCCTTGGCAAAGGGTACTTATTCTTGATAGTAACCTTGTTCAACTCTCGATAGTCGATAGAAAGTCGAAATGAACCATCCTTCTTTTTGACAAACAAGACAGGAGCGCCCCAAGGCGATACACTCGGCCTTATATATCCTTTTTCGAGTAGGTCCTCAAATTGTTTCTTCAACTCTCGTATCTCCGCTGGAGCCATCCGATAAGGTGCTTTAGAAATCGGCGAGGTTACAGGCTCGAGATCAATAGTGAACTCTACGTCACGATTCGGGGGTAAACCGGGAATCTCATCAGGAAAAACATCCGAATACTCGCATATGACAAGAACATCATGAGCTGAAGTCTCATCCTTCTTGGGCTTATCCAGATAGCACATGTACCTGACACAACCTTGTCGAAGTAGCTTACACGCAGCCATCGCATTGATGAGCTTTCCGTTATCAGCGTCATTACGACCCTTGAACTTGCACACAAACTGGCCCCCAGATGAATCTGTGACTGTCCTTGAGGTGAAATCGATTACCGCCCCATGACGCGTCATCCAGTCCATCCCGAGAATAATGTCGTATAGGGCCATGGCTATACAGATCAAGTCTGCTTCGAACTTCCGACCTTGAATAGTAATCAGAAATTCCGACAGACGCTTGGTCCCTACTAATTGTTCACCATTGGGAAGGTTCACCACAAATGGTTCGCAAGATTCATTGCATTTTAACCCAAACTTACTCATACACCTCTCCGAAATAAAGGAATGAGTGGCACCAGAATCAAACAATATGAAAACTGATGTAGAGTGAAGGTATAGAGTACCTTGAGCAATTGGAGCGTTGGGGCCGTCAGCCTCACGCATCTCATACAGCCGCTGACCCTAACCCACCGGAGCAGTTGGGGCATTCCCCTTATTCTGAGCAGTTGTCTGCATTGAGGTACTCGGAGCTCCAACAGGCTTGAATCGGGGTCGGTTATTATGGCTAACTGACCCTTGTTGCGACCCAGCCTCCTTCTGCCTCTTCTGCGGACAAAAAGTCTGCAAATGCCCCTCCTTACCGCATGCAAAGCACGTCCTCCTACCCTTCGGGCACTCATTGCTCTTATGCCCCGGCGTTCCACAGTTATAGCATTGAATCGGGTTCTTGCCCTGGCCCGAGCGTTGAGTAGGACTTGACTGCGTCACCTCAGTTCTAGCCCAGCCAGACTTGGCAAAATGCGTTGGTGGTGCGGGTCGTTTAAACCCACTAGCCTGAGGTTGGCTATGCGCCAGTCTCTGGCGATTGTGCTTCTTTGCCGACTCCTCTAGAGTCATTTCAAGCTTGTAGGCAGCGTCCACATACTGCTCCAGAGTAGAGCAGCCATGACGCACCATCAACGGCTTGATGTCTGGGTTCATCCACTCATGGAAATGCCAGATCTTCTACTCCTTACTCGACACTTTCGGTCCAGCATATTGCAACATGTGATTAAACTTAGCTGCAAGCTCAGTCACCTTCAACCCATCAATCTTAGGGTAAATGAACTCCTTATGCTTCTCCTCCCTCATAGCACGGGAAAAGAAATGGTCAGTCATCTTTGTTTTGAACATACCCTAGTTCAACCGCTAGTGACCTCAGGATACACTCCCGGGGTCACCCAAGGCTTACCATTTTTTAACAAACAATATAATGTTGGAAACTTTATTAAATATCATGAAAGATACCCAAATAACATTTGAACCAACGTCGTGGTTTTACAACTGTTAACAAACCAAATACAGAAATGTTTAATATAACGGAAGTCTTGAAAATTAATAAACGCCATGAAGGGCTTTTGATCTGAGCGATCTCATGCCAAGATCTTCAACCTTGGAAAAACACTTAAAATACCATCTGCCCTTGACGTCATAATCTGGCCTTCACGGAAGAGGAAGTTTACCTGATATGCCGTATGAGACGGATGACACCAGCCAACCATGTAAGGAATAAAACCGGTTGGTTAGTCTAATGAAAGACTATGCAAGGGTACAAATAAAAAGGTTCTAAGTAGTCGTATTAGGTTACACCCATCGCTTCTCGAATGATAGCCGATGACGACAATGAACCTCAACACTTCTACCGAAACATAAGAAAATGAATGATCAAGAGAAGACTCCAAAAGAAGTGAGTCTTATGGGAAACGTATGAAGAGAAGACTCCAAAGAAGTTGAGTCTTATGGGAAACGTATGACAAGTGTTTGGGAACGTTTAAGTTTACACACAACTTTAAAACACGACCTTGATTATTTGGGTCTACGACCAACCTCACCGCGCAATGCGGATCCAGATTGGAAAGAAGACTTACTCTAACAAGAGTCCGGGCGGTTTCCACGTTGAACTCCTCGCCCGAGGGTATATTAATTATATGCGTGAAAGCACTTATCTTATTTAATTCTAAAACATATATTCATGTTACAACTTTTAATCCACATCATCTCGATACGAGAGATATTTATGGGAATGAATACCGAGTGTTGGCACCAGCTGAGTGCACCTACCCTGAGTAAGGGTACGGTCATGACCAGAAAGTAATAGGGCAAAATCCTCCTAATACGAGTTATAAATAAACGACTAGACCTCGCAAGGTATATAGCGTTCCTACGAATACTCGTTCTAACTACACATGTAAGTTCAAACAGATATCCACACCAAAACCATTACGGTAATATCATGTATAAAACCGTTGTTTCTAGCAATATATACAACCTATTATAGATTCATATTTTAACACATTGTTTTATCAAATCTATTCCCAAACAGAAAACAACAACTTTTATCCCATCTTAATTAACAATCAATTAATTGATAATCAAGGGAAACATGGAATAATGAGCAAGAGCGAATTGCCACTTGCCTTAGTCTAGACGAATCGAAGAGGTCGGGCTCCGAGATCTGGAGACTGGAATCTGAGTACGGATTCCTACGACGACGATGAGATAAAAGACGGAACCCTAAGTTAGATATGATACGACACCAAGATACGAAATGAATAAACGAACGAACAAAGGGAAAAAGGGCCTAAGCCACGGCCGTGGTTGCCAAATTCGTGATCACGCTTGCTGGGCAAGGCCGCGGTCGCGGCTGGCATATCTGCGGTCGCGGTTTCCTGGGCTCAAGCCGCGGTCGCGGTTGGCATAACCGCGGTCGTGGATTGATCAGTACTATTTTGTAGTGCATATCTAGGGTTTATTACCAGGTTTGAGGCGCTATTTGGTAGGATTTAGAGCACAATTGGATATTATGGAGTTAGAGCGGAGAAGTGTGGTTTTGGTGGTCTAGAAGAGCTAATTGGAGACATCCAGAGGAAAATGAGTTGACCACCTGAGGAGATGGCTAATTTACGAAGAAAATGGCGCGAAAGAGAAGAAACCGCGACCGCGGCCGAATTATCAGAAATTAATTATGCACTTCGAGAGCAAACCGCAACCGCGGCCATCAGCGGGAGTCAGCCCGACGCGCTTCGAACTTCTGTTTTCTTTTTCTGTTTTTCCTTTTTCGTTGTTTTATTTAATTCCGAATATTAGTATTTTTCCTTTTTAGGGATGGGGTTTGTGATCTTTGGCTTTAGGTTAACTTATTTAACCTAACTCTCTCAGCCTCCATTGAATATCATAGATGATCCATCGAGAGATCATCGTTTTTCCATTGAGTATTGTTTTTCCTTTGAAGATTATGAAGAGCTAAGCACCCTTTGCTTAGCCCGACAATTGAAGCTTTTTCTATGGTTTGATTGTGAGGTTAATTCCCTATTCCTATTCTCTTTGGATTTATATCTTTCTTCTTGAGCTTCATTCCATTGAGTTATATTGATTTCTCTAGATTATCTACCTAGTGTTATTGATATTATTCATACTGCAGGATTAGGTTCTTGAATAATATTAGTAGGATCTAACTCATCAGTTGTGGTAATTATCATTATTAATATTAGTTTCCCTAGCCTGACAACCTAGTTGAGATTAATATTATCTATAGTGTAACACCCCCAAATCGTAACCCATTTGGAAATGTATTATCGCCAGTGACCGCGGTGTTCCTTACCGAAGCCACCCAAGGCTTTACCGAAAATACACAAATCTTGAAATACAAATGATATAAAATCATTGTAATATTTAATTAAATCATGAATCCCGGGATTACATCCCAATCCCGAATAGGACAAATATACAGAGTTAAATCAAACACAGCGGAAGTCTTTCTTAAAATATTACAAAAAGGGTTGTGATCTCTATGATCACCTGCCCAAAGATCTCAACCTGATTAAAATCATTAAAACATGAAAACAACCGTCATCTTCATAGTCAATCTAGTCTCCTCATATCTGCGTTCTATCTGATGTGCCGAATCGAACGGATGACACCAGCCCACATGCGGAGAACAATGTTCGTGGGTTAGTCTAATGAAAGACTATGCAAGGGTACAAAGTAGAAGGTTCGAGTAGTCGTATTAGGTTAGACTCATCGTTTCTCGAATAATAACCGATAACGATAGTCAACCACCATACTTCTACTGGAATATATCAAAAGACATGATCAAGAGAAGACTCCAACGGAATTGAGTCTTATAGGAAAATATCCAAGAGAAGACTCCAAAAGATTGAGTCTTTCGGAAACATGACAATTGTCTGGAACATTATAGTTTCATATGTATATACATAACGTTAAAAACTGACTGAGATGCTTCGGTTCACGACCAACCTCACCGTATAATGCGAATCACCGCATGATACGACTCCAGATTGGAAAGAGAACGTACTACATTCAAGTCTAAACGAGTTTTCCTAGCCGCACTATTACTTAGCTGCGCTACTCGTCGAGGTATATTAATCACGTGCGAACCTACGTCACTTATCTTATTTAATTCCAAAACACACAATTACGTTATAAACTTTTAGGATCAGCTCGTCCCGAGATGAGAGATCTTTTGGGAACACTCCCAAGATTTGTGACACTGTTTAAGTGCACCACCTCTTCACTCGAGTAAAGAGGTAGGTCATGACCATCCAATTGGTATTAGGTGGGGACGAGCCACCTCTCTACCTGATTATAAAGAAACGACTGGACTCCAGGGCCTCAGTGACGTTCCTACGAATAGTCGTTCTAACTAAACAGTTCAGAACAGTCAAATAATCATATTAAAGCCATCACGGCTAACATCATAGATATATTTCAATCTAGGTATATATATATATAATAGCGTTGTTCTAGCAGATATACAACCTATTATAATATTCATTTTAATTTCCAAAGATAGTTTCATAAAACTATTCCCAGACATGAACAATGATCAATCCAAATTAATTAACAATTAAGCAATTGATAATTAATGGAAATATGGAATGATAAGCAAGAGCGAACCACCACTTGCCTTAGATCCGACGAAAGCTTCGCATGTTTAGAATTAAAGGGTTTCCGAGTCTGGAACGGGAACAGATCCTGGATAATAAATCCATATGGAACGACCCATAACAAGACCCTAAATTAGATTTAATATCTATATATACGAATCTAATGGAATACGAAACGAATCAAGGAACCAAGCTTTGATCCATGCCTAAACACCCAAAACACACACTCGGCACCATGAACCACGCTTGCCGCGGGGTGCGGCGGTCATGGGGCCGCGGGGTGCGGTGCACAGGCAGGGGCGAAAGACAGCGGTGGCAACGAGGAGAACTCACCCAAATCGACCCCTTTAGGTTTCAATTCTTCTTGTTTCGAGTCTACCACCCTCTTAAGCTACCAACAAGCTCTAAGAACCTCCTGAAAACGGATCGAAACAAGGTCGAGATGACCACACAAATCGGGTTCAAAGTTCAGCAAAAATCATGAATTTCAGAGGTTGAAAACAGTGAGCTTCAAGGGTTTTCTTACCAACTTTCGATCGACTTATACTTCGAATCGAGCTTGGCTAATCTTCTCATCCTTTTAAGCTACAAACCACCTTCAAGATTCAACTTCTATCCGCTCGAACGAATGACATAATCGTTCACAAACCTAGCTCGAAGTTCAGCAGAAGATGGTGAGGAGCCGACTTCTGGCTTATCATTCCATATTTCCATTAATTATCAGAGTGCTGATTTTTGGGTTTTTGACAGAAGAAGATGGTGAGGAGCCGACTTCTGGCTTCTCTCACGACTTCGCCTCTCCTTTTATAGGCAAAACACGAAGAGCCTTCTGGAGACAAGTACCCCATGAGGTGTACCAGCTAGGCCAATAGCCCCGGTGAGTCACCTAAGCTAGTTTGCCAGCCGTGCCAAAATGCTTGCCAGATGTTGAATTTCTGGGCTTTTGACAGAAGAAGATGGTGAGGAGCCGACTTTTGGCTTCTCCCACGACTTCGTCTCTTCATTTATTGGCAAACCACGAAGACTAATCTGAAGACAAATATACCAAGAGGTGTCCAAGCTAGGCCAAGTAGCCCCGATGAGTCATCCAAGCTAGTTTCCAACTGCCTCAAGTTGGCTTGCAAGTTGCTGAAATGTTTGCTAATTTTTGGCTAAGGCATGGGCCGAATTCCCACTTTGCCCTTATTTACCTTAAGTGGTAAATTTTACTTAACCCCGGGTTAAATATATTTGTACATGAACGATCATTTAACCCAAAAATACGTTAACTGTATTTTATATTGCTCAGAAAAATATTACAGAAGCCAAACATTACACAGAATGTTCGTATCTCTTCAAAATTAATCTGACTAGCAATATGGCTTAAGAAAAATTCAAAATTTATTCGTACAAATATACGGGATATTACATCACTCCCCCCTTAAAAGAAGTTTCGACCCCGAAACTTGGGTCGTGAACATCTCGGGAAAGCGTCTACGCATATACTCTCAGTTTTCCAGAGCAAATACTATTGCTGCAGATTCTAGATCATGCGTCGGATAGTTTGCTTTATAGGTTTTCAACTGTCGCGATGCATATGCAATAACTTTGCCTCTTTGCATCAATACACAATCTAAACCATTCCTCGAAGCATCACTATCGACTATATAATCATCATCCTCTTTTGGCAGCGCTATAACCGGTGTCGAGGTCAGACACTGTTTCAACTTCTTGAAAACTGGCCTCGCACTTGTCACTCCAAACAAACTTCTTGTGGACCTTGTGGAGCAAATCGGTCATGGGTAGAGTGATTTTAGAAAATCCTTCCATGAACCGTCTGTAATGTTCAACAAGTCTAAGGAAACTGCGCACCTCATTCACATCCTGAGGCCGCTTCCAATCAGCTACCGCTTCAATCTTTTGGGGATCAACCATAACCCCATTTCTCATTAATCACGTGGCCTCTAGATGACATCGTCATAGTCTTCGAACTAAAATTGATGACCGGCTAATGACGCGTCAGCTAATCCATACTGAGAAAATTTCGCATGGAACCATGGTCATTCAGATCGATTCCTCTTCGAATTTCTTATCCAAAAAGGTAACCAAAATTCTAACAGACGATTGGTTTGAACCATATGTTTATATTAGAAAGAATATTTACAACAAAAGGTTTACGAACCTTGTTGCATACTTAAACTTACTAATATAACTATCAGAAACAAAAGACTGGATAACACCTAAGTCCATAGCATATCACAGAGGTAGTACAAAAGTCTAAACTTTGCTAGCCTTGCTGAGTACTTTAAGCAATTGGAGCATCAGGTCCATCCGCCTCACGCATCACGTAAAGACGTTGACCCTGACTTCCAGAAGCAACTGGGGTCTTCCCCTTGTTTTGCGCAGTTGTCTGCATTGAAGGACTATGAGCTTCCACTGGTCTAAACCTGGGTCGATTGTTCTGGTTAACAGACCCTTGGTGTAACTCAGTTGCTTTCAGTTCCCCTTGTCGACAAAACTTCTGCATATGACCTTCCCTTCCACAGCCAAAGCATACTCTCCTTTCCTGTTGACACACACTGCTCTTATGTCCAGTTGTGCCACAATTATAGCACTGGATCAGACTCTTGCCCTGACCCGACTGCTGTGTTGACCCTCCTTGAGTCATATCCGTCTTTGCTTTGCTAGACTTGACAAAGTTAGATGGTGGCGCGGGACGTTTAAATCCACTTGCCTGAGATGGATTTTCATCAACTTTTGATGATTACGCTTCTTCGTTGACTCCTCTAGAGTCACCTCCACTTTATAAGCTGCATCCACGTATTGCTCCAAAGTAGAGCATCCGTGATGCACCATCCATGGCTTAATATCTGGGCTCATCCACTCGTGGAAATGCCAGATTTTCTGTTCTTCGCTAGACACATCTGATCCAGCGTATTGCAACAGGTGATTAAACTTGGTCGCAAGTTCAGTCACTGTTAATCCTTCCGTCTTCGGATAGAGGAATTCCTTGTGTTTCTCATCCCTCATAGCACGAGAGAAGAAACGGTCGGTCATCTTGGCTTTGAACATTCCCCAGTTCAATCCTGGATGATCAGCTAGTCCGGTGCTTTCCCACCACTCACTAGCTTCCTCTTTCAGATGGAGAGAAGCAATATGCACCTTCTCAGCTTCAGTGCATTCGATGTTACGGAACAACCGTTCCAGGTGTGAGAACCAATATGCTACTCTGACTGGTTCTCCCTTTCCATCGTAGCTGTCAGGCCTCATAGAGTTTATGGCCTTTAGTGCACGGACATAATTACCTCCGTTCCTGACCACCTCTTCTTGATGTACTTGGACATTTTGTTCCACAACTCTAGGAATTACTGGAGGAATTGGCACGTCTTGTGCCTGAGGCGCAACTGGTCGCAGGATATCGGTGACTGCCTGTACCACCATTCCCCGAATTGCCTCAATTGTTGCTGCGTCAAATGCCATTGGAGCATTGACCTGAGCTTGGTCACTGCCTCCTGAATTGTTGTGAGCAACAGACTCTTGTTCTTCCACAGGGTTTATAGTATTCACCATCTGTTTACCGATCAAGTTCCAAATATTTTATACATTAATATCTTTCCAATATATTTAATGTAATAAAATTGACTTGGAATAGATCAAACTTGATAAATTTTCATGGATGAATTCAAACCGAGTTGATAGCTCTGACAACAAAGCCCTAGGAAAGGGAACTGCTAAACTTAGCACATATTCCTTTTCCTCAATGTCCTTCCTCGGTTCTGTCTCAGAAACCTTGGTCTATCGGACACTACTCCTACCGACTCAGAGATACGGTCTTCACCTTCTCGGTGGACTACTAGGTTCTACAACCTCAAAGCATAACGAGAGAACCGGGAACTCAAGCCTATCTAGAGATTCGCCATCTCGGCTTCTTCCGAGTTCCTCTGAAGAAAACAGAACGCACCCATATCTCACGGGCAACGAGAAAAGAATTAGTCTTTCTAGATATAGAAGCAACTTCCTATATCAGACTAGAGAGAAGGCATGACTATGAACGGTTTGAAATTTGTACCGTTTTGAAAATTCAGAGCCCTTGAAAACACTTTTCAATTTAAAACGAGTAAATGGTTTTCAAATACCCAACCCGTTTTAAAAACTTTTGTCTCTGATACCAACTCTGTAACAGAGCCTTTGAAAACGTTTTGGCTCTGATACCAAATCTGTAACACCCCCAAATCGTAACCCATTTGGAAATGTATTACCGCCAGTGACCTCGGTGTTCCTTACCGAAGCCACCCAAGGCTTTACCGAAAATACACAAATCATGAAATACAAATGATACAAAATCATTGTAATAACCGATAACGATAGTCAACCACCATACTTCTACTGGAATATATCAAAAGACATGATCAAGAGAAGACTCCAACGGAATTGAGTCTTATAGGAATATATCCAAGAGAAGACTCCAAAAGATTGAGTCTTTCGGAAACATGACAATTGTCTGGAACATTATAGTTTCATATGTATATACATAACGTTAAAAACTGACTGAGATGCTTCGGTTCACGACCAACCTCACCGTATAATGCGAAAAACTGCATGATACGACTCCAGATTGGAAAGAGAACGTACTACATTCAAGTCTAAACGAGTTTTCCTAGCCGCACTATTACTTAGCTGCGCTACTCGTCGAGGTATATTAATCACATGCGAACCTACAACACTTATCTTATTTAATTCCAAAACACACAATTACGTTATAAACTTTTAGGATCAGCTCGTCCCGAGACGAGAGATCTTTTGGGAAAACTCCCAAGATTTGTGACACTGTTTAAGTGCACCACCTCTTCACCCGAGTAAAGAGGTAGGTCATGACCATCCAATTGGTATTAGGTGGGGACGAGCCACCTCTCTACCTGATTATAAAGAAACGACTGGACTCTAGGGCCTCAGTGACGTTCCTACGAATACTCGTCCTAACTGAACAGTTCAGAACAGTAAAATAATCATATTAAAGCCATCACGACTAACATCATAGATATATTTCAATCTAGGTATATATATATATAATAGCGTTGTTCTAGCAGATATACAACCTATTATAATATTCATTTTAATTTCCAAAGATAGTTTCATAAAACTATTCCCAGACATGAACAATGATCAATCCAAATTAATTAACAATTAAGCAATTGATAATTAATGGAAATATGGAATGATAAGCAAGAGCGAACCGCCACTTGCCTTAGATCCGACGAAAGCTTCGCACGTTTAGAATTAAAGGGTTTCCGAGTCTGGAACGGGAACAGATCCTGGATAATAAATGCATATGGAACGACCCATAACAAGACCCTAAATTAGATTTAATATCTATATATACGAATCTAATGGAATACGAAACGAATCAAGGAACCAAGCTTTGATCCATGCCTAAACACCCAAAACACACACTCGACACCATGAACCACGCTTGCCGCGGGGTGCGGCGGTCATGGGGCCGTGGGGTGCGGTGCACAGGCAGGGGCGAAAGACAGCGGTGGCAACGAGGAGAACTCACCCAAATCGACCCCTTTAGGCTTCGATTCCTCTTGGTTCGAGTCTACCACCCTCTTAAGCTACCAACAAGCTCTAAGAACCTCCTGAAAACGGATCGAAACAGGGTCGAGATGACCACACAAATCGGGTTCAAATTTCAGCAAAAATCATGAATTTCAGAGGTTGAAAACAGTGAGCTTCAAGGGTTTTCTTACCAACTTTCAATCGACTTATACTTTGAATCGAGCTTGGATAATCTTCTCACCCTTTTAAGCTACAAACCACCTTCAAGATTCAACTTCTATCTGCTCGAACGAATGACATAATCGTTCACAAACCGAGCTCGAAGTTCAGCTCAGAGTGCTGATTTCTGGGTTTTTGACAGCAGAAGATGGTGAGGAGCCGACTTTTGGCTTCTCTCACGACTTCGCCTCTCCTTTTATAGGCAAACCACGAAGAGCCTTCATAAGACAAGTACCCCATGAGGTGTACCAGCTAGGCCAATAGCCCCGGTGAGTCACCTAAGCTAGTTTGCCAGCCGTGCCAAAATGCTTGCCAGATGCTGAATTTCTGGGCTTTTGACAGAAGAAGATGGTGAGGAGCCGACTTCTGGCTTCTCCCACGACTTTGTCTCTTCATTTATTGGCAAACCACGAAGACTAATCTGAAGACAAGTATACCAAGAGGTGTCCAAGCTAGGCCAAGTAGCCCCGATGAGTCATCCAAGCTAGTTTACAGCTGCCTCAAGTTGGCTTGCAAGTTGTTGAAATGTTTGCTGATTTTTGGCTAAGGCATGGGCCGAATTCCCACTTTGCCCTTATTTACCTTAAGTGGTAAATTTTACTTAACCCCGGGTTAAATATATTTGTACACGAACGATCATTTAACCCAAAAATACGTTAAATGTATTTTATATTGCTCAGAAAAATATTACAGAAGCCAAACATTACACAGAATGTTCGTATCTCTTTAAAATTAATCTGACTAGCAATATGGCTTAAGAAAAATTCGAAATTTATTCATACAAAAATACGGGATATTACATATAGTGTTAATTATTACTTTCTGGTCAACTTGTTGAGATCAATATTATTCATCCCTAATTCAGAAGTAGCATCCATGATTATCTAGGACTGGTAGGACTAGATTATTATGAAAGAAGAATTGATTACATGTTAATTATTGCGGGTTGTGATTATTGACATGTATCCTGGTTGATCCTATGCTCTATGCTGTTATTGTTCGGTTGTTCAATAGCAAGTATTGCTAGAACTGGTAGGGCTAGTAACTATATAAGATTAGGGACAAGAATAACTAAAAGAAAGGAATAGAGATGACCTAGGACCAATCTATCATAGAAAAAGTGGATCTTGCTTGGCTAGGTGTTTTCCCCATATTTGATTACATCCTTTGATTTGTTTATTTGCCTTGATTGCTTGTTACGAAACCAATCCAAAACCCCCCTTTGTTACTTGCATGCTAAGAAACACATAGATTGATTACTTTCTCCCTGTGGGATTCGACCCTTGCTTGCCTCTACTAATTGTTTAGGTTTGTTAGGTTTTATTTTGACCGGGTTAAGGACGACTGACAACCCGTCTGTCAAATTTGCGCCATTGCCGGGGAGGCAAGATTTGATCTTTCTGTGTGTTTGTTTGTGTGCGTGTTACTTTGGTGTGGACCTATCTTACGGTCCAAACCAGTGCTATTGATTTATGTCTTCTTTTTTTGATTTTGATTCAGATACGGAATTATGGGGAGAGCCATGCAAAAACCCCCCAATTCGAGTGCAGAAAGACCCAGTCAGACCCTGCAGAATCTGTCACGAAACGCTGCACACCACTGATGATTGTACAAGACTTTCCGAATTCGCTGCGGCAGTAAACTCGCAAAGACTGGGACATGAGCCATATCCGAACACCTACACCTCAGGGTGGAGGGAGCACCATAACCCAGGTCTGAATGGAAATCAACCAGAGTACGGGCAACCATTTGCACATGGATTCCAAGGACAAAACGCAAGCTTGCTTGCACCCAATGCTGATGTACTCAACACTCTGATTCAAAGCATAGAAACCTTGGGCCAGAACGTGTCCTCTATTCAAACAACCATAGCTCAGAGGGACCAACAGCAGCAAGAGGCGATTTTCAGTCTCCAAAGCCAGTTTACCCAACTGAGTCAAAAGTTGATTAAGTCGAAATCCGGACAACTACCAATTCCTGCGGTAGAGAACCCACGAGAGACTGTCTATGCTATGACGCTAAGGTGTGGGGCTGAGATTGAGGCTGAAAGAGTCAAGGAGAAGGAGGTCCAGGAGACCAAGGGAGAGCACCACGAAGAAAAGGTGGTCGAGAGCGAGAATGGCGAGGGCGAACAGGAACCGCGACCGCGGCTTAATCGCGGAATTAAATCTCCCAGAAGTCGAGAGCAAACCGTGGCCGCGGCCTGAAAACCGCGACCGCGGCCCAGCAGCGGGGGAAATCTTCGAAGATTTGACGTCGCCGCGACCGCGGCCTCCCAACAACGATCGCGGTTCTTCCCCAGAAGCGGTTGTTCCTCCCGAAAATGCCCCCGACCCTCTCGAGGACGCCTATGATGAGTATGTGCATCTAAACTCCTTCCCACTTCTCTCGCTGCACCCCGTTACGCCCTTCCCTGCGGCTCTGAAGGACACCCAAAAGGTGGAGAACGACAAAGGATTATTTGACACCTTCAGTAGCTGCAAGGCAACCATCCCTTTGGTCCAATTAGCAAACAGCGCCCCGTGCTACATAGAATTTTTAAGGGTGCTGAGCAACATAAAAAAGAAACCAAAGGGGAAGCACAAGAAGGAGGCCTTGATTCAGGTGGAAAATTCTTACATGCTGGATACGGGGCATGATATACATGCAACCCCTGAGATGCTGGGTAGGCCATTTTTGAAGATGGCAAGTGCGTTCATGGATATGCACAACGGTCCACCCACCACGAAGTACAAGAGACTAGGGGCAATGCTCAACATGGAGCACACAAAGAGGCATCCCCCTGATATAGATCTCAGGAGTTCAAGTGCTAGGACCAACCCGAGTTGAGGAGTTTTGAGTAGTATGTCATGCCATGACAATAACTAAGGCGCTATCCGGGAGGCAACCCGAGGTATGAAATTCTTTCCTTACTTTTCTTTTCTTTGTTTTTGCATTTGTTTTGGTGTGTATTGTTTTTGCTTTGTTTTTGTTTGTTTCCGACTAACCTACAGGGAAGAGACCTATGCCTATTGAAGAAGGTGTTTCCACACCAATGTAAGTCTTATTTCCCTGCACTAAGTCACTCCCCGAAAAAACCTTAAACAGGGAGCAAAAAAAAAAAAAAAAAAATTAAAAAAAAAAAAATCCGAAAAAATAAATAATTTTTTTTTTTACCGAAGACCAGTTGTCCAGAGTTTCTCATGGAGATGGTGCGCATCATGTTGCCAAGGAGGATACATTGCCCTACACTTGATTTGGCAACGATGATGGCCCTACAATTGGCAGCTGAGGAGGACCACCACCAGAGGCACACACCACGATCATATTGTAACACCACCAAAACTTAACCCTTTTGGAAAGGTATTACCGCCAGTGACCCCAGTGTTCCTTACCGAAATCACCCAAGGCTTTACCAAATAAATACAATTTATGAAATGCAATTGATACACAAAGATCAAGCATTAAATTCCAAAACATAACATTGTTGAGGAAACAACCCAATCCCGAATAGGTCAAAACATATTTTAAACCAAACACAGCGGAACACTAAGAAAGTAAGTTACAATCGGAGTTATTGTCCAAAGGATCATAACCTGATTAAAGAAATAATTAAAAACATTCAAAAACCACCGCCGACTCCATAGTCCTTCTAATCTTCTGAGCTACTTCATAACTGATGTGCCGAATCAAACGGATGACACCAGCCAACCATGCAAGGGAAAATATTGGTTGGTTAGTTTAAATGAATAGACTAGCAAAGATACAAAGCAGACTGGTTCGAAGCAGTCATATTAGGTTAGACTCATCGCTTCTCGGATAATAACCGATAACGGTAGTCAACCATCATATTCCTACTGGAATAAACAAGAGGTATGCACAAGAGAGGATTCTGGAAGACTGAATCTTCACAGAAATCGACTCGAAAGAAGACTCCAACGGAAATGAGTCTTTAAGGAAGTAATGACAAATCTGGAATATTACAGAATCATTCAACAATGATTTAAAACTGACTGAGATGCTTCGGTTCACGACCAACCTCATCGCCTACAGCGAATCCAGATTGGAAAGAGAACGTACTACATTCAAGTCAAGACGAGTTTTCCTAGCTGCACTGAACTTAGCTGCACTAAACTTAGCTGTACTACTCGCCCAAGGTGTATTAATTATGTGCATCAAGGTAGCACTTATCTGATTTATGTTTCAAAAACACACATCACGTTATAGACTTTTACATGTGTACCCCACCAGTGGGACGACACATCTTAGTATACGTTTCGTCGAGAGTGACGTATACCGAAAGGTTTGTGACACCAGCTAAGTGTCCTGTCTCTACACACATGTGTAAGAGACCGATCATGATCATAGAATAGTACCAGATGGGGACGAGCCATCCCGATACCAGATTATAAAGAAACGATTGGACAGAGTCCGAGTAACGTTCCTATCTAACAGTGCTAACTAAACAGTTACAGTACCACAACATTTACAGGATAAATCCACATAAAGGCCCGAAAGGCGATCACAGATAATAGCGTTGTTCTAACAGATATACAACCTATTATATGATTTTCAAAACAGTTTATCAAAACCATTTCCAGACAAACAGAATATTCATTCCAAATTAATTACTCAGATAAACTACTGATAATTAATGTAAATATGGAACGAAAGAGCAAGAGCGAACCGCCACTTGCCTTACTCCGCAGAATAGTATAAAGACGTCAACTGGATTCCGGGCTCGACACGGTATAGTTCCGACAGCACAACAACCTTCGAGTTGACCCATAAAAGGAACCCTAAGTTAGATCCGACATACACAGTACGAATCTAAACACGGCGAAAGAACACGAAAGGAAAGACGCCACGACGACAACCGACCAAGCCAAAGCCACGAAGGCGTTCTGGGCACTGGCGGCGGTCGTCGTGAAGAACACGGCCGACTGAAACGAGAGAAAACTCACCCCAAAACACGAGCGGTTCGGCCTCCTTCGACTTGCTTTGGCTTCTAACCTCCAAGGCTAACCAAAAGCTTCACAAAGGCACTCTGGAAACACACCACGACACCTCCGGCGAGCACAAGAAAACCGACGAAAACACAACTCACTTTGAGGGAGAGTTTTGGCAGCGATTCGGAGTTTTAGATGACCCAAAACCCATGCCCAAGCTCGTCTATTTATAGGCAAACCCCAAGGAGTGATCTGCAAACACTCAGACGCGGCAAACGACGCAACGGCGCGCCTCGAACGACGCCGACAACCGGCGGGCAATGCCCACTGGACAATCACGGCGGTTGCTGTAATTTTGCCTGCGGCGGGCACGCGGCGGTCGCCGTAAATGCGGCGGTCGCCATCGCTAGGCCTGTCGCGGCCAGCTAGAAGCTGACACGTTGACTTCTCGGGCCCAACCACGGCGGTCGCCGTTTCTGAACGGCGGTCGCCGTTTCCCCCTTTTCCAGCCCATTCGGCTTTGAACGAGCTTGACGATAAACCGGGATAAAAATTATCATACGCGAATGACAATTAAACTTCAAGGCATGATGTCTGTATATTATTTCACTGAGAAAAATATTACAGATACAGAGCACATTACATAATGTCTCAAGCTACCTGAATTAAATCCGACGTACACAACGGGTACCCGGGAAAATTCCATAATTCCCAATATAACCTTACAAAATTACGGGGTATCACATCTCCTCCCCCTTACAAGAAGTTTCGACCCCGAAACTTAGGTCGAGAATAACTCGGGAAAACGACTGAGCATATCTGACTCGGTTTCCCACGTCTCCCAAGTAACTTCTTCGGTCCCTGACTTGGACCACAACACTCGTACCAAAGGTACGATCTTGTTGCGCAAATGCTTCTCCCGACGCTCCAAATTGCGCACGGGCAACTCTTCGTAAGTACCATTAGCTTGAATCTCGATGTCTTCGTAGCTAAGTATATGAGACTCATCTGGTACATACTTTCTGAGTAAAGACACGTGGAACACGTTATGCACCGAGTGAGCCGATGGTGGCAACGCCAAATGGTACGCTAGAGATCCCACTCTATCCAGAATCTCGAATGGTCCCACGTAGCAAGGGTTAAGCTTCCCACGCTTACCAAATCTGAAAACTCCTTTTAAAGGCGACACCTTGACAAAAACCTTGTCACCGACCTCGAACTCGACAGTCCTACGCTTCCGATCTGTGTAGGACTTTTGTCGACTCTGAGCGGTCAACATTCTTTGTCTGATCAAAGCAATGTCTGAATCCGTCCTTTCGACCAACTCTGGTCCAAGCAGAATTTTGTCGGCATTATCGTCCCAACAAATCGGAGATCTGCATCTGCGACCATATAAAGCTTCAAACGGAGCCATCTTGATTGTAGCATGCCAGCTATTGTTGTATGTGAACTCAATCAGACTCAAGCTGTCCTCCCAGCTAGTCGGACGATCGAGCACACAAGCTCTAAGCATATCCTCTAGAGTCTGGATGGTCCTTTCAGACTGGCCATCTGTCTGAGGATGAAACGCTATATTGAACCTCAACTCGGTCCCCATAGCCTTATGAAGTTCCTTCCAGAATCTTGACATGAAACGGCCATCTCGGTCTAATACAATGGTCTTAGGAATGCCATGTAAGCGGACAATCTCCTTCTGGTAAACTTCGGCTAGCTTCTGGGTTTCCCATGTAGTCTTGATGGCTATGAAATGAGCACTCTTCGTAAGCCTATCCACAATTACCCAGATAGCATCTCTCTGACTTCGAGTCTTGGGTAGCCCAGTGACGAAGTCCATGAAAATGTCCTCCCATTTCCATTCTGGCACAGGGAGAGGTAGCATCTCACCACCTGGTCTGCGGTGTTCGATCTTGACTTTTTGGCAAGTTAAGCACTTTGCCACAAAGTCTGCTACGTCCCACTTCATGTTTGGCCACCAAAACTTCTTCCTGAGATCCTTGTACATCTTGCTAGAGCCAGGATGCACAGAATAAGCAGATGAATGAGCTTCTCTCATCACCAACTGACGAAGACCTTCTGTGTCAGGCACACAGATCCGATCCTGAAACCAAAGTGATCCATCATCCTGAACCACAAAACTGGGAGCTTTCCCATCCATCACTTCACTGCTTAACTTTACCAAGATGATGTCATCGACTTGCTTTTCTTTGATTTGATCCAGCAGTGTAGCCTAAATTTCCATCATACTCAGGTACCCTCTACGCTGGTCATACAAGACTTCAATGTCGCATGACTCTTGGTTTAGCTTGGTCTGAGCAGTAAGCAACACAACCACAATCTCGTGCGTTGTCTTCCGGCTTAGTGCATCAGCTACTACATTAGCCTTGCCCGGATGATACAACAACTCTATGTCATAGTCCTTGAGCAACTCTAGCCAGCGGCGTTGTCTCATATTTAACTCCTTCTGAGTAAATATATACTTGAGACTTTTGTGGTCAGTGAAGACTTAGCATCTTATACCGTAGAGGTAATGCCTCCAAATCTTCAGTGCAAAGACAACCGCTGCTAACTCAAGATCGTGGGTCGGATAGTTTTCTTCGTAAGTCTTGAGTTGTCTAGATGCGTAAGCAATGACTCTGCCCCTTTGCATCAAAACACAACCAAGACCACACTTTGAAGCATCACTATAGACCACATAATCGTCATTCCCCTCTGGGAGTGCTAACACGGGTGCCGAGGTCAACCGTCGCTTCAACTCCTGGAAACTGACCTCGCACTTGTCATTCCAGACAAACTTCTTGTGGACCTTGCGGAGTAGATTGGTCATAGGTAGAGCGATCTTTGAAAATCCTTCTACAAACCTCCTATAATACCCGGCAAGTCCAAGAAAACTGCACACCTCTTTTACGTTCTGAGGCTGTGTCCACTTAGCCACAGCTTCAATCTTTTGGGGATCAACCATAACCCCATTTTTATTGAACATGTGGCCTAAGAAAGCCACTTCCTTCATCCAGAATTCACATTTAGACAATTTAGCATAAAGCTGATGTTGTCTAAGGATCGACAAGGAAATCCGTAGATGTTCCTCGTGGACTTCTTCATTCGGAGAATAGATCAAGATGTCGTCGATGAAAACTACCACGAACTTATCCAAGTACTGGTGAAAACATCGGTTCATCAAATCCATAAAGACAGCTGGAGCATTTGTAAGCCCAAAAGGCATTACTACGAACTCGTAATGACCATATCTGGTCCTAAATGCAGTTCTAGGAATGTCCTGCTTACGAATCCTGAGTTGATGATATCCAGATCTTAAGTCGATCTTGGAGAACACCTTTTCTCCTTGCAACTGGTCCAACAAGTCATCAATCCTAGGCAAAGGATACTTGTTCTTGATCGTCACCTTGTTCAACTCTCGATAGTCGATACAAAGTCGGAACGATCCGTCCTTCTTTTTGACGAATAAAAACGGGGCACCCCACGGCGATGCACTCGGCCTGACATAACCTTTATCAAGAAGATCTTCAAGTTGACTCTTCAATTCTTGCATCTCAGCCGGAGCCATCCGATACGGTGATTTGGAAATCGGCGCCGTACCAGGCTCGAGATCAATTGAAAACTCTACGTCACGGTTCGGGGGTAATCCAGGAATTTCTTTGGAAAAGACATTCGAAAATTCCCTAACTACAGGAATATCAAGAACCTCAGGTCCATCCCCCTCGGGCGAATCCAAGTAGCAAAGGTACCCGACACATCCTTGTCGTAGTAGCTTAAACGCAGCCATCGCATTGATCAGCTTGTCGTTATCAGCGTCATTTCGACCTTTGAACTTACACACGAATTGGCCCCCAGATGACACCGTCACCGTTCTTGAACTGAAGTCGATCACCGCCTTGTGACGCGTCAGCCAATCCATACCGAGAATAATGTCGTATGGAGCCATGGCTATGCAGATTAAATCTGCCTCGAATTCCTTACCCTGAATGGTAATCGGAAAGTCGGACAAATGCTTGGTTCCCACCAAACATTCTCCATTAGGAAGATTAACGACGAAAGGGTCGCACGAATCATTGCACACTAAGTCTAACTTGCTAACACAACTATCCGAAATAAAGGAATGCGTAGCACCAGAATCAAACAGAATGCACACTGAAGTAGAGTGAAGGTATATAGTACCTTGAGCAATTGGAGTGTTGGGTCCATCTGCCTCACGCATCTCGTACAAGCATTGGCCCTGACTTCCAGAAGCAGCTGGGGCCTTTCCCCTGTTCTGAGCAGTCGTCTGCACTGAAGGGCTAGGAGTCTCGGCAAGCTTAAACCTAGGTCGGTTGCTCTGATGAACTGACCCTTGCTGCGACTCTACTCCCTTCTGCTTCCCCTGCTTGCAGAACTTTTGCAGATGACCATCACGTCCACACCCACAGCATGGCCTCCTCTCCTTCCGACACTCAGTGCTCTTGTGCACAACAGTACCGCAGTTATAACACTGAACTGAACTCCTGGTATGCCCTGACTGCTGAGTCGATCCCCCTTGCGTCATCTCCGTCTTAGCTCGGCCGGACTTGGCGAAGTTAGACGGTGGCGCAGGGCGCTTAAAACCACCTCCCTGGTTCTGATTCTGCATCGACTTCTGTCGGTTGTGCCTCTTGGTCGACTCCTCGAGAGTTACCTCCAGCTTATAGGCACAATCCACATACTGCTCCAAGGTAGAGCATGTGTGGTGCACCATTAATGGCTTGATATCCGGGTTCATCCACTCATGGAAGTACCAGATCTTTTGAGCCTCGCTGGTGATCTCGGCAGTGGCGTACTTTAGAAGATGATTGAACTTAGATGCCAACTCGGTCACTCTCAGACCATCAGTCTGAGGGTACAAGAACTCTTTATGCTTCTCCTCTCTCATAGCACGAGAGAAAAAGCGATCAACCATCTTGGTCTTGAACATCGACCAAGTCAACACTGGGCTCTCAGCCAAACCAGTGCTCTCCCACCACTCGCTAGCCTCCTCCTTCAGCTGAAGAGACGCGATATGGACCTTCTCGACCTCCGTACACTCCACGTTCCTGAACAACCTCTCCATATGGGAGAACCAATGAGTCACTGCCACTGGCTCCCCTTTCCCGTTATAGCAGTCGGGTCTCATGGAAGTAATGGTCTTAAGAGCGCGACCATAGTTGTCCCTCGCCCTAACGGCAGTCTCCTGAATCACAGGGTTTATGGGTTCCACAACATCAGGAACCGCTGTGTGAATAGGCACTTCTTGTGATTGAGGCGCACTTGGTCTCAAGACATCTGTAATAGCCTGCATCACGATCCCACGGATTGCCTCAACAGCTACGGCGTCAAACAGCGTCGGCGCCTGGGTCTGATCCTGACCTTAACGCCTCTGCTGGACGCGAGACTCAGACTCGTGTTCATCCTGAACACTTCTTCCTGCTGGTCTGGGGTTTTGGCTAGTCCCAGCACCGACTCGAGTCGAATTCCTCGTGCTTCTTGGGTTCACCATCTATTTACCGATCAAATTCCAAGCATTCAATACATTAATATTATACAATATACTTATGCAATATACCAACGTAAATAAATTACTCAGAATAGATCAACTTGGTATTTTATAGATGAACCTTCGAATTCTTACACAAGTTACGCATAAGTTTATCATTCGAGCGTTAGGACAACATTGCTCGAAGATATAAGTGTTTCTCAGAGTACATGCCGCAATACTGAAATATTACACAAAGTACAACTTGGAATACTAAGAAACGAACTACTACGATAGGCAACGCCACTCCTCCTCAAGGCGTTCCAAAACGTCTCCCATACGACTGGCTACTCGTGCATGGTCTCTTCGGGCTAGGCTCACCATCGAGCTCTGGCGATGGGTTTCGCACCCTGCTTGACCCTGAAGCACATAGTCCTAGCTCAGCCATAGTAAAGTATGGGTCGTCCATGACTGGTCCTCCTATTCCAGCCCTCCTCCGAGTACTGGCGATCAGCTCATCCCTCTGACGCTGCTATTCTGCGGAGATTACCTCGCTCTAGCAGAGAATCTCCTACAGCTCGGATTCCGACCTCCATCTCCTTGGAGTAGGGATAGGCTGAGATTCCCTATCACTTCTCCCAATACCGTACTTGGTATACAGTGCCTCCCAATCAGCTTCTGACATGGGTGTGTACTCTGGCACTAGTGACAATCCTGTACCGGGCTCCTGATTCTGCCCTCCAAGGTCCAACTCTGGATCCTCTTCTGGATCATCCTCTATGGGATCCTCATCCTCGGGATCATCCTCGATGGGATCCTCATCCTCGGGATCATCCTTGATGGGATCCTCATCCTCGGAATCATCCTCGATCATATCCTCGTCCTCGACAGGATCTTGCTCAAGCATCTCCTCTTCCTCGTCCTCGTACTCGATCTCCTCGGGAATTGGTCCCAGCAGAAAGTCATCTTGGTAAACCCCTTGTTCATACCTTGACAACTCGTCTTCCTGCTCCCATTCCTGTACTCCCTCCACCCTTGGTGGCGGCACAGGTGCAGGTCTAGGGACCATAGCATTCCTGGCTACAAGGACAACCGACTCGGGGAGAACGTGCTTGACGTCTTCGGGTGGGCTACTCGGGCCTCCAACCTCGAAACGTCACTGAGGTATCGGAAAATCTAGCCTCGGCTGGTCCGACTTGGCGTCTTCCGACCCCCTACCAATAGAAAAGCAGACACCCATCTTATCGAACAATAAGGAAGGAATTAGTCTTTCTAGACATAGAAGCAAGCTTACTATATCAGACTATAAAGAAGACACGACTATGAACGGTGTTTTTAAATTCTTTTCAGAATGAAAATTCAGAGCCCTTTTAAAGCATTTTGAAAATGAATAAATGGTTTATAAAAATTCCAAACCCGTTTTAAAACCTTTGGCTCTGATACCACAACTGTAACACCCCCAAAACTTAACCCCTTTGGAAAGGTATTACCGCCAGTGACCCCAGTGTTCCTTACCGAGATCACCCAAGGCTTTACCAAATAAATACAATTTATGAAATGCATATGATACACAAAGATCAAGCATTAAATTCCAAAACATAACATTGTTAAGGAAACAAGAGTTACGGGATTACAACCCAATCCCGAATAGGTCAAAACATAGTTTAAACCAAACACAGCGGAAGACTAAGAAAGTAAGTTACAATCGGAGTTATTGTCCAAAGGATCATAACCTGATTAAAGAAATAATTAAAAACATTCAAAAACCACCGCCGACTCCATAGTCCTTCTAATCTTCTGAGCTACTTCATAACTGATGTGCCGAATCAAACGGATGACACCAGCCAACCATGCAAGGGAAAATATTGGTTGGTTAGTCTAAATGAATAGACTAGCAAGGGTACAAAGCAGACTGGTTCGAAGCAGTCATATTAGGTTAGACTCATCGCTTCTCGGATAATAACCGATAACGGTAGTCAACCATCATATTCCTACTGGAATAAACAAGAGGTATGCACAAGAGAGGATTCTGGAAGACTGAATCTTCACAGAAATCAACTCAAAAGAAGACTGCAACGGAAATGAGTCTTTAAGGAAGTAATGACAAATCTGGAATATTACAGAATCATTCAACAATGATTTAAAACTGACTGAGATGCTTCGGTTCACGACCAACCTCATCGCCTACAGCGAATCCAGATTGGAAAGAGAACATACTACATTCAAGTCAAGACGAGTTTTCCTAGATGCACTGAACTTAGCTGCACTACTCGCCCAAGGTGTATTAATTATGTGCATCAAGGTAGCACTTATCTGATTTATGTTTCAAAAACACACATCACGTTATAGACTTTTACATGTGTACCCCACCAGTGGGATGACACATCTTAGTATACGTTTCGTCGAGAGTGACGTATACCGAAAGGTTTGTGACCCCAGCTAAGTGTCCTGTCTCTACACACATGTGTAAGAGACCGATCATGATCATAGAATAGTACCAGATGGGGACGAGCCATCCCGATACCAGATTATAAAGAAACGACTGGACAGAGTCCGAGTAACGTTCCTATCTAACAGTGCTAACTAAACAGTTACAGCACCACAACATTTACAGGATAAATCCATATAAAGGCCCGAAAGGCGATCACAGATAATAGCGTTGTTCTAACAGATATACAACCTATTATATGATTTTCAAAATAGTTTATCAAAACCGTTTCCAGACAAACAGAATATTCATTCCAAATTAATTACTCAGATAAACTACTGATAATTAATGTAAATATGGAACGAAAGAGCAAGAGCGAACCACCACTTGCCTTACTCCGCAGAATAGTCTAAAGACGTCAACTGGATTCCGGGCTCGACACGGTATAGTTCCGACAGCACAACAACCTTCGAGTCGACCCATAAAAGGAACCCTAAGTTAGATCCGACATACACAGTACGAATCTAAACACGGCGAAAGAACACGAAAGGAAAGACGCCACGACGACAACCGACCAAGCCAAAGCCACGAAGGCGTTCTGGGCACTGGCGGCGGTTGCCGTTCTTGGCGGCGGTCACTGTATTCATCACGGCGGTCACCGTGAAGAACACGGCGGTCACCGTGAAGAACACGACGGTCGCCGTGAAGAACACGACCGACTGAAACGAGAGAAAACTCACCCCAAAACACGAGCGGTTCGGCCTCCTTCGACTTTCTTTGGCTTCTAACCTCCAAGGCTAATCAAAAGCTTCACAAAGGCACTCTGGAAACACACCACGACACCTCCGGTGAGCACAAGAAAACCGATGAAAACACAACTCACTTTGAGGGAGAGTTTTGGCAGTGATTCGGAGTTGTAGATGACCCAAAACCCATGCCAAAGCTCGTCTATTTATAGGCAAACCCCAAGGAGTGATCTGCAAACACTCAGACGCGGCAAACGACGCAACGGCGCGCCTAAAACGACGCCGGCGACGGGCGGGCAATGCCCACTGGACAATCACGGCGGTCGCCGTAATTTTGCATGCGGCGGGCACGTGGCGGTCGCCGTAAATGCGGCAGTCGCCGTCGCTAGGCCTGTCGCGGCCAGATAGAAGCTGACACGTTGACTTCTCGGGCCCAACCACGGCGGTCGCCGTTTCTGAACGGCAGTCGCCGTTTCCCCCTTTTCCCGCCCATTCGGCTTTGAACGAGCTTGACGATAAACCGGGATAAAAATTATCGTACGCGAACGACAATTAAACTTCAAGGCATGATGTCTGTATATTATTTCACTGAGAAAAATATTACAGATACAGAGCACATTACAGAATGTCTCAAGCTACCTGAATTAAATCCGACGTACACAACGGGTACCCGGGAAAATTCCATAATTCCCAATATAACCTTACAAAATTACGGGGTATCACATCGCAATTGGTATCAAGTTGCTTAGGCGCTTGATAAAGGGTGGAGAGGTCGCGTGTTCGACTCTCACCAACAACCTCTTGGAAATGGCTTCCATTAATTTGGAGTAGCCCCCAAGGATGGGTTGGGGTACATGAGCTACGGCTCATGGAGTGTCTCATGTTGGGCTAGGCCCGTGGCTTGAGCACTCACATAAAAGTGTACTTTTTTGTAATACCCACACCACATTGGGCCGGCCCATCACAGGGCTGCAGCCCATACACCCCAACCCATCCCATGTTGGCCCATACCCTTAAGGCAGGAAACCACACCATGGAGGTTGTTCGTGAGTCTCGAACTCGAGACCTCACTTTTTAACAAGAAGTCCAACGCCCTCTTGTTACCAATTGCGCTGCAGCACAATTGGTAACAAGAGGGCGTTGGACTTCTTGTTAAAGCGTGAGGTCTCGAGTTCGAGACTCACGAACAACCTCCATGGTGTGGTTTCCTGCCTTAAGGGTATGGGCCAACATGGGATGGGTTGGGGTGTATGGGTTGCAGCCCTGTGATGGGCCGGCCCAATGTGGTGTGGGTATTACACATATCTGGGCCTATTTTTATGGTCATTGAAGGCCGTGCAACCCCGCCATACATGCTATACCACTACTCACCAAGTGGTTCCCTATTGGTTGCATGGTAATGAAGACGCTGGAATTGATGAAGACACCCGCCCAACACTGGAGTCCTGGGCATATATGGAGTACACCGCCAGCGACAACGGAAGTGTCCAAGCCAACTCGGCGACATTTGTGAGCTTATTTCCTCTCTTCCCTGTGCTTAATTCTTTTGTCTTTCATTATATTAAGGAAAATGCAATGTTTAAGCATGGGGGAGGGTTTTATACTTTATGTCGTTGAAGAGATGAATAAAAAGAAAAAAAAAAGCCAAAAAATTGGAAAAAAAGGCATACATGAAAATCCTGGGATAGGTCGAAAACCCGAGAGGGCGGCCTAGGTAATAAGCAGGTGGCCTGGACCAGCATTAGGCTGGGGTAATAATTGGTCTAGAGTGATGTGAGCATATTGTGAGCCCATCTATTGAAAAATGAAATGAGTGGCTTGGTGAAAACCCGAAAGGACGCCTTGGCAAAATGAGTGAAAAGAAGAAGAGCGATTTTTAGGATTCCTCATTTTTCTTGGCGTGGTGACATAAGAAGAGGAGTTATAAGGAGGTTTCGGGTAGGCCACTCTGGAGGGATAAGAAGATAGATGGGAGATATGATCAATTTTTTTTTCACTCTATGGTGTTTGGGATAAGCTTGGGGGAAGTATTCTGCTTTCCTTTTAGCTCGGATGTGTGGGGTGTTGAGATTTATTGATTGGATGTTGTGGTCTTTTGTGCTGAGCTTATTGTTGTATGGTTGCTTGGAGTTTATTGTTAGGTATGATTCTTGGAGGTTGAGTTTTCTATGCTTCCTGAAACCTTGGGGATTAATTGGAGGAGTAGGTTGACTTTAGCTTACTCGAGGACGAGAAAGGTTTAAGCATGGGGGATTTGATCAGTACTATTTTGTAGTGCATATCTAGGGATTATTACCAGGTTTGAGGCACTATTTGGTAGGATTTAGAGCACAATTGGATATTATGGAGTTAGAGTGGAGAAGTGTGGTTTTGGTGGTCTAGAAGAGCTAGTTGGAGACATCCAGAGGAAAAGGAGTTGACCACCTGAAGAGATGGCTAATTTCCGAAGAAAATGGCGCGGAAGAGAAGAAACCGCGGCCGAATTATCGGAAATTAATTATGCACTTCGAGAGCAAACCGCGACCGCGGCCAAAAGGCCGCGACCGCGGCCATCAGCGGGAGTCAGCCCGACGCGCTCCGAACTTCTGTTTTCTTTTTCTGTTTTTCCTTTTTCGTTGTTTTATTTAATTCCGAATATTTGTATTTTTCCTTTTTAGGGATGATGTTTGTGATCTTGGGCTTTAGGTTAACTTATTTAACCTAACTCTCTCAGCCTCCATTGAATATCATAGATGATCCATCGAGAGATCATCGTTTTTCCATTGAATATTGTTTTTCCTTTGAAGATTATGAAGAGCTAAGCACCCTTTTCTTAGCCCGACAATTGAAGATTTTTCTATGATTTGATTGTGAGGTTAATTCCCTATTCCTATTCTCTTTGGATTTATATCTTTCTTCTTGAGCTTCATTCCATTGAGTTATATTGATTTCTCTAGATTAGCTACCTAGTGTTATTGATATCATTCATACTGCATGATTAGGTTCTTGAATAGTATTGGTTGGATCTAACTCATCAGTTGTGGTAATTATCATTATTATTAGTTTCCCTAGCCTGACAACCTAGTTGAGATTAATATTATCTATAGTGTTAATTATTACTTTCTGGTCAACTTGTTGAGATCAATATTATTCATCCCTAATTCAGAAGTAGCATCCATGATTATCTAGGACTGGTAGGACTAGATTGTTATGAAAGAAGAATTGATTGCATGTTAATTATTGCGGGTTGTGATTATTGACATGTATCCTGGTTGATCCTATGCTCTATGTTGTTATTGTTCGGTTGTTCAATAGCAAGTGTTGCTAGAACTGGTAGGGCTAGTAACTATATAAGATTAGGGACAGGAATAACTAAAGGAAAGGAATAAAGATGACCTAGGACCAATCTATCATAGAAAAAGTGGATCTTGCTTGGCTAGGTGTTTTCCCCATATTTGATTACATCCTTTGATTTGTTTATTTTCCTTGATTCCTTGTTACGAAACCAATCCAAAACCCCCTTTGTTACTTGCATGCTAAGAAACACATAGATTGATTACTTCCTCCCTGTGGGATTCAACCCTTGCTTGCCTCTACTACTTGTTTAGGTTTGTTAGGTTTTATTTTGACCGGGTTAAGGACGACTGAAAACCCGTCTGTCATGGATGCCCATCCTAACGATGGCTTGGAGACGAACAACGAGCTTACCGACGATGAGGGATTGGCTTCTTCACTCCTTGGATGAATGCGCAACCACTACGCTGCCAACACTTCCTCTGACGACCACTAGGAACTCCGGCGACGACTAAGAACTCCGACGACAACGAAAACACGAGAGATAGAGAGAGGTGGAGCTTTGAGGATGAAGAAGAAGGCTGCCTCGACCTCCTTTTATAGCCAAGGAGCAGCGAGAGTTCACCCCCCACCGGCAAACCAATCGCTCCAGCTCCCCCCCGGCGTTAGGAGCACGAGGAGCAAGCCAAACGTTGATCTTCTAGAAGCCGGCGAAGAAGACGAACAGGGATTACCGCAGTCGCGGTTTCAGCGCCGCGATCGCGGTTTGGCTCTGAGCGAAACCGCGCCCGCAGATTCAATCCGCGGTCGCAGAACTGCCGCGATCGTGTTTCTTGGCCTTTGGTTGCGCGTCTCGTTCGCGGACATGCTAAATCTTATTATTTTAGCACTCCCAAATACTTTATGAACCAAATTTTTATTAAACGTATAATATTACGTTCAAAAGATTATTACAGAAGTTACAGAAATTGCCCATCACGTCATTCTTACAAAACGACAGTTCGGGCCTTTTAGGGGTTATTACAATTGCAACGGTGGAGCACAGTGGTGGTCGGGGGAGCTCGATGAATAGTTGCAACCTAAATTTGAGGGGTCGAGAGTTTGCGGCCAAAATTGGATGAATTTAGTCCATGGGTAAAGGGGCATTTATAGCGCTTTGATTGCTCATCAAAAGCTCTACACAATCATGAAAATTTTTGATGCGACCCTGCCCTCTAGGAAGACCGCGTTATTCCATGACAGACTCGCATCGAGCTCAGAGCACGTGATCAACAAGATACTTCTATCTTTTGGCTCAGAGATCGCGATCTCATCCAACTTCCTTCATCCAAGCATGAGATCGCGTTCTTCATCAGAAACTTGTCCATCTCCTTTGAACGCGTTCTTTGCGTTCTTCAGTCGAGACGCTCGTCATCATCAACAACGCGTTCTACCAGAAGATCCACTCAACAATCTGGCAAACGCGTTCTATTTGAATCGACTAAGATCTTCAACATTGATGAGCATTAATTACAAGATCCATTTTGAATTGGATCGTGATCCTCTATATTTAATGTAATCTTTAGCCTTCAATTCTGCATTTAATTCGTAGATTCGGGTCATTAAGACCCTGATTAGACTAGTATAAATAGGGCCCTTTGGCCATTGTATCAAGGTTACGTTCACTTTGAATCAAGAGCTTGAGTTTGAGAGCTAAAACGCCTCCTCCCTTTTGATCGGACGTCACACTCTGTCTTCTCATCCCCTTCCTTCGCCGCCGACGCTACGGCACCGCTTGAGATCCCCTCTCAAGCAAGTCTATCTTCTCAACTCCTTCCTCCGCGCCGATGCTACGGCAACCATCTCGATCCCATCGAGAATATCTCTGCGCCGACGCTACGGCAATCAACTCGATCTCTGTCGAGTTCAACCCCCCTCCGCTGCCGACGCTATGGCTCAAGCTCGACCACTTTCGAGCCATTACCTCCGCTGCCACCTCCACTTCATCGCGTTCATAGTCCAAAACACCGCGTTCCTTCATCACTCCACCTTTCGAAGACCGCACGACTCACATTACAAGATCGAGATCCTTTCGTCCCAAGCAGGAACGCATTAACTGGTATCAGAGCCTTGATCTTGTAAGTCGCTTTCAAGTTCATTTGTTCACGATTTTTTTTCTCATCCACCATACTTGCTTCCGCCACCGCCATCATTAAAAAAAAATAAAAAAATTCACCCACCTTTCGGTTTCTACAAGAGCAATCTTGGCCGAATTGCTATACCCTGCAAACTTGTGTGACTTGTTCGTTTTGAAAATTTCCGTAATTATTTGTTTGATTTTCTTAATAGATTGCTAAAACAACGCGGTGAATACTTGACATATTCAACGCGTTGACCAAAAAAAATCTACATTAACTCTCTCAATCTCCATCACGACAATCACGTGATTTCTTTCTTTAAGTCACTTAGCTGTTAATTTTCTTTTCATTTATTTCGGATCGGATCTTCACCAACTATAAGATCTCGGATTTGAAAATCAAATTCAAGAAAAAAAAACAAAGTTGAAGTCGCCTTTTCAAAAAAGAACGCGACCTTTAAAAAAAAAAAAAAAAACAGACAAGTAAAGCCAAAATAAGGCAACCTTCTTCCACCAACGGCTAGGCTCATCTCTCAATCTCTCCACCGTCTAGTGTCTCGCGTGGTTTGTGTCTTGTTTTTAACGCGTTCTTTACGCAAGAAATTAAGACTTCATTCTTTTGGTTACGTGGTTTTCTTGCTTGCATTTCACACTTGTTTTGCTAGCCTGTTAGCCGCCCTCACGGCCAAAAGAACGCGATAACCCACGTGAACATTTGTTACTTGCTAGTGCTTGCTTGCTCTTGGTTGTGTTGCTTTTTGTTCGTCTTTATGCGGGATGTCTGGTTATCGTGTCTTAGGTATGGAGAACGCGTGAACAACGCGATCAAATTACTACACCGAGGAACCACACTTCCGGCCACCAGACAACAGACAACGATCCCATCGTCATCACCAACGCGATGAATATCGCGTGAGTTCACCACTCACACCACCCACCCAGTACAGTGTTCGTGACAACATTGGCCACTAGAGTACGCGCACTTCGCATAATGCCTACTATGGATATGGCTACACGACGCCAACAAGCTATCATACCAATGAGGAATACGATGATGAAGAAATTGAAGACTCAGGTATGACACATTCTGCCCCTGCTAACCGATCTTTTCAAAATCCACTGTATGTGCAGGACCACCATGCGGATTGGATTCCTCCACCACTTTTACAAGGACGAAGAGATCGCGTTCACGACATTGGTGGCGAGCGCCGCGATGTCAGGCCCACAACGGATATCCGACAGGGTTACAGAACCCAGAGGAGACAACTTCACCGCAGTGACTCCAACGTGCCAAGGGAATGTTTTGCTCAAAGCAAACCCCAGCTTGCACGCGAGAGGCGCCGCTATGATCGCGTTGAAGAGCAACAAGCTCGACATGTCAACCATGAAGTGCAGGATCATCCAACTCCCCACCTCCCAGACAAGGATACATTCGTGGTGTTGACTGACAAACAACAGTTGATCATAGCTCTTCAACAGGAACTTGCAGCTTGCGAAGCAAGACAACGAGCAAGGGAACACAATGCACAAATCGCGCTCACTAAACCTCCACCGTGCCAGGTAAGGTATGAGCCCCCCGCTTGTCCTTCCATTATTTCTGATGTGCGTGTCCTAGCTTCAGGAGCCAATACATACAACCAAGGCAATGCCGCTCCGCTTGCGATGCCGCCAACAATGGTTTCTCTCGCGACCGCGCAACAGGCCACATCCCAGTTTGGAGGACAAGATCAACAGAGGGATTCGCCTCAACAGAAGCAGATCCACTTCTCCACTATGGACGCAAGCAATGAATCTTCCAAGGAGGATACCCCGCGTAAGTCAGTGGTCGGATTCCAAGGTGCTACCTTTGATGTAGACGCGCCCATAAATGGGTTTGTTCACGGAGAAGATGAGGAGCACCCCCAGCTCAACCAAATCACGCACTCATCTGAGCAACTTCATAGCCAACAAGGGTATGTTTCTAACCTTATTCCATTCCTTGTTACTAAAGTGTGTGTTCCAGTGTCCGGGTTCACAGAGAAAGACCAGGCCCAAGACGCCACCATCGCGATGCTTACTTCTACAGCGTCTCAAGACCAGGTCGCGATGATCACTTCACCGGCCTATCCAACGATCGCGCCAAAGATCACATACCAGGGATCAGCTCCCACAGATGACGATGAATTCATCAACGCTGGTGATCGCGATCTTTCCCACATGGATTGTCCAGAGAAGGAACAAGAACCCTTCTACACTGTTGGCATGGAAGATGTGTCTAAAACGGAGGAGACTCCGCTGCCGACACTTATAGAAGCCTCCCCTGATGCTACTAAGGATGCCGAGACATCTGAGGCTGCCGCGATCTATGATGGCAGCTACTTTGAGGTCCAAATTGGCACCATGATCATACCTATCAAGCAGCCAACACGACTTCACCACCACCCATGTGACCAACAGGAGATATCCCCCATCTCAGGTAACACTGTGTCACCATAGTGCACTATTCCCTTTCCTTTTGGTCAATACAATACAAACTTTTTGAGTAGTTTGGTTGCAATGGACGTCAACAATCTCTTCCTTGGGTGTCCATGGCAGTCCATTCATCGCGTTCTTCTCGATGCGTATATAAACACTTCTGTGTTTACATACCCCGGGAAGCACGTGGATTTCTTACCTTTGCCAATTTGTGAGAATTCCCAGGATCAGGTAACGCGTACTATAGCAAAGGGAATCAACGCGTTCAACAACGCGTTAACACCAGAAGAACAAACCTTCGATCTCGGAGATTCTCCCTCGAGGCACCAAGTAGGCTCAGCAAACAGTGCGAACACTATTATCACGTGCTGCAACATGCCTGCAAACACCGCGTTGCAGGAACATTGTCATCAAAAGGAGCTTCATCAGCAAAATGAGGACGCCTTCAATCAACAGGTGCTTTTCGATCTGACTCATCTGCAGGAGCTTCTAGCCTATGAAGCAGACAACTGTGACGCTGCCGCGCTCCATGCTGGCACAACATTGAGCCTTAGCACACGGCACATTCTCAACGACAAGGACGACAAGTTCATCGATCAACGCGTGCATAGTTGTGTCCCACGTTGCATGTCTCAGACCGCGTCGCTGAGTTTCTTACAAAATGGAGGACACTGTTGCAACATCTTCCCTGAGAAGGCAGTCAACTATATCAGCCTTAAGACAAGGCCTCTTCCACAGCCCAACGGACTCCAAAGGATAACTTCCACAGGTAACATTGTCTCGCGACAATGTCTCTTTCCTTTTTCCTTTGAGTCTTCCACGAATTACATTTCTTTTCATGAGATGACATTGGGCGCAATCACCATCTTGATTGGGCGTCCATTGCCATCAAGTCACGTACTTCACGCAGTGTATCTAAACACAATTGTGTTTACCTATCACGTGAAGCATGTGATTGTGTTATTACCCTATTTCCGTGAGAGATTGCAGACACAGGTGGAGCATCTTCACCACAAGGCTTGGCCTTCAGACAAGGTCGCGTTCATAGCACTGCGCCACCTTAAATCTGGCGCGACATTCACAAAGCCAAGCCCAGTCGACCATAGAAGGTTGCCACGCATTGTCCAACCACAGATAGTACAGTGCTAGAGAGCACTACGGTGCAGGGTCATGGTGACAACAAGGCGATGGTCAATGAGAGTGTGCCAATGCACACAAAGCCAAAGGCAATTCAAGGCCTCGACGCTGCGTCCTTAAAGGAGGCCATCAAACGCGTCCTACCCAAACCACCTGATCCACGGAAATGTGATCTACCAAGGCTATCTTCCAACTCAGGTAACACTGTCCAACGACAGTGTCTCTTTACCTTGTCCTTTGGTCATATTCATGCGACACTTTTCTATGCTATGATTGGCATGGATGCCATCCCTCTCTTACTTGGGCGTCCATGGTTGTCTGATCGTCGCATTCTTCCTGATTGGTATCTAAACACCGCTGTGTTTACCTACCACAGGGAGAGCGTGACATTCTCATCTCTGCCTTTCTCTGAGAGCTTACAGGAACAGGTTGAGTTTGCTCAAGCACAAATTGTGCCTACCGGAACAACCGCGTCAAAATCAATGCGATGCAGTTCAAAACATGGATGTGCTTCCAAGACAAGCAAATATAGTAGAATGCCAATGCGTTCTTTTCCAAGGCAGGATGACACCTACAAAGATGACGCGCATGAGGCTAGCACCACTGGCACATACAATGCAAGCACAGTGCCAACTCCCAGAGTGCAGCGCGACTACATCACTGAGCCTTTGCCACTAGAGGTGCCCCCAACCACTGGGCCACCCTTGTGTAGTCTTACACAACAACTCAACTGGGTACCTGGCGCCTATCTGCCCCAACACAGATGTCATCGCTTCGTGTTCGACACCGGCGATCTAGCATGGGCGTCCTTGCACATGGAGGAAAGCACATCGCAGCAGCAGCACCATTTGACTCCACGAGGAGAGCATCCCTTCCGCGAAGTGAAAGCCATGGCAGATTTGGCTAACCATATTGAGCTGCCCATAAGACATAGCGTGCAGGTGGCCTTCCAGGTCGCATCTTTGCACAAGTATGAGGAGCTTTTGTTCAACAAAGGTGAAGCGGGGACGCTTCACAGCCAAGTGGGGGAGGGTGACGCGACCCTGCCCTCTAGGAAGACCGCGTTCTTCCATGACAGACTCGCATCGAGCTCAGAGCTCGCGATCAACAAGATACTTCTATCTTTTGGCTCAGAGATCGCGATCTCATCCAACTTCCTTCATCCAAGCATGAGATCGCGTTCTTCATCAGAAACTTGGCCATCTCCTTTGAACGCGTTCTTCGCGTTCTTCAGTCGAGACGCTCGTCCATTTTGAATTGGATCGTGATCCTCTGTATTTAATGTAATCTTTAGCCTTCAATTATGCATTTAATTCGTAGATTCGGGTCATTAAGACCCTGATTAGACTAGTATAAATAGGGCCCTTTGGCCATTGTATCAAGGTTACGTTCACTTTGAATCAAGAGCTTGAGTTTGAGAGCTAAAACGCCTCCTCCCTTTTGATCGGACGTCACACTCTGTCTTCTCATCCCCTTCCTCCGCCGCCGACGCTACGGCACCGCTTGAGATCCCCTCTCAAGCAAGTCTATCTTCTCAACTCCTTTCTCCGCGCCGACGCTACGGCAACCATCTCGATCCCATCGAGAATATCTCCGCGCCGACGCTATGGCAATCAACTCGATCTCTGTCGAGTTCAACCCCCCTCCGCTGCCGACGCTACGGCTCAAGCTCGACCACTTTCGAGCCATTACCTCCGCTGCCACCTCCACTTCATCGCGTTCATAGTCCAAAACACCGCGTTCCTTCATCACTCCACCTTTCGAAGACCGCGTGACTCATATTACAAGATCGAGATCCTTTCGTCCCAAGCAGGAACGCATCAATTTTGGGCCAAAATGACCCGAATCGGATCAAATTTTGCAAAAAAAATGTAATGACGCGTCCGAGAATATTTCTTGCTTTTCGGGAAGAAATTAGATCTTATCTTGGGGTAATTCTTCCCGATTTTAAGGGGGGTATACTCATCTTGATCTTGTCCTAAAAGCCCACTCTTCAATTTCCAACATCGAGCCCAAAACGCGGACGAAATCGACAATGGAAGGCAAGTTTCCATAACTGGTTGCCAAGGTTCAAGAAGTGTGAGCTGTTCACGCACGGGCGGCACGGCCACCCACACTTTCGGCCTATTTGCAACTTTTTGCCCAATATTTTAAGTTGGGGAAAAAATGCCCCTATTTAACTTTTCAAAAACTATAAAATTTACCCAAAGTTATTTATTTTATTATCCTAAGTTTATATAATTATTTTAACCCAAAATTAAGATATAATAAAAATTAACTTAGGTTAAAATTAACCTTAAGTTACACTTCCTTATAAAATTAACCATATTTAAATCTTAATTAACACTTTGTTAATCTTAATCCAAATAATCTCGGTTAAATTGATAAGTTTATTTAAATTTAAATTAACATAATGTGAAAATAAATTTAAATAACCCATAACTTAAAGTTGTAACAACTTAGAGTAAGAACCAATAATCTATTCATTTTTTGGAAAAATGTAATAAATACAACAATTCATTTATTAGAAATAGAGTAGAAAATTACAAAAATGCCCTAACATAAAAATGAGAGATATTACAGCCTCTGAAAAGATAACACCAAAACCAAATCGCTCCATCTTTAGATACACTATATTCCAACCATTTCCATTTCTTGAACCACTCAACTTGAAAACACCTCATTTTATTTCTCAAATTCATTCTTGGAAAATCATGTGAAAGGGGTTGACAAGGACCTTGAACCACATATGCCCTCCTAATATCATCTCTAACCCGAGGCTCGTAATCATTGATTGATTTCCTCAATGTGGCATCACTAATAATATCCATATCCCCCTCACATTCATTCTCTGTTCGGCATCTTTTTTCCCTCGAAGTACAAACATCTCCATCAACATTTTCAGATTCAATAAACATATTTATCCATATCTCTACTCAAAGCAATTCAATTCAACAAAGTCCAAATTAACACATTAATTAATCAAATCAATTGACAACTAACAACAACAAATGTAATAAAACCAAATAAGTAAAAGGTGTTGATGTGCAAGAGGCCAACACCTATTCTGGATAGCAAAATGAACAAGCAAAAGCCTAATTATGTATAAGGGGAAAAAAACTATAGAGACCGTAGATACTATTTTTTTTTTTGGAAAGCAGTAAATAGCTATAGTTATAACTTATAGCTACAAACATGAAGCAAAATCTCATACTTGGGGTCATATATCATGTCAAGAGTCTCAACAAGATTTAAGTACATATGTTCTTGTCTCAATGCATTTAATTTTATGAGTTACGACCCTTTATCTATCTCTTTTAGATCAATCAGATCATCACTCTTTACTCGTAAAACTTTCCAACAAGGCATCAACCATAGTACAAGAGTAACTTGTTGTTGAAGGATATTTTTTTTTTGATAAAGTAAGAATTCGAAGTTTACAACTTCGAGAGGCCAGAAACTGGCAACCGAACTAACCGACAATACAACAACAACCAAGACAAACAAAAATAAACAACAACGAAACAAACTAAAGCATGATAAAGCAAAGAAGCCAAGATATGAGGTGAGTAAAGCACAAACAAACGCTGCGCCGTTGGAAGGATGATCATCCTCTACCAAGCCGGAACTACAACTCGATTCATCGTCTAGGCAAGCTCCATCATCCAAAGAGTGTCTCCCAATAGCACCGGAAAAAAACGGGTCAAAAAAAGAAAGCAAAGGAGTCGGAGGATTCAATCTCAAGTGAGATCGTCTTCCCCGAAAGGGTTAACACGAAGATCTGCATCTTCGCAGTCGGGGTTCTTTGTTCTAGGGTTAGAAATGGGGGTTTTTGGGTTACCCTCTCTGTCTTTGAACGGAGAGATGTAGGTGGAGAAGTGATGCGATCCTACCAAGCCTAAGTGCCGAAGAAGAGGACGAAGCCTTGCGCGCACCACATGAAGGCCCAATCACAAGGGCACGCGCTAAGTCCATTGCGAACGCGGTGAATTCTCTAATTCAACGCGTTCAAGCAAGCCAAGGCAACAGGGAGCCCAATCAAGAGAACGCGTTCTCCCTTCAAAGGCTCCAAGAGAACACAGAGATCGCGTTCAGAGTGCGTCTTCTTTCAACCATTGAATGAACGCGATCATTTCAAACCAGATCACGATCTTCAACATTGATGAGCATTAATTGAGAATATTCGGCATTAATGGCTGAATCCATTTTTGAATTCAAAAGTGATCTGTGTAATTAATGTAATCTTATCCTTATCTTTGCATTTACTTCATAGATTTGGGTCATTAAGACCCTGATTAGTCTTGTATAAATAGGGCCCTCTGGCCATTGTAAAGGGTTTACGTCTAAATCATAATTCAGAGCTTGAGTTTGAGCCATTGTCTCCTCCCTTTGAGTTTTGGGCGTCACAATCTGCTTCTCACCTCCTTCATCGCTTGAATCATCAAGCAAGTCTGCTTCTAATCCCCTTTCTCCAACGACACCGCCACATCCATCTCGCCTCCATCGAGACAACACCATTCCGCTGCCACCCTAAATCCATATCACCCACTTCGCTCCATCACCAAAACACCGCGTTCCACTCATCTCCATCAACGCGTTCTTTCCCAGAACGCATCAAATCGGTGCTGCGACTCCCATTGCAAGATCTCGGTCCTCTAAACCCAAGTAGGAACGCATCAAGAAGTGGAGGGCGGTACACAGCCAGAGCTCGTAGTCCTCAAGGGAGAGGGCGAAGATGGGGCCGGGGCCGCCGAGGTGGACCAGGAGGAAGGGGGCCAACAGGAGAGGAGGTCGGGGTGGGTGGCATAGGAAGCGACAGATCTGGAGGAGTAGTTGGGGGTGAGGCCGATGAGGTCTTGTACCAAGATTCGACAAGAGCCTCTCGACAACGGGCACTTTCTTGATCAGCGACCTCCATCCCCGGTGGAAGGCAGCATGGAGGAGGACGGCGTAGTCGTTTCCTTCGCCAAGGTTCTGATGCCGTCGGATGCCAACGACAGTTGGCCATGGTAGGGATCCCGCTTCAAGGGTTGGAGGCTTGGTGGAGCATGGTTTCTAGGGCCGGCTTGGTGGAGCTCATACATTTTAATTTTTTTTGTTGAAGGATAATTTAATTGCCTTGAGAAACTGCAATCCAAATATAGAGAAATGATTTACATTCGTACTAGATAAATGAATCTATGAAAAGTGAAAATTAAAATAGTTAACAGTTCACAATTTTAGCGATCATTGGATTCCAACTTAATCACAACACCCATGGCCATACTTGATTTTTAAACTAGTGCAGTCACCAATCACCACCTACGAAATTTTATCTAAAATATTAAACATAACTCAAATAATTGATGGAATTCTTCTTAATGCACGAAAAAGAAAGCTCTATTTATATTAATGTCATGCATTCTTCCCGATGCAAACGAAGAAAAATAACAACATTCTTTCATCTCAATAAATGTAATAAAGGTATTATGATACGCTCTACTTTATAGTGCGTAACTAGGAGCTGTTACTGGATTATTAGGTGTCATTTGTGTGGGTTTAGGAGATAATTTAGGATAATGGAGCTGTAGAGAAGAAGTGGTTTAAATGAGGATTTAGTGAAGTCACTACTACAATATTGAACAACTGAAACGGTTAATTGCAGCAGTTGTGGATTAGGCAGCGGTTGTGGGTAGCGGTTGGCCTATTGAAGCGGTTGTTTGCAGCGGTTGAGGGTATTGCAGCGGTTGGATATAGCGCTTGACTCAAATGCAGCGTCTTTTGCAACGGTTTTATTAATAAAATGTATTGAAACGGTTTATTAATCTAATGCAGCGGTTTATAAAATAGTAAAATAAGATCTATTGCAGCGCTTCGATCTATATGGCGTGCTAGCCCGCCTTATTATTTGACCTCGCCTTATTATTTCTTCCCAGACCAAAAAAGATTTAAACCTAAACTAAAGCAAAGTACGCAGCAGCGGCGATGGAGATTTCAATCGATTAGGGATTTTTGGTTCTCAAATTCGACGAAGGATGCTGGTTAGGGGTATTGGCTGTTGCTCGTCTGTCGAAGGAGAATCCCCAATTTGGTCTTACAAGGTATTTTTTGCCATCGATTTTGCTTTTGTTGCCTCCTTCCCGTTTGGATTTTTAGGGTTCTGCATTTTCTTTGTCTACAGACCGATTTTTTTCCATCGATTTTGCTTTTGTTGCCTCCTTCCCGTTTGGATTTTTAGGGTTGTGCATTTTCTTTGTCAACAGACCGAGTTGTGTGTTTTCTTTCGTCTTCCAAGTGCAAGTAGCTCTCTATTGACATATACACCCTTTAGCTTGTCGAAGACCCATTCTGCTTTCTCTTCTAGGCTGCTAATTTTTTTTGTTACTTGATATGAGAGAAATTGCTGCTGCTAGTCTTCCAGGCTGCTAATTCTTTTAACACAAGTTATCCACTTGTGTTAAAAGAATTCAAATTTTGATGTGTCTACCTTGTTTTTTCCTAAGTTGATTTTGCTTTTTGGTGGAATTGTGCACTAGACTTGTTACTGTTTGATAGTGCCTATATATTTCTTTTTGGGGTCGGGTTTCTTTTTCTGTTGGGTAATGGTGTAGATGGTTTTAATTATTCTTGTGCTAACAAACCTTTTCAATTTGCAGATAGCAAATTGCCATGATTCTGTCATATATGTCTTAGCACCGTTAAAATATGCCACATTATATGGCTGCTCTGATGCAACTATAGTTCTTGGACCTGTAGGCAAGGTAATCATATACTCAGTTAATCACAGGCTATATTTTGTAAATGTCTAAGTCAACATTTTGTTTCTAGTCTCTATCGTTCTGTCCCCTGACCACTCTTCCGATCATGATGTGTACAATACTTAAATTGTGATTTTTTTTCCTGTCAATGTAGGCTGTAAGAGTTGAACATTGTGAGCGAGTTCATGTTATTTCTGTTGTAAAAAGAATTTGCATTGCCAATTGTCGGGAGTGTGTTTTCTTCTTAGGTGTGAATCATCAACCACTTATTGTTGGCGACAATCACAAGCTGCAGGTCTGGCACTGTCTTTCCTGTTCTTTATAGCTTTGCTTACTATGAAATGTTTGTCATTCTCCTGCCCTGAAGTGGGTTGAAGTTCCTATAGCTTATGTCTATAGGATTAGAATTTCCTGGTTGAAGCAAGGTGATTTCCTAGCATATGGTTGAGTGGTTGACCATCCCTCAATTTTTCTTATCATTGAGAAAAAACACATATCTTCATTTGACATAGCAGTGTCCTTAACACTTAAAATTATGTCATTCTGGTAGCTCATTATACAACGGTTTTATGATTCTAGTTTTTTTGTAATGTTGATGGATCCTGCGCTCATCGAATACCATTTAATATTGCTTCTATTGTATAATGTGTCTTGTTTTTTCCTCCCTTTGGTTTTGTATGAAAAATGTATTTCACTCCTTGTCTTAAAGGTGACACAACTTACATTGTGTCTGGTTTATGCGTTGTAAATTATCTAGTTGAACATTGTCGATCCCACATACCTTCTTTCTTTCTTTGCTGTCATTTACAGCGCTGTAAGAGTTGTAAATATGCTGTCATTTACAGCGCTGTAAAAGGTTTGTAAGATTGAAAAGGTTTGTTAGCACAAGAATAATTAATTTCTAGTCTCTATCGTTATGTCCCCTGACCACCCTATATAATTTTTTTTATGCGCTGTAAAGCACAAATCACAGAATATTTACAACTATAAGAGTTGAACATTGCAAATTTATGCGCTATAATTTTTTTTCCTGTCAATCTAGTCGTTGCATATTCTGGAGTCAATTTATGCGTTGTAATTTGTGCTTTTGGTACATCTTGACATCATAAATGGGGAAAAAAAGAAACACCACACTTGTCTTTTGTAGATTTAACAGTTTTTGACTTAGTTTTATTGAGAAAAATAGCTTGGAAAGCTTCAAGTAAGTCAGGTAAAAGCATTTCAGAAATTGTTATATCCACTGTGTTAACACAATCCACTGTGTTAACAGTTTCTGGAGCATTACTTGAAGCTTTCTGACTTACTTGAATCAGCTTTCTGACTTAGTTTTATTGAGAAAAATAGCTTGGAAATTTTCTGTTAAATCACACGTTGTGCACATTGCTCCAGAAACTGTTAACATAGTGGATTGTATCTTTCAAACCTGAGCCTTTTCTCGTATAGCTGTAAAGGAAGCTCAAAGTAACTTGATGCTAATTCTCATATAAGTTATGCTAATTCTCAAAGTAACTGATGTGTATGTTGTTGCTCTATCATACATTGATTTGTAATATTACTCTTGTTGTGTTTGCAGAATTTCCTTAGTGCCTATGATTGTGATGATAATCTAAGTTTTTAATTTCCTGTGATAGCTGTTGAGAATGGAGAAGTTTTGCTGCATGGGTGTTGTTGCTTCATTGCTTCACCGCCAGTGCTCTGATTAGGTACGTGTTAAGTTTAGAGGCTATATCATTGCTTATTATTTTGGTCTTTTCGGTGTCTCGTGAGTCGGGATTGAAATCAAGGTTTCATTTTGTTTTGCATACGGATTATTTTCGGCTTCGTTTCAGTGTCACCTTGTCCATAGGCTTGTCGACTATTGGAACTAAAGTGTCATATAGTCCACTCACTGGTAAAACTTTGGTTATAAGTGTCTGCACAAATAACCACAACCATCATCTGAATTCATGAAATACTGATTTAACAATATCAGGAAATACTGATTTGGTTAAAACTTTGGTTAAAACTTTGGTAAAACTTTGGTTCAGTATTTCCTGAATAATTCCATGGGCCTTTGTCTGAATTCAGGAAATACTGATTCAAGAATATCAATCTTATTGAATGAAATTTATAATACATACCAATTATGGAGAAGGAAAAGGAACAATGATTCTTAGACGCCGCTTTTGTTAGGCAAGTAATCAAGATTTATAAATGAGACTCAGAGATTGATCAAAGATAGATAGCGAGGGAGGTGAGGGGGTAGAAAAACTAGACTTTTTTTATGGTTCTTGTAGTTCACCACTAGGAGCCTAGGAGATTCTATTTAGAACATATGATCAGCCCATACTTAGTTTGTTTTGACTGCTAAAATTAGAAGATCAAGTATGCAATTCTTGCCCTTTTCCTCCTGAAATCAGCTCCAATTCCAATCTTCATTTCAGTTCATCACTAAAACAACTTCAAGATGCATTCTTCACATCCAAAAAGTAAAGGGCAATATATATTATCTTTGTAGACTTGTTTCTCTGCCCCTTGTTAGAAGTTTCTAAACTTATTGATTTTTTTAGTTTGCTGATTTTTTCCCAAACTTGCTGAATATTTCCCTAACTTGCTGATTTTTTTCTTAACTTGCTGATTTTTTGTTGTTGTTCTTGGGACTATTTTGGTGTTGTTGCAATCTTGTTCACCTATTATGAAATGCATGCTAATGTGTGGCAGTTTGGTCCGTCTTATTGGTGTTTTTTTTGGATTTTTGAAGTGTTTTTTACCCTTTCACTGATTTTCAGTTGAGTGCTGATTTTTTTGATGGCTCTAGGAAGCTAATTTGCTGGTTTTTACTGGTTTTTGGAAACGATCTTTCACCATATGACTGCTATACCTTCTTTTGATATTCAATCACATCCAACTTTGGTCAAAATCACTAAAAATGTTTAGTTTCAAATCCTCATTGTCATTTTGCTGAAGCTTTTTCCCTCTATATTATCATCTTTGGAATCATCTTGTTTTGGGAGCTTTAGATAGAAATTATGCAATTATGTACTTAGTGAGATGATACAAGATTGATTGTATATTAATACATATAATAAGTCTATAATCTATACAAAGCTCTTTGATAGAATACTAAATCATTACACAGTAGAGCTTAGTGAGATGATACAAGATTGATTGTTTTTGTCTCATTCTCTCCGCCAGTATCACCATCTCTTTGGCCTTGCTCTGCTATTGATGAATTCCTCATGTCTTATATTGAAATATTTTTACTATTTATGCAGGCTTTTTGATAAGCACTACTTTGTAGGGCTTAACTAAGAGTTATTAGAGGTTTTATTGGTGCCATTCGGGTAGATTTAGACACATTCTTGTGTATGGCGTTTGAAGGCAAAGTTGGTGTTTTTGGAGGTGTTTGAGCTACTTTGGATAGCATGAAGACACTAAGGAAGGAAGCCATCAAGAGAAGACGCCAAGGATTGAAGAGGAGACGGGTTGGTGCAAGGCAAAGGACAAGAATGCCGAGCATTAACCGCGATCGCGGGCATGGGTGCCGCGATCGCGGGCCTCGGAGCATGTCGAGAGTTTTTTGCGGGCGCGGAGAGATTGAAGGGCGCGGAGCCACATGGGCCGCGATCAAGGTCCACCACCCGCGATCGCGGGTCTGACACGGCAGAGGCTCGGACTTATTCTGAATTATCTTTTTAGTTTTCTTTTTCCTTTTTCTTATTTCTATTTCAGTTATTTGCTTAATGGGCTAGGTCATTTGTTAGGGCCCTATAAATACTCTCCTTATGCATTAGGGTTAGAGGATCCAGACTTTAGTTGCAATTTCAATTCATCGTTGTTTATTTCTTTTGAAGTTTCTACCATGACTATGAGGAGCTAAGCCTCTTTGGCTTAGTCCGATAATGGAAGCATGAGCTCGTTCATCTGGTTGTGAGGTTTTGTTCCTATCTATCTATCCTATTGAGTTATATCTTTTCTCTGAGCAAATTCATATTTGAATGTTTGTTGGTTTATCTAGACTGATCACCTAGGTTTATTGCTTTCATTCATATTGCTAATACTAGGGAACTGTTGGGCTAACGCTCTAGTATAAGTAGCAAGCATTGATTGTTATCTGCATCTGTGGATTATATCTATGTGGGAATTGATTACATGGTAAATGCATATGAGCGAGCGTTCTGTGTATCCTGGTTAATTATTATATGCATTGCTGCCTTTGGGTTGAACCTTTAGTGGTACTAGGGTTATTCATTGGTAAGGGTTCTTTGTGGAAGGTTTCCCTCTAAATTTACATAAGATCGGGACAGGAATAACCGAATAGGAAGATAGGACTTAATCTATGAACAACCTTTGAATGACTTATGTGGATATTACTTGGCTAAGTGTTTTTCTCTCTTGATATTTCATCCATTCTACTTTGTTTTGTTTGTTTTGTTTGCAACCAACCAACCATAAAACCCCCCCTTTGTGACATTGCATGCTACCACCATTGGTTCCTTCCTTCTCTGTGGGATCGACCCTGACTTACTTACTATACTTTGTTTAGTGAGGATTTTAGGATTTACTTTTGATTAGGGATACGACGACTACTCTCCGTCAAATTTTGGCGCCGTTGTCGGGGAAAGCAATTGTGAATTTTTGGTGTTTTGCATGCTTTGTGTGTTTTCTAATTTTTCCTTTGTGATTTTCGTGTGTTTGCTTGTGTGTGTGGACCTATCTTATGGTCCACACCCGTACTGCTGACTTTCCACCTTTAGATCTTGATCCAGAGATTGAGAGAACTTTCTCCCAAGGACGCAGAGTGAATCGATCTTTGGTCTTTGAGAATCCCACTTTTGAGATGGCGGACGAGGTACCACCACCTACGTTGAGGCAGCTGACTGCGCCTAACTTGACACAGCAGCCACTGGCCGTACAATTCCCTGAGCTAGGCACGGGAGTGAACTTTGAGCTCAAGTCTGGTCTTATCCATCTTTTGCCTCAGTTCCATGGGCTAGCTGGAGAGGACCCAAACAAGCACCTCTCGGAGTTCCACGCCGTGTGCAGTTCCATGAAGCCACAGAATGTCACTGAGGATCAAATCACGTTGAGGGCTTTTCCTTTTTCACTTAAGGATTCAGCCAACGACTGGTTTTACTACCTCACCCCAGGAAGCATCAACACCTAGGAGAAAATGAAGAAGGCATTTCTGGAAAAGTACTTTCCAACAACGAAGCTGAAAAGTCACAAGCGCAACCTGAGCAACATAGAGCAGCATGGGACGGAGACGCTCTACGAGTACTATGAGCGTTTCAAGAGGTTGTGCTCTAGCTGTCCCTATCACCGGTATTCAGACCAGGATTTGGTCTTATATCTGTACGGGGGATTGCTGGATGAAGAGCGACGAATGGTGAACGCGGCGTGTGGGGGAAACATACTGAACAAAACCCCTACCGCTGCATTTGATATATTCAGCGAGTTGTCGGAAGGCTCAAGGCAATTCAGCAAGAGGGCGAGCGCCCAGGCTGTGAAAGCCACTTCAAGTGAGAATATTCCCCCATCTATGGCGAGGGAAGTGAGCGAAATGAAGGAGATGATCAAGGTTTTGATGAGGAAGGAAGGACCCCAGAGGGTCAAGGAGTGCGAATTTTGCTATGCCACCACACATGGAACTGACGCATGTCCTACACTCCATGAGGAGCCCACTGAGCAAGTCGACGCTGTTGGGGGGTACCAACAAAGACAACGGTACGACCCCTACTCCAGTACCTACAATTCGGGGTGGAGAGACCATCCTAACTTGAGGTACGGGAACACGCACAATGTGGAGAACCCCCCTGAGTTCCGACCAAGACCCCCTCAGCAATACCAGCAGCAGCAGCAGTACCCCCAACGACCATTCCAAGGAGGCCAGCAGTTCAGAGGCCCAACAGAGCAGAGACCGCAAGGACAAGGAGCTCCCCGCGCTATGAATCTAGAGGACCTGGTCAATACACTGGCGCAGCACATGACCACGCTGACGCAGACAATAGGAACCATGCAGCAAAACATGGTTCAGTTCCAACATGAGACCAAGTCTAGTATCCAGAACCTGGAGAAGCAGGTAGGGCAGATCTCCCAGGCGGTAAGCAAGCTCGAAGCTAGAGAGTCACGAGCACTCCCATCTCAAACTGAGATTAATCCAAGGCAAAACGTCAACTGCATGACGTCAAGGCCAAAATGGGAGAATGAAGAAGAGAAGCTGGAATTAAAAGAGAAGTACGAGGCAAAACCGCGATCGCGGGGCGACAGCCGCGATCGCGGGTTTACGGAGCCAAAAGCCGAGAAAAACTTGAGCATAAATTCGAGCATTAACCGCGACCGCGGGCATGACAGCCGTGATCGTGGGTCACCAGTGCTAGAACCGCGATCGCGGGTTGACACCGGCGATCAACTCTCGGAAAGCGCTCCGCCTCGCAAGACATTTATGAACAAGTATGACTATCCGGAGGGATATTTTGACATCCCGGTGCCATTCCCTGCAGCATTAGAAGATGAAGGGAATACGGGAATATACTACGAGATATACCAGGGCTACCCGGAGAGCCCCTTCTTGAGAGAGCTACGCAAGACCATAGCAGAGCAAAAGGAGCGATCTAAGAAGAAGCCAAAGGTCAAGAAGGATGTCTCGGCTGTGGTGCAGAAGAGGATTCCCAAGAAGTGTGAGGATCCTGGAATGTTCAGCGTGCCCTGCAAATTTGGGAGACTGAATTCAGCGAGACATTGCTGGATTTGGGAGCTTCAATCAATGTCCTGCCACTGTCTGTCTACAACAATCTCGACGTCGGGCCATTAGAGAGCACGGAAATCGTCATCCAACTGGCTGACAACTCCGTCATCACTCCTGAGGGCGTTGTGAAGGACGTACTGGTAAGCGTCGATACCCTTGTTTTTCCTGCAGACTTCTTTGTCATGAACATAGGGGAACGAGGAGGACGAGTAATGCTAGGGAGGCCTTTCATGAAGACCTCCAACACAAAGATCGACGTGGGCAGAGGCACAATCAGCATGGAGTTCGACAAGAGGAAGACAGAGTATAGGCTGGAGAACATTCTGGAGCATCCTCCAGATACAAGAGCAAGGAGTACGGTTGCAGGAGGCAACCCCGGATGAGAAGTACAGCAGGACGTCGTGCCGCGACGATAACTATGGAGCTGCTCGGGAGGCAACCCGAGGTATGAGTCGTTGAACTCATTTATGTTTTTACCTTTCTTAGGACTTAGATTTTATTTTTCTTTCTTCTTCTTTGCACTTGTTTTTCTTTTTCTGTGGGCACTAGAACTAACTATGCAGCGGAGGCCAGAATCCAACACCCGCGATCGCGGTTTCACACCCGCGATCGCGGTTTCCCCTCGGCGATCCATGGCGAGTTCTAGAAAAAAGAAAAAAAAAATCTCCCATGGTTTAATCAAACCGGTGCGTTTTTTGAGGTAGTCAGTGCCTCGTACCTCGTGCCGACTATTACGGATGCAGGGGCACTAATCCCGCGATCGCGGGTATTCATCACGGCAATTATAAAAGGCGAGAGGCGGTGGAGGCATTTTACAACACCTCCACCACCACCTCTCACTCTCACCAGATCGGATCTCCGACTCCAACCACCGCAACGTCCCCTGCAGCCCCGCGCTATCGTTCCTTCGACCGCGACGTCGTTTGGGTGAGATCTCCAATTTTCAACTCTTGGATTCCTCATTGCCTCACGAGCCGCGATCTCCAGACCCACGCCAACCGCGCGACCACCGCAAAGCACCAGAGCCTTTTTTTTTCTCGAAGTCACAGCAAACCCAGAAACCGCGATCGCCGACATCAACCCCGCGATCGCGGCCCATCTTCTCCAGCGAGCTTCGAGTCGAGCATAAACCTCGACCGCGCCCCATACCCCGCGATCGCGGGTCCCTCCGGTACTCTTTCTATTGTGCTTTCTCGCTCTCTTTTTTCCCCACCATGGCAGCCTTCGTAGGCAACATGAGGAGCCAGAGGCACAGGCGCTACTACGAGACATTCAGCACACGGAAGTTCGTCCAGACAAAGTTCTTCGATCGGCCAACACTGCAATGACTCAGACTGGAGGACTGCACACAACAGTTGCTGAGCCACGGAGGGCTCGACAACTTCATTGACCTAGCCGCCCCATCCTCGCGCGAGCTGACCCTAGAGTTTCTGGCCATACTGGAGCGCCACGACGACGGGATCACGTTCAACCTGTTGGGGTGGCAGAGGATGATGTCCTACCAAGGTCTGCGGGACCTGTTTGGCGTTACTGAGGCTCCCGCCGAGGATTGGGAGGCCGCATGCACCTTGCCAGAGCTCTTCTGGCAGGATGCGATCCGGGAGGTACTCAACCCCAGCGCCGGCGAGTATAACTACAAGCTGACGCACCCCTGTCTGAGGCTGGCGCACAAGGTGCTCGCCATGTCCTTCCTGGGACAGGGGGAGGTGAACAAGGTTTCGACGCTGGACCTTATAGTGCTCTGGTGTTTGACACCGGAGAGCCACAACACCCCCGACTGGGTCGATTTGTTCCACTCTAGCTGTCTTGGGCTGAGGGAGAAGACATGCGGCAAGATCTCCATAGGGGGCATGGTAACGCTTATCGCCCAGCAATACGAGAACATCGCAGACCATTGGGATTTCCCCTCCGACATCTACACCTACAACATCACACTGCTACGGAGATCCCATCTGCTGGAGGTCCGTGGTGGAGAGTACACCTGGCTCTCCAAGAAGGAAAGGATCCACCGAATGAGGCTGCCTCGTCCGATGCCTTATGGGCCCCGGGCGAGGGATTTTTACCTCTATGCCGATGGAGAGCAGGGGTCATCGTCCGAAGATGAAGGGGACGAAGATGACAACGAGGAGGAGGAGGAAGCGACTGTAGCGGTGGACATGGAGAGCGATGTGCCATCCCCGCTGCGTTCCAGGGGCCCACCTGTTTACCCTGACTATACCTACCAGGCATCTGGGTCTGGTAGTGGATCTGGAGGGGCGCCCTGGGACCAGCTCTTGGACAGTATGGCCAACCTACAGCTGAGGCAGGCCGAGCATATACGAAAGAGTGCCGAGTGGGAATGCGGCATCTCCCAGAGGCTAGAGGAGCATGAGAGGAGAAGCGTTCAGTGGGAACGCCAAGTCTCCACCCACCTGGATGAGCAGGAGCGGCGGAGCGCTGAGTGGCAGCGCAACATGGAGGTCAACCTTGCATATATACCACGCCAACCGCCTAGATAATCACCTCACCACTGTTGAGGACCAGGTGCTTCAGATGCAGAGGAGAGCTGAGGCTTTCTTCAACGCTTATGGGTATTGGCCTCTACCCCAATGAGTATTTCTATTTTCCCCTTATCTTTTTCTTGTCTTCCATACATTGAGGACAATGCATGATTTAAGCATGGGAGAGTAGAGTATTCATTATCTATCTTGTACATATTTCTTTTCCAGCATTGTACTTTGATTTTTAGCATTTCGTTCAAAAAAAAAAAAAAAAAAACGAAAATCCTGGGACAAGCTGAAAACCTGAAAGGGCGGCTTGGGTAAAAAGCAGGTGACCCAGACCAACGCTAGGCTGGGGTAAGAAGGTGTCGGAGTGACGTGAGCTTATGTGAGCACATCTATGAGAAAAATATGAGTGGCTAGGATGAAAACCCGAAAGGGCTACTAGGCAAAATGAGTGAAAAGAAAAAGAGTGTTTCTAGGATCTCATTTTACCGACGGGGCGACATAAGTAGAGGAGTTGAAGAAGGATTGTCGGGTAGGTCACTCTGGGAGGCATAAGGAGTCATAGATGGAGGCTAGGATTAGAGGTCACGTTACACTATTGGATGTTCGGGTTGAGCTTGGGGGAAGTACTCTGCTTGCCCTCAAGTTTATTGAGTTATGGATGTGTTGTAGATGAGATTGGTGCCAGGAGCTTTGGCATGGGTTAGGTAACTCTTAGTTGGAGGATATGCTTCCTGAGACCTTGGGTGCTACATTGGAGGAGTAGACTTTCTTTTAGTTTACTCGAGGACGAGCAAAGGTCTAAGCATGGGGGAGTTTGATAAGCACTACTTTGTAGGACTTAACTAAGAGTTATTAGAGGTTTTATTGGTGCCATTCGGGTAGATTTAGACACATTCTTGTGTATGGCGTTTGGAGGCGAAGTTGGTGTTTTTGGAGGTGTTTGAGCTACTTTGGATATCATGAAGACACTGAGGAAGGAAGCCATCAAGAGAAGACGCCAAGGAGTGAAGAGGAGACGGGTTGGTGCAAGGCAAAGGACAAGAATGCTGAGCATTAACCGCGATCGCGGACATGGTTGCCGCGATCGCGGGCCTCGGAACATGTCGAGAGTTTTCTGCGGGCGCGGAGAGATTGAAGGGCGCGGAGCCACATGGGCCGCGATCAAGGTCCACCACCCGCGATCGCGGGTCTGACACGGCAGAGGCTCGGACTTATTCTGAATTATCTTTTTAGTTTTCTTTTTCCTTTTTCTTATTTCTATTTCAATTATTTGCTTAATGAGCTAGGTCATTTGTTAGGGCCCTATAAATACTCTCCTTATGCATTAGGGTTAGAGGATCCAGACTTTAGTTGCACTTTCAATTCATCGTTGTTTATTTCTTTTGAAGTTTCTACCATGACTATGAGGAGCTAAGCCTCTTTGGCTTAGTCCGGTAATGGAAGCATGAGTTCGTTCATCTGGTTGTGAGGTTTTGTTCCTATCTATCTATCCTATTGAGTTATATCTTTTCTCTGAGCAAATTCATATTTGAATGTTTGTTGGTTTATCTAGACTGATCACCTAGGTTTATTGCTTTCATTCATATTGCTAATACTAGGAAACTGTTGGGCTAACGCTCTAGTATAAGTAGCAAGCATTGATTGTTATCTGTATCTGTGGATTATATCTATGTGGGAATTGATTACATGGTAAATGTATCTGAGCGAGCGTTCTGTGTATCCTGGTTAATTCTTATATGCATTGCTGCCTTTGGGTTGAACCTTTAGTGGTACTAGGGTTATTCATTGGTAAGGGTTCTTTGTGGAAGGTTTCCCTCTGAATTTACATAAGATCGGGACAGGAATAACCGAATAGGAAGATAGGACTTAATCTATGAACAACCTTTGAATGACTTATGTGGACATTACTTGGCTAAGTGTTTTTCTCTCTTGATATTTCATCCATTCTACTTTGTTTTGTTTGTTTTGTTTGCAACCAACCAACCATAAAACCCCCCCTTTGTGACATTGCATGCTACCACCATTGGTTCCTTCCTTCTCTGTGGGATCGACCCTGACTTACTTACTATACTTTGTTTAGTGAGGATTTTAGGATTTACTTTTGATTGGGGATACGACGACTACTCTCCATCACTTTTCAAAGTGGGTTATTAGAGGGTTGTTACACATCTACATTCCTTTTGCAATAGACTTGGGTTGCTACGAGGTGGCCTCGACTATACATTCAGGTATGAAATTGTTTTTTTATGCTCGATCTATGAAAATGTTTTCAAATGTCCCTAAACTCAATTATGACATGTGCCTCGTTCAATTGAATTACTAGTCAACTTTATGTAATCATAGCATATACATCCACTAATTATGTTTTTGTCTCTGCTGTAATTTGGTAGATTATTTTGTTCCAAGACAATTTTCTCTTATGGGAATAGAAATTGTGAAAATTGGTTTTTACACATGATAATTCTGTTTGTAGCTACCTAGTTGAATACTTGTGCTATTATACTAAAGTATTCATTTATGTTTTTTTCCTTTCTTCATTGGGTTGCTTGTAAATGGAGAATAGGTTTCACATTATAGTAATTCTATAATCATGGATACAAGTAACTTAAAGTGGTGGATGTTTCCTCGATGGAGCAAAGAATATGAAAAAGGTGTGGATGAGTATATCGAAAGAGCATTTGCAACTGAAGGCAATGGAAATGAAATTCGCTGTCCTTGTAAAGTTTGTCATCTCAGAAATTGGTTATGTCGTAACACGGTAAAAGATCATATGATTGCTAAAGGTTTTGTTTGACTACCAGATGAACACATACAGGCAGTGAATCATGAAAGCTGGGCAGTTGATAGCAGAGAGATGAACAACTTTGATGATAGAATTGATGATCTGTTACATGATACATTGAGAAATGATCTGAATGAGGATACAAAGACTTTTTACAAGTTAGTGAGAGAGGGCCAAGAAGAACTATATCCTGGTTGCAAAGACTTTTCGAGGCTTTCTTTCTTGATTCGATTGTTTGTTTATAAGCGGGACCATAAGCTAAGCAATGGGGCATTCACTGATCTGCTAAAACTTATAAAAGCGATGAAGCCTGATGTTAAGTTACCTAGTTCATTTCACGAGGCCAGTAGTGTGTTGAAGGCATTGGGTCTAGACTATATCAAGATTGATGCGTGTACTAATGATTGCATGCTGTATTGGGAGGATAATGCTGAAGCAACAAGTTGTCATATATGCAAGGCTTCCCGCTGGAAATCAGATGACAAAGATGAGGAAACTGGTAAGGTTCGTCGAATTCCTGCCAAAGTTCTGAGATACTTCCCTATAAAAAAGAGGTTGCAAAGGTTATTTATGTGCCCAGAAACTGCCCGCTACATGACATGGCATGCAACTGGACGTCCAAATGATGGGCTTTTAAGGCACCCGGCTGATGGTGAAGATTGGAAGAACTTTGATTTATCGTATCCTTCGTTTGCTGAAGATCCACGCAATGTGAGATTAGGCTTAGCTAGTGATGGATTTAATCCATTTAACACAATGAGCATTGTGCATAGTACCTGGCCAGTTATGTTGAGCAATTATAACTTACCACCGTGGATGTCTATGAAGGCTGAGTTTTTAATGCTAGCATTGCTCATTCCAGGACCTTTATCACCAGGAAACAATATTGATGTTTACATGCAACCTTTAGTGAAAGATATAAAAGAACTATGGGAGTCTGGCATAGAAACATATGATGCTTCGAGAAACCGGATGTTTAATATGCGTGCAGCCTTATTGTTTACTATAAGTGATTTTCCTGCTTATGCGATGTTATCAGGATGGAGCACAAAAGGAAAATTGGCATGCCCTTGTTGCCATTACGATACTCGCTCACAGATTTTTGGAAAAGAATCACCCATATCGGCGTAATAAACGTCATTTCAATGGGAAGTGTAAGAGTGGAGATGCACCAGTCCGCTTGTCAAGAACTGAAGTTTTGGAGTTGCTATCTGATTTTAAGAATGATTTTGGAAAGAATAAACCAAAGGAAAAGAAGAAGAAGAAGAACAATAAGAAGAAGAAGAAGAACAATAAGAAGAAAGAGAACAAGAAGAAAGTAGTGGTGGAGAAGGAGGAAGAGGAGGATGATACAAATGAAATATGCCCTTGGAAAAAAAGATCAATATTTTTTGATTTGCCTTATTGGGTACGTATTGCTTGTCGTCATTGTCTCGATGTGATGCATATAGAGAAGAACATATGTGATAGTGTCATTGGCACATTGTTGAATATTCCTGGGAAAAGCAAAGATCATTTGAAGGCACGAATGGACTTGTTAGACCTAGATATCATGCAGGAGCTTCAACCTAAATTATCTGATGATGGTGAATGTATTGAAATGGCAAAGTCACGCTTTTGGATGACATTGGATGAGAAGAGCAGATTTTGTAGTGTCATTAAGAATGCTAAGGTGCCACAAGTTTGTGATTCCAACATTTCACGATGTGTTCAAATGAAGGACAAGAAGATTACAGGTTACAAGAGCCATGATGCTCACTTCATGATGCAGTATTTACTTCCAATTGCTTCGAAGACAAGTTTGCACAAGGATGTTGTTGAACCTTTAATGAGGCTAAGTGCTTTTTTCAAGGCTATCTGCAGTAAAGTTATTGATCCTAATGATTTGGATTATCTACAATATGAAATTACTGAGGTTTTGTGTCAGTTTGAAATGATATTTCCTCCTGCTTTTTCGACATTATGGTTCATTTGTCTATCCACTTAGTTGAAGAGATTAGACTTTGGGGGCCTGTTTGTGTGAGATGGATGTATCCGATTGAAAGAAATCTTGGAAGGTTAAAGTCTTTTTTTCGGAATAAGAGTCGTCCAGAAGGATCAATTGCAGAAGCTTACTTAGCAGATGAATGTGTTACTTTTTGCTCTAGATATCTGGATCATGGACGCCCAACTATAGATGAGCATATGACACCTAATGTCTCTCATTATATTTTTCCGAAGATCGGTCATCCTATAAAGGGCAAGGGAAATACAAACAAGAAAGAACAAAAGCGTTGCAAGCTTGATATGATCAAGTGGAAAAAATAGTAGCTGAACAAGTGGAGCAAAAACTCTCTTATATCATATCAAAGATACGAGAAGTCAATCAGGGAAGGGATGTTCCTATACCTGACTTTCCTACAAGCGAAGAAAATGCATCTAGTTCTAATGCTAGTTCAACTAGGTGAGTTAGATTAATAATTTTCAGTCAAACCATAAGCATGTTTGAGTTTCTTATATGTTTGTGTTGATTTTTAGGGACCCTGTCGATGAACTTGAGGGGACAGAAGCTATGTGAGTTGCTCAGTGGATGTGTAGAGAATGACGATGTTAAATGAAGGTATGTTTTCAACTATTTCTATAAGTTGTGCATATCCATTCATTTCAGTTTTCTTTTGAATTACACTTATCAGTTGTTGGTGTTACTATTGAGTGAAATCTATTTGTAGATCCATTCATTGGTTATTTTTATTTGTTTTGCAGGTTTTTGATTCTATTGGACAAGGAAGAAAACATGGATATAGTTTTATAGGATTAACATGTCTACTTTTTAGGTAATGATATTTTGATTTTGGTCTATAATTTTGGTATATTAGCAGCTCTAGCTAGCTAACACTTGGTATATTAATTAGCACAAGTGCACTATATATGGACTTGTTTTTTGGTATAATAGGTACATTTGGACAAACTATGCACTTATATTGTAACCAACAGGTTTCTTATATAATGAATGGAATTTTAGTATTAAATACAATTTTTTTAAGTAGGAAAAATATGTATATATATAATTAGCAAAAATAATTATGAATATGCTATTTTATGCACAAATATTCACAATCGTTGCAAATATGTTGCAAAAATATGAAACACAAAACCGCTGCAACGTAAACAGCATCCGCTTTATTAGATTTCAACTAACCGCTACTATAGGTCAAATAGCGCTGCAATAAAAGAGAACAACCGCTGCAATAGCTAAGGCAAATTGCTGCAACAGAAAAGACAACCGCTGCTATAGGTTAACCAACCGCTGCAATAAAAAGCCACAACGGCTACATTGCACAACCTTAACCGCTGCAATAGATAAATAAGCCGCTGCAATAGCCAGCCAAAAACGCTGCAATAGCCAGCCAAAACCGCTGCAATAGGGTTTGCAAAACCGCTGCAATAGGTATTATACTAGCGGTTATTGTTTTTGATGAAGCGGTTTTGTAGTACTACTCAAACCGCTGCATTAGCGTTTCATAACCGCTACATCAGATCTAATGCAACGCGAGCAGATGAAGCGGTTGAAAACCGCTACATTATATGTAAGGCAGCGGTAGATGTACCTATTGTAGCGGTGATTATGATATTTATTGTAGTAGTGAGTATTGAAGATTGAGGAGCAATGAAGGCCACCGAGAGAGGAACCGCGGGCGCGGGAAAATGGCCTCGGTCGCGGCACAACAAGGCAGTCGCGATGGATGAAGCTATGGGGGAGCACACAGAAGAAACCGCGATCGCGGTATTATACCCGCGGTCGCGGCCCAGGCCCAGGCGTGGAGCGAGTCAAGATTTTCGTCCGAGATCTTTGTTTTATTTTCTTTTATTACCTTTTATTCCGGTTGTTATATTTTTAGGAGATTATGATATTTATCTTGGGAAGATTTGATTTGCTAGGTTATTATCTTCCTTTTGAAACATTAAACTTTGATTATCACTTTTATCATCGTTCATTATTTTCTCCAGAGAGTTTTGTGTTTTAGAAGACTATGAAGAACTAAGTTTCCATTGTTTCGCCTGACGATTGAAGCCTTCAGTTGATTTGGTTGTGAGATTATAACTCTTGTTCTATTTCCTTTGGGTTGTATTAATTCTCTTTGAACTTATCTTTATTGAATCTTGCTGATTTCGCTAGCCTGCGCAACTAGTTGATGTTAGTAATTTTCTATTGCTAGGATTTGGTTATTTCTGGTTGAAATTCATTATCTAGAGTAGCAACCACAATTTACAGGAACTGGTTGTGAATGTTTATTGTGAAGAGAATTGATTGCATGTTGAATACTGACTGGTTGTTAAGTGTTGCATGTATCTTGCTTAATTCCTATGCCTACTGCTGTTGTTAAATTGAATCTTGATGGTTTCTTGATTGTTTAATAGTTAGTATTTTCAGGGCTGGTTGACTTGTTAATATACATAAGATCGGAATAGGAACAACCATAGGATTGAATGAACTTGAGATAATCAATGATCAACCTATCATACTGAAGTGTGGATATCTGTTAGGTGAAGCGCCCTCATAATCATATTTACAACAATCTTAACCATTTCTTGCTTTAATCCATTAGTTTTAGAACACCAAACAACAATCCCCCCTAGTTCCTAGTTGGTAACTTACTTTCCTACATAGAAATAGATCCTTTGATGCCCTTGGGTTCGACCCTTACTTGTCTGCTATACTTGGTTAGGTTTTTAGGGATTCTTTGATAGGCATAAAGACTTTAGCCTCGTCAAATTTAGCGATGTTGCCCGGGAATTCAATTTTTTGTTTCTCTATTTGTTTGTTTGTTTACCAACTGTTGTGTGAACCTGTCTTATGGTTCACACCCATTCTACTGACATATCTCTTGCGAGTCTTGATCTAGAAATTGAGCGAACGCTTCATAGCAATCGCAGGGTAAACAGATCACTTCACCCGCGCTTTGAGATGGCTGACCAGACCTTGAGACAGTTGACCGCGCCCAACTTAGCGCAGCAACCGCTTGCTGTGTAGTTTCCTGCTCTAGCTGAAGGAGTGAACTTTGAGTTGAAATCTGGTTTGATTCACTTGCTCCCATCTTTCCATGGTCTAAATGGAGATGATCCCAACAAGCATCTCGCTGAATTTCATGCCGTCTGCACGAGTATGAAACCTACTGGAGTTACTGAGGACCGGATTAAGCCGAGGGCCTTTCCTTTCTCTTTGAAGGATGCGGCCAAGGATTGGTTCTACTATTTGGCCCCTGGCAGTATTGATACTTGGGCAAAGATGAAGCAAGCCTTCTTAGAAAAGTACTTTCCTGCTACGAAGCTAAATAGCCTGAAGAAGAGCATAAGCAATATTAAGCAACAGGCTGGTGAAACTTTGTATGAGTAGTATGAGCGCTTCAAGAGGCTATGCTCAAGTTGCCCCTATCATGGTTATTCTGACCAGGACTTGATTCTCTACTTATATGGTGGTCTGATGGATGATGAGCGTCGATTTGTGGATGCTGCTTGTGGCGGTAACATTCTCAATAAGACGACAGCTGCAACCTTTGAGTTGTTTTATGAGCTCTCAGAAGGGTCATGACAATTCAACAGGAAGACAAATGCTCGTGGAGTGAGTACTGTTGATTCCTCACCATCCGCTCTACTTTATAAGATGGCTGAGATGAAGGACATGATGAAGAGGTTCATGCTGAAAGGTACCCCTCAACAAGTCAATGCTTGTGGAATTTGTGCTGATGCATACCATGCTACAGACGCTTGTCCACAACTTCAAGAGTCGGAAGCCGAGGTTAATGTTGTAGGAGGTTTCGATTCTTCCAAGACCTTGTTATGACCCATATTCCAACACATACAATCTAGGGTGGAGAGATCACCCAAACTTGAGATATGGGAATCCACAAAACGCTCACCATTTTCCGCAGCGACAATAACACTACAAGAAAAACCATTTATAGGAACGAGCTTTTGCAACGACCTAAATTTTGTCGTTGCTAATAATATTTTTTCGTAACGACAACTGACAAGTGTTGCCAATGTTGTTGCTATATATACATTTTTTAGTTCCCTCCACCCAAATTTGACGCGGGTTGGCGGTAAAAATTGGAAATTTTATATCGCAACAATTTTGTCGTTGCAATTAAAAGTTATATATGTGTTGCAACGACAACTGTCGTTGCGATTAATATTTTGCAATTTGGCAACGAACTGTCGTTGCAAAACACACTAAAAAAACAAAACCTAACTTTAATTCCCCTTGGTTTATCCCCTTCAATTCGATCGTCTCCTACTCTCCTGTACGTACTCCGCCTCTTCTACTTCGTCTCCCTCCGCACTCCTAACGACGCCGCTAGCCACCGCTGCTTCTTCGTTGCCTCCGCCAGCCGCCGTGCTTCTTCCGCTTCTGCCCTAATCTCCCGCTCTCTTCATCGTCTTTCTCAACGTCTTCGCCAGCGCCGCTTCTGCGCGCCCTAATCTCACTCTCCCTTCATCTCGTCTCCTTCGCACAAGGTATGAAGCTGCTATTTACATCCCTCTCCTGACTCCCTCTGAATCTCTTATTCGATTCGCCTCCGCCGCCCGCCGGTGAAGAAGACAACAAGGTGACCTTGATTCGATTCGCCTCCCTCTGATTCGATTTTGATTTGTGTTTACTGAATAGGTGAAGTTCTGATTTGTGTTTACTGAATAGGTGAAGTTCTTATTCGATTGGCTGGACTGAAATTGTGAAGTGGAGGTACTGATTTTGCAAATCTGTAATTTGATTTTGGCTGAATTGCAAATCTGTAATTTGCAAATCTGAAATTTGATTTTATCCCCCCCACCCCCCCTTACCCCAAATCCTGGCTACGCCACTGTCCAGACCTATAGGTATGATCCTCTATTCTCCCTCTCTGAATTTCATCTATGAGATTTATGCTATCTGCTCTTGTTCTTGATTATATAATTGGAAATATTCATTACTGACTTGTACGATGCTTTGATACTTGACTTGTTACATGATAAGAAAACGAGAAAAAAATTGATGTGTGTAAATGTTATTTTCAGAAAATGTTTGTTATAGTTTTATCCAAAGCAATTAATTGGAAATCTGTAGTATAGATATGATATATGTATTTGCTACTATCATATGCATGAGTGTTAATTAGCTACCTAATCAGAATAAATTAATGTACCTCAGGGGCTACCTATATATATCTTCCTCTAGCTGCAACCTAGCTACTTTTAGTTTAGTAGTCATATAATCTTCTCATTTCCACATTTGGACGTGAATTTCAACTAAAAGGCGTAAGATAGACCCATTTGAAGGAGACAGTATCTTGAACAAAAGATTAATCCATGTGTTTGGTCTTTGTGATTTCTAAGACAATGACATGTTTAGACTTTTTCTCCAACTCCATCAAGGTGTTTGTTTGATGTAATGATGCACTGAATATAGGCTGGTTAGGATAATAAAAAAGTTGACTCTTTCAAAAAAAAAAAAAAAATCAGCTGTTTGAGTTGATCTTGAAATCATTTCTTTCATTAATATGGCTCTAATTTAGTATACTCTCGTGGAATAGCTAGGCATTAGAAGAAAATATGATTTGTTTTGTTAATGATTAGATGTTTATATTTGAAAATAACAGAAGTTTGAAATTTATATAACAAGAAAGAGACCACTTTGCTTACAACTCCTATCTAGATCTGATTGTTGCTTGTAAGTTGAAGTACAATTATATAATGCAAGTTGTGATATGAAAATGGACTAAACTGGCATATATTATTCTGTAAACTTATTATCAAAGACCATAGGATTTAGCCAAGCTACAAAGTTTGACTATGGAAATGGGCTATATGTGCTTTTTTTAGATAAATTGATTAGTTGTTTCTTGAAGAATTTGTTGTTTTATACTAATTGTTAATCTCCTTTTTTGTGTGTGTTTGAATTCAGCTCAGTTGTTGCGTGCTTGCTTTTGGTTACACGTACGGCGTACCTACTACCAGAAATCATTTCACGGAGAGGGTTTCTTAACTCTACTAGATGTAAGGCTCTTCATACTTTGTAGGTCAATTCCATTTTTTGGTTAAAAATTGTTTCTAGTATAGTACAATTTTTTCTAGCTACAGATTAAAAGTACTATTGATATTTTTTCTAGCCATGTAGAAAATAATTGCTCCATAAGATCCAGGAGTACTCTTTTTAGATGCAGCTTGGAGGCATGAACTTGAATGACATAAATCTATGATTTAATGCTGCAATTTTGGGGAAGAGAAAGATTTGAATGCAAGAAATAGGCGCATAGGTTTTTGGGTTTTTTGATGCATGCACACATGCTTGATGCCTTCCCTTGCTTATTTATAAATAAAAACACCGACTTATGCTTAGTATGGATTTATATATATTACTATATGATTCATTCAATATATTATGCAGGGTCGGCTAGCTGCCCTTAATTAACTTATATATTACTCTACATTATTATTACTTGTGATCTCTATATATTACTATGTATAAATATGCATTTTTTTAAAGAAAATAGTATAGATTCGTAAGAGGTATAATTAATTTTTTGTTTAGTGTATGCCGCCACCCGTTGTTTGCTGCTATTTCACTGTTGTTTGCTGTAGTACCCTTATACAGCTTCTTGCTTTCACTGCCAGCTTCATTATCAAGCATGTAACTTTTATTGTTAGCTTAGTATGGGATGTGATTCTACATTAACTGTATCTTAAATCAAAATTAGGTATCTGAGGTGAAAGGTAGAAATTTGGATGGCAGTAATTTATGTTGTTTCAAGTTAATTTGATGTGAGTCTGGAGATCCTATAGAAGGTCTTTACCCTACTTTCTTCAACTTTGATCCATTGAGTTGCTTCCAGGAACTAGTCTTGCTGCCAAATTTCTTCAGCCCAGACCTGGTTGCAGTTGGAAAGTTTTGGTGGATTTGGTTGCAGTTGGCATATCCTTTGAGATTCTCTTCTAATTAATAGATATACTTGTTCTGATGCATTTCTAGAACTTGATGTTTTCTTTTTCTGATTTTAAAATAAGGTGTTTTACACATGAAACTAGAACAATCTGCTTGAATTGTTGTCTAATATTGTCAGAATTTCACATGTTTGCTTGAAGAATCTGCTTGAATTGCTGAATTGTTGTCTAATAACAATGGTTTGGATTGTGCAGTCCTTCTACTATTTTTCTTTCTTCTTCTCCTAAGTTTTAACATAATATATGACATATATTAAAGTTGGTTTCACCTACAACCTTTGCAGTTTACAGTCAAGAACCATCCAGAAGTATTTGCCCGTGGATCTTCGCCCTAAGAAGACTAGAGTCATCATTCGTCGTCTTACAAAGCACCAAGTAAGCTTTGTTTTATACTTGTTAATGTTCTTAATCTATAATTTGTATTAACTACATTGTTCTAATTCAGTTTATGTTGCATTGCTAAACTTTGATGTTATTGTATTGAGTGGATGTGTTTTGAGTTTTTATTAGGATTTCTATGAAGCTTGCTACAATGTTTTAATGGTTTGTTGAATCTGGAATTTATTAACTGAAATGTAGTTGAAATCTTATGTCAAATGATTGAAATGGATTTCCATTTGGTTAAACATGTGAACTTTATTTTGCAATGAGGCTTTTCTTGTATATTTTGTAAATGATTATGCATCGCCAGAATTTAAGGTAATTCATTTTTAACACATCTTTTCACCATTTCAATACTTTGAATTAATTGGTCTTACCAATTCATGTAGCTGGTAAGTGAAAGGAATTCCAAAAATCGATTATCTGCCAAGAGGTGTAAGCATACAACTGGAAATTTAGCATTCGCTGAAGTAGAAGATATATTGGTAAGACTTTATGCATCAGTTAGTTAGCTAGAATACACAAGGTCCATAAGTAATTTAATTACTAATGGACTTGTCATGTGTTAGACAAAGGAGAACAACAATGTCAAGCCTTCTGCAGATGTGATATGGCTAGTTCAGCACACACATTGTAATGATCAAGGTGAACTAGAATGGGCAGATGGCACACGTTCTAAAGAAATGCATGTATGTCACGTAGATTTAAAATAACATATATTAATTATTAGGTTTTTTACATTTATAGTTTACTTATATCAACATTTCTGTTTTTCGTTGCTTTTATAGGATAAACTGAAATATGTTGTTGCTACGGTTGGAGATTCCATGACACAAGAAGAAATATTAACTCATGTTTTAGAACCAAGGTCAGGATACATTCGTGGAAAAGGAACTGCTCTACGCAGTTATTCTAGAGGAAAACAACAAGTGGAGCAAAGAAAGCTTGTTGAAAAACAACAAGAGAAAATACAAGAACAAGAACACATGATCAAGGAGTTGGAGGACAACCAACGAAAACAACAAGAAGAGCTAGAAGAATACAAAAGACATCAACAAGAAGCTATGGATGCTTTTAAAAAAGACTTGTTGCAGCAACTCGCAAATAGAGGAATCTAGTAAACAACCAGGTAAATATTGATTTTAAGTCTTTTTTATGTATCTTATTATCTCCTCCATTTTACTTCATATACTTGTTTGCATCATGGTGGAATACTATGAAGATAAATATTGTCGATGTGTTTTGTTTGATTTTGTACTTAGCTAATGTACGGAATTAGCTCCTACATGAAACATGTAAATTGTGTCTACAATGCAGGTTTATGGAACCTATCAACAATGCAGGTTTTTGTTCGCATTACAAATGTGCAATTCGTTGGACTAAGGTCCTCGTGACATGGAGTTTGTTTATGGAAGTCTAAAATGCAGTTTTTTAGAACTTATGAACAGAAATGTTATGAATTATTATTAGTTATGGAATGATGTATATGTTAGAGGTCCTTGGGTGAATATTTGAATGTTGAAGGTGTTTTTGGTTAAATTAAGGAGGATGAAAGAATATTGTAATATTTGAATTGAATTTTATGGAATATTTGGATATGATGGAACACATTGAGCAGGATGAGAACAACAGTTTTGTCGTTGCAAAAGGTGATAGACCATGATTTATTGCAACAATACTACTTGTTTCTATAACATTTGATTTATTGCAATGACAGATGTCGTTGCAATAGATCGTGAGTATCACATGCAATAGATCCTAATTTATCGCAACGATGCATGTCGTTGCAATAAATCAAATGCTATAGCAACGACTAATGTCGTTGTAATAGATTAAGATCTTTTGCAACGACATATGTCATTACAATAGATTTTCATCTATCTTACGGAAGAAGTTATATTTTGCAACGACAGGTATTCTGCAACAACTAATGTCGTTGCTAAAAAAGGTATTTTTTGCAACGAAAATTGTCATTGCAAATACTATCGCTACGGACTTACCCGCAACGACAGTGCAACGACATTTGTCGTTGCAAAAAATACCTATTGCAACGACTACGTATTTTTTGCAACGATTTGAGTCGTTCCTAAAAACGGTTTTTCTTGTAGTGTAATTTCAACCACAAGGAGCTCAGCCTGGACCCCCATTCAACCCAAGACCACAGGGACAAAATCCAGGTCCCCCTATGTCCGCTGAAGACATGATAAAGTCTCTTGCCCAGAGCGTATCTGTGATACCCCGTATTTCTGGAAGGATTTTTTGGAAATTTTGGGAATTTTCCCGAACACCCATTTTGTACGTCGGATTTAATTCAGAGAGTTTAAGACATTCTGTAATGTGCTCAATCTCTATAATATTTTTCTCAGCGAAATAATATAGAGTCGACGTACTTTGGGACTTAATACTCGTTCGTGTAGGATTATTTTTATCCCGGGCTAAGCCAAGCTTATCTAAAGCCCAAACGGATAATAGTTGACTTGGCGGCGACCGCTGCCCCGTGACGGCGACCGCCGCAAGTCAACTCATCGGCGCCTTCCTCGCAGCTTCGCGTTGGACAGATGTCCCTAGGAAACGGCGACCGCTGCCCAAAAGCGGCGACCGCCGCTTCAGGAATTCACGACAGCGACCAGGCGGCGACCGCCGCCCCTGTGCAGGCATAGGCTTGCCAGCTGCCGGCAATTGTCGGCGCTTCGATCTTGGCCCTCCACGTGGTTTTGTTGGCCAATCTTATCCCCTTTGAAGCGGGGCTATAAATAGAGATGATTGGGGATTGGATTGAGCACAGAAACAAGCTCAAATCTCTCAAATTCATCTCGCCGGAAAATCAAGCTCTCGCCGGAGTTTTGCCACCGATCGTCGGAGCTCCTTTTTGGTGTTGTTTCCAGTTGCCAAATCAAGCTCTCGCCGGAGTTTTGCCACCGATCTGAGTAATTAATTTGGAATGATTACTGTGTTTATCTGGAATTGGTTTTATAAACTGTTTTGGAAACTGTAATAATGATATTATAATAGGTTGTATATCTGTTAGAACAACGCTATTATTTATGTTCTCCTTGAGAGCATTTATGTGGATTTATCCCGAACTATTGTTGTGCTAGAACTGTTTAGTTAGCACTAGTGGTTAGGAACGCTATGTACCTTGTGGGGGTTTAGCTGTTTCTTTATAACTGGTACCCTTACTCGGGGTTGGCGCACTTCGCTAGTGCCAAATCTTCTAAGGTTCATCCCTTATATATCTCTTCTCGGGAGGTCTGATATCTCTTGCGGGGATATCCGATATCTCTCGGGTGGAGATTTAAAAGCTTATAACGTAATGCTCGTTTTGGAATTTAATAAGATAAAGTGCCCGAGTGCACATAATTAATATACCTTTGGCGAGTAGTGCAGCTAGGAAAGCTCGTCTCGACTTTTGATCAGAGTACGTTCTCTTTCCAATCTGGATTCGCTGTAAGCAGTGAGGTTGGTCATGAACCGAAACATCTAAGTCAGCTTTTAAATCACTGATGTCTGATTCTTTAAACGTTCCAGATTTATCATATTTCCTTAAAGACTCACTTCTGTTGGAGTCTTCTTTCGGGTCGATTTCTGTGAAGATTCAGTCTTCCAGAATCTTCTCTTGTGCATACCTCTTGTTGTTATTCAGTAGAAGTATGAAGGTTGATTATCGTTATCGGTTATTATTCGAGAAACGATGAGTCTAACCTAATACAACTACTTCGAACCTTCTGCTTTGTACCCTTGCATAGTCTATTCAATAGAATAACCAACCGCAATTGTTCTCTGCATGGTTGGCTGGTGTCATTCGTTCGAATCGGCACATCAGATAGAGCGAAGATATGAGGAGACTAGATTGACTATGAAGACGACGATTGTTTTTGGATGTTTTAATAATTATCTTTTAATCAGGTTGAGATCCTTGGGCAGGTGATCATTACAATCACAACCCTTTTTGTAATATTTCAAGAAAGACTTCCGCTGTAACTTATTTACTCTGTTATATATTTAAAAGACTTCCATTGTACTTTAATTAAACTTTGTATTCGTCTTATTGGGGATTGCGATGTAATCCCGAGACTCATGTTTTATATGAATAATATTATGATTTTGTATCATTGTATTTCATGATTTGTATTCAAACGGTAAAGCCTTGGGTGATCTCGATAAGGAACACTGAGGTCACTGACGGTAATACCTTTCCATTTGGGTTAAGATTTGGGGGTGTTACAGTATCATCGATACAAAATACTATGGTTCAACAGAATTAGGAGACTAGATCGAGCATTCAAAATCTTGAGAATCAGGTTGGGCAAATCGCTCAAGCGTTGAGCAAGTTGGAGGCAAGGGATTCGGGGAAACTACCATCTCAAACGGTAGTGAACCCCGAGAGAGAATGTTAGTGCGATGACACTGAGAAGTGGTAAACAACTGAATGTCGCTCCCTTAGTTGAAAGGGGCGAACCACTAGAAGAGACATATGCTGCAAATGGAGTCGAAACTGCAGAAGCTGAACAGAGCGCAAAACCGCGACCGCGGGTGGAAAACCGCGACTGTGGATTGATGTCAGAAACCCTGCTGCAAGAAGATGAAAATCCGGAACATGAGCAGCGTCAAAATCCGCGACCGCAGATGGAAAACCGCGGTCGCGGATTTCCCACTAGAAGTCCAGAAATTACAGAAGCGGATCCGCGATCACGGGTCCCAAACCACGACCACGGATTTCCCGCTGACGTCCAGGACAACTATATGCGTCCGAATTTTCCTCCCCTCGGTTCTCAGAAGCCACTTGCGCCATTCCCTGAGGCGCTGAAGGACACTAGAAGGCCGGAGAAAGACAAGGCGATATTCGAAACCTTCAGTAAGTGTGAGGTAAACATCCCCTTGCTTAAACTGATTAAAAGTGTTCCTCGCTATGCAATTTTTTTGAAAGAAATATGTAAAATCAAGAGGAACCAAAAAGCTAAAAGCTAAAAGCAAGAAAAAGGTTCAGGTAAGTGAAAATGTGTCCGCTATGCTTCAAAAGCGAATGCCTAAGAAGTGTAGCGACCCTGGCATGTTTAGCATTCCTTGTACGATAGGTGACACCACGTTTGATAAAGCCATGTTAGATCTAGGTGCATCTATTAATGTGTTGCTTTACTCGCTATATGAATCCTTGGGGCTTGGACCATTGCATGAAACTGAGATAGTGATTCAATTGGCGGATTTGTCTAATGTTTATCCAAAAGGAGTAGTAAAGGATGATGTGAATATGGATTCCTTCATTTTTGAAGAAGCTGAACAACTTGTACCGATGAAATTGTACGAAGCATTGAAGATGTCGAAACCGAGAAATCTTACTCTTCGACACCTTCTCGGTATTTCTGCCATAAAGGGAGCTACACATATCCAATGGAGGACCATTAGTAGTCATTGGAAAGCTAACAAAATGATCTACAACTTTTATGCCAACTGTTTCTATGAAATATGTTCGTATAAGTCCAGATATTGCAATCTTCGGCAGCAGTCCAACCATTTCCAAGGAAGTAACTAGTCTAAATTCAATGCCGAAAGACTCCAAGAGCCTCAACGTTTTTGCCATCAATTCCAACTGATATTATGCTTATTATTTCAGTTTTATTTAGTATAAAATTTGAAGAGTCTTTTGGTTAATGTTTTAGTTAATGTTTTAGTTAATGTTTTGTTTGCTTGGAATGCAAGAGGTTTGAAGAGTGCCTTGCACTCTAATTTTGTAAGCCTATAAATAGGCTATGCTTCTTCCATTGTAAGAGACGCTTGAATTGAATCAAAAAGTCTATCAAACTCTCTCTTCCCTTGCTCTAACATTCTTGCGTCAAATTCCCTTGTTGCCGAGTGTGTATATCTCTCCAACAACTTCTTTCTCAACCAAGTCTGCGTCGAGTCTTCCCTCCCCTTGAAGAACTATTCATGAGCCAACATCCCACACCAAGAACGCCTACCAAAGGTGCCTCCATCATCCATCTCATCCATCCTCAAATCCATCACCATTACGAGTCATCCCAAACTCCACTCGCACCATCGCAGATTTCCTTCCCGGAACTTTCGAAAGCCTCTCAGTAGAACCGGCGTATCTTTTTATTCCCTACCCAGAAAGTTCTACAATTTTGAGGGAATAAACTAGACTTCAAGATCTAACTCTGGGATTTGGAATCACTTCATTCCGATCTCAGACGAGAGAGAACGGTCCATTTCAAGTCAAGTCACATTTCTGGGCTTTGCTTGACGATTCCTTGAAGATCTTCGAAGCCATTCCTCGCACCGTGTCATTCCCGATCCTTGATTCACATCATTTGGTATCAGAGCCACGCAAGGAGGTTTCGAAACCTTGTCATGTATCACCATAGAATCCACCAACCGATGACCATGTTTGAGCCTCTACAAATTTACCGAGAGCATCTCTCATCATTAAGATCTGATTTGAGAGACTTCCGAGAGATGCAAGATCGTCAATTTTCACTTCTTCACAAAACGCTCAAGGAAGAATTTACGAACCTCGAGGAGATGATCCGTCGATATTATTCACAAGAGAAAATAAAACTCAAAGGTGATGAATCACCTAAGGAAGAAGTGTGTGAAATTTTCATGGCCAAAGTTTTTGAAGAGCAAGTTGTTGAAGAGGAATCAGAACTGAAAGAAGATGAGGCAAATTGCATTGTCAAACAACCACTTGTCAAAACCGCCGCCATGGAGGAAAAGAAAGGTAGTTCATCTTCTCTAACTTTTGATGTTCATGTGGATTCGAGGACGAATCCTTTTAAAGGTGGAGAGGATGATGTGAATATGGATTCCTTCATTTTTGAAGAAGCTGAACAACTTGTACCGATGAAATTGTACGAAGCATTGAAGATGTCGAAACCGAGAAATCTTACTCTTCGACACCTTCTCGGTATTTCTGCCATAAAGGGAGCTACACATATCCAATGGAGGACCATTAGTAGTCATTGGAAAGCTAACAAAATGATCTACAACTTTTATGCCAACTGTTTCTATGAAATATGTTCGTATAAGTCCAGATATTGCAATCTTCGGCAGCAGTCCAACCATTTCCAAGGAAGTAACTAGTCTAAATTCAATGCCGAAAGACTCCAAGAGCCTCAACGTTTTTGCCATCAATTCCAACTGATATTATGCTTATTATTTCAGTTTTATTTAGTATAAAATTTGAAGAGTCTTTTGGTTAATGTTTTAGTTAATGTTTTAGTTAATGTTTTGTTTGCTTGGAATGCAAGAGGTTTGAAGAGTGCCTTGCACTCTAATTTTGTAAGCCTATAAATAGGCTATGCTTCTTCCATTGTAAGAGACGCTTGAATTGAATCAAAAAGTCTATCAAACTCTCTCTTCCCTTGCTCTAACATTCTTGCGTCAAATTCCCTTGTTGCCGAGTGTGTATATCTCTCCAACAACTTCTTTCTCAACCAAGTCTGCGTCGAGTCTTCCCTCCCCTTGAAGAACTATTCGTGAGCCAACATCCCACACCAAGAACGCCTACCAAAGGTGCCTCCATCATCCATCTCATCCATCCTCAAATCCATCACCATTACGAGTCATCCCAAACTCCACTCGCACCATCGCAGATTTCCTTCCCGGAACTTTCGAAAGCCTCTCAGTAGAACCGGCGTATCTTTTTATTCCCTACCCAGAAAGTTCTACAATTTTGAGGGAATAAACTAGACTTCAAGATCTAACTCTGGGATTTGGAATCACTTCATTCCGATCTCAGACGAGAGAGAACGGTCCATTTCAAGTCAAGTCACATTTCTGGGCTTTGCTTGACGATTCCTTGAAGATCTTCGAAGCCATTCCTCGCACCGTGTCATTCCCGATCCTTGATTCACATCAAAGGATGTTCTGGTAAAGGTTGATAATCTGATTTTTCCCGCTGACTTCTTTGTGATAGATATGGGACATGACAAGCATTCAGCCCCTGTGATGTTAGGTAGACCGTTTCTGAAAATGGCTAACACAAGAATTGATGTGAGTAGTGGTTCACTCACTATGGAATTTGATGGGGTAAGGGTAGAGTATAACATTGATGATGCTAAGAAACACCCTCCTGATAATGATTCTTTGTGTTATGTTGATATGCTAACTTAAATTGATCTGAAAAGCACTGAGTCGAGCCACGACGTTAACCAAGGCGCTGCTCGGGAGGCAACCCGAGGTATGTAATTCTTTTCATGACTTTAATTTTCAAGTTTTTATTATTGTTGTTTCATTTTTAGACTAAAATGCAGGTAGGAGAATCGAAGACAGATTTAGAAGCAAACCAGAGGGCAAACCGCGATCGCGGCCCAAAAACCGCGACCGCGGTTTTATCACTGTAAGTCTCCTCATCTGAAAAAAAATAATAATCTGAAGACAGCGCGACCGTGGCCTGCCAACCGCGATCGCGGCCCCTCTGCCCACGTGTTACTACCGATGAGGATAGGATCCCGCGCATCATGCTGCTGAGGAGGAGAAGATTAGCTTGAGATTTCTATTTGGTACCTCATGATGGAACGACATGATGCAGCTGATGATGATGAGGAGGAGGAGCAAGAGGACTTTGCAGATATGCCGGTTGATACTGATTTCACTGATTATGCATATGCTGCTGATAGACAGTATGGGGCAGGCACTTCTAGTGGTTCTGCAGGTCCGTCTGGAGAGGGTGGTTCTTGGCAGGACCAGATGCTAGCTCATATGTCTCGACTCTCTGTGAGACAGGATGAGCTATTTGCGCAGAACAGGGATTTCGCATTTCGTCAGGCGGCGATGGACACCACACTCAGGGATCTTGCTCGTGATCAGCGATACATTATGGATATGCAGGATCGTTTTGATGATCGCCTGACTGACATGGCTGACTAGCTTGCTCAGATAGGCGGATGCAGGAGGAGTACTACCGCAGAGCTGGGCGTTTTCCACCACCACAGTGAGCATTTTCTTTCTTCCCCATTATTTATCTGTCTTTCATTCCATTAAGGACAATGCAATCTTCAAGCATGGGGGAGGAGAATTTACTTGCTATCTATCTTGTACATATTCATATCATTCTGTTTTTGTTTGTTTAAAAAAAAATTGAAGAAAATCCTGGCTAAGCTGAAAACCTGAAAGGGCGGCTTAGGCAAAATTCAGGGGCCCGAACCAACATTAGGCTGGGGTAATAAGAGACTAAAGAGTGATGTGATATTGGTGAGCCCATCTATAAAAAAATGAAATGAGTGGCTAGGTGAGAACCCGAAAGGGCGCCTAGGCAAAATGAGTGAAAAGAAGAGGAGTGATTATTAGGATTCATTCATTCTGGCGTGGCGACATAAGTGGTGGAGTCATAAGGAGGATTCGGGTAGGTCACTTTGGGAGTTATAAGAATATAGACTGGAGCTAGGATTAGATGGTCACATTCACTCTATAGTGTTCGGGTTAAGCTTGGGGGAAGTACTCTGCTTTCCTTGAAGCTGGTGTGTTGTGTTGATGCCCTGGAGATTCATGAGTAGGTACAGTTCTTAGTGGAGATTGTTTTGTTGTGCTTCCTGAGACCTTGGGTATTTCATTGGAGGAGTAGGTTTCCATTAGCTTACTCGAGGACAAGCAAGGTCTAAGCATGGGGGAATTTGATACGCTCTACTTTGTAGTGCGTAACTAGGAGCTGTTACTGGATTATTAGGTGCCATTTGTGTGGGTTTAGGAGATAATTTAGGATAATGGAGCTGTAGAGAAGGAGTGGTTTAAATGAGGATTTAGTGAAGTATTGAAGATTGAGGAGCAATGAAGGCCATCGAGAGAGGAACCGCAGGCGCGGGAAAATGGCCGCGGTCGCAGCACAACAAGGCAGTCGCGGGAGAGAGTCGTGATGGACGAAGCCGCGGGGGAGCACACAGAAGAAACCGCGATCGCGGTATTATACCCGCGGTCGCGGCCCAGGCCCAAGCGTGGAGCGAGTTGGGATTTTCGTCCGAGATCTTTGTTTTATTTTATTTTATTTCTTTTATTTCCTTTTATTTAGGTTATTATATTTTTATGAGATTATGATTTTTATCTTAGGAAGATTTGATTTGCTAGGCTATTATTTTTCTTTTGAAACATTAGACATTCATTATCACTTTTATCATCGTTCATTATTTTCTCTAGAGTTTTGTGTTTTAGAAGACTATGAATAGGAACAGCCATATGATTGAATGAACTTGAGTTAATCAATTATCAACCTATCATACTGAAGTGTGGATATCTGTTAGGTGATGCGCCCTTACAATCATATTTACAACAATCTTAACCATTTCTTGCTTTAATCCGTTAGTTATAGAAAACCAAACAACACTCCCCCCTAGTTCCTAGTTGGTAACTTACTTTCCTACATAGAAATAGATCCTTTTATTCCCTTGGGTTCGACCCTTACTTGCCTGCTATACTTGGTTAGATTTTTAGGAATTCTTTTATAGGCATAACGACTTTAGCCTCATCATCTTATCTCACAACAAACAAAATCAGCACTCCTAACTTTAAATTTTGAAAATCAAGCAATGAAGAATTCAATCAAAAGAAACGATCAAACTAGAAAGCAATAATGAAACCTTCTCAAGTTGTTTTATAATGATGAGGCTCATATTTAAAGAAAACCCAATTTAGTAGTAGAAAAACTCACTTCAAAGAAAAACAATTCAACAAATTAATCAAATCCATTAGATGCTAGTTGCTGCCAATTGCTAATATAGATGCTATTAATATTCAATCTCAATTTATTTGTCAAACAAACACAACTACACAAGAAGATAAACTTCATCATTCAAACAAATCAAACTTACTCAGTCACGCAAGTGCGACATCAGGGTGTTCTGCGGTCGAGCGTGGGGCGAGCGGTAGAAGTAAGGTGGTCGGTGAAAGCGGATGATGGGCGGGGAGGCACTCCAGTTGGCGAGTCGAAATGCCGGAGGCACTCCAGATGCAATGAGGAGAAGAAGAAACATATCTAGCTTTTTTGTTATAAATTATCCGCATACTAAAACGACGTCGTTTTGATGCGGGAAAAATGAAATGGAAGGGGGGTCAATGGACCCCCTGATGACAACCTTTTTATACATATTTAGGGCATGCATTTAGGTTATAGTTTAGGCAATTCCACGTTTATTATTTTGCATTACTACGAAATATTTGGCTTAATGTAACAGAAAAATTGTAATGGTTTTTTAGTGTGTTACCATAGATAGCCAAGTGCAATGGCTCATGTCAAAATGTAATAGTAGGATCTATTGTAATGGTTTTATGTAATGGGTGTCTCCAAATGTAACAGTTGTTATAACAAATGTAATGATTGTGAAAAATAACAAATAAAACACATAGAGTAATGGCTGATGTATAACAAATGTAACGTTGATAAAAAGTTGGAACAAAAAATAAAAATATGGCGGGGACTGATCGAAATTGGAGGGTCTTATCTAATTAATTATATGTAATTTCAGCAAAAGAAAGATATCAAAATCCCTAATCTGGCTCTTCAATTTCATCTCAGTGGTGGCTCTTCAATTTCATCTCGCGGTGATGGCTCTTCAATTTCATCTCGGTGGTGGCTCTTCAATTTCATCTCGCGGTGGTGGCTCTTCAATTTCATCTCGCTTATCACCCCTAAACTTCTAACCTAAGAGGCGCACGGTGGTGGCTCAACAGCAGTGGATCGGTGTGGCTCAGCAACAGTCGGTGGTGGGCTCACTTTCATCCAGGAGGAGACAGCAACTCGACCATGAAGGCGGTGGTGGCTCACACTCATCCGGGAGGAGACAACAACTCGATCGTGTTGGTTAGTCATCTTACTTTCTTCTTCGAAAATTAGGGCTTACAGATATGATTGATGGATTTTGCTAAACCTAAGAGGAAGAACTGCATTTGAACAAGGATGCCAAAATTAGGGCTTGAAGATGAAGAACTATGTTTTTTGTTGATACTTAATAGCTTGAATCTGTATAATTCCCCTCTATTTCTGAATGGTTGTTTCTGCCTTCATAACTGGAAAGAAAAGGACTATGGCTAATTCACCTCTATTTCTGCCTTTGAACAATGAGTTTTTGCTGAATGGCTGTTTCTGGGTTTGAACAATGGTTGTTTGCTGATACTTAATAGCTTGTTTAAGTAAATAATGTGTGAATAGAGGCAAATCTCCAACACCAATTAACCTTTTTGCAAAGCATAGAATGACTTGTGATGTGACTGATAAGTATATATGTAGCTTTAAAATACATACATGCATAATCACATATTTAACTACTAGACCCTAATTATTGAGCTAAAAATTATTAGTTTATTTTGGTGATTAGGTTGGTCAATAGTACGTGACATGGATTTTACAGTACAAAGTAAAGCATAGGTTAATTAAATTTCATTTGTTTATTTTACAATCCCATGCTCTTTCTTTCTAGATGTTAAGTGTTTTGGTCAAGCACGGCTGTTTAGTTATGTACATAACATTGTTAGTTTATAATGGTTCACATATACTAGTATGTGTGTACGTGTGTCCCATTGATATCGCCAAAGGCCATTGACTGTAGACCGCTATAGGATTGGCTTTAACTAATTACAGAAAACGGAGTATAAACAATTCTCTTATCTCAATCACTTTTGATATTAGCTTATGCATGATTTATGCTTCTTAATTTGTGTTTAGGTTTCTTTTTTAGATTGAAAATTATCATATCTTTTGTTGAATAGGGTTTAGCTTGATGTAGAGATAATAGGCAACCAACTAGTTTGCCTAGTCAACTTTATTTAATTACAATAATGGGTAATTGGTATGACTATCCTCGATGGAGAGATGAATATGAAAAAGGATTGGACGAATACATTGAAGATGCATTTGCGACTAGAGCCCAAGGAGAACAAATATCTTGCCCACGCGAAAAATGTTGCTATCGTTATTGGTTTCGTGAGAAGAGTGTTGTGAAAGATCACGTGATTTCAAATGGATTTATTCCTAGGTTAGAACAACAACCAGTTTCACATGTGAATGTTGAACTGACAACTGAAAATGTTGATGAAGTATACGGACAGGATGACATTGATGGATTACTGCATGATACTCTTAGAAATGATCCAGCTGAAGAGACAAAGATATTTTACAAGTTAGTGGAAGAGGGCTAGCAAGAATTATATCCGGGTTGCAAGAACTTTTCGAAGCTTTCTTTCACTATTCGATTGTTTCTTTTTAAGTGTGATAACAAGTTAAGTAACAACGCCTTCAATGATTTGTTAGCACTTTTGAGAGCTATGCAACCTGAAGCCCAGTTGCCATCTTCATTTCATGAAGCAAAAAGTGTCTTGAAGGGATTAGGGTTGAGTTACTTGAAGATCGATGCATGTCCAAATGATTGTATGCTATATTGGGAAGATCATGCAGAGGCAACACATTGCCATGTTTGCAAATCTCCTTGGTAGAAACCAGATGAAAGGACTGAGAAAAATGGCAAACCTCGACAAATTTCATTTAAGGTCTTGAGGTACTTTCCTCTCAAAAAAAGGTTACAAAGATTGTTCATGTGCGCAAGGACTGCACGTGATATGACATGGCACTCGGACGATCGGCCAAAGGATAATCTGTTAAGGCATCCTGCTGATGGTAAGTCTTGGAAGGATTTTGACTCAACATTTCCTAAGTTTGCCGAGGAACCACACAATGTCAGGTTGGGGTTATCCACTTATGGTTTTAACCCTTTTAGCACAATGAGCATTTCCCATAGTACATGGCCTGTTATATTAATGAATTATAACTTGCCTCCTAGGATATGCATGAAACCAGAATTTTGTATGCTTGCATTAATCATTCAAGGCCCTCAATCTCTTGGAAATGTTATTGATATCTACATGCAACCATTGATCAAGGAGCTCAATGAACTATGGGAGTTTGGGTTGGAAACCTATGATGCTTCAAGTAAACAAATGTTTAAGATGCATGCAACGTTATTGTTTACTGTCAGTGTCTTTCCAGCTTATTCAATGTTGTCGGGCTGTAGCATAAAAGGGAAGACATCATGCCCTAATTGCCATTATGAAACATGCTCAAAGTATTTGAACAACAGCAAAAAGCATTGTTACATGGGTCATGATAGATTTTTGGACAAGGACCATCCTTGGAGGGATAACACTAATGGGAGAATAGAAGAGACTCTTGCACCAACTCGCTTGAAAGGTGATGAAATTTTAGAGTTGTTGGCTGATTTCCAAAATGATTTTGGCAAGACAGAAGATAGAAAGAAGAAGGATAAGAAAAGAGCGGATGATGGTATCCCATGGAGAAAGAAGCCAATATTTTTTGAATTGCGCCCACTACTACATTTAAGGTCTATTGTAGCGGTCGAAAATCGCTCCCTAAAGTGCAAAAAACGCTACCTAAGACCTATTGTAGCGGTTGAACAACCGCTATATCTGTTGGCGTTGCTTTAGGTCTATGGTAGCGGTTCATACCATTCAGGAAGCGGTTTATAATAGGAACAAACAACCGCTACTTTAGGTCTAAAAACCGCTACATAAGCATCTAATGAAGCGGTTTTTTCTTAAACTATAGCAACGGTTGTGTTTGCCTATGGCAACGGTTTTAATAGCCCTGATGTAGCGGTTGATTGATTTATGGTAGCGCTTGTGTTTACCTATGGCAGCGGTTAGATAACCCTGATGTAGCGGATGTATAAAACCTATTGCAGCGGTTATGATCAATAGTAGAAGTTGATTTTGCTTTTTGGCAGCGGTTGGTTGCCTTTTATTGCAGCGGTCTTTAGACAAGTATTGGAGCTAATGTATCGGTTGTTCCTTTCTATGGTGGCGGTTAATGAGTCAGTTAATTTAAGCTATTGCAGCGGTTTTGACAGAATTGGGATTTTTTTAAATTAGTGTACTAGCAATTATTATATAATATATTCTTATAAAATTTTACATTTTACCATTTAAGCTATTTTTATATGTAGGAATACACTCAAACAACTAATCATTAAAATATACAATCACATAGAAAGTTGATCATAATATCATTCATTACATGCATAAACAACTTCATTAAGTGTACTTTTTTCACCAAAAGCAATAAATCTAAGTACTTACCACTACATATGATATTACCTATATATATAGGAAGTCCTACTTGTAACCTAAATCCAAAAGTAATTAATAATTTTAAGTATCTTATACCCAAAATTAACATATGTTATACCCTTAGTAGTGGAGCAACCACTTCTTGCCTTGTACTTAATTCCTAATCCCAATTAAACCAAAAGAACCTGCAAGTATCTTATATACCCAAAATCAACATGCTATACCCTTAGTAGTAGAGTTGTTGTACCAACCACTTGTTGCCTTGTACTTAATTCTGAATCCTAATTAAACCAAAAGAACCTGCAAAATAAAATGAACAAGTTAGCCACAACCTGCAGAATCCTCACAAAGCAACACAGTTATGCCACATAATTCTCACAAAACAACACAGTTATACCACCTAATTCTCACAAAACAAGCAAGGCTTTCAACCCTCATTCTCACAACAAGCAGAAATACCACACAATCCTCACAAAACAAGCAAATTGTGTCATCAATAAGATTATTCACCAAATATAAAATGGCCTACCAAATTGAACCCGAAAATCAACACAACATGGAAAAGATAAAATAGAGAGCAAGATATTCAGCAGAAGGATAGCAAAGGGGCTACCATAATATGCACTTCATTAAAATAGAAAAAAAACAACAAAAATTAGCCACTTACCAAAATTGATCCAGAAAGTCTGCTTTAGTGAATCAACAACTGCATAAAGAGAAAAAGGGAAGAAGATGTAAAAGAAATCCAAAATAGACAAGTTAGCCACTTACCAAAATTATGAAATAAAATAGAGTGACAAAGTGAAGAAAGAATTACTAACCCATCCATTTAAGACATGTAAAGAAGAAGAATGAATTATAGAAACCTCCAGCTTTCTACAGCACAACAGATATTAGCAGAAGAATGAATTATCTATAACTAACCCAAACCTCTAGCTCAACTATAGAAACCTCCAGCTCAATTTTAGAAACCTCTAGAAAAAAACAAATAATATGCCATATGCATGTATTCCAAATCAAATAATATGAGGACTGCCGAACGTACCCTTAATCAAACCTTGGAGGAGATCAGAAAAAACAAATTGCCATATGCATTCCAAATCAAATAATCAGTGCAAGATTTTAGTTTTTGGGAGAATATAAGCATTTATTGCTCTAATGATATAAGCCTTACATAGATATGTGGAAATTCTATACTTGATAAAGTATCATAGCATCCATCATAGATATGTGGAAATATATATAAACCCAGTTCATGAAAGATCATTTTTCAAGATTCCATTTACCACTATAAAACAAGTTTTTCACAAAAAACGGCTGAAGTCTTAAAAAAAAGCTTAGCTGGAAATATAAAATACATTATCTCGCTCATTATGGTAATATCACTTGTTCACCACCTTGGCTAATTCTCAGCTAACAACCCACCAAGTAGTTCTCTCTTTAGAATTATGCTTTCACTTGGCAAAATACAAAGCCTACTGAATGTTCTGGTTTACATTTGGTGAAACCAAATCCATAGGTCAAAACTCTTAGCAACTTATTAGCAAGAACTTATTTTTTAAACCATCTCTGTTTTCAAACACCTACACATCCTTCTTCCAAAAACCCTTCCTAGTAGGAAAAAAAGCACTATGCATCAAATAAAGAAAAAAAAATATCTTCAACTCAACTGTAGCTTATGGTATTGTGGTCAATATAATCACCCAAAGTAAAGCATGTGCAACTAAAAACTTAGCACTACATGCATTTTCTTTATCAATCCAAGGTTCTATCCTTCCTTAAAGGCAGCAGAAGCAAGCACCAACATAGAAAAAGGTTAATTACATATGTCGTGTCCAGATCTTACTAAATACATATACATATCATTGACCAGAGAGGTGTAGTCCCGCCATAATGGAACAACCTCAGGTCAAACAGATCATGTGAAAACTTTGAGGACTCTTTATGATAACTACATTTTTCAAATGCATTAAAAGTGTTGACCCTAAATAATATTAATGCACATGATAACTTTCAAGGGTATACTTTTCAAAACTAACACACACAATTCATATTATATTGGATTTTAACAAGGAATTTAAATGCAAAGGTATCATACAATGATATAGTACTAAACAAATCAAGAGATATGCATGAAGGAGCAAACAACACTGATAGTTCAAGAGAGAGAGAACACTGACAATCTTAAATTATATAATTCAATGAACTAGAAAACTTGCTACATGATTTTTTTTTAAATATTTCAAGAATAAAGAGCAACACACATTGAATCCAAAATATCATGTTTGTCTCTTAGTAAAAGATAATAATTTACCTGATCAACTTTAATGCCCACAACCTAAGAATATCACCCTTCTCTATTCCAAGGCTAAGTGCAACCCCTGTATAACAATGAAAATGTCAAAAAATCATGTTTTGTTTTTTTGCACCCTCAATCCTAGTAATCATGTCATTCTTGCACGTAGTGATATTTTTGTCAACTAGTTTTATCTATTAGAAAATTTAGTATTGTGGAGTTTATTTTGATAGAAATAAAAACTCTAAACAAATTGATTGGTAAGAAATTTATTCAGCTGCAATTTAATCAACTTGTCAAATTCACTCCAATCTATCCCTTTTATTAATCAATAGATAAATACATACAATGGAAATAAATGATTGATAGGGTAAAGAAGATACAAAGTAGACGAATATATAATATTAAGTATTTAGATCAAAATTTCAAGGTAAAACATAAAGACACTATCAGAAGATCTGTTAAATTCTGGGAGGAGACACTTGCTGTTCATATCTCATTTATCTGGGATTATTGTTCGAACTCATAGGCTTATTATGTTCATATCTTTCTATACATGTTATATGTTATGGTCAACAATGATCTAATTAGACTTTTAAATACAAGACTCGTTAAATCCTGAAAGGAGACACGTTCTTTTCTCTGTACAATAAGTTCAGTACATTTATAGTAATTAATATGTTGATCTAGTGGAAATCTCATAAATGTAGTAGGGATGTAATATGAAAATTGCTACTTGAAAAAAAAATTAATGTTTCAAGAATAAAGAGCAAGCAACACATATAATTCAAGCGAGACACGATGAATCCAAAATAACATGTTTGTCTCGTACTAAAAGATTATAATTTACCTGATTAACTTCAATGCCCACAACCCGAGAATATCACCCATCTCTATTCCAAGGCTAAGTGCAATTCCTGCATAACATTGAAAATGTCAAATAAAATAAACCAATTTATAAAATTATGAAGTGTTAATAAATAAAATAAATGTCATGAAACATCCCAACAACAAATTGTTATTTAGTGTTAATAAATAAAATAAAGTTAGGAAACGCAAAAGAAGAGACTACTGAAAGTAAAGCGAGGGAAACAATTGTTATTTAGTGTAGTACAAAAGTTGGCAGCATGATTGACCCCCTAATATTATATAGTTGATACAGACTTGGGTTGTGTAACACCCCACGGGCCAGAGGTGCTACAGTGCCATAGTCCCGAAGGACTATAAGGCGGTTTTAAAAGAAAAGAAATCTAAAACTATTCCAAATACACAAAAGTTATCAACCTAAAAATTCATGTTCAAGTTTGAAACAACACTTAAACCTGTCATCAGTTTAATGCATCAATTTATATCCAAAACACGGAAGCGAATACAACATTTTCAAATCCGATGCAAACTGAATCTTTAACAGTGAAGACCAATATGTGATCCAGAACCCGCTTGTTGCTGCTAACCTGCAAAGACCAGTTCACTGGTGGACCCGATACACCAGCCAACTGCGGCACGTAAACCGAAGTTGGTCAGTCTCGCGAAAGACTGGCAAGATTCCTCAAGCCAAAACAGTTTTAAATCCAGAGATTTAACACAACAACCAATTAATACCAAACGACAACATGTCACACAATAAATATACATATATATATATATATCATAACTATATCATTATTCCACCAATATCAACCGTACATCAAAACATATACACACACTATCACATAACCATTCATTACCCACTCTTATCCAACTCTTCACTATGCTAACCTCATTCAATCCAACTTACTAACACAACCAACCAACCTTCGCATCAACGAACACATAAGCACCAATGAGACAATCATTACCTTATACAAATATAACGACCCAGGCTAGCCATCCTTCCGGTGCCGCCTGTTCGTAAACATGGGCCGTAACCCATACACCTCAACCCAACCCATATTGACCCATACCCTCAAGATGGGAAACCAACCTTCCTAATCAATCAACATAACCAACCTTCTCAAACAATTCACACCAAGATCCAACAACCACTACCAATGGACAACAATAGCCCACAACCACCACTAACAACAATCAACAAACGACTACTAACTACAACTAACCGACAACCAAAGTCTAACACAAAACCAATAATCAAACACCCCACCAATATCCGCAAACAAAACCATTAACTAAGCACACAACCAATAATCAAGCACACAACCCATAACCGAGCACACAACCACCCACACACACAATCCAACACATAACTGCCAACACACACACATGTCCACACACACAATCCAACACACAACTACCAACACACACAAGTGTCAACACACACAACTGCACACACACACACACATGTCAACACCCACAGTCTAACACACACAGATGTCAATTCACACACAATCTAACACACACAACTGTCAATACACACAATTGGCAACACACACAATCCAACACCCGATCCAAACTCCGATCCTACCTCCAATCCAACCCACCACCGAATGGGACTTTCAACCATCCAACCTAGCCTTAACCAACGGAGGTCACACCCTCACGCGGTCGAATGAGGTCACACCCTCACCCCGGCTCCATAACCAACCATCACCAATCCACCAACCACCCACCACCGGATGAGACTTTCAACCATCCAACCTAGCCTTAACCAACGGAGGTCACACCCTCATGCGGTCGGATGAGGTCACACCCTCACCCCGGCTCCATAACCAACCATCACCAATCCACCAACAACCCACCACCTATCACGATCAACCCGCAATCAAACACAACACACGATAATTAATATCATATAACGGAATTTCACCATCAAGTTAATCAACAATCAATCACAATTAGTCACAATTGACTACCACGTCAACATTTAATCAAACACAATACGAGACAATTACTAACACACGCACACACACATATTCAACCAAGCAACTCTACAGGCAATAATCCAAATTCACATACTCAAACAAGAGTAAAATTAATTACTGAATCAAGATAGGAACAAAAGTACTTTTATAAAAATATACGAAGGGTTAGCAAGAATCATCTTGCCTCAAACTCGACAACCACGACCTCAGAAGCTCAAATCCAACTCGGACGAACCTGCGAAATCAATCCGAGCAAATCCCTGGCGTTAATTACTCATATCGAGTCTCAACTAATAATTCCCCAATTTAACCCCAAAATCATACTTTAAATTCCAATCTCAACAAACCCCCACAAATCCACTCAATTAATTAAGGGAACCCACACCCTAATTAGTCCAAATCCAATCACTTCAAATTCGTATCCCTGCTGCACAAATTAATAACTTCAGTCCAAATCCCACACATACAACTCACCAAAATTCAGCAAACAATCATATATATATGCTGTCCAATTACCCCAAATTTCTCAAATCTGTCCATAAGTTCGGCAAACCCAAAGCCCACACTCACCTCGTTGATGCTCCCTTGCACGGCCACCGAAATCACCTCCACCCCCTTATCGTCGCCGGAAACGACAACAACAAACTAGCACATCAGCAGCGGTGGATCTTAGCGACGAACTGCACCGTACACAGAACTGGCGACCATCACCGCGGACAACACGGCGAGCAACACCGAACAGCAACTAGCAGCAGCACCACGACCACCAGCACAGCTCCAGAACAGAGGAGGAAGAGGACGACGCACAACGGTGGTCCGGTCGAGCTCACCGGAGACGACGCTTGGCTGGGCTGGCTCGTCGTGGGTCGCGCGAATAGAGGAGGAGAAGAGGCGGCTCAGCTGGCTCACCAGAGGGACGACTTGGCTGGGCATGAGGCTGGGCACGCGAGGAAGAAGCACAGTGAGTAGCTGGGAAGGGGAGGCTAGCGGAAGAGCTTCACGAAGGAGACGATGAAGACTCAAGACCGACTTCGGCTCCTCCTTTGCTCCCTTTCCCGATTTTCTAAAATCCCCAAATTTCAGATTTCTGATTTTTGTTCCCAAATTCTGATTTTTAGAAGTCCAAAAATTTTATTTACCATTTTGCCATTTTTATAACCTTTGGGGTATTTCATTCTCCCCTCCTTATAAGAGTTTCGTCCTCGAAACTAAGATCAAACAGGTTCGGATATCTGCCTCGCATGACTGACCCAGAATGTACAGGACTTGCCGAAGAATGACCTTCCTTGAGAATCCATTCTCTAATCTCTTTATCCGCTGGCACACATAACCGATCTGAAATCACAATGCTCCATCTTCCTGAACAAAAATCTGAACACTCTTCCCTGAGCAATCTCATTGATATCTTACTCAACATCCCATCACATTCAGCTGCGTCCGCTCTTTCCTAAACCAATTTTACTTTCACCTTTCACCAATTGAGAGTCGACTTCCTATTCAAGCATCAGCTACCACATTAGCCCCTTCTGAATGATAAACAATATCTTTATCACAATCCTGAATCAATTCTAGCCATTGTCTTTGTCTCATGTTCAACTCTCTCTCATACAATTTGAGCTGACAAAATGCATACGCAATGACCTTCCCATTCTGCATTAGAACACAACCCAAACCTTGCTTAGACACATCGGTGTAGATAACAAACCCTTTTGTTTCCTGCAGTAAAACTAACACTGACGCACAAATCAAACACTTCCTGAGTTCTTCGAAACTCGCTCCTGACATCTCCTGTTCCATTCAAAATTCTAAGTCATACACAACCTTAGAAAATTCATCCACAATCGCCTGCAGTAATCTGCCAATCCGAGAATACTCCCAATTTCCTTAACATTCTAAGGTTGTTCTCGTACTCTTTCTTACTCCAAAATATACCAAAATATCATCAATAAAAATCACCAAAATAATCCAAATACCTTCAAAATAAAAAACATCAGTTCCTTAAGTCCATGAAATTCGCGGAAGCATTAGTCAACTCGAAAGGCATCACAACCAATTCGTAGTGACCCTACCTTGTTCTGAAGACAATCCTGTGAATATCCTCAATTCAAATCCTTAAGCTGAGAATACCCTGATCTCAAGTCAATTTTTTTTTTAAATACTATAGCTCTTTGCAATTTATCCAACAAGTACTTAACTCCTCATAATCCATGCAGAGTCGAAAGGAATCATCCTTCTTTTTACCCGGCAATACAGACGCACCCCAAAGAGAAGCACTTGACCTAAAAAAGCCTAACTTAATAAGTTCCTCTATCTGCTCCTTCAATCTCAGCATACACACATAACCGGCATAACCTTTTCTTAACAATTTTATAGCTGTCATCACACCAACAATTCTGTTAGAGTCTCTGAATCATGACTCCCAACACATGCACTAAACCCTTATCTGCTGTTACAGTAATTGTCATCTTCCTGTAGTCACAGGCACATTCTGTTCCTCAGCTCAACCAAACCCCTAGTCGTAAAATCTCACTTTTTCAGATGCAGTCCGAGTTCTCTGTTCCTTACTACTTCCAACATCAACAGTCTGATCAAAATCATCTATAACAGTCTCCCTGATCAGCACTCATCAGTATACTCAAGGATCGTACAGCTATGCATCACCATCAAGATTTCATCTCTGAATACAATCATCTCTGAAAGTGTTCAATCTGTCTTTCTCATTCTTGACAGTAACAGTAGCACACAACAACTTCATACCGAATCATCAACTACCATACTAGTTGCCTCAACCTCTTGACGATAAGCCCAACGACTTCATCCTCTATCACACCCACACTTACCTTATTAATCTCCAACACATCCCACTTACCAGGGAACACATCATAAAATTACTCAACAACACTAAACATCACATATAAAATATATCAAATACAAACTTACCTATACGTAACAAAAAGGGTCTTCTGATCACACGATTGCTTCACAGTTTTGGCGAATAATCCTTTTCCACGTCAAACTTTTGAAAACATTTTCGAACGTAAATGCTCTGATACCAATTCTGTAACACCCCACGGGCCAAAGGTGCTATAGTGCCATAGTCCCGAAGGACTATAAGGCGGTTTTAAAAGAAAAGAAATCCAAAACTATTCCGAATACACAAAAGTTATCAACCTGAAAATTTCTGTTCAAGTTTGAAACAACACTTAAACCTGTCATCAGTTTAATGCATCAATTTATATCCAAAACACGGAAGCGAATACAACATTTTCAAATCCGATGCAAACTGAATCTTTAACTGTGAAGACCAATCTGTGATCCATAATCCGCTTGTTGCTGCTAACCTGCAAAGACCAATTGACTGGTGGACCCGATACACCAGCCAACCGCGGCACGTAAAGCGAAGTTGGTTAGTCTCGCGAAAGACTGGCAAGATTCCTCAAGCCAAAACAGTTTAAAATCCAGAGATTTAACACAACAACAAATTAATACCAAATGACAACATGCCGCACAATAAATATACATATATATATATCATAACTATATCATTATTCCACCAATATCAACCGTACATCAAAACATATACACACTATCACATAACCATTCATTACCCACTCTTATCCAACTCTTCACTATGCTAACCTCATTCAATCCAACTTACTAACACAACCAACCAACCTTCGCATTAACGAACACATAAGCACCAACGAGAAAATCATTACCTTATACAAATATAATGACCCAGGCTAGCCATCCTTCCGGTGCTGCCTGTTCGTTAACATGGGCCGCAACCCATACACCTCAACCCAACCCATATTGACCCACACCCTCAAGATGGGAAACCAACCTTCCTAATCAATCAACATAACCAACCTTCTCAAACAATTCACACCAAGATCCAACAACCACTACCAATGGACAACAATAGCCCACAACCACCACTAACAACAATCAACAAACGACTACTAACTACAACCAACCCACAACCAAAGTCTAACACAAAACCAATAATCAAACACCCCACCAATATCCGCAAACAAAACCATTAACTAAGCACACAACCAATAATCAAGCACACAACCCATAACCGAGCACACAACCACCCACACACACAATCCAACACATAACTGCCAACACACACAAGTGTCAACACACACACATGTCCACACACACAATCCAACACACACAACTGCACACACACACACACACATGTCAACACCCACAGTCTAACACACACAACTGTCAACACACACAGATGTCAATTCACACACAATCCAACACACACAACTGTCAATACACACAATTGGCAACACACACAATCCAACACCCAATCCAAACTCCGATCCTACCTCCAATCTAACCCACCACCGGATGGGACTTTCAACCATCCAACCTAGCCTTAACCAACGGAGGTCACACCCTCACGCGGTCGGATGAGGTCACACCCTCACCCCGGCTCCATAACCAACCATCACCAATCCACCAACCACCCACCACCGGATGGGACTTTCAACCATCCAACCTAGCCTTAACCAACAGAGGTCACACCCTCACACGGTCGGATGAGGTCACACCCTCACCCCGACTCCATAACCAACCATCACCAATCCACCAACAACCCACCACCTATCACGATCAACCCGCAATCAAACACAACACACGATAACTAATATCATATAATGGAATTTCACCATCAAGTTAATCAACAATCAATCACAATTAGTCACAATTGACTACCACGTCAACATTTAATCAAACACAATACGAGACAATTACTAACACACGCACACACACATATTCAACCAAGCAACTCTACAGGCAATAATCCGAATTCACATACTCAAACAAGAGTAAAATTAATTACTGAATCAAGATAGGAACAAAAGTACTTTTATAAAAATATACGAAGGGTTAGCAAGAATCATCTTGCCTCAAACTCGACAACCACGACCTCAGAAGCTCAAATCCAACTCGGACGAACCTGCGAAATCAATCCGAGCAAATCCCTGGCGTTAATTACTCATACCGAGTCTCAACTAATAATTCCCCAATTTAACCCCAAAATCATACTTTAAATTCCAATCTTAACAAACCCCCACAAATCCACTCAATTAATTAAGGGAACCCACACCCTAATTAGTCCAAATCCAATCACTTCAAATTCGTATCCCTGCTGCACAAATTAATAACTTCAGTCCAAATCCCACACATACAACTCACCAAAATTCAGCAAACAATCGTATATATATGCTGTCCAATTACCCCAAATTTCTCAAATGTGTCCATAAGTTCAGCAAACCCAAAGCCCACACTCACCTCGTTGATGCTCCCTTGCACGGCCACCGAAATCACCTCCACCCCCTTATCGTCGCCGGAAACGACAACAACAACTAGCACATCAGCAACGGTGGATCTCAGCGACGAACTGCACCGTACACAGAACTGGCGACCATCACCGCGGACAGCACGGCGAGCAACACCGAACAACAACCAGCAGTAGCACCACGACCACCAGCATAGCTCCAGAACAGAGGAGGAAGAGGACGACGCACAACGGTGGTCCGGTCGAGCTCACCGGAGACGACGCTTGGCTGGGCTTGCTCGTCGTGGGTCGCGCGAACAGAGGAGGAGAAGAGGCGGCTCAGCTGGCTCACCAGAGGGAGGACTTGGTTGGGCATGAGGCTGGGCACGCGAGGAAGAAGCACAGTGAGTAGCTGGGAAGGGGAGGCTAGCGGAAGAGCTTCACGAAGGAGACGATGAAGACTCAAGACCGACTTCGGCTCCTCCTTTGCTCCCTTTCCCGATTTTCTAAAATCCCCAAATTTCAGATTTCTGATTTTTGTTCCCAAATTCTGATTTTTAGAAGTCCAAAATTTTTATTTACCATTTTGCCATTTTTATAACCTTTGGGGTATTTCAGGTTGATTCTGTTGGCACTTGGCACAAACCTAAGAAATTAACCAAGAAGAAAGAGCATAAACCTTTGTAAAAGAAAGTATAGCCTTTTCCAAATATATGCCTAGGATGTCGATCACAAATTAATAACACTCAAACACCGTACCATTCTCTAAGCCTTTTCCAAAACACATTCACCAAGTCTTTGAAGAATGACCATGTGATACTTATTAGCAGTTAGCTATACTTGCTTAAAGCCTTCAATCTACTGAAAGGGGTTCGTATCACCAATTCTTCCAATTCTGAGTATGATTCTTCTGTGTAGGTGAAAATTCAAAGGAATAGCAACCACTGCTAATAAGTATCACAGGGTCCAAGATTTGAAAGGTGCATTTTGTAAGAAAAAAAATCATGTTCTAGCATCTTCTACCATCAACTCATGTTTGTTTTCTGCAGTTCAATAGGCAATTTTGCAGTTCAACCAGTGACTATAATTCTGCAGCTCAACCAGTGACTATGATTAACTCATTCAAGTTCAATAGGCAATTTGGCACAAAACCAGTGACTATGATTAACTTATTTGATTCAATATCATAACAGAGGAGGCATTCACCGACACACAACCATTAATACGGAAAAAATGCTCACCTCATACAAAAGATCTGGTTCAATTCTACGTATGGATACACCTCATGCGCCCCAGATGAACAATCTTGTCTGCTTGTCTACTTCGAACGGCGCCCCAGATGAACAATCTTCAAACCCTAACCCATTCCAATTTTTTCGCACTTCTCTGCTTTGAATTGCCCCTCTCTTTTCTCTCAAATCTTAATCCTAATCACACACAAGGAAGGTATATGCTTGAAGTTTCTCTTCTATTGCTTCCCTAATCGCACTCCTCTTTCGTTCATATTTTTCCCAAACCCTAGCTGAAGATGAACGAAGTACTGCATTATTCTTCTAAGCGGTGGGAAATAGCTATAACTCGTGCCAAGATTTTGGCACCGACGCGCCCTAATCGCTGCTCTTAAAAAAAATAGATTCAACATTGAACCGATTTCTTAGGTTTAGTAACATATTTGACCGCTTCAAAATATAAACCAAACCGCTTCATTAACCGGAATATATAAAAACCGCACCCACCGCTACATACACCCGCTACACTACCCTAAACCGCCACCTACACCCGCTGCATCACACCAACCGCTAGTTACAACCGCTACAATTGTCCTTAATTGTAGTAGTGTGCCTTATTGGAAAAGTATTTCTTGTGGCCATTATCTTGATGTGATGCACATTGAGAAAAATGTATGTGATAGTCGACTTGAAACTTTGCTAGACTTGTCAAAAACAAAAGATCACATGAATGCACGTAAGGATTTGGAAGAACTGAACATTATGCCAGAGCTTTATACTAAGGAATCTGCTGATGGTAAAATTGAAATGCCAAAGTCCAGATTTTGGCTTTCAAAGGATAAAAGGCGCATATTTTGTGGTGTACTTAAAAGTGCCAAATTGCCACAAGATTGTGGATCAAATATTGCACGATGTGTGCAAGTTGTTGAAGGAAGGATTGCAGGATATAAAAGTCATGATACTCATCTTATGATGCAATATCTCCTTCCAATTGCAGTGAGGACAACATTACCTAAAGATGTTGTACTCCCTTTAATGAAATTGTGTTATTTTTTCAGGGGAGTTTGTAGTAAGGTTATTAACCCCAAAGATCTTGATAAATTGCAATCTGATATTGTTGAAACTCTTTGTGAGCTTGAAAGGATTTTCCCACCTGCGTTTTTTGATGTTATGGTGCATTTGACTGTCCACTTAGTTGAAGAAATTAAGCTAGGTGGACCTCCTTTTCCAAAATGGATGTACCCTATTGAAAGATATCTTCGAATATTAAAGTCATATGTTCAAAATAAGAGTCAACCTGAGGGCTCTATTGCTGAAGGGTACATAGTTGAGGAATGTCTGACATTTTGTGCAAGACATCTATGTGATGATGTACATCCTTCTAGCACTGCACAGTCTGCACCAAAGGAGTTTATTGATGATACTGAGAGACCACTTGTGCTACCGAAATAAGGTACCCCTATAATGGGACAAGGAAACAAAAAGAAAGTATATGGTGCTTATAAGATTGATGTTACCACATCACAAATATGTCTTATTCAATTGTGATTTGGAGAAAGTTGAGAAATATATCACGTAAGAAATAAACTTACTTTTTTATTTTGATATATGTATCTTGATTTAAGGATACTAATCATTTCTTTTACAAGTAAGTTTGAGCTTAGTTTTTATTTTAATGCAGGGAACATCAGACAATTGTGAGCCAAAGAAATAAAAGGAAATGGGATAGTACTCATATCCATAGTAGAGATTTCGTTGTTTGGTTTTAGGAGAGAGTTTTTTCTTGAGCTTGAGCAAGGTGAAGAAGTGTCTGAGCATATCAAATGGTTATCAAGGGGGCCATCTTTTATTGCTAGAAAATACACTAGGTACTCCATCAATGGGTATAAGTTTCACACTGCGGATCGTGATGCTAATTCTGTGACAGAAAATAGTGGAGTAACTTTGACAACATTAACACCGAGTTTTTCAAGTAATAAGGATCAAAATCCTATCTTGGGAGATATAACTTACTATGGATCGATCCAAGAAATCATTGAAATCTATTACTATGGTAATAATAGTGTCGTCTTATTTAGATGTAGATGGTTTCATGCTGAAAAAGATGACTATGACCTTACCCGAATTAATCGTAATAAGTCCATCTGTGAGGAAGAGCCATTCATCTTTGCATCTCAAGCACATCAAGTCTTCTTTGTAGAAGACCCAATAATACAAGGGTGGTAATTTGTTGTCCATAATCCTCCAAAAGAACTATATTGATTGTATAGGTAATTAGTAATCTAATAGAATTCTTGTAATCCTAAATCCCCCAAGTTTTATTTTATATATATACTAATTTTCTGTTATGTTTACTTTCTTGTTTACATAAGTATTTCATGATTACTTTACTAATGTGTAATTATGTATACTTCTGAATGGAACCAAGTTTTTTTATATATACTAATTTTCTATTTTGTTTACTTTCTTAGGTTGACAAATGAAGAAGGGAAAGCTTCAGTCTGGAAGCATTGTAAGCATTACAGATTAAGAGAAACAAAGGCTAAATAGGCTCAAGTTGAATGCATCAAGGATGGAAGCAATGTGATTGCGTTCTCTGGCAAATAAAAGGATACTTTCTCATATTGATTCACCTGCAAATAGAATAGTGGAAGAAGAAGACAGTTTCAAAAGAGATGGATTCAGAAGACACATTAAATGAAGATAGAGATTATCAACCGTATCTAGAGGAAGATGGTAACAAAGACGAAATGGATCTTGTCCCCAATTTGGCACTCAAGGTATCTTCTAAAATTGTAAGACATTAGGCTATATAAGGTTATGCATTGGTTACTGAAACACTTTGCACACATTATGCGTTTTGTTAATTTCAGAATTTCACACACAAGTTAGCTTATTAATGGCTTCTAATTATGCACAAAATTGCAAGACATTAGGCTATATATTTTGCACAAAACTGTAAGACATTAGCCAACTAAACATGTTCATGATAGACACGTCGAGTTCATGTTAGGTATTTAGGCATTATCTTATCAATGGGTTCTAATTAACTTGCTAAATAAAGAGTGTTCTAGTTTGTTCTTAAACTTGTCCATTAAATTTAAGTTGGGTTTCAAAATGAAAGCTAAACAAGATTTAACTAGATTACTGACAACACCAATTTAGCTTAGGTGGAAGAAATTCAAGATGATGAAAAGCAGATCTTTGCAATTTTTAAACTAAAATAAAATAAGAGTTGAACTCATGTCTTATGTATTTTAGTGCATGTCTAGGAAGACTAGCAAATGGATGAAAACACCAATTTATGCAATGGAATTATTCATTAATTTTGAACTAATTTTGGCTCCCAAATTCAACATGTTTGATGTCAAGCCTCTAAGTAAAATCGTGTGGCAGAAAATGAGCCATAAATTTGGGCTCACTCATTACAGAACCGGTCTGAACCAACTTGTGACGACCCGCGAAAGTACCCCATTATGTACTGAACTTGCAATTCCCTTTTTTGACAGAGTTTCTTAATTTGTTGTATACTGATTTTCTGATGCATCTAACCAAAGTTGATCTGAAGAGAAAAATCTCATATTCCCTTCTGTTTTTTTCAACTTGTGTTATTGCACCCAAAGTTGAATGTTTAGAGAAGAGTCACTGTGTACTTATCTAATTGCTTCAGGATTTGAAAAATAAAGAGAAAGACTTGCAAGCTAAAGAGGCAACAGAGCTACGAAAGAGGGAACATGTATTTTTTTACCACTCGATTTTGTAGATGATTTTCTACAAGTCGTGTTATGTATGAATGGAAATGGAACAATTTCAGGTTTTTACATTTCCTATAGAATAAAAAAGAATCTTTCAGCCATCAGTAAAGTATACAAGCCTTGAAAGTACAACAATTTTACATGTCTTTTGTTCTTGAGTAGACCATTTTATTACTGGTGCTTTTGTGTCAAAATAATGGACCTTAATGCATCATTTTTCTCTCTCTGTGCTAACTACTGAATTGGAGTATGAGAAGTGAAAGTAAGCTATGAGACTTGACATCCTCTCCCTGTCAATATGAAACTATTGGTTTGAAATTCTTGTGAATAACACTTGCATTTGTAGGCCTCAAGAAATGAAAACATTTCAAGCACAAAGGGAGAAAGACTACCATTAAAGCAAACTGTTTCGATGGCTGAATTTGCAAAGGCAGGAAATAGAAATCAATTGGCGCAACATCAACAAGAGCAGCCAATACAAAAAGTACCACAAAACATTCAACACCGGCCAAGTGTGCAGCCAACCGAACACAATAAAAATTCTCAAAAATAGTTACCACGACATCTCGACCTCTAGCAAGTTCCATCGTCTAAAAAGTACCAGAAAACATAGCAAGCCCCAACCACAAACACTACAACAACAAAACACACAACAGGTGTTGGAGAATAAGAAAATGTTGCAGGAACAACGTCTAAAAAGGAAAAAGTTGCATCGTGACAAATGTTGCTCTCCTGGGTCATTGAATGTTTATAGAAATTTGCGGCAGAAGCAACTAGAGAAGAGTGTTGGGCATCTTTCTAGTGTTGAACTACCTCCAACTACTCTGGTACAAGATGAAACTCATGAAAGTATGTTGAATTTCACCCATCAATATCAGTCAATGCAAGGCTCACCAAGCCGTACAGTCCTCCCTGAAAATTTAGTTGATGACCAAAATGAAATGGGACTTGAATGCAATGTAGAAAACAAGGATAGTACACCAAGAGGTAATTACTCCTATCATTTGGTTGACTTATGCATTTTTCTTTCTTCCATTCATTGTTTGGATTTTATAATTATTATAGTTGTTGAACAAAAGAAGCATCGAGGACCAACACTAATGGTAAAGGTGCATCAACGTACATTTCAAGAATGTCAGCCCATTGTCCTTAATGCAAAAGGCCAACCAATAGGACCACCGTCTCTTGTTACTGAACTTGCTGGTTTCTTAGGGACAATAGCAAAAGATCCTACACTTGCACCAATTAATATCCTTGATTGGAAGTGTATGCCCACAAAGGAGGATATTTGGAGTTATGTCAAGGTATAAGTGAATCTATATCTTTGTTTTTCTTTCCCGTCATTGCTATTTGCTAACAATGCTAGTTAAACTTGGATGTGATGTGAAGGAAAAATACAAAATTTCAGAACACCGGAAAAAATATGTGCTGGAAACCGTCAATGATGATTGACGTGTTTACAAATCAAGGTTGAAGATGAAACCCTACAAGGCATATGAAACTGATGAAGAGAGGTGGAATAATCGTCCTTCCACAATTCCTGAAAATCAATTCAGAGAACTCCTGGATTATTGGGATAGTTCAGTGGGCAAGGTATTTTATTCATCATCTTGATTTCATGAATTAATCAAACTTTTATGCTTCATCCTAGCATTTATGTAAATAAAATACAGGAAATTGCTCGTGTTAATGCAACTAACTGACAAAAGCACGAAGATGTGCACACCATGGGTCCTCACTCAATTGCAAGGTTACGCCACGAGCTGGTATTGTAATCTATTTATTTTCAGATCAACACTTATAATTTCATACCAAATTTATTTTCTAATTCATTTTATTTCTTACTAGGAGCAAAAAAATACAAACAAAGAGCCTCCAACATATTCAATGGTCTACAAACTATCTAGGAAAAGAGACCCTACACGTGCGTACAAGACAAATGGCTGTAAGACCAAAGAAAACATCGTAAGTTCCTAAATGTTTCAAGCACTTAATATGTACATTTTGCTTCTTTATGCAGGAGAAAGTGACTTTGTGTAATGTATTACTATAGGATCGTACGTTGTTAGTTAAACAAGGGAACTGAGAGTTCAGTTCCTAAGCAGCGGAATAAGTAACGATAGCGAATTCAAGACAAGTTCCTTAGAGTGGAAACTTTTGATAACCAACTAGTTATCCAGGATAAAACCCACTACCTAGCTCTTTTGCAAGAGGATTTCAAAATCTACTTCTTGTATTAAAACTTCGGTTACAATAAACTAGAGTAGAACACACAGATTCAAGTCTCAGACACACTATAAGACTCTCTACCTAGTTCAACCTAACCAAGTAACAAGCAAGCAACTTACTTCGTTCTTCTTCAAAGAACACGGCACAAAATTTTCACTACACTCGGAAAACTTCTCTTTGTGAATGCGTTAAGAATGAGAGAGGTTTGACTACTTTATTTATATGATCGAATTACTGAAGGAAGCAAATCTTCAAAAACAAAATCATACAAATAAAATAATCAAAAATAAATCGTTAAAGATAACATTTGTTACCAAATATTATCTCTACCGATTTTACATGTTTTGTTTCCATAAAAGATATTCTTTTACGCTCCTAAATATATGGAAACCGGATAGGATCTTGAAGTTCTCTCTCTAACCAAGATCTACCCTAAATCAGCTCGCCGCCGCCTTCACAGAATTATCCAAGTGTTTCTGGCGCCAGCAAGCTTCAGTTCCTTCCGCCAGTTCCCACGACTGGCGTCAAAAGCTCTGTTCCATGCTTTCCTCGTCCAAAGTTTCCTGTTTGTCACACTAATGGAAATATTAATAGCAAAGGTGTTTGTCATTATCAAAACTAGGAAAACTGAGGAAGGGAACTAGGGTAGGGAACTGAAGTTCCCAAATAGTTCACTTCCTAACAATTACTTCCAATTATCTCACTGAGGAAGCAACTATATATACATTTTGCTTCTTTATGTAGGAGAAAATGAACGATATACAGTTGCAAATTGAAAGGGGAGAAAAAGGCAACAACCTAGACCCATATTCTGAAGTGATCAGCAAGAAGCATAGTGGGCGGGCATTTTTGCAAGGGCGAGGACTGAAAATATCTACTTTGAAAGGCAAGGAGAAAAAAGGAGGTTACATACTTGACAAAGATTTGTTCCAAAATATGAAAGCAGAATGGGCTGAAGAATTAATTTCGACATTAGCATCACAAATTCTATCTCAATTGAAAGCTGCTAATCCTCATATGAATTTGGTCATTCCGGATTTCACATCTACACCAGAATTTTCAAATCAAGTAACTAGAGAGACAAATCTGCATAATGATGTTAAAACTCATCCTTCACCATAGGTACAAACTTCTCTTTTTCTTTATTCTAATCCTGTGATTCTACTAATGGTGCCATTTGATGAGTTTTTAGTTTAAAGTGATGTGAATGGCCCAAATTGACTTGAGACTATATGAATGTGTTGGGTTTTACGATTTTAGTTGGTATGGAATTTGATGCTAGATTGGATTAATCAATAGGGGAAGACAACTAGTTCCTTTAATCAACCGAGCTTGGATTTAGTCTAGTTATGTGGGATTTTGTAAATTGATTAGCTTTAAGGTAGTTGACTAATTGGTTGTGAATATATCGTTTCTGATATATTTTTATGCTTCTTCATTGTTAGTTTATTTGTCTTGGCCATACAAATCTTATGAATGTTTTGCTGTGATTTAAAATTAAGGATCTTCTGACATTTAACAATTATTTCTATAAATTTCTAATTAATATTAGCAAAAACTTAGATCTAATCTTCATTTTTATTTAATTGCAGAATGAAGATGTTGAAGATGTGGAGGATGATAATTGATTAATGACAGCCTTGATTACAAGGGACTACTTTTTGGGTATATATTTAGCTAGTATCATACAGTTAGCTAAACATTAAACTACTTTTTGGATATATTATGTATATGGGTTATGGATGCTTTTTGGGTATATATTTAGCTATCATCATTTTGTAATTAACTTCACTGTAAGTATTAATATGAAACTTTATTTTAAGTTTGTTAATATGTGTTTCTAGATATTAACCTCTTGAATATATCTACAACAGGTGCATATATATATATGTACGTATGTATATCAATATTTGAATTATAGATAATTCATATATATATATTCTATTGTAATATATATATTGTCTAATGTAACAACTCTTTCTTTTGTAAAATCTGTTACAGTAGATAACTAAGGTAATGGGTGTAGGAAATGGTAATGGTTATAACTAAGGTAATACTTCAATAACTAATGTAATGCTTGAACCAAACGTAATGGTTGTGTATCTAATGTAATGGATGTATGCTGTAACGATTTTTATATCTAATGTAATGGATGCATAGTGTAATGGATGTTATATCTAATGTAACGGTTGTAGCCGAATTTATACATCCGTTACAATAGATTAAACAACTGTTACCCTAAATCTAGGGCAATGGCCTCTATAGTAACCATGTGTAAACCATTGTAGTAGGTCTATTGTAATGAATTTTGGCCCTATAGTAATTTTTTTTAGCCATTACAATAGGCTCGATATTTGGTAGTGATTTTTAACTAGTTATATCATCTTCTTTAGTTTAGATGTCTACACGAGTTTCTGCATGGTTTCAGGTACATTGGTGGACTTCTGGGATGCATACGAGGCATGGACGACATAAGAGATGTGCACGGGTGAATTCAAAGACGAACGAAGAGAAAGAGAGCCATTTTGCAGATTGGCACGGTTTGTAGCAAACGGTGCCATTATGTCGCTGACCGTGTCACCACATTAGCAACCAGAATTGAGTTTCTACAAAACGGCACGGTCTGTGATAGACCGTGCCACAAACCGTGCCAAGCCCCGTTTCATGTTCTATAAATCTGCACGGTTTGTGACAAACCCTGCGGTTTTGTCACAAACCGTACGTGCCTTTGCCCCGCGGCCCAAATTTGTTATTTTTTCGACCCCTTCTATTTTAGGATGGTATAAATACTTTTTCTAAGGTTATTTTGGAGCTTCTTCTTCCTCTTTTTGCCACTCTCTAGCCCTAGGTGTTTTTTGGAGTTCTATTGAAGATTTATGAAGATTGGAGATTGTTTCCCTGAATTAGATCAAGTATATCTCTTCTTCTAAGTTAGTTGAATGATTTCTTTTGTTCATATGATGTTTTTGATTATTTCTCTAAGCATGTCGGGATAATCCCATAATTCTAGGGTTGGGTGATCCCAACAATGAATTGGTAGACTTGAGCATGATATTTGTCTGAATTGAATTCTGAAACCTTGTTTGATTCAATCCTAGAGTTCTTAATGCAATTGATGAATGTTGATTAGGTTTCTATTAGGTTTGAGTCTGAAAAGAGATAACCTTAATAGATAACTCAGATAGGGTATGAGTCTGAAAGAAGATTACTAGGTGTTGAACTTGAGTATTATTTTTGCGACATCAACCTAATTACTCTTGTGGTATCCTAAGCTATCATAGAAACCCTAGGTTTGCCTGGACTTAGCGGAGCGCGACAGTGAATGTTAACCCAGTTTGATCCTAGATTCTAAGTGCCCAAAGGGTCTAGATTTGATTAGCTCTGCGCGACAACGATTGTTAGTTAGAATTTAGGCACATCTATTATTGTATAAAAGGAGTTAGTAGAGACTTTAGATAGCTTATCTTCAAACAAGTTCAGACTAATTTCATACAGATATTTGTGAGTTTACCAAGACATTGTTGTGGGGATCCCTAGTCCTAGGATCTTCTCCCAAATTGTTTACAACCATCTTTGCAATTCTTGTTTCTTATTTTCTTAGTTATTCGTCAAACGAATTTCCCTTCTTACGGCTTAGCTTACCGGTTTAAGTTTACAAAAGATACTACATAGTCCTCGTTGGGAACGACACTTGAAAAGCTAAAACTGATCTCATACACTTATGGATAGGTATTTGTCCTATCAAGTTTTTGGCGTCGTTACCGGATACTATTGCTAGTATCAGTTGTTTTCCTACAAGTGGTTTGACTAAGTCTTTGTTTTATTTTTTATCTTGTTTTTTGTTGCTTTGCTTTCAGACTTGTTTTCTTTTGATGCGAAGAGCCTTGAGCGCTGGTAATCTCAACGACTATGATCCCGAACCTGAGCGTACTTTTCGTGTTAGAAAAAGACAACAACGCGAAGCCAGAGAACAAGCAATAGCTGACAACAGAGTGGAGGACGATCCTCCTCTACAGGTTCAAGAACCACGCATGATGCTTGGTGCTTATGTGATGCCAAATCACCTTGGACCTATTTCTGGTGTGGACCGACCTCCGGTGCAAGCTCGTAACTTCGAGCTGAAATCTTCCCTTATCAATATGGTTCAGCAGAATCAGTTTGGAGGTCTACCTTATGCGAACCCATACCTACATCTGGCCACTTTTGTTGAGCTAATGGATACTGTGAAGATCCATGACGTATCCCAAGATGCCCTTTTCTTGTGAGCCTTTTCATTCTCTCTACGAGACAGTGCCAAGGCTTGGTTCAAGGCCCTACCTCTGGGCTCTATAACCACTTGGGACGAGTTAACAAATGCATTTCTCAACAAATACTTTCCACCAAACAAGATTGCTGAGATGATGAATCATATTCTTGCATTCAAGATGAAGGATGACGAGTCTCTTTATGAAGGGTGGGAAAGATTCAAGGAATTGCTTATGTTGTGCCCCCATCATGGGCAACAAAAATAGACCCTGTTGCATGTCTTCTACAACGTTGTTGACAATTCTACCAGGCTAATCATTGATGCGTCAGCGGGGAGAAGAATCATGAGTATGGAAGTTGATGATGCTTGTGACTTGATTAAGAGTACTGCTCAACACTGTCACTATTACAGTGATCATCGATCTACTTCAAGTTCTAAGAAATCTGCAGGGAAGTATAAGGTTAGCTCTGAGACACACCAACATGCTCAAATAGATGCTATGGCACAAGAGATCAAGAGGTTGAATCTGTTAGTGCAAAAGTCTTAGGCGCAAAGTGCAGGGTAATCCACACAAGCTGTTTCTGGTGTAGCCCGTCAATTTTGTGGAGAGGATGACCACACGATATCATCTTGTCACCTATTTGCTTCTGAGAGTGAGTCCCAGGGAGAGGCGAACTACATGAATAACTTCAACAAGGGCCCTAGGAATGATCCATATTCCAACACTTACAACCCTGGTTGGAGGAATCATCCAAATTTCTCCTATGGGAACAACCAGATTGCGCAGAGACCACCCCCTGGATTTCAACAAAGAGTCTTTCCACCTCAGAATGAAGCTCATGCTCAATCATTTGATGATCCCAAGTATGACCTTATATTAAAGGAGCTTCAGACCATGTCTACGATATTGAAAAATCATGATATATAGTTTGCATGTGCAATACGCTCTGAATGATCCTAGACCACAAGGTCAATTTCCTGGCCAAACTGAGGCTAATCCAAAAGGGCAAATCAATGTTGTGTCCTTAAGGAATGGAAGACAACTTGAGGATCATAAGGCTGTGGATCCCAAGAAGAAAGACAAGGTAATTGCAGAGCCTGAAGAAGTTGTGATCCAAGAGGAGCTAGAAAAGGAGCCTAGATATGTGCCACCACCAGCTTACAAGCCTCCTCTCCCTTTCTCATAAAGGAGAGCTCAGGCTCAATTGGATCAGCAGTATGGCAAATTTCTGGAGGTGTTGAAAAAGTTCTACATCAACATTCTCTTCACCGATGCTCTAAAGCAGATGCCAACTGATGTGAAGTTCTTGAAAGAGATCTTGTCCAACAAGAGAATGTTGGATGACTACCAATCAGTTTCTTTGAGCTAGGAGTGAAGTGCTCTCATTCAAAATAAATTGCCTCCTAATTTTGAAGATCCTGGTAGCTTGTGTCCCTATGGTGTTGGCAATAGCACCTACAATGCTTTGTGTGATTTGGGGGCCAATGTGAGTTTGATCCCGCTCTCCATATGCAAGAAGCTGGATTTGGGAGAGCCAAGGACAGTGAGGATGACTCTTTTCATGGCGGATAGATACACTGCACGTCCGATACGTATTTTGGAGGATATTCACATCCAGATAGGTAAGTTCTACATTCCCGTGGATTTTATTGTCCTTGATATTGAGGCTGATTTTCATGTTCCTATTATATTGGGAAGACCATTTCTATCTACTATAGGTACACTCATTGATGTTAAGCAGGGTGTTATTTCCTTTACTATTGGGGATGAGAATATTGAACAACATGCTTTTGAGGATGGTGGTTGCAGGGTAGATGTAGTTGACCAGGAAGCTCAAGGATCTATTATGTATGTTATTTCTAAGGATCCTTTGGAGCTTTGCTTGACTAAGAGTGTGACCCAGCCTGATAATCATGAGCTACTCACTGATGTGGTTCTTGGTTTGGAGTCCACCGGAGAGTTCCCTGAGGCCGTTACTGAGGTCCCGAAAAGAGATGACCTAGACCCTACAAAGGAGTCTAAAGATGCACCTAAGGTGGAGTTGAAGCCAGTACCACCTACTTTGAGGTATGAGTTCCTTGGACCCAATTCTATGTATCTTGTGATTATCAATGCTAGTCTAAGTGAAATTGAAGTTAAAAAATTGTTGCATGAGCTTAGATTGCATAGAAAAGCATTAGGATATTATATTGATGACTTGAAAGGAACTAGCCCCTCAATGTTCATGCATATGATTTTGTTGGAAGATGATCATAAGCCCTCTATTGAGCATCAAAGACGACTTGACCCAAACATGAAAGAAGTTGTGAAAAAAGAAGTGTTGAAATTGTTAGATGCAGGCATTATTTATCCTATTTCTGATAGTGAGTGTGTTAGTCCAGTTCATGTTATGCCTAAGAAAGGGGGTATGACTGTTGTGAAGAATGAAAAGAATGATTTAATTCCTACTAGGACAATCACGGGTTGGAGAATGTGCATTGATTATATGAGATTGAATAAGGCAACCCGAAAAGACCATTTTCCCCTTTTCTTCATTGACCAGATGTTAGAAAGGTTAGCTACGCATTCATACTTCTGTTATTTAGATGGTTATAGTGGATTTTTCCAGATCCCTATTCACCCTGATGACCAGGAGAAGACCACATTCACTTGCCTATATGGCATATTTGCATATAGGAGGATGCCATTTGGTATGTGTAATGCTCCTGCTACCTTTCAGAGATGTATGATGGCTATTTTTACTGATTTTATTGAGGACATTATGGATGTATTCATGGATGACTTTTCTATATATGGTGCTTCTTTTGATGCTTGTTTGTCTAACTTGTCAAGAGTTTTACAACGGTGTGAAGAGGTTAACCTTGTATTGAATTAGGAAAAATGTCATTTCATGGTAAATGAAGGAATTGTCTTGGGTCATTTGGTTTCTAATCGTGGTATTGAGGTTGACAGGGAAAAAATTAAGATCATTGAGAAGAAGTCACCTCCTACTTCGGTTAAGGGCATAAGGAGTTTCCTTGGACATGTAGGTTTATATAGGAGTTTCATTAAGGATTTCTCTATAATTGCCAAGCCTCTTACTAATCTGCTTTTGAAGGATGTTTCCTTTGATTTTTCGAAGGAGTGTCTTGATTCTTTTTGCAGGTTGAAGCAGGCATTGATTTCAGCTCCAATTATGCAACCCCCTGATTAGGATCTCCCATTTGATATCATGTGTGATGCTAGTGACTATGTTGTTGGAGCTGTTTTGGGGCAAAGGAAGAACAATAAGCTTTATTCCATTTACTATGCTAGCAGGACTCCTGATGTGGCCCAAATGAATTACGCTACTACTGAGAAAAAGTTGCTAGCTGTTGTGTTTGCTTTTGAGAAGTTCAAGTCCTATTTGGTGGGTGCCAAGGTGATTGTCTACACTGATCATGTTGTAATCAGATATCTCTTGAGCAAAAAGGAGGCCAAGCCCTGACTGATTCGTTGGATCCTTATTCTTCAAGAGTTTGATTTGGAGATTAGAGACAAGAATGACACATAAAATATGGTTGCTGAACATCTTTCCAGATTGACCCCAGATCAGTTGGAGTGTACTCAGGATGAGCCCGCTATAGATGATTCTTTCCTGATGACCATCTTTTCAGGATTACTGAGCAGATCCTGACTCTTGCAAATTCCAAGATGCCCTGATATGCTGATTTTATCAATTATTTGGTTTGCAATAAGTTACCTCTTGGTCTATCCTTCCAGCAGAAGAAAAAGTTCATGTCTGATGTTAGACATTATTATTGCACTAGTGGAAAAAACACTTTTTGAGGCTCCCTTTTAGAGGCGTACATAGTTCAAAACGCCTCAACAACGACTTAGGCAATCACTTTTTTTGGTTTTTGAGGCGGATAATTAATTTATACGCCTCAAAAACATTTTTTGAGGCGGGCAAATTAATATACGCCTCAAGAAGTATCCGAAAAAACATTTCCCGCTAAAGTATTAGAGGCGGGCCAGGATAATACTCGCCTCTAATGTTAACTAATTGAGGCGGGCCAAATAGCCCGCCTCAATTAAAGCTTGTTGAGGCGGGCCTCTTAAAGCCCGCCTCAACAAGTATGTCTATTAGACCATTACTCTGCGAACTTCATCCTTGCACAGTTGCACCGAGCTTCGGCCGATTACGATTTTTCATCAGCATGGAATGCTTTCGGCCACCTCAACAAGGAATGCTTTCACAAAACCAAGCTTCGGCCGCCCTACCTCCATCGTCCTCCAAAGCGATTGTTCATCAGCATCGCTCACTGCAGGTATGGCTCTGCTCTTTTCTCCCCTCACTCTTCATCTTCCTCTCCTCCCCAGCTCGCTCTCAATACTATTCCTCTCTTTTGATTTAGGGTTTCGTGAGCCCCAGATTCGAAGCTCTCTCAAATTTCATATCTGAAGCCCGCTCACTACAGGTATTATCGTCTCGATCTTGACCTTTGATTTAGGGTTTTGTGAGTCACAAATTCCAATTGGCTTGAATCCATTTTGGGTTCATCCGATTACGATTTTTGGGATTTGGTCATTTGGATTTTTAGGGTTTTTGATTTCAAGACTACGATTTGGTTAGGGCTTTCCTTTTCATTTCTGGTTTCATTTGATTGATTTAGATTTGGACCTTTAGGGGTTTTGATCTATCCTATTTGTTTTAGGGTTTCATTTGACTACGATTTTGCTTTTCATTTGATTGATTTTATCAGTTGCTTGAGATGTTGAATCCATTTTGGGTTCAATCGATTACGATTTTAGGGATTTGGTCATTTGGTTTTTAGGGTTTTTTTATTTTGGCACTATGATTTTGGTTAGGGCTTTCCATTTCATTTTAGGTTTCATTTGATTGATATAGATTTGGAGCTTTAGGGCTTTTGATCTATCATATTTGTTTTAGGGTTTCATTTGATTACAATTTTGCTTTTCGTTTGATTGATTTTATCTACTGCTTGAGATGGCTGAGATCTGGAAGAATATATGTTTTACCTAATGACTACGTCACGTCATATTTCTCAAATTATATTAGAGCACTGATCCGTTACTTTCCGAACAGGAGGATAGATCCTTTGGTTTCTCAAATTCATGTCCTCCACACTCATGAACCTTCTTTGCAATATCTGCCCAAGGTCTTTGCATCCAGGGACTGATTGGTAGTTATGCTTTCGCGAGTCTTCTAGATCATTGACCCATCTAAAGACTCCTTCATCATTAACCCTGCTTTTAAAATTGGCCAAACTGGCAAGGCTTACCAAACTTTGGGGTCCTTTTGCATTTGATACAGAATATTGAGACTTCTCACAGACAATAGAGGCAGCCCATGGAGGAACATCCTCAAAGTGAGTAGACAGATATTGATCCACAAAACCAAGAGATTCAACGAGAGATAACTCATCAGCGAGAGATAACTCAAAGTGAGCAGACAGATATTGATCCACAATCCATTTGGAATACTCTACAGTTGGTTTCTTACAAAGGCATGTATTTCATAAGTCTTTAGCTACTGGCATTTTCTGTAATATTACTTTTTCATATGTATGGATATGGATCTTTGCTATTGGATCCATAACTTGCTTACACATTTTATGCTGAGTGTTGCTTCCTTACTACAGGTTGCTGATAAGCTTGAAGTTCTCCCTGCTATTTACATCCCTCTCCCGACTCCCTCTGAATCTCTGAATTGGGCAGCAGCAGATATTGCTTGGTGACCGACCAGTTAATGTAAGTTCTGTGGTTGGCTGATAGCAGCAGATATTGATTTTTGCTCCATGTGGTTATAGATTATAAGATGAAGAACTGCTAAAACTTTTCTTTTTTGATATGATTGTAACAAAGAAAACTCTAGTCTTATAATGGAAATATTGTTTAAAAAATATTTTTGCTCCTTGATAGTTATCTTGAGGTCACAGTTGTATTTGTAAAATGCCTAATGTCTTAACACTAGTTTTTACTCTGAATGATTTAAGTCGTCCTCGACCTTTTGTGTTGCAACTTTGGAACATCATACTATGGAATTCTTTCATTGTTTTGGTCATACGTAGTGTAAAATATCCATGTTTGTGGATTTGTCAGAAGGAATTTCCCATGCCTCATGAAGCAGCAACATTTCCCTGATAGTCCTGCCTGATTAATTTTGTATCCTCCTATATGTGACTCTAGACAGGTCACAGTTGTATCTTTTTTATAAAAAAAAAGATCTCAGACCCCGATTATTTCAAAATACCGGGGTCCCAATTTGTAATTTTTTTTAAAAACTATACACTTGTTGAGGCGGGCCTATAGAGGTCTGCCTCAACAAGTGGCTTTTAGAGGCGGGCCTCCATAGGCCCGCCTCAACAAGTGGCTTTTAGAGGCGGGCCTCCATAGGTCCGCCTCTAAAAGTGCCTCACTTTGGCGCCATAGTGAGGCACTTGTTGAGGCGGGCCTATAGAGGCCCGCCTCAACAAGTGGCTTTTAGAGGCGTATATTGCCCGCCTCAAAAAGGGTCCCCACTTGTTGCAGCCCCCTCATTTGAAGCGAACGGTGTTCGCCTCAATAAGTGTCCAAAGGCCCGCCTCTATTAGGGTTTTTTCCACTAGTGTTGGGATAAGCCTTTGCTTTTCATGAGATGTACAAATGGGATTAATAGGCGTTGTGATAAGCGTTGTCGTGACACCTAAACAAAATAATCCTAAACAAACCTAACTAATGTAGTGTGGTAAGCAAGGGTCGAATCCCACAGAGAACCAAGTTATATTTCATGTTTGCAAAATCATTCACCAATTGATAACAAAGACAAAGGGGGGGGGGGGGTTGAATGAAACTAACTAAGAAAACGATAAATAAAATATAGAAAGCTTGGCTAGACAAATATCCACCTTTAGTTTGGTTGATCGATCATTGATTACTCCTAGTCCTCAATACTCATGAATGTCCTAATCCCTGTTCTGAATTAGTTACCAGTCCAACCAGTCCTGATAACCCTAACTATCAAATAACCTAGAAGACCTTCTAGATTGAATCTAACAGCAGCAATGAATTCAGGAATAGATAGGTATATACAAGTGTAGCAACCAGTCATACAATTACATGCAATTAATTCTCTACACAAACTAAGGGATTTAGATTCTCAACCAGTATCCTCTAATCCTTAGTAGTATGATCAATAACAATCTCAACAGGTTGTATAGAAAAGGGGAACCAATAGCATAATACTATTTTTTCTAGGTTGTCAGACTAGAGGGAACTACTATTAACAATCTAATTGATGTCCTAATCAACAAATCAAGGGGAATCGATATATGATCAATGAGATTAAGCACGAGAGAGAATTAATACAATCATAGAAATAGTAAAGGAATAATCTCAATATCAAATTCAAACCAAGGCTTCAATTGTCTAGCCAAAAACACCAAACAAAACAAAGAACTAAACTAAGAAAGGGAAAAATAATACTGCATGGAAAACTAGGTCTAACGTGATCCGAAGATGATGAATGGAGGCTGTGGGAATTAGGTTAAATAAAGTTAACCTAAAGCCCAAGATCACAAACCTCATCTACAAGGAAATAAAATATAATATTTGAATTAAATAAAAGAAAGAAAAAAAGAAAACAAAAGTTCGGAAATCTCCTCGGGCTGTCTCCCGTGTGTGGCCGCGATCGCGGCCTTCGGGCCGCGGTCGCGGCCTTCGGGCCGCGGTCGCGGCCTTCTCTCTTCAGCATCGCGACACTTCAGTAGAAATGCCATAACGTTTGATTCCCAATTCGGATCGCGCTCATATTTTGAGGACTTGCATTGGACTTCAAGATCTAACTCCTCGAAGTGGAATCACTCCATTTGGACATCTGAGTAAAGAGAACGAATCAATTGAATTCAGCACCCTGTTCTTCTACTCTCGTGTGGACTCTCTTCTTGGTTCTTCTTCGTCTCCTCAGTGGTCAACTCCTCTTCCTCTGGATATCTTCAATTTGCTTCTCCAGACCACCAAATCCACACTTCTTCTCTCCAACTCCCTATTCCACAATTGTGCTCTAAATCCATCCAAATGGCGCATCAAACCTGGTAATAACCCCTAGAAATGCACTATAAAATAGCACTGATCACGTTGTATCCATGAGGAGGAGGTAGAGAGTGTTATCACTCATTGTCATTCTCTACCTTGTGGAGGCCATGCTAGCTCCTCCAAGACCACCTCCAAGATCCTCCAGACGGCTTTTTATTGGCCTTCTATTTTAAAGGATGTGTATCGTTTCATTGCCTCTTGTGATGCTTGCCAGCGAACAAGAAATATTTCCAGGAGGAATGAGATGGCTCATAATAACATCCAGGAGGTTGAGATTTTTGATGTATGGGGAGTTGATTTTATGGGACCTTTTCCACCGTCTTGTAGTAACAAGTACATTCTTATGGCGGTAGATTATGTATCCAAGTGGGTTGAAGTCATTGCCTCTCCAACCAATGACTCTAGGGTGGTGTCCAAGTTCAACAAGGTGATTTTCCTAGATTTGGGACACCTAGAGTCGTGATCAATGGTGGAGGATCACATTTTATTGAGAAGAAGTTTGAGGCTTTGCTGAAGAAATACGAGGTAACTCACAAATTTGCCACCCCGTATCATCCTCAAACAAGCTATCAAGTTGAGGTTTCAAACAGGGAGATCAAGAGCATTTTGGAGAAGACAGTATCTCGATCCCGAAAGGATTGGTCCTTGAAGTTTGATGATGCTCTTTGGGCTTTTAAGACTCCTATTGGCACAACAACATACAGGCTCGTCTATGGGAAGTCTTGTCATCTCCCTATGGAGTTGGAGCATAAGGTATATTGGGCAATTAAGTTATTCAATTATGATTTGAAAGAAGCAGGTGAGAAGAGGAGACTACAACTGTAAGAGTTGGAGGAGCTGAGATTGGATGCTTATGAGAATGCTAGGATTTACAAGGAGGGAACCAAGAGATGGCATGACAAACACATTGTGCCTAAGGATTTTCAAAAAGGTGATCTTGTCTTGCTTTTCAACTCTAGACTCAGGCTCTTTCCTGGCAAGCTAAGATCCAGATAGAGTGGTCCTTTCCAAGTTAGAAGAGTATATCCACATGGTGCTATTGATATATGTAGTGAAGAGACAGGTCAATTCAAGGTGAATGGACAATGCTTGAAGAAATATATAGCAGAAAGTCCGTTTGAGAAGGTGGCATATATCCACCTTTATTCGATCCACTAAAGGTGTAGAAGGAAGGTCAAGCTAACAACCTTAAGCAAGCACTACTTGGGAGGTAACCCAAGGTAAGTTTTCGATTCTCTTTCCTAAAAAAAGCTATAGGGAACCGCATGGTCTGCAACAGACTGTGCCTCTCCGCGGAGGCACTTTCTGGAAAGAGGCACGGTCTGTTATAGACCGTGCGCCTGACCGTGCCTCCTTACGGAGGCACTCTCTGGAATCTTGCACGGGGACAAACCGTGCAAGCGGTGTTTTCCGAAAAAAAACCAATACAAAATAAAATGCTCACTTTCCCTAAATAAATAAATATAAAATCTCCTTTTATTTTCTTTCCTTCCCTTTTTTTTTCTTCCCCTCTCCTTCTTTTCTTTTCTACTCTATCCTACCCAGCCGCTTATCAGCCCTCAGAAACCTTGCCCCTCATGATCTCTTCTCAACCCCACCCACTCCTTTCTCACTGATCACCCACCACGCCCTCATGCACCACTACTCGGACCACCAAGACCGCCCCGGACCCAACCCCGACCGAGCCCACACGAGCCCAGATCTGGCGTCCTTCACCCACCTATCCCTCTCCTCCCACTTGTTTCAAGGTAAATCTCTTCTCTTTCCCTTGTTCTTGTAGTTTATTTGGTAGATCTTAGAAAATTTCTAGTTTATTTGGTTTCTTTTCTTCTTAGTTTAGTTGATTTTAGAGTTTGTTGATTTAGGGATTTGCTAGTTTTGGTGACTTAGGAGTTTTTTATTTTGTTTGATTTTTGGGGTTTACTAGTTTGCTAGACTTGGGGGTTTGTCTATTTGCATGTTGGGTACGTAATTTGATTTTGTGCGGGAAAATTGATCGACTTTACTTGTCTACCATTTTGTCGTTTTCCTGGATCCTTGACGTCATCTATTACCTAACTTGTTAGTTACCGTAGGCCCTTGGCGGGATTGACATGTTTATTTACTTATTTGATTAGGCCCTTGGCGGGATAGAAATTCATGCGTAGGCCCTTGGTGGGATAGATTGACTTATGAAGTTGTATTGCTTTGTGCTTTGTGTCTTGTTGTCTTGCACTCACATGTTTTCTTTTAGCGCTCAGATTGTTACCATGTCGCCCCGCTCAGCCCACTCTGCCCATCCTACACGTGCTGCCCTGCCTATTCCACCGGCCAATGGCCACTTAATTCTGGTGTCCGATGAGCAACGCACGAGCTACAAAACCCTGCAAGGACTGGCTTGGCAGTCCACTCGTTGGCTCGATAGTGCAGATATGGAGGAACTTGGCCTCCTGGTGAGATATGGTGTCTCGCTAACCGCATGGGGCTCGGACATCTCATTGATATGCATGAGGTTTCCCACAAAACCCCACCCTGGAGCTGATCAGTTCTTTGACTGTCATCACTGAGCAGTTCTTTGACCGTGGCAGTTTGAGATTCCGTTTGGGAAACGAATGGCCGGACCTTAGCTTTTCAGAGGTCAACCGTATATATAGGTTTCCTACCATTGGGAAGACCTATGACCTCTACCATGCAGAGGAGCAGGAATTCTGGTTTCAAATCACTAGCGTGTGCCCATTTTCAAAGGCCACCCATATAGTGCACCTTGTCTTTAGGGTAATGCAGAAATTCTTCACGGGAACCATCTTCTCCTCTCGTTTCCAACTGCGTCTTAGACCGGATAGGCAACCGATTGCTTTAAACCGTAATGTCAATGATCGTGGATGAAGGTCGCGTTTCTTCTTTGTTGAAAGAAAATCGCTTGAGGGGGGTTTCGGCTGCTCTTTCTTACGTGATGTTTGGAGGACGACAGGTATCGTGTTAGTATTTGTTTTTCGTATGTTTGACGTCTTTGTTAACTGGCGCTTACGTGTCTTCTTTTTCAGTGCCTAGTCCGGAGGAGAAGACGGATTCTGATTTCGCCGCTGTCACTGAGGTTTTGCTTGCTTTTTCCGAAGCCGATCAATTGTTCAAGAACGTGAACTATTTACCCTTCCTCCAGATATGATGAATCCATCTACTTTCGTTACCAAAGGCACATGCTTGTTCCTTAAGGTATGCATATAGGTGGTCTTTGTAGCAACCATATGCTTATTCGTTTGTACTTGCCTGGCAGTATCTCGGGGGGCGAGGTCGAGTGCTCGCTTGTCTGGGAAGAGTCTCCTGGATCAAAAGTTGGCGATGAAGGCGTCTTCGTCGGCTAAGTTGGGCGCCAAGGCCCTCTCGTCGGCTAAGATCGTTGCTTTGGACTTGCCATCGTCTAAAGCCTCAGGGGCAATGAGGAAGGCGACGGACATTCCAGAGCTTTCCGTGGGTATGGTAAAGAAGAGAGATTTGGGAGACCTGCTTCATACTCTGGATTTTGAGGCTAGGACGGAGATTGGTGACTTGTACCCTGTTGATTGTATCGACGAGGCTAGGGCGGCCGTCTGGCGAGTAAGTAAAAGAGACGACTCCCCCTTTTTTTTTTTAAGTGTCTTTTACAATGTGCATGTGTTCAATTTTTTCATGTGTTTTGCTGTTTTTATAGGCTCTTAAGTATTCGCTTATCGCCTTTTCCACTGTGCAAGAATGGAGCAATGGTGTTGAGAAGCGGACAGCCGAGGCCGAGAGTTGGTTGGAGGCGGCTAATGAACGTGTCAAGGTGGCCGAGAGCAAGCGGGCGTTGGCTGAGAAGAAGTTGGTGGAGACCGAGAAGGGTTTGGTCGAGTCGCAAGCCCGTTTTGGGGAGCTGGAGCGCAGTGTCGATGATGCTTGTCTGAAGGATGCCCAGATCGCCACTGACATTGGGACGTATTTCTACCTCAAGTACCGTGTTGAGATGATGGAGGAGTATGCCTTAGGGGGTCAGTCGTCTTGGAACATCGAGGATGCGAGGATGAATATGGACCTTTTGTACCCTAGTGGCAATCCTGGCAACGAGCTGTTCAAGCTGATGAGACTTGGTGAAGACGAGCATGGAGAGGAGGCTATTCTTGTAGCAGTCGAGGAAGTTGTCGGGGAGGTGTTGAAGGAGCTCCCTGAAGCGGACGAGGGCCAGGATGTCGCTCCTGTAGAAGTTTGTGAAAGGTCAGGTGAGTCTTGATCTTTGTTTTAGACAAAAGACATCGTTTCCCTTTGGTGTTTTGTGTATGTTTCAATCCAAGCGTTTTAGGTAGTATGTTGTGCCCTATCGTGGAGATGGGATGTACAATGTTTTGGCGACCCGTCTATCATCGCGGGTCGCATGTTTTTGTAAAACGTTTTAGTTGTTTGCGAAGTACCTTGTGTTTGTTTCGCGTTTGTCTCTGCACGTTCTGTCTTATGGGTGGACTTTGTCATTTTGCACACCTAGGCCGTAGTATATGGTCGTGGCAACCTGTAGTCGTAAGCGTTTAGTGTAGACGTAACAAAAAGTTAGACTTTCTTTTATTGACGTGACATGCTTTACAAAGGGTCGACCTTGCATTATGTCTATGTGTTTTGTTGGACCCTTTCTAGTGAAGGTAGTCGTGACGCCTTTGATCTGTGTCGGATTTACCCGTGTGCTCCGTCGAGTAGGGCTTTCCGCATCGTGTAAAAAAGGGGAGGCCTGCAGATGTATACGTTTATGTTTAGTCATGACTTATTGTTATGCCGATGAGGAAAGCAATATGTCTTTATTGCGTGGATGTAATAAGGTGTTACGACCTTATGTATTGTATAAGGCAGGCGATGTGCCGACGTGCCTTTATTGTTCATCTCCTCGTGTTCCGATCGATCGTGTTAGTGTAATATAAGCGCTTTTGTGTGACTCGATCCAGCTTGTATGTCTATTGTTTCGTCTTGGAGGCCTCTCGTTCCTGTTCAGATTTTTCATTTGGAAAGTATACATAAGAAAAGTATGGGTTGACCGTTGGGGGGTAGCCCAACGACCCTCCGATGCTTAAGTCAGTGATCGGGATCCAAATGAATGCAATGGAATGGATGCTCAAAAGTGTGGAAGAGAGTTTAGAAATGATACAACTTTAAATGGATCGCGTTCCAGCTTCTTGGGATTGGTTGTCCGTCCTTTGTTTCTAATCGATAAGCTCCTTGTCCGACGATCTCTTTGATGAGGTAAGGTCCTTCCCATTGGGGTGCTAGCTTTCCGTCGATTGGGTCTCTAGTATTTTGGAATGTTTTCCTTAGGACCCAGTCCCCTAGCTTGAAGACTCTGACTCGGACATTCCTGTTGTAACTCCGGGCGACTTGTTGTTGGTATCAGACCATTCTGATCCTTGCTTTTTCCCTGGTCTCATTGATGGTGTCGAGGTTGTGAGCCAACTCGACATCGTTTTGTTCTGGGGTCTAGAGTCTGTACCTGGCAGTTGGGACGAGTAGCTCGGTGGGGATGACTGCTTCACTTCCGTAGACTAGCGAAAAAGGGCTTTGCCCCGTTGCATTTTTAGGTGTTGTCCTGTCTGACCATAGTATCAAGGGGAGCTCATCGGCCCATTTGCCTTTTGCCCCTGTGAGGCGTTTTTTTAGATTGTTGATAATGATCTTGTTGCTGGATTCTGATTGTCCATTGGATTATGGGTATCTTGGTGTGGATGTAACTAGCATAATGTTCCATTGTTTACAGAAGGATCGATTTTGGCTATCGATGAATTGGGAACCATAGTCGCATACGTTCTCTGAAGGGATGCCAAATCTGCACAGGATATTACGTTTTATGAATGAGATGACATGTTTTTCTTTTACCTCTCGATATGCTTCGGCCTCTATCCATTTAGAGAAATAGTCAGTCATGGCTAAGAAGTAGACGCGTTGTCCCAACGTTGGTGATAATTTCCCGACGATGTCCATTCCCCATCGCATGAAGGGCCATGGGGCCATGGTCAGATGCAACATTTCTGACGATTTACGTATGACGGGTGCATGCCGTTGGCAGGCGTCGCATCTTCAGACGTATTTTGTCGCGTCTTTGTTCATTGTGGGCCAGTAGTAACCTATCTTGAGAGCTTTACCGGATAGGCTTCGTCCTCCGGTGTGGTTCCCACATTCTCCGTCGTGCAAGGATTGCAAGACGCGTTGTACCTCGGATGTTTCGAGGCAGCGTAGGTATAAACCTGTGACAAATCATCTGAACAGTACGTTATCTTTAAAATCAATAGTTACGGCTTGTACCTTGAGCCTTTTAGCTTCTGCTTTGTCTATTGGGAGAGTTCCATCTCTGAGCCACTTGATGTAGGGGGTGGTCCAATCGTCTTGGCCACCTACCAAGTCTTCTTCTGTATGGTCGCCTACCTCTGCTGAGACGACTTCTTCTAGGGGTAGGTCGTCCGTTGTTTGGATGTCGTCGGGACCAGGTGTTTTGATGATTTTGGGGACGGCTGGTGTGGTGACATGTGCCAACGGAATGGTAGAGAAGTCGTTAGGATGCAAGGTGGAGCCAAGGTTTGCTAGAGCGTCGGCTTGCGTGTTGAGGTCGCGTGGGACTTATCGTATAGTGAATCTTTGGAATTTGCTTGCCAGCTTTTTCACGACATCAAGGTATGCCATCATTCTTTCGTCTTTGGCGGCGTACGAACCTTGTACCTAGTTGACGATTAAGAGGGAGTCGCATGTTACTTCTAGGTCCAGAATTGCGAGGTCGTGTGCGAGCGTTAATCCGAACACGAGAGCTTTGTATTCTGCTTCATTGTTGGTCGCGTCCCATTCACATCTCACAGCTTGGGCTATATGATGCCCCTGTGGCGATTTTAGCACGACGCCTAAGCCGACTCCCCTTGCATTTGACGCTCCGTCTGTATGGAGTTGCCACGTGCCCCTATTTTCTTCGACTTTCAGCTTTTCGACTTCCTTCGTAGCTTCTTGTTCCAGTGTTTGGCTGAAATCGGCCACAAAGTCGGCTAGAGCTTGAGATTTGATCGCCGTCCTTGGCTCGTAGTCGATGTCGAATCCACTAAGATGTATGGCCCATTTGGCCAATCGTCCTGTAAATTCTGGTTTCCTCATGACTGTCTTAATGGGATGGTTAGTTCTCACAATAATAGCATGTGATTCGAAGTAGGGTCGTAGTTTATTCGAGGCCATGACCAATGCTAAGACCAGCTTTTCAAGTGGTGTGTACCTGGTTTCGGTGGGGAGTAAGGAGCGACTCACATAGTAGACCGGCGATTGTTTACCATCTTCTTCCCTTGTTAGTACTGCGCTGACCGCTGATTCTGATACGGCCAGATAGAGTGGTAATGGCTCGTCGTCTTTTGGTTTGGCTATAGTAGGAGTGGACTCGCTAAATATGCCTTTAGGTCCTGGAAAGCCTGCTCGTGTGTAGCTGTCCAGTCGAACGATTTGTTCTTCTTCAGGGCCTCATAGAAGAGTTTGCATTTATCCGATGACGTGGATATGAATCTATTCAATGCTGCTATCCGCCTCGTTAGCTTTTGGACGTCCTTAACGCACCGAGGGGACCTGAGGTTGACGATTGCCCTGATCTGGTCGGGACTAGCTTCGATCCCTCTTTGAATGACCATGTAGCCTAAGAATTTCCCTGAGGACACTCTGAAAGAGCATTTAGTCGGATTTAACTTCATGTTGTACCTTTTTAGTACCTCGAAGGCCTCCTTAAGGTGTTCGATGTGGTCCCATACTGCTTTGGATTTGACGAGCATGTCATCGATGTAGACTTCCATGGTGTCGCTCATCTATTCTTTGAACATCTTGTTCACCAACCTTTGGTACGTGGCCCCTGCATTTTTTAGTCCGAAGGGCATTACTTTGTAGCATTACGTACCTTGGCTTGTTATGAAGGCTGTATTCTCTTGATCGTCGGGGTCCATGAGGATTTGATTGTATCCACTGAACGCATCCATGAATGTCAGCATTTCGTGCCCGGCAGTCGCGTCGACCATTGCGTCGATGTGTGGTAGTGGAAAAGAGTCCTTTGGACAGGCTTTGTTTAGATCTATGAAGTCGATGCATACTCTCCACTTCCCGTTCTTCTTTTGTACCACGACGACGTTTGCTAACCAGTCGGGGTATTTTACTTCCCTTATTTTACCTGTCTCAAGTAGGTTCTTTACTTCATCATCCACGACTTTGTTGCGCTCGGGCGCGGACTTCCTCCTTTTTTGCTTGACTGGAGGGTACGTGGGATCTATATTTAATTTCTAAGTAATAATATCTGGGGAAATTCCCACCATGTCTTCGTGTGACCAAGAAAAACAGTCAGTGTTGGATCGCAAAAAGGAAATTAAACCTTCTCTAGTCGAATCGTTTAGATTTGATCCGACCTTTACTGTTTGTGTTGGCTTTGAGGGATCCAACGCGATCTCATCGAGTTGTTCCATTTCTGGTTCGATGTATCGCGGGGTCCCTTCGCCATACTGTGATTGCTATGCGGACGATTTGTCGACTGCTCCTTTCATTGAAGTGAGGTAGCACTCCTTGGCGGCTCTCTGGTCGCCTTTTATTTCATGTACCCCCCACTTGGTAGGAAATTTTATTGTCTGGTGGTAAGTGGAAGGTACAACTTTCATGGCGTGGATCCAGGGTCTGCCAAGGATTGCATTGTATGGGGATGGGCAGTCGAGTATTAAGAGTTGTACCTGCTGGTTGACTCCACCGGCGTACGTTGTTAATACGATTTTGCCCTGGGTATACTGAACTTCTCCACTGAATCCGACTAATGGGGTGGAGTTTCTGGTTAAGTCGTCCTCGCTTAAACCCATACCTTTTAAGGCGTCCAGTGTCAACAACTTGGTGGAGCTACCTGTGTCAATTAAAACGTGACGGATAAGGCAATTGCTAATTGAGAGTGAGATTACCAAACCGTCGTGATGGTCGCCCAGCTCTTGAGCCTCCGAGTCGTCGAAGGAGATGGTCGGAGCGTCGGAGATTTGTAACTGTCTCGTCTCTATCTGAGCTGGTTTGTTGCCTCTACTTTCTTGAGCATGTCTTTTGGCGGCTGAGTATGTGTTTCCACATACGTTCGACCCTCCTGAAATGGTGTTAACAATTTTTGCAGGAATCGGAGAGGACGGTTTGTCAGATGTTACCTGGTCTCTTCGATTGAGGGTCGCTTTGGCCTTATCTGAGATGACGTCGCGTAGTAGCGAGGAGTCTAGCGACTTCTTTGCGAATGGCTATGCATTCGTCCGTCGAGTGTCCATGATCTCCGTGAAACTCGCACCATCGGTTCATGTCTTTCCTGGCGTCTGGCTTGTTGCTCTTCCGAGGCCACCTCACTTCCTTTCCATACTTGTCGAAGCTTTTTACGAGCTCCGATACAGATATGTTGAAGTTGTAAGAGTGAAGCTTTGGGGGAAGAGCGAGGTTGGTATCTCCGATCACGCCGACTGTCCGAAGATGCCTTTCGGTCAGCTCGATCAGGACACTTGTTCGTCTTGGAGGGTTCCTTGTCTTCTTCGAGTCTGACTTGTGCCATGGTCTTAGCTTGTACGTCTTCGAAACTTCGGCATGGGTACTTGGTCAGCTCGCGGTAGAATTCGCTACCTCTGACCAGTCCTCGGCGAAATGCTTCGATCGATGTTGGGACGTCGCAGTGCGGGATCGCGACTTTCTCCTTGTTGTACCTGTTAACATAGTCCCTCAGGGGTTCGTTACACCTCTGCACGATCCTATACAGGTCGCTTGACTGCTTTTCTAATCGACGACTGCTGGCGAACTGAATTTTGAATGAATTGACCAGGTCGGCAAAGGAAGCGATGGAACCCTGTGGTAAATGCATAAACCAGGTTAGTGCGGGTCCTGCGAGAGTCGTGCCAAAGCTTTTGCACATGACTGCTTCGCGGTTCCCTCTAGGGATCGAAATAGTCATTAATTTTTGTTTATAAATTGAAACGTGATCATCTGGGTCCCCGGTCCCATCGTAGTTGGACATGTTGGGGACGTGGAACTTTTTCGGAATTTCGATGCGTGCAGTCGCCTCTGTGAAAGGCGAGTCTTCGTATCCGTCGATTGCCTCTCTCTTGATCGGCTGGGGAACTCCTGGGATCCATGCAATACGGTCGTCTGGAGTCTTCATGTGCTCGTTGACGGCTTGCTGTATGAGGGCCTGGAGATCGACCGGTCCCGTTGCTTGTGGATGGCCGCTCGAGTCTCGAGGGGCTCGGCCGTAGAGTTTGGTATGTTAGTCGTAACAAGGGTGACCGGAGGGGTTTGAAACATACCAGTGTGCTGGGAAGCATTGGTCTCCACTACGGGTGCTACGTCTGCTCCGTCCAGATCGAGTCGCATGGACAGTCCTTATGTGTTGACTATATGTCTTGATCCTCTGGGAATTGATGATGACGTTTGTACCTGTGATCTTAGAAATTCGTTTTCACGGGTTAGTCGAGAAATCTCTGATTCAGATTGAATACTTAGCGTTTCAGTTCTGGTCCATTGTTGGGCCAGTTCTTCTTGAAGGACGCTCATGGCTTTTGCAAGTTCTTGTATCCGCGATTCTGCGACAGGTTGGGCGTCGATGTTCTCTTCCTGATTCTCGATTTGAACGTTGCTTTGGGTTGGACCTTCGTTGGAGATCACGGCGTTCTCTGAGCCAGTCATGGTGGGACGAGCTTTGGTTTTGATGATTGGATCGTTGATTGGCTAGATGCCCCACGGTGGACGCCAAATTATTTTGGGTGAAAAAGATCAAACCGACCTGAATCGCTTAAAGAAGGGCAACTAGACAACAATTAGATCGATAATATCTAGATAATCCGAATCAAATAGAAATTGGAATCTAGTGAGTTAGAAATAGCGTGTAAACTGGCTTATCCCCTCCGAGTAGGGGGTCGAACGAACCAAAGGTGAAGGTTGCCGGACGTTTAAATACTAGAACAATGATTCCGAGCCGATGGACTTGGATGAATATAGAGAGAAAGATGTTGTTGATTGTATTATGTCTGAGAGTACTCGTGTGTTTTACAATGATTCATAGAAACCCTTTATATACATTTAATCTTCAGAAAGATTTGGCCATTTCCTCATCCGTGATCTTCTCTGGTCGATTTTAATTGCTGGATTTGCCATAGTCTTATGGCATTTATGTCTTGATCTCGCAGGTTGGTAGCCGTTGCATAGGATCTGAAATTTTCGTAACGCTTCCGATCGTGGTGTTTTCTTGACCTTGACTTCTGTCGTCTGGTCGCTTCCTTGGTGGATCGCTTCAAAGGAAAAGAAAAATGACTTCGCGTACTGGGCCGCCTCTTCTGAAGGTCCACTAAGATCATGGCCCAACAATTCTCTACATGATTATCAAGAGCAGGAAATATGACCTAGAATAGCATAATTAACATTAATTCATATTAAGAAAGTCTATCTTCAAACAGGAGACAAAATGCATTTGATGAAAAATAAACTTATTTTCTACTAGCTCAACATCATTTATTTTAACCAAAAATCTATTATATATCTTCAGTAAACGGGTTTACATATCCAACTTGTTCTTTCAAGACTAAGGAATGAGCAGCATCTTCGTAGATAAACATCAAAATGACTACCAATAAAGTAGTTATGTGCTCAACTAACAATTGAATACTTAGTATACATATGTCTTTCCCAAATCATTCACACTAATGTTAATATAAAAAGCCAAAATGCTTATTCATCAGTAAGTATACATACATTAATTGGTCTTGTGGGAGCCAAAAATCATTTTAAGCCTAAGTTAGCTTTATGGGCCGGCTCAGGAAGGAAAGTCCATCAGCATATGAGAATTGTCCATTTTGAAAGGTTTTTGCTTTCTATAAATACCTCAAAGAGGAAAGATATGGGGGATTTTTTTTTCCTTCATTCCACAACGTTCCCAAAAATTATGTTAGAGAGAGAGAGTTGAGTACGCCGTTTTTGCTCAGCTTCTCCCTTCTTATTCTCTAAGCAAAACCCAAAAGCCATTGAAATCCAAATCTAAATTCGATCGTTGAAGCTCTTTTTGTTCTTTCCTTTCCTTCTTCACTTAAGGGTCTTCACTAACTTGAGCGTCGGAAAATCCTTCCTCGAAGGCTCTATCTCCGGGGACTTTCAGGTAGAAGATGTTCACTGAAGAGGAAGATCTGGACAGAAGGAAGACGATTTGAGCCGGAGAAGACGAGCTGTGTATGCGAAGCATAGCCCAGTGACTGTTCGCAGAGAAGCCCTCCAAAGAATCACCCGAAGATCCCGTTCAGTTGCTGTGAAGTGCGTCCCGTGGAAGGGAAGGAAGAAGATCGCGAACTAGTTCTATGTGTGTTGCTGACGATCCACATTGACTCATGAATCGGGTTTCAACAAGTCTTATTTTTTATTAATTGAAATGACATGACAAACTACTTATTATCCACAAACGCACTACAGAACACATAAGCATACACGGGATACTATCTCATTGTTATCATTGCCTTCAATAGTTTGGCAAATTAGAAAGATAAACAAAACATGTATCAATCAGGTGTAAGTAGACCTGGCAAAACATGACCCGACATGACAACCCGACCCGACTGATATTTTTAGGGTTGAGACCCGATCCGAAAATCAATGGGTCAAGAAAGACCCGAATTCGATGACCCAAAAAATTCTGGGTTTGATATGACCCGACCCGTTGGATTAACCGACCCGACCCAATCATATGTATTACCTTATTTATAATGAATATTATACTACTTTTTACTAAATAAGGATATAATTATGATTATGTTATTATTATTGTAGTATTAAAAATATTATTTTATTATTACAATATTATTTTATTAGTAAAATTATGATTTTATTATAAAAGTTATTGTAAATAATCATTAAAAACTGACACTTTGGACCCGTTGAGTCGACCTGAACCGGCACCAAACCCGGCATGACCCGACCCAACCAACCCGTACTTATTAACGATCCGATTGACCCGAACCCGATTTATCCAAAATCCGGTTGAACAAAACCCGACCCGCCCGACCCGATTGACATAGACAAATAATATATAAGAATGAAATAAGGCATTATCTACTATAATCCGTAATTCTACAAGTGATATCACAATTCTACGATTTCCATCCACCGAACCGAATTAGAATAGTCCTCAAATAATTCAAATTGTGTTTCTTTCTGCAGCCACACAATCACTAAAGCATGATCCAGTAAGAAATTAAAATTGCAAACGACAAACCTCACCCTCGGCAATGCAGTGGTTCTTGTAAGTGATAACGCTCAAGCAACGGCCTAATATTAGTATATCATGATTAGTAGCAAACTCAATAGCTGCTCGGTGTAATCCATCGAACTCGCTCCGTATCGCCATATGGAAGAAGGGAAAAGTTAGATTCCGCGATTTCGACACGACTGTGTTCTTGAGAGAGCCATTCGACGCCGCCCTCGGATCCACCGCACTAATTGCCATCCCGTAAATGGCATCGCCCTAACTTGAAATTAACCTATGCAGAAAAAGAACAGAAAAGAGGAAATCGTGGTTGGCATCCAAGTCAGATCGCATAATTCCAATCCCTAGCAGCGGAAACGGATTGGAATTATGGAATTGATGGACTGCCATTCAACAGCTGTGTGCTTCAGATAGAGTTGTTGCTCTCTTTGTAGGATCGTAGATGTTAGTAATCAAAGGGAACTGAGCCTTCAGAGAAGTTCAGTTCCTTAGCAGCGGAAATAAGTAACTTAACAGATTCAAGACAAGTTCCTTAGAGTGAGAACATTTGATAACCAACTAGTTATCCAGGATAAAATCCACTATCTCTCTTTCGAAAGGATTTCAAAGTCTACTTCTTTTATTCAAGCTTCGATTATAATCAACTAGAGTAGAACACACAGATTAAAAACTTAAGACTTTCTACCTAGTTTGACCTAATCAAGCACTCAAAAAGCAAGAGACTTACACAATTCTTCTCACAAGAACAAGCACGATTTCTCTTCACGTTCAACTTTGTATGAATGCGTTAGAGATGAGAGAGTTTCGATTACTTTACTTATACATTTCAACCGTATAGAATTAGGATCTACAGCTGGCCGATTTGTATAATTACAATAACCGAAAGAAATCATAAAATATAATATTTGTTACCAAACAATATCTTTTCCGATTTTACACCGTTTAGTTTCCATAAAAGACATTCAAATAATCTCCTAAATATATAGAAACAAGGATATCTTTTATCTTCTCTCTCTAAGATACAAGATCTATCCTAAACAACCAACGCACTGAGATCTTCTCCAATTAGCGCGGCACCTCTAAGCATCTGATCGTCATTCTTTGAGTTCATTTGCCAGTTCCCAATTCTGGCATTTTGGTCTCTGTTCTTCATTTCCTGAGCCTGAGTTCCCTGTTCAACTGTACATATGGAAATATTAATAGCAAAGTGTTTGTCATCGTCAAAATTAGGAAAACCAAAGGAGGGAACTAGAGTTTTTGGAAGTTCACATCCTAACAATTTCCCCCTTTTTGATGATGACAAACAAGTAGAACCTGGCATATCTATAATAGGCATGAATGATATGAGCATGACATGTAAAGCTAGATGTAGAATAATCATTAGTGAATTGCATATTCCCCCTCAACAAGTAAACTGATTTCTGAATTCCCCCTTAAGATAACAACTAGTTCAGAAGTTCCTTTCATCATATTAGTTCCAGATTGTAGAGTTCATTCCCCCTTTGGACATCATCGAAAAGAAACAATTAGATGATAAGCAAAGAAAATTTAGAGATAACCAATGACTTATTCTGAACTCTAGAGAAATGGCACCGTAATAAAAGTTAAAAGCAAGACTTAACAACGCAAGGACACCAAAATATTTCATTGAATATAACAAGTACAAAGATAACATATGACAATAAAAAACACTCAAAGACACACAAAAAAGGATCCTAAGGGAACTAAGGTGATGTGTTCTTGCCTCCGATGACGAGCACATTTGTCAAAGGTGACACCTTGGATCTAGTCTTGGGCGAGAAGTCACTCTTGTCCTTGTCAAACCTGCCGTGGAATCCTTGGGTGCAAACCCTTGTTGTCTTGCACGAAAGGTTGACAAGATTGGTGGTGAAGTGAATAGTGCTTTTAGAGGTTATCGGACACGGTGGTTGCTGATGACGAACCCGGTGGTGATGGTCTGGGTGGTGTCGGCGACGGCGAGGCTGAGTGTCACAGGGAGTGTCACGACAGCGAAGATGACGACGATGGTGTAGGCGATGGCGATGGCGGCGATGAGCGATCGACTGGGCTAGTGTTTGGGCACGATGGCGTCGACGATAGCGAAGGCGAAGATGGATGTCACAAGCGATGCTAGCGACGACGACATCGAAGGGTTTGGGTCCGATTGTGGGTGCGATAGGAAGCGATTGGGTGGCGATGGTGTTGCGATGGCGGAAGCGATTAGATGGAGGGATAGATGACTTGAAAAACAAGTCTTTGGCCGTAGCGTCGGCAGCGGAGTGAAGGGAGATGCGAAGGAAGACTTTGCTTGAAGGATCAAGCGAGTGCCGTAGCGTCGGCGACGGGTGAATGGGGATGCGAAGATAGAGGGGTGACGTCCGATCAAGGGTAGGAGGAATTATCACTCTACTAAATACTAAAGGCGAGAACTCGGATGGGCCGAGTCGAGCCTAGTGGGCTAGCCCATGCAAGCATGCAAAGGCACACACCCTAAACATAGAAATAACTATAAATAGAAAGTGTCTAAAACGAGTAAACTACTAAATATAGAAATGTCTCAAAACAATGCCAAAACAATGGCAAGTAAACCTCTAAGTGTCAAAACCCGGTAGCGGCGAAGGCATGGACGCAGAAACTGTGAGCGACGACGACGATGGGTCGACTGGATCGGAGGTGGGTGCACCCGGTGTCGGCTGCGATGGGCACGATTCTCCGATGCCGATGGTGGCGAGGACGACGAGTCTGGGTTCGGTGTCTGGGCTACCTTGGCCAGTGATGACGCGAGCGACAAGGGAGACGACGGCGTCGGCGATGGCTTTGGACTTGGACCTTGTCACTGGGCCCTCTGAGCGAAGGCTCATGGCTTCTTCCTCGTCTGTGGCCGTCATGGGAGGTGGGATCACATCACCCTCCCCCACTTGGCTGTGAAGCGTCCCCGCTTCACCATCATCAAACTCAGGCTCAACGTATGGTATCAAGTCCGCTACATTGAAGGATGCATGGACTCCAAAATCTGGGGAAAGCTCGAGTTGATAGGCATTGTCCCATATGGCCTTGATTACGCGGAATGGACCATCTCCACGTGGTGCCAATTTGTGCTTGCGCCGCGAGGGGAACTTCTCTTTTTGCAAATGCACCCAGACAAGGTCTCTGAGTGCGAAAATGACGCGGTGGCGGCCAGTGTTCTTCTGCCAGGCATACTGCGTAGCCCTTCTCTCCAATTGTTCCCTGGTCCTGCGATGGAGCTCTTGCACATGCTCGGCGCGATTGGTGGCAGAGACGTGCACTAGGTCTCGGAGTGGGCGCGACGACAAATCCAGCGGTGTCAATGGGTTCATTCCATACACCACCTCGAACGGTGTCAACTTGGTCGCCGTGTGCCTGTCTCTATTGTAACAAAACTCGACAAGTGATAGTAAGTCCTCCCAATGCCTAGGGTTGGCTTTAAGCATCGTGCGAATGAGGGCTCCTAGGGTTCTATTCGTGACCTCCGTTTGGCCATCGGTATATGGGTGGTAGCTAGTGGAAAATAAAAGCTTAGTGCCTAGCTTACCCCAAAGTGTTCTCCAAAAATGACCTACAAACTTAGAATCCCTATTACTAACAATGGTACGAGGGACTCCATGAAGACGCACCACATTCTCAAAGAATAAATCCGCAATCTCACTAGCACTATGGGTGGTCTTACAAGCTATAAAATGTGCCATCTTAGAAAACCTATCTACAACCACAAAAATAGAGTCTTTACCTCATCTAGAGAGGGGCAAACCCGTGATAAAATCCATAGAAAGGTCTTCCCAGGGGGCACTAGGAATGGGTAAGGGCGTGTAGAGGTCGTGTGGGCTAGATCTGGCTTTGGCCCTTTGGCATGTCACACAACTTCTACAAAAGCGAGTCACTTGGTGGGTCATACGAGGCCAGAAAAAGTGTTCTCTTAGGGCAGCCAAGGTAGTACTAATCCTAAAATGTCCACGAGTGTCGTGTGCCTCCTGAATCAAAAGGAGCCTAATGGAGGACCTAAGGATGCATAGGCGGCCAACCTTGTACAAATAACCCTCAGAAATAAAATAAGACTCAAACTCACGTAGTCTAAGGCAATGCTCGAATATAGGTGCAAAGAAAGGATCAATAGCGTATAATTCCTTAATCAAAGCAAAGCCTAGAATCTTAGTTTGCACATGAGTAAAGAGAACATACCTGCGAGAGAGAGCATCTGCCACAACGTTCTCTTTTCCCTTCTTGTGGACCACGACATAGGGAAATGTCTCAAGGAATTCCACCCAACGAGCATGGCGTCGGTTGAGGTAGGCTTGGCTCTTCAAATAGCTCAAGGTTGCGTGGTCGCTGTGGATGACAAATTCACGTGGCCAAAGGTAATGTTGCCAAGTCTTTAGCACATGTATTAGGGCATACAATTCCTTGTCATAGGTGGGGTAGTTGAGTATGGCCCCCGTGAGCTTCTCACTGAAATACGCTATGGGCCTCTTATCTTGGTGTAGCACACCACCAATGCCTATGTCTGAGACATCACACTCCACCTCAAAGTGCTTGGCGAAGTCGGGGAGCTGGAGCAAAGGCGCCTGGCACAAGGCCCGCTTCAAAGTCGTGAAGGCCTTCTCGTGGGCCTCAAGCCACAAGACTGTGCTTCCCTTCTTCATAAGTCCGTGCAAGGGCACGGCAATGGAGGAAAAATCTCGCACAAAACGCCTATAAAAGCCTGCGAGGCCGAGGAAGCTTCGAACCTGGGTTGGCATCGTCGACGTGGGCCAGTCCTTGATGGCCGTGATCTTCTCTTCGTCGACGCGCAATCCATCACTACTCACAACATAGCCAAGAAAGTTGGTAGAAGGGGAGCAAAAGCTACACTTGCCAAGATTGGCAAATAAGCGCTCACGTCGAAGGCAATCAAGCACAAGGCGTAGGTGATCGACGTGCTCCTCAAGGCTGCGTGAGTACACAAGTATGTCATCGAAATAAACGACAACAAATTTGCCAAGGAAAGCTCTCAAGACGTGGTTCATCAAGCGCATGAAGGTGTTGGGTGCGTTGATGAGCCCAAATGGCATGATAAGCCACTCATAGAGCCCATACTTGGTCTTGAGGGCAGTCTTCCACTCATCACCTGCTTTCATCCGGATTTGGTGATAACCACTCTTCAAATCAATCTTGGAGAAAAGTGTGGCGCCATGGAGCTCATCAAGCATGTCGTCCAAGCGTGGGATCGAGTGCCGATACTTCATTGTAATCTGGTTTATGGCACGACAATCAACACACATTCTCCATGTGCCATCTTTCTTGGGCACAAGGATCACAGGCACAGCGCAAGGGGAAAGAGATTCCCTCACGTAGCCTCGATCCAACAACTCTTGCACCTGGCGCTGCAGCTCTTGGGTCTCTTCTGGGCCAGCTCTGTAAGCAGCGCGATTGGGCAAGGAGGCACCAGGCACCAGGTCAATTTGGTGCTCAATGCCCCTCAAGGGAGGTAGACCTTGTGGCAACTCGTCCGGGAAGACGTCGTCGAAGGCGGCAAGCAATGCAGCGATGGCAGGCGGCACGGATGCGGTGCTTGATGACTCTGGGATGCACGGAGTTGGCACAAGTAGAAAACAGGGAGCTTTGCCAGACAACATAGCAGTGAGCTCACTGGGCCTGGCCAAAAGCAATCTACGCTCGCATTTGCCTTGCAATGGTGGCGTCTGTGGCAACAGAACGGTCAACTGCATCGATGGCGAGGCGCTTGGCGATTTTTGTGAGGTACTGGGAGTATGTGGGCCAGTTCTCGAGCCAGAATGGGGAGAACCTGGCCAAGTCTCTAGTGTGCCTCTCTTGGCCTTGCTAGCGGCAGCAGCAGCGGCGCCATGACGATCCAGATGGGCACTAGGTGGCCCACCTATGGCGTTTGGCTTCTTCTGGGCCGTGCCTGGTATAGACGAAATTTTGCTAGAATTGGAGGAGTTTGGCCTCTAGAGTGCCTCTAGGGACTTGTTTGGCCTTGTAGCGGCGGCCTCAATGGCCTTCTGGCGATCCCGTTCAACTTGGTCCTGCAAGATCTCATGGGGAGACATTGGATGCAAGGTGACGCGCTTCCCATGGTAATTGAACACATAAGTGTTCAAATAGCCATCATGGAGCACGCGCCTGTCGAATTGACATGGGCGCCCAAGCAAAATATGGGTGTCGTCCATTGCAACGACATCACAAAGTATAGAATCACAGTATTGGCCTATTGAAAAAGAAATTAAGCATTGGCGAGACACTGTGTTACCTGGACTAGAAGAAATCCATTAGAGGGCATAGGGTTGGGGATGAGGCGTCGTCGACAACTTGAAGTCTGTCACAACCTTCTCATTCACAATATTAGCACATGATCCTCCATCAACAATAACGCTGAAGGAAGCCGTCTGGACGAGTGCCCTTGTGTGGAACAAGTTTTCTCGTTGGTCGCTCAAGCTCGCTTCCTTGATGATGAGTAGACGCCGTGTCACTGAGCTCAAAGGCGTGCCCGCGTGCAGAGAAGCGGGTTCGTAGTCATAGGCATCTTCCTCTTCTTCGATGCTTTCATCGATAGGCTCGAGGGTGGGCTCCTCGTCATTGACGGACTCGTAGCCAGCGGCGGCCGTGGAGAATAACACCTTTTGAGCATTGGGGCAATCTTTCTTATAGTGGCCCCTTCCACCACATTTGTAACACTCGAGATCGCGCGCTCGATCGGTGCCCACTGGGGGTTGTCTGGGCATGTTCGCGCACGGCGCTGCGCTTGGCGTCAAATGCTTCTGTAATGCCTCGCTTTTCTTTGGTTTATTCGGCCAAGTTTCGGGGTCAAAACTTTTTTATAAGGGGGAGGTGATGTAATACCCCTCATTTTAGTAAATAGTATTTTGGTAAGTTTTCCAAACACTCGTATTGTAGTCGAATTATTTTCAGAGAAGTTCAGACTTTCTGTTAAATACTTGATCTCTGTAATAATTCCTTGAGTGGAATAAAATACATTCGACGTATTTTGGGGCTTAGAATATTTGTTCGGATACGAATATGTTTAAACCGGGGTTAAAACCCATACCCATAATTCTTTCCGGACAAAAGTGGGCAAAAGGCACAGAATTTGCCTTGACCACACCCGCGGTCATACCCACCACACCCGCAGTCAGAATTGGTCGCCACCGCACCCCGCGGTGAGACCCATCGCACCCGCGCCGTCATGATTTCTTTTCTGCTCCGCCGAACTTCGCCTGAGCTGCTTGCCGATCTTGTCGGAGCTGAAGCGGTGGGGGAGGTGCCAGCTGAGCTCCTTGCTTGGCCTATAAAAGGAGGAGGCTTGGAGGAGGAAGACTTCTCAAATCTCTCTCTCTCCAATCTCTCTCTCTCGTTCCATTGTCGCCGGAGTTGCAAGCTTTCGCCGGAGTTCTTCAAGGTCGTCGCCGGAGCTACCATAGGAGGAGGAGGTGCCCTCAAGGTGGTGTTTGGTGGCCCAAGGAGTTTGGAAGTCAAAGCCAATCCAAATCGAGCCCAACGCGTCGTCCCCGGTAAGATCTCGTCTTCGTCCCCGACGACTGCACTTGTGACCGCACCCGCGGCAGGGCCACCGCACCCGCGGTGTGCCTGGGCGATTGTGGGTGTGGCCTTGGGTTTTGTGATTTCGATCGGGACTTCGTTCCTTCGATTTCGTTCGCCTTTCTTTAGATTCGTACTATTTATTGTCGAATCTAACTTTGGGTTTCGTTATGGGTCGTTTCGTAGGAAATTATAATCCGAGTTCTTCCTCGTTTCGGACCCGGAAACCCGTCGTCTCTGAGCTCCTCGCTCTTGCTTATAATTCAATATTTATATTGATTATCAATTGTTTAATTGTTAATTAATTTGGGATGAATATTGTTTTCGTCTGGGAACAGTTTTGATAACTGTATGTGATTTAAAAAGAGATATTATAATAGGTTGTATATATTGCTAGAACCAACGCTATTATAGGATTGAAATACAGATATTATAATAGGTTGTATATATTCCTAGAAACAACGCTATTATATCTGTTATTGACCTCGATGGCTTTGATGTGAATTATTGCTCTTATGTTTTAACTGTTTAGTTAGAACGAGTATTCGTAGGAACACTATGTACCTTGCGAGGTTTAGTGGTTTCTTGATAATGGTACTAGGAGGATTTTCCCTAGTATCTTCGGTCATGACCTTACCCTTACTCAGGGTATGTGCACACAGCTGGTGCCTCCATTTGGGATGTATTCCCTGGGATGTATTCCCTTTGATATCTCTTGTGAGGAGATCAGATATCTCTTGTGAAGAGATCTTAAAAGCTTATAACGTAAAATGTACGTTTTGGAATTAAATAAGATAAGTGCTTTAGTGCACATAATTAATATACCCTCAGGCGAGTAGTGCAGCTAAGAGAGTAGTACAACTAGGAAACTCGTCTAGACTTTGGTCAGAGTAAAGTTCTCTTTCCAATGTGAATTCGCATTGTGCGGTGAGGTTGGTCGTGAACCCAAACACCAAGTCAGTTTTAAAACGCTTGTGTGAAATTGATGTTCCCAGCACTTGTCATACTTTCCGATAAGACTCAACCTTTTGGAGTCTTCTCTTCATATGTTTCCGTAAGACTCATTCTTTCAGAGTCTTTTCTCTTGATCATGCCTTTTCGTATTTTCAGTAGGAGTATGATGGTTGACTATCGTCATCGACTTTTATTCGAGAAGCGATGAGTCTAACCTAATACGACTACTTAGAACCTTTCTGTTCTACCCTTGCATAGTCTTTCATTAGACTAACCAACCGATTATATTCCCTTGCATGGTTGGCTGGTGTCATCCGTCTCATACGACACATCAGATAAACTGCAGTTCTGATGAAGGCTAGAAATGACTGTGATGGCAGTTGGAATTTTAAAGAGTTTTACCAGGTTGAGATTCCTTGGTGGGTGATCGTTTAGATCAAGACCCTTGTGTCCTTTATGTATTAAGACTTCCGCTGTAATATATTTGATTATGTATTTTGAATCATGGATGTAATTCCGAAACATTTGCTTTAATCAAAAGTTATGATATTTTGTATTATAACTGTTGTTTTATGATTTATATAAATGGGTTAAGCCTGGGGTGGCTTCGGATGTGAAATCCGAGGTTACTGGCGGTAATACCTTTCAAGGATATATATTTGGGGGTGTTATAGATTTGGTATCATAGCCGAAATTTTTAAAACGGGTGGGTTTTTAAACATTTTCTTGGAACGGAAATTTTTATAAACCATTTACTCGTTTTGAACTGAGAAATATTTTGAAGGATTTGAATTTCCAAATAAAATTTTTATTCTGCCGACCTAGTCGTGCTTTTTCTTTAGTCTGATATGAAAGTGAACTTCTATATTTAGAAAGACTAACTCTTTTCTCGTCACCCGTAGGTTATGGGTGCATGCTTTTCTCTTCGAAGGGACTCGGAAGAAGCCGAGGTGGCTCCACCATCTCTAATGAGGCTTGAGTTTCTAGTTCCCCTGCGATGCTTCGAGGTCGGAGAATCTAGTAGTCCACCCGAGGAGGTAAAGACTGTACTACCCGAGTCAGTAGTACTAGTGTCCCATAGGACCAAGGTTCCAGTGGCAGAACCTACAGAGGAGCCAATGGAGGACACAGAAAATGAAGAGGAGTGGTCAAGGTATGCAAGAGGGCATTACAACGACGACTTCATGATTGAGATGATTCCCGAGGAGGATCCGAAAGAAGACCCGAAAGAGGATCCGGAAGAAGAGGAGGACCCCGAGGAGGACCTCGATGGACAGGGCCACGAGTCTGGTGGCTTAGAGCGCTTATTGGTGGGCAGCAAGGACCCGTGAATGAAGTTTATCTATCCCAATCCGGAGTTGTCGCATGAGCAAGAATACTTGCCATTGACTTCGGCCGATTGGGATACGCTTTACGAGGTAGTATTTCCCAGAAGAAGAAATGGTACACAAAATGCATCTGAGAACTCACAGCCTATTCCTGCTCAGAGAAGGCTAATGTTGAGTCCTGACTCGCGAGAGGCATTTCGCCTAAGTCAGATGATTTCCCCAGAAGAGCGCCGCCAGATGGATGAGGCGGTTGAGCATGCGCTAAGAAGGGCAAGACCAAGGAATGAGCCATGTGCTCCTAGACCGAGCAGGGTGAGGAGTCTTTCACCAGACCCTGATGGTAAACCCCGTTCGAAGAAACCTTGTATGAGGAGTGACGATTACAGGAAATGTTTCAGGGTGCCATGATTGGTTCAGTGCTGATTAGCAGTTTCTTTTCTTGTATTTCAGTTGTTTAGTTAAAAACCTAAGTCTCCGGGCAATTTTGTCTTGACGCTCGGGAGATCCCTTTTGTAAAATGTATTAGCTCAGTTGAGCTTATCAATGAAAATTACCAAGTTTGATCTATTCTGAGTTGATTTTTATTACGTTAAGTATATTGAATGATATTAATGTAATAAAATACGTGGAATTTGATCGGTAAACAGATGGTGAACACAAGGATCACCATTCGTGCTGGTGCTGGGCCAAGTAATGACCCCAGACCAAATGAGAGGAATACCGCAAACCCCGTGGATGAACACGAGTCTGCTTCTAACAACAATCAAAGGGGCAATGACCAAGTTCCGGTCAACACTCCAATGGTATTTGATACAGCAGCAATTGAAGCTATTCGGGGAATCGTTATGCAAGCATTCACCGACATCATGCGACCAATTGCGCCTCAGGCACAGGCTGTGCCAATTCCTTCAGCGGTTCCAAGATTTGAGGAGCCAATTGTCCATGCACCGCAAGAAGAAGCAGTCAGGAATAGAGGCAATTAGCTCTATAAGGCCCGACTGCTATGATGGGAAAGGAGAGCCAGTCAAAGTGGCTTATTGGTTTTCACACATGGAGCGACTATTCCGCAATGTTGAGTGCACTGAAGCAGAGAAGGTGTACATTGCATCCCTTCAGCTGAAGGAAGTAGTCAGTGAATGGTGGGAAGGTACAGGTTTGGCTGATCACCCAAGTTTGAACTGGGGAATGTTTAAAGCCAAGATGACTGATCGTTTCTTCTCTCAAGCTATAAGGGAGGAGAAACATAAGGAATTTCTCTATCCAAAGATAGATGGTTTGAAAGTGACCGTGCTTGCGACCAAATTCAATCATTTATTGCAGTATGATGGGCCGGAGGTGACCAATGAAGAGCAAAAGATCTGGCATTTCCACGAGTGGATGAACCCAGATATTAAGCCACTAATGATACGTCACGGATGCTCTACTCTGGAGCAATACGTGGACGCTGCCTACAAGTTGGAAGTGACTCTGGAGGAGTCGACAAAGAAGCGCAATCGCCAGAGGTCAATGCAGGGCCAGCCTCAGGCGAGTGGATTTAAGCGTCCCGTGCCACCGTCTAATTTTGCCATGTCTGGCAGAGCAAAAATGGATATGACTCATGGAGGGTCTACACGTCAATCGGGTCAGGGCAAGAGTCTGATCCAATGTTATAACTGTGGTACACACGGACACAAGAGTAATGAGTGTCCGAAGGAGAAGAAAACGTGTTTTGGCTGCGGAAAGGTGGGACATTTGCAGGAGTTCTATCCACAGCAAAGGCAGAAAGGAGCTGAGTCGCAGCAAGGATCAGTTAATCAGAACAATCGACCTAAGTTCAAACCAGTGGAAGCTCCTAGTCCTTCGATGCAGACGTCTGCACAGAATAAGGGGAAAGCCCCAGCTGCTTCGGGAGGTCAAGGTCAACGCCTTTACGAGATGCGTGAGGCTGATGGACCTAATGCTCCAATTGCTCAAGGTACTCTATACCTTCATTCTACTTATGTATGTATGTTATTTGATTCGGGTGGTACCCATTCTTTTATTTCGGAAAGTTGTGTCAGTAAGTTAGGGTTAGTATGCAACGAGGTTTGTGAACCTTTCGTTGTGAATCTTCCTAATGGTGAACAATTGGTTGGAATCAAGCGTCTGTCAGAATTTCCGATTACCATCCAGGGTAAGAAGTTCGAAGCAGATTTGATGTGTATAGCCATGGCTCCATACGACATTATTCTTGGTATGGATTGGCTGACGCGTCATGGAGCGGTAATCGATTTCAGCTCAAGGACTATGACAGTGTCATCTGGGGGCCAGTATGTATGCAAGTTTAAGGGTCGGAATGACGCTGATAACGGCAGGCTTATCAATGCGATGGATGCGTTCAAGCTACTTCGACAAGGTTGTGTCGGGTACCTGTGCTATCTAGACGAGCCCAAGAAAGATGAACCTTCAATTCCTAATATTCCGGTTGTTTGTGAATATCCGGATGTCTTTCCGGAGGAGATTCCTGGTTTACCCCCGCATCGTGACGTAGAATTTACTATCGATCTCGAGCCTGGTACTGCGCCGATCTCTAAGTCACCGTACCGGATGGCTCCTCCTGAGATGCAAGAGTTGAAGAAGCAACTCGAAGATCTTCTTAAAAAGGGTTATATAAGGCCGAGTGCATCACCTTGGGGTGCTCCGGTCTTGTTCGTCAAGAAGAAGGATGGATCGTTCCGACTTTGTACCGACTATCGTGAGTTGAATAAGGTCACGATCAAGAACAAGTATCCGTTGCCGAGGATTGATGATCTGTTGGATCAACTGCAGGGAGCAAAGGTCTTTTCCAAAATCGATCTGAGGTCTGGTTACCATCAGCTCAGGATTCGTGAGGAGGATATTCCGAGGACTGCATTCCAGACGAGATATGGTCACTACGAGTTCGTAGTCATGCCATTTGGACTTACCAATGCTCCAGCAGTCTTCATGGATCTGATGCATCGATGTTTCCACCAATACTTGGATAAGTTCGTAGTGGTCTTCATCGATGATATTTTAATTTATTCCCCGAGTGAGGAAGCTCACGAGGAACATCTTCGGATCACTTTGTCAGTTATTAGACAAAATCAGTTATATGCAAAGTTGTCTAAGTGTGACTTTTGGATCAAGGAAGTGGCTTTCTTAGGCCATGTGATTAATGAGAATGGGATTATGGTTGATCCCCAGAAGATTGAAGCAGTAGCCAATTGGAAGCGGCCTCAGAATGTGAAGGACGTGCGCAGTTTTCTAGGACTCGCTGGTTATTATAGACGGTTCATGGAGGGATTCTCTAAGATTGCTCTACCCATGACCGTTCTGCTCCGCAAAGTCCATAATAAGTTTGTCTGGGATGACAAGTGCGAGGCCAGTTTTCAGAAGTTGAAGCAATGTCTGACCTCCGCACCAGTGTTAGCGCTACCGGAAGGGAATGATGGTTATGTGGTCTATAGTGATGCTTCAAAGAGTGGTTTGGGATGTGTGCTGATGTAGAGAGGCAAGGTTATTGTATACGCATCCCGATAGTTGAAGACTTATGAGGCAAACTATCCGACGCATGATCTGGAACTAGCAGCTGTAGTTTTTGCACTGAAGATTTGGAGACACTATCTCTATGGTGTAAGGTGTCAAGTCTTCACCGATCACAAGAGTCTCAAATATATATTCACTCAGAAGGAGCTAAATATGAGACAATGTCGCTGGTTAGAGTTACTCAAAGACTACGACATCGAATTACTGTATCATCCGGGCAAGGCTAATGTAGTAGTCGATGCATTCAGCCAGAAGACACCGCACGAGACTGTAGTGGCTTTACTCACTGCTCATACCAAGCTAAACCAAGGGTTGTGCGACATTGAAGTCTTGTACGATCAGCGTAGAGGATATCTGAGTATGCTGGAAATTCAGGCCACGCTACTTGATCAAATCAGGGAGAGACAAGTTGATGATGTAGTCTTGGTGAAGCTAAGCAGTGAAGTGATGGACAAGAAAGCTCCCGATTTCGTGATTTAGGAAGATGGATCACTCTGGTTTCAGAACCGGATCTGTGTGCCTGACGTTGGTGGTCTTCGCCAGTTGGTGATGAAGGAGGCTCATTCATCAGCTTGTTCTGTACATCCAGGGTCTAGCAAGATGTACAAGGACCTCAGGAAGAAGTTATGGTGGCCCAACATGAAGTGGGATGTAGCAGAGTTTGTGGCGAAATGCTTGACTTGTCAGAAGGTCAAGATAGAACATCGCAGACCAGGTGGTGAGTTGCTACCTCTTCCAGTGCCATAATGGAAATGGGAAGATATTGCTATGGATTTCATCACTGGGCTGCCAAAGACTCAAAGCCAGAAAGATGCTATAGGGGTAATCATTGACAGGCTCACGAAGAGTGCTCACTTCGTGGCTAACAAGTCAACATGGGGAACCCAGAAGCTATCAGAAGTGTTTTTACATGAGATTGTCCATTTGCATGGTACTCCAAAGACCATTGTATCGGATCGTGATGGCCGATTCATGTCAAGATTATGGAAAGAACTATATAAGGCCATGGGAACCGAGTTGAGATTCAGCACTGCGTTTCATCCTCAGACGGATGGACAGTCTGAGAGGACCATCCAGACCTTGGAAGATATGCTAAGAGCTTGTACACTCGATCGTCTGACTAGATGGGAGAACAGCCTGAGTCTGATTGAGTTCACATACAACAATAGTTGGCATGCTACCATTAAGATGGCTCCATTCGAAGCTTTATACGGTCGAAGGTGCAGATCTCCGATTTGTTGGGATGAAAATGCCGACAAAGTTCTGCTCGGACCGGAGTTAGTCGAAAGGAATGCCTCATACATTGCTTTGATAAGACAAAGGATGTTGACAGCTCGGAGTCGACAGAAGTCTTACGCAGATCTGAAGCGTAGGAATGTCGAGTTTGAGGTTGGTGACAAGGTGTTTGTCAGAGTGTCGCCATCCAAGGGTGTGTTTAGGTTTGGTAAGCGTGGGAAGCTTAACCCTCGCTACGTGGGACCGTTTGAGATCCTTGATAGAGTGGGATCTCTAGCGTATCGTTTGGCATTGCCGCCATCGGCACATCCAATGCATAACGTGTTCCACGTATCTTTGTTGAGGATGTACGTACAAGATGAGTCTCATGTGCTGAGTTATGACGACATCGAGATTCAGACAAATGGTACCTATGAGGAGATACCGATGCGTATTCTCGAACACCCTGGGACTACCTCGTCAAGCGGGCTTACCAACGGATTTACGATTTCCAAAAGCTTGAAGGAGCTCCAGAGGAAGGCTTCTAAGCTTAAGATATTTCTGTGAGTTTGTCAACACATGAGAGTCTGAAATCGGATGCCTCAAAACAACTGAGGGCTTTTCCTTTTATAGAGAAGGGAGAGAGTCTGAGTTTCTTTGTCCGTACCAATTTTTGGTACTATTTCTTCACGGGTGGAGTCTCCTGCTATGAGTGGAGCACTGAGCTGGTCTTTTGTCTTCTTGCCGTGAGTGGAGATTATTACTTCACAGGTGGAGTCTCCTGTTGTGAGTGGAGCATTGAGCTGGTCTTTTGTCTTCTTGTCGTGAGTGGAGATCTGAGTGGAGTTTTTCTGCTTTTCTTGTGAGTGGGTCTTTTGTCTTCAACTGCAAGTGGATCTTTCTTATCCTTTATAGAAGGTGGAGTCTTTTTATATTGTTGGGCTTTTGCCTTCTGCATCTTGATGGGTCTGTTCTTCTGATGGGCCTGTTATTTGTGCCGGAGTGCTGAGCGAGTCTATGGGCCTATTGTCTTGTGATAGGCATCTGAGCCTTTTGATTTGTTGGTCTTCTTCTTCTTAGTCTCTTCTTGTAGTGGGTCTCTGAGCCTTTTGTTTTGTTGGGCTCTTCTTCTTGGTCTCTTCTTGTAGTGGGTCTCTGAGTCTTTTGTTTTGTTGGGCTCTTCTTCTTTCTTGATGATGGACCTATTGTCTTGTGAGATCTTCTTCTTGGGTCTTTTATCAAAGTAACAAGATGTTCAAAGGAGATAATCTAAAAACAGGCTAGATTACCCCCCGAAAGGAAAACATAAAATGAAAACATAAGAACTCTTTTTTTTTCTTCACTCTTTTTCTTTTTTCCTTTTCTTTTTTTTTTCTCTCTTTGTCCTTTTTCTTTTTCTCTCTTTTTCTTTTGAACAGATAGAACTATTTTTGTTTACACAGTGTAGGGATCTTGTGCGAACTTTTTTGGATTGTGCTAGATGTCTCTATGAGTGTCGGGGATGCTAATGTCATCCTAGTCTTCTGTGTCAAACATATCTTCATCTTCTTGTCTGAGTTCATCCTCCAGAGAAATGAACTTCCGCCAATCAGCAAACTGGCCGTCTCCGCTGAATGGTAGCCATATTCTCCATTTATCTGAAACCCAGATTTGTGTATAATGTCCTTCTGCTGCCAATCTACACGCCTTCCATCCATTGTAGAGGTATGCATGTTTTTAGAAGGAGGATACGTCTTGGTGGCGCCTATAGAGCTCATGTTCTTCGTGTATTGGTGGGCTGCAGACCTATCCAGTCTCTCCAATCTTCATCCTTTGAAACACCATGAGAGAAACATATAACCTTTTTTGACGGAATCATGGTGAATTCCGTTACTTTTGGGAGAGTAGCTTGGACATAGGCAACTGTTGGACCAAAAGTTGCCATGTTTCTTCCTATCAGCAGGAACTTTTCTCCAAATGCATGCATGGTCTCTTCTATTTTTCCTTCAATATTGGGTTGGAAACTGATACTGTGGATCATACCTAGGTGGAAGAATTTTAGGATAAGGTCTTTGGGCATGGTGCATGTGTTTAGGTATAAGAGGATTTTAAGAAGTTTGTCTGTCATCATTGTTGGGCCCCCTACTAATGGTTTAATAGTTGAGAATTGTCGAACAGTGACTCCCTTGAATTTCCACCCTCGTTCCTTGAAGTACATCTGGATAAGCTCTTTCTAGGCTTGTATTAGATCTGCCAAATGGCTCTCTTCTGTCTTTTATACTAGAACCTCTCTTCCCTGGGGCCAAGCGTCAAGAAGTGGTGTAAGCGCTTCTTGTGCTGGTGTATCCAGTAGGCGAGCTTGGAGATTCTTCCAACGTCGTCTTATGGCAAGAGTTAGTTGTTCACCCAAATCTTTTTCCCTTTTTTCTTTCTCTCTTATCACATTTCCATTTTCATGGAAGTGGATACTGAGTGCATTTAAGCATTGTAACTTTTTTTTAGCTGCATGGGGCATAGTAGGAAGCCTCCAAAGGTTATTCAGCAAACCAAGTTGTTCTGTGGAGAGCAAAAGCCCCTGTAGAGGTCTGAATTTGCTGTTGTCTGTGGCTTGGGAGGAAGGTGAAGGTAAAACCTTTTCCTTTCCTTTGCTGGAGGGAGATCTCATTTTTAAAACCTGAAAACTAAAACAAGTTAGAGATCTCTGTATGTATGTGACTCTGTAGGATTTGTAAGAGTTTAAAGTTACAAGTTCTTTTGTTATAAGGTTTAAGGTTCTGCTAATGGATGCAGACTGTAGGGTGGATATATCATTATGTTCAACCGCTGCAATGAACTCAAAACTAATATTTTTACCCATTACTATCGTATGTAGGCCAAACCTATCAACAGTGAACGGACAAATTTGTGTTAGGAAGGGTGTTCCTAGGATTATTTGCTGGTTTAAGCCTTTTATCAGTATGAAGGAGTTGTTGAAACAATGTTTCTCATTACAAATACAGGCTTTAGGAATCTTGTAACTAAGGTTCATACGACTACCACTAGCATCAAGAATCTTCTCATGACTCTTGTGGTAATACTTTGAAGGGATTAAACCTTCACAGATGCAGTTTAGATCTGCTCCACTGTGAATGAGAGCAACAGTAGAAAGAATGAAGTCTTCTATTTTTATGGTAATATGAACATACCATTTTTGAAAGTTGATCTTGTTTATAGCCGCAATAAAAGAATCTTCAATGAGGGGAGATTCTTCTTCCTTTTGTTGAGAACCGGGGCTGGAGTAAGGGTTTTTAGAAAACTCTAGATGAGCTATTCTAGCTTCAAGTTCAAGGTCTTTGGTCTCATTTAGTAATAACTGTTTGTTAAGGGATCCTATGTCTTTTTTGATTTTATTGACTTCAGCTTGTAGGTCTTTCAAGGTAATGGAAAAAAATATCTTAGCAGGTGACTTTTTATTAATAATTTTGGATATGCTAAAAGGTTCTTCTAGTAGGGGTTGTTGTTCTTTAAATATTAGTTCTTTTAGCTTTATGAAGTATTCTCGTTTTATTTGAGGATCTTCAAGGGTATCGATAAGCTCTAAAAGGGCCTCTCTTTCATCACTTTTGGTGATAACATTGCAGAATTGGGTTGTTCCTGAATTCTCAGTTTCTGAAGTATTAGGGACATAAAATTCATTCTTAGAATCCTCCAAAAGGATTTTAGTGAGTCTATCTTTTAAGGTACTGTCATCCTGACAGATTTCATTGATCTTTTGTTTGAGACTACAATTGTCTGCCTTATGGCCTGATTTTCCGCATTTAAAACAGATAATCTTTTTATTAGTCTGTCTTGATTGGAATCTCCTTTTGGGTCGGTAACTAGGTTTTTCATATTTGTTATCGAACTTTCTGTGCTTATTTTTATGACTCTTTTTATCTCTATAAGAAGGGGGTTCAATTTTGGCAAGGCCAAAAGCTTCACAGAAGTTACCTAGTTCTTTTCTCCTAGATCTTTTTTCTCTACCATATTTGGCCTGAATTTTCAATTCGGAGCAAAGGGTTAACCCTTCTTTTTTGACAAAAGTTGTTAGTTGGCCATAGGTCATGTCTTTCCATGGAATTTCTTCTGTTTGAATTTCATCTTTTATTTTCTGGATTATCCTATCAGCAAATAAGTTGGGAAGACCAGTAACAAACCTTTCCTTCCAATATCCCTTATTGAATTCATTTCTTTTGTAGACATAGGACAGGAAAACATCTTTATACCACCTATAGTCACTAAGGGTCTTACATCTTAGATTAGAAAGGATTTCTCTATTGGCTTGGATTTCCTCTCTGGGGTTGCCTATGAAGTGCATACTTATGGTGTATATGAGTTGGTGGACAGGTTCTGGTTCACCATTATCATTGGTAAAATCTAGGATTTCTTCTTTTTGAAAGGAGGATAAAGCATTATCCCACCAATTTCTAAGCTGGCCTGTAAATCCAGTGGTTAAAAGTGAAAAACAAGTCCTGGGGTCTTTTCTACCAACTGTATAGGCTATATTAGCCATACCCATTTCTTGTAAGGTATTAAGTATTTCATGTTCGGACTTACCATCTATATTCCATTCATAGATAGATTGTCCATTATAATCAGTGGATCTGAACTTAGATCTTTCTTCATATTGAAGGTCATGAGGAGTAGGTCTAGGATAGAAGTTCCTAGTGTTTGTGTTCCTGAATATTTTTCTGTGTGCCTGAGGCCTATCATGGTTGTCTCTTATCCTATTAATGATAAGGGGATTTTCTTCAAAGCAGGTTTGCAAGGTTTCTATTGCCTTATTACCAGATGGGCTATTTTCTCTTTCAGAGTTGTCTGAGGAACTGCTTGAGTCTGTGTTGGAACAATCGTTACATTCCTCGACACAATTAATCGTAACATTTTTTTATTTTTGATCGATTAATTCCATGAGACTAAGAGAAGGATTAAGAGAAGTGTTACTGACAATTTCTTTTTTTATTCCCTGAATTTGAAAATGAGGTCTAGAGATGTCTTTAGGGAATTTGATAGCTTCAGTACTGATTTTATCATGTATTAATTCAACTTGTTCAGCTATAGTGTGGAGGATTTGGTTAGAATAGTTGTGTTGTTGATGTATTTTCTTAACATCTTCTAAGGTAGCAGGACTGTTATCTGAAGTACCAATTCTAGGATTTTTAAAGGGTTCAGCAGGGACCTCCCCATCTTTTGTAATAACTTGTATTCCTTGTAAAGGAGGATGAACACTTTGTGTAGATCATGAGGGTAAAAGATTCCAAGTCTTTGTTAACCTAGTTTGGACGTCTATGGACTTTTGTTCTAAAGGGTTTTCTAATCCCTGAATCTTAAGGTAATTAGGAAACCATGTGAAGAACAAGATATTGATCCTATATTTTTCCATATCAGAATACCATAATTCTCTTATTTTATCTCTGACTATTTTGTCTATTTTCATGAACCAAACTTTCTTGATTATGTTTTCAATGGAGTCAAAGTCTCTTCTTAGATAATATTTTTCTATTGTAAAATCTATTTTTGTGATAACATTTATGGAGGAGTACCTTCCCATTTTACTCTGAGTAGGTGAAGAGGGAAAAGATTCATCTCTATTTTGGTCAGTAACAGGGTTAGGAATGGGACTACTAAATTCAACCTTAACAGAATGGTCTTTTATAGAATGGTCTCTAGCAGTATAGAGGGACTCTGAAAAAGAGTTTCTTGCAGGGAAAGGATGGGGATTTCTAGGTATAGGTCTAAAAGATCTGGTGGAATTGAATCTTATAAGGACCCTACCATCACCACTCTCTTCTATCTGGGAAATTTCTGTTTTTTGAAGATCATCCGGAGGACAATCATGTTTTAGTTCCAGAGCTTCTGGTATAGTAATATCTTCCCATTTTATCAGTTTGGGAGTGAAAGTTGTAGATCTCTCGGCTTCTAATTGTAGAAGGATAGTTTCTCCTCTAGGGACGGGAGGTACTATACACTTAGGATCTGTGCAGGAACTTAGGACTCTGTAATGGAGTCTGTAGATAATGACAAAGTTTTTAGAAAGGTTTTTGAACCCCTTTTTAAGGAGCTTAATATCAAGAGTAAGAGTACTACTGATTCTAGGGTCTGTCATATCAACTGTAAAATTTGGAGAACAGTTGAAGAAGATTGGGCCATTACAGATATTGGTTTGAATAACAGCAATTAATGAGTCTTTGTAAGAAAGGAGTCTGTCGTCTCTAAGGGCAATAAAGACTGGGGTGTCTATGCCTAACATGGCTAAAGGTTTAAGAGCAACTTGAATTAGGCCTATGTGGATATATCTGTAGTTCTTTTTTAGATATTCATCAATAGCTATGGAGGATAATAATTGAAGAGTCAGTTGTTCTTTGTCTAAACTGAGTGTTTCTTCATGACTTTTAACACTAGGAGCTGTTTTAAAGTCTGTCCAACCTATTTTGTAAATGGATTGTATAGACTGTTGTGGTATGTTCCAATCATTATTGTTTTCTTCGTACAGATTTTCGTTACTATGGACGACTGGGGTGCTAGATGAACTAGAACCTCTATGCAGCATACGCCTAAATTGTAGAGCCATAATTAGTTATGTTTTAGGAACTATTTATCTTAATCGTATGTTTTATTGTTACTAAATGGTGTGGGACCATCGACCTGGAACACCCTGGGACTACCTCGTCAAGCGGGCTTACCAACGGATTTACGACTAAAACCAAACTTCGCCTGAGCCGCTTGCCGATCTTGTCAGAGCTGAAGCGGTGAGGCGATGGGGGAGGTGCCAGCTGAGCTCCTTGCTTGGCCTATAAAAGGAGGAGGCTTGGAGGAGGAAGACTTCTCAAATCTCTCTCTCTCGTTCCATTGTCGCCGGAGTTGCAAGCTTTCGTCGGTGTTCTTCGAGGTCGTCGCTGGAGCTACCATAGGAGGAAGAGGTGCCCTCAAGGTGGTGTTTTGTGGATCAAGGAGTTCGGAAGTCGAAGCCAATCCAAATCGAGCCCAACGCGTCGTCCTCGGTAAGATCTCGTCTTCATCCCCGACGATTGCACTTTTGACCGCACCCGTGGTGTGCCTGGGCGATTGTGGGTGTGGACTTGGGTTTTGTGATTTCGATCGGGACTTCGTTCCTACGATTTCGTTCGCCTTTCTTTAGATTCGTACTATTTATTGTCGAATCTAACTTTGGGTTTCGTTATGGGTCGTTCCGTAGGAAATTATAATCCGAGTTCTTTCTCGTTTTGGACCCGGAAACCCATCGTCTCGAGCTTCGTTGAGCCTCGTCTAATCTAAGGCAAGTGGCGGTTCGCTCTTGCTTATCATTCGATATTTATATTGATTATCAATTGTTTAATTGTTAATTAATTTAGGATGAATATTGTTTTCGTCTGGAAACAGTTTTGATAACTGTATGTGATTTAAAAAGAGATATTATAATAGGTTGTATATATTGCTAGAACCAACGCTATTATATATATATATATGATTGAAATACAGATATTATAATAGGTTGTATATATTGCTACAAACAACGCTATTATATCTGTTATTGACCTCGATGGCTTTGATGTGAATTATTGCTCTTATGTTTTAACTGTTTAGTTAGAACGAGTATTCGTAGGAACACTATGTACCTTGCGAGGTTTAGTGGTTTCTTGATAATGGTACTAGGAGGATTTTCCCTAGTATCTTCGGTCATGACCTTACCCTTACTCAGGGTATGTGCACACAGCTGGTGCCGCCATTTGGGATGTATTCCCTTTGATATCTCTTGTGAGGAGATCCGATATCTCTTGTGAAGAGATCTTAAAAGCTTATAACGTAAAATGTACGTTTTGGAATTAAATAAGATAAGTTCTTTAGTGCACATAATTAATATACCCTCAGGCGAGTAGTGCAGCTAAGAGAGTAGTACAGCTAGGAAACTCATCTAGACTTTGGTCAGAGTAAAGTTCTCTTTCCAATCTGAATTCGCATTGTGCGGTGAGGTTGGTCGTGAACCGAAACACCAAGTCAGTTTTAAAACGCTTGTGTGAAATTGATGTTCCCAAGCACTTGTCATACTTTCCGATAAGACTCAACCTTTTGGAGTCTTCTCTTCATATGTTTCCATAAGACTCATTCTTTCAGAGTCCTTTCTCTTGATCATGCCTTTTCGTATTTTCAGTAGGAGTATGATGGTTGACTATCGTCATCGACTTTTATTCGAGAAGCGATGAGTCTAACCTAATACGACTACTTAGAACCTTTCTGTTTTACCCTTGTATAGTCTTTCATTAGACTAACCAACCGATTATATTCCCTTGCATGGTTGGTTGGTGTCATCCGTCTCATACGACACATCAGATAAACTGCAGTTCCGATGAAGCCTAGAAACGACAATGATGGCAGTTGGAATTTTGAAGAGTTTTACCAGGTTGAGATTCCTTGGCGGGTGATCGTTTAGATCAAGACCCTTGTGTCCTTTATGTATTAAGACTTCCGTTGTAATATATTTGATTATGTATTTTGAATCATGGATGTAATTCCGAAACATTTTCTGTAATCAAAAGTTATGATATTTTGTATTATAACTGTTGTTTTATGATTTATATAAACGGGTTAAGCCTGGGATGGCTTCGGATGTGAAATCCGAGGTCACTGGCGGTAATACCTTTCAAGGATATATATTTGGGGGTGTTACAACTTCGCCTTGGGGGCTTGGAGTGACGCGGCTGTGGAAGAAACACTAGGGCGCGCACTAGTAGAACGCAAACTACTAGGGTTAGAAGAATACCTGGATTGGCCACTTTGCCAAGTGTAAGACTTTCGGCGGTTGAGTTGTGCATGGATTTGCATCGACGTATGAGTCAAAGTGTTCAAATCCTTGATGGGTAAGATCTCGAGTTGATCACGGATGGGGGTGTTCAAGCCACTCAAGAACTTGGTTCTCAAAGTTGATGGGGCAACGCTGATATTGGCCTTGTAATACATGTCCTCTAGCTTGGAGAAGAACTCGAGTGGAGTTTATGAGCCTTGGCGAGCCATGGCTATCTCCATTCTCATTTGATTGCGGTAATCTAGAGGCACATATTTCTTGGTCATCACGTACACCAATTGGTGCCATTTGGTGACGAGAGGGAGGCGGTGTCGGACGCTATCATCAATAAACCTATGCCACCACACACGGGCGGCGCCTCAGAAGTGAAGTGTCGCGGCGTCGACATGGTCCTCAGGTGGCACTCGACAATAGCGAAGAGTGTACTCCATAGCCTACACCCATTCAAGAAAAACAGAGGGATTGTATTCACCAAAGAAGTGCTCGATCTTTCCCTTGACCTCGTGTCATTGGTATCGAGGTTGGGCAAGCGCTGGCATGGGCGCATTGTGTGGCGCGGCGGCGTAGAGAGGGTTCTCGTAAGCACGGACGCCATGGGGTGCAACACGTCTAAGCTGGCGTCTTTCACGGACTGGGTGATCAACGCCGTGAGCAAACCCGTCCTTGGGCGCATAGGAGTCATTGCGTCGCGTGTGCCCTCTGGGACGGCGACTGGGTCGCCTTGGCGTCGCAGCGGCTAACCCGGCTTCGTGGACTCGGCCTTTGCGTGGCGCTGAGCCTGGAATGCGGCGCTGGGTGCGTCAAGATGCATACCTGCCATCAAAGTCATAAGGTTCAGAAAACTCACCTTGAGTGTCGGCGTCGTGGTCGGTGCCGGTGTCGAAGCCAGAGGGTGTGGCTCTGGGCATGTAACGGTCTTGGTGAGACACGTAACCTTGTTGGCTCTCGATCACACTTTGCATCCGATTGAGTTATGGGTAGAGGTTGGAAGTCGATGGCATGACTCCCTTGCTTTGTCCATGCGAGTCTTGCTTGGACCTGCGTCGGTGGCTCTGGGCACAATGGGCGCATCCATAGCAATCACTGGAGTAGGAGTGGGCACGATGGGTGCCACTCGTTGTTGTGCTTGCAAGGTTGTAACTTGTTGTCGTAGAGCTTGAATCAATTGTTGTTCCTCGGACAACTCCATGAGTGGATCTTGTTGTTGAAGATCTTGGGGGGTTGGTCTTGTTGTAGACCTAGTGGCTGGGGTTGTGGGTTGGTGTTGTCGGCGCCTGTGTTGTCGTCACTAGATCCGATCATCATGCTACCTATAACAATAGCACCAGACATGGAAGTAAAAATGAACCAACAGACATGAGAACAAAAACAACCAAGAAATCACTAATCAAGTCACAAAGTTCACGTAAGGTAGGGCTTGTATGGGCTTGCCGTGAGGGCGGCTAGGCTTGTCACAAGAGATGGTGTATCAAGCAAGTCATCAATCAAACACACAAGAAAAAAGTGAAACCCTAAGTGTAAAAAACCGATTGGACAAGTTATATATGGAAACGTTTGGTTTTTCTTGTGAATGATGATGCGAAAGCAAAGATGGTGGTCAAGAAAAAAAATTGTGAACAAAATGCAAACTTGAGTTGGTGACTTACAAGACTGCTGGGCTCTGATGCCAGTTCATGTGTTCTTGCCTCCGATGACGAGCACATTTGTCAAAGGTGACACCTTGAATCTAGTCTTGGGCGAGAAGTCACTCTTGTCCTTGTCAAACCTGCCATGGAATCCTTGGGTGCAAACCCTTGTTGTCTTGCACGAAAGGTTGACAAGATTGGTGGCGAAGTGAACAATGCTTTTAGAGGTTATCGGACACGGTGGTTGCCGATGACGAACCCGGTGGTGATGGTCTGGGTGGTGTCGGCGACGGCGAGGCTGAGTGTCACAAGGAGTGTCACGACAATGAAGACGACGACGATGGTGTAGGCGATGACGATAGCGGCGATGAGCAATCGACTAGGCTAGTGTCTGGGCACGATGGCATCGACGATAGCGAAGGCGAAGATGGATGTCACAAGCGATGCTAACGACGGCGACAACGAAGGGTTTGGGTCCGATTGTGGGTGCGATGGGAAGCGATTGGGTGGCGATGGCGGAAGTGATTAGATGGAGGGATAGATGACTTGAAAAACAAGTCTTTGGCCGTAGCGTCGGCAGCAGAGTGAAGGGAGATGCGAAGGAAGACTTGGCTTGAAGGATCAAGCGAGTGCCGTAGCGTCGGCGGAGGGTGAATGGGGATGCGAAGATAGAGGGGTGACGTCCGATCAAGGGTAGGAGGAATTATCACTCTACTAAAGCCTTGATTAAATTGAACGTAAGTAAAACAAATAACAAAGTTGAACTTAAATACTAAAGGCGAGAACTCGGATGGGCCTAGTCGAGCCTAGTGGGCTAGCCCATGCAAGCATGCAAAGACACACACCCTAAACATAGAAATAACTATAAATAGAAAGTGTCTACAATGAGTAAACTACTAAATATAGAAATGTCTCAAAACAATGGCAAGTAAACCTCTAAGTGTCAAAACCCGGTAGCGGCGAAGGCATGGACGCAGACACTGCGAGCGACGGCGACGATGGGTCGACTGGCTCGGCGGTGGGTGCACCCGATGCCGGCTGCGATGGGCATGATTCTCCGATGCCGATGGTGGCGAGGACGACGAGTCTGGGTTCGGTGTCTGGGCTACCTTGGCCAGCGATGACGCGAGCGACTAGGGAGACGACGGCATCGGCGATGGCTTTGGACCTGGACCTTGTCACTGGGCCCTCTGAGCGAAGGCTCATGGCTTCTTCCTCGTCTGTGGCCGTCATGGGAGGTGGGATCACATCATAAGGACTCCGTGTCATCTGAGTAGGGAACTAGGAGAACTACTCCTTAGCCTTCTCTGCCTCCTGCGCAACCTTCTTGTCAACCAACTTCGCAATCTCCTAATTCTATACGGTTGAAATGTATAAGTAAAGTAATCGAAAGAAATCAGAAAAGATAATATTTGTTACCAAACAATATCTTTCTCGATTTTACACCGTTTAGTTTCCATAAAAGATATTCAAATAATCTCCTAAATATATAGAAACAATGATATATTTTATCTTCTCTCTAAGATAAAAGATCTACCCTAAACAACCAACGCGCTGAGATCTTCTCCAATTAAAGCTGCACCTCTAAGCATATGATCGTCATTCTCTGAGTTCTTTTGTCAGTTCCCAATTCTGGCATTTTGGTCTATCTTCTTCATTTCCTGAGCCTGAGTTTCCTGTTCAACTGTACATATGGAAATATTAATAACAAAATGTTTATCATCGTCAAAATTAGGAAAACCAAAGGAGGGAACTTTCAAGGGAACCAGAGTTTCTGAAAGTTCACATCCTAAAACTCTTTTTATTAAAGGGTGTAGGCCATTCAACAACTGTTTTAAGGTCTGTGGCACGTAAGTTTGTCCTTGTTTTCTTTGAAGTATTTTTCCAAGGGAAGGGTCCTTATATTAGTCATGAACTCGTAGCCTTGCATATGCCAAGTAAAATTATCACATTTAAAACTAGAGTATGTGTTATTACCATTAACAACAACCACATGCATTGGTTTGACAACATCCAGTTTACATCCTAGAGCCTTAGCTATTTCCAAATCAAGGAAGTTATTTGTACTCCCTAGATCAAAAAGGATATGTAACTTGCATTTGATGTACTAGCCCACTACTCACATACAATTGAAGGTGGCTGACCCACTCAGAGCATTCATTGAAATTTGAGGTTGATCCATTTCTTCGACTTTAGGATCCTCAACCTCTAGTTCTATTTGAGTCATAGATTCATCCTCCAAGTCATCCTCACATTCCATCACATATATATGCCCCCTTTTGTGCTTGAGATGATGACCCGATGTGAATTGTTCATCACAATACATACACAAATGCTTATTTCGACGCTATTGCATTTCTTCATAAGAATATTTTCGCCCAGTTCTATATGTATCATCTTTTGTGTGGGAAAGGAAGGTCGTATTGTGGGGTTTTGCCTTGATTTGGTATAGGTAGGAGAGGGACATTTTTGTGGATTTGTGGATGAGCTCGTGAGTAACTGGTTGAAGCTACTTTGTGGGGGTTTGTATTTTTATGGATCTAGTAGAACGGAAGATTCATGGAGTTGCAAGGCGCGCGGCCTCGCTCAATGATGTGGGATTGACTTTGCGAAAATGCCTCTATAAGTGAGGATACATATTAGCTAAGAATATACTGAGAGCATGAGGAGTGGGTAGAGTCAATCGTGTAAGAGCACACTCCATAGGCTCAGACTGCTTCAAATTCACCATCTCAACAAGAGGATCATCAAACAATTTCCCAAATCGGGCAGATATATCCACAATATACTCAGGTTAACTTGGATATGTATCAAATCTACTACGATTGTAATTATGGTGCCACTGAAGAGCTTTACCTTCAAGGTGGAGAGAATCTAGGCGAACCTTCATATCTAGGATGTTGTTGTCTAGTGGGAAGAACTGCTTACAACGATAGATCCACTCTCGAATCAATGTCCCGTCAAATTTTGGAAACTCCACCTTGGCTAATTTCGAAACTAATCCACCAGGTAAGAGATGATTTCTATTGGCAACTTGCGGTTGTTGGCGAGGAGTGAACAAAGGTTAAGATCTACCTAGATCTGGCGGTGGTTTAAGAGTAAGAGTTGGTCGACTTGTAACTGTTAACGAAGCGTACCCATGAACGGAGTTGTTCAGAGGAGTTGTAAGATGTCTCTGATTCATAGCAATTGTGATTAGAATATCTTTCAATTCCATCATTTGTTTCTCCAACTCCAAGTTGTTTAGCTTTTGCTGCTCGGACTGATGAGCGTTCTCCTCATCTTGACGAACGGAATTAAGCTTCACCTTTTTGAATTGATTGTTCAACCCTTGGAGAGTATGATTATGAGTTTCTACCATGGAAACGTGCCACAAGACTTTAAGTGATCTGATACCAATGAAACTAGAAAATAGAGTATCCCAACTAGAATCTCAAGTGAGCTCGAAATTGGGGAATCTAGATCTAAAAGACGACCTCGAAAGACAAGGATCGACTCAAAAACCACTAAAAATGATGATAGGAAGAGATAATTGAGATTTGGAAGACAATTATGGAATTTGATAAATTTAAAAAACAACCCCAACTGAATTACATATAGTATGCCATGTGCATTGTTCAAATGGATTTTCAAAACCCAAATTCAAAGTGTTTAATTTTGAACCGGTAGTTAGCACAAAACTGGTTCGCTCAACCGTTACATATAAAATCCATGTAAGAATCTCCCCTTGAATTTTACTTTATCTGAAAGTTAAATTGAAGAAAAAGGGAAAAATTCGGCGAGAGCGCAAGCGTGGTGTTTTTGAGTGGTTTGCAACGAAGGCGAGGGCGCAAGCTGGTGGTTTGGGGCTTCTTCTTAGTCTTGGTCGCGGTGGCGGTGAAAAGGGCGGGGAAGTTGGCGAAGGGAGGCTTGGGGTGGACGGCGGCAAATTCAAGTTTGCGTGTCTTCGTGTTCATTACCTGTTTTTATTGTAAAAAAAAATTGAGATATTTGAGATAATGGAAAATGTAAAAAAGATCTAAGATTACCTTTTTACATAAAAAATTGAGGAAAAAATAAAATAAAAAATGAATTTATTTTTTTCCCATGAATCAGAAATGGGGAGTTTTGGGCATCCATGCAATCTTATTAGACGGTTTTGCCTCTACGAAGAGTATCCATGTAATAAAAATAATGGTTGAGTTTATTTGACAAAAAATAGGCTTAATCTTGCAATACAATATTTATTTTGGGGAATAAGTTGCTAATTCCTCTATTTTTAATGGTAGTTTTCAATTATTTTCATTCTAAAATTGCAATTTATCAAGGGATGATTGGATACAACGACATAGGAGATATTTGAACAACAAGCCAAATGATACAAGTGGTCATACTAATCTTCTAAGCTTGTTTTTCATGAAGTTAATTTTCCGGGTGACTTTGCAACGTTGTTGTACTATACTTGTAAATCATTAGTTTTCTACCATTCTTGTCTTTTTTTTTCATGAGTACACCTTTCAATCTAAGAATATACAAGTGTCCGATACTTAAAAGCTTATTTGTTAGCCTATTAGCTCAAATGATAGAGCAATGTACTCATGCACAATGGTGTAGGTTTGAATTACTACCACAAAAATATCATTTTAATAGATGATACAAAAACCAGGATGTCTCACATATCCGGTATAATATGGGGTCAAAATTGTAGAATTGATTTTTTTTTTAAATCGATATAATATCAAATATCCCGAAGATAGGGCAACACCTCAAAATGATTTGAGTAAACAACTCTTTGAGCCATGTACGAAAAATAACCGGTGTTTTTTGGATTGAATATTCGGGTTATTAAGTCTTGTAATTTAAGGATTTATCCGAAATGTTTATATCTGAATGACGTCCGTGTTATATAGTCTATGTATTTTCTAGATGTAATCACAATTATCTCGGATAAATGTCGTCCGGGTTTTATAATAAATTTGTCGAAAGTATAGATCTCGATTTTAAAGGAATCTGGGTTATTTAATTTAAAAAAAACCAAGTTCAGATAAGCCTCTAAGCTATACACGATACATTGTTATAAACCCTAAATTTAGCTTGCGTGCTTGGTGAAATGCTCAATTCTTTGATTGCTTCATATGGTGCTGCAAAAGTTCGTTTAATTCCATGGATAAAGGAGTACGTGCTACTTGAAAATTTGTTATTCGATTCGAAAAATCTGGTGCGCTTGAACGAATTTGGTCTTCTTCTTCGATTACGGCCTTCATCAGCAACCCTCCTTCTCGTTTTCTTCTTTGATTCTTCTCTTACTACCCTCATTCTCTCCTTCTGGTGTTCAAGTCTTGCACGGTTTGGTTTGTTCTACTCCAGGTGTTCTTCCGGTGTTCAAGTCCTGTGCGGTTTGGTTTGTGCTACTCCATGTACATACTTAGTTTTGTTGTTTTTTAACAACAAACAAAAGTCGCCGCTAAATCTGAGGTCTTCGTTTCTTCTTTGCCTTTATTTGGGATTGATATGAATGTTTAATTTCGTTTTGACATTAAAATGTTGAGATATTAGCGAAGAATTGAAAGCATATATTGTTGTGTTTGTTGGTTATGAATTTTATTGAATTTTAAGAATAGTGGATAACTGTGAACATATATTGTTTTGATTATACACAAATTATGAGTTGAAAAAGCAATGTTGAATCTTTTTTGTGGGTAATTTTGAATGTAGTTGGTGTTATGTATTGTAATTGGAATCATGAATGTTGGTTGATGTTGATTTGTTTAAAAAAAAAAAAAGAGAAAACTGAAGTTGGATTTTTTCAATTTGTGGTGATGTGGATGGGTTTTAATTGAATTCATTTCGTCTATTTGTAGGATTACAAAGAAGCAACTACAATATGTGATTCTTTAAGACTTTTTGAGGAGGATGAGCATGTTTTGCAGCTGAGATGACCGCTGAATGAGGCAATTGCAGAAGAAAGGTTTCAGGTTATATTATGACACCTTACATATTGATTTATTTTGTCTACTCAACGCTTCACAATGTTGTTATTACATATTAGGAAGGTTATATCTTATACTGCGTAAACAAGAATCTTCAAAATTGTGAAATTAAAAGATACTTTTCTGTGGTATTTCATGGGTGTTACTTGCTACATTGCTAATGATACTGAATTAGACAAGAAAATATGGATGTGTTGGAAACAATTCATCTGATTAAAATGTACATGACATACCTTAATGAAGAAAAACCAAAGCTTTGGTTCAAAATTACAGTTGCACTTATATGAAAAATTTGCATTTAATTATGATATATGATGAATTTGTAATAGATATTAAATGATTTGTCTATATGGAACTAATTTAAGATTCTTGATCAAGCAATGTTGTTATAAACTCTGTAGTTTTACCAAATTTAACAAATTTTTACATGCCAACAACAAAGGGGAGAGCAGTAATATGAGCAATACTACTTTCTATCATATGATTCATATTTAATGTGTTTTTATGATAAATCCTTATAGAACATAGTACTTGAAGAAGATAGCATCCAAGCCACATGGTTTAGATCTAAAGAAGAGTTTTTGTTGTCTGAAAGAAAATCATGTAGTCATTCTATTATGTAATGCAAAGTGACTTCAAAGTTTTATAGATAAATCCAACAAATTAGAGTTTTATGGACAAATAAGCCTAATAATTTTTCATAATGATTTTCATTTATCGGTATGTGTTTGAATGTTGTGTTGTACTGACATCATAAACCAACATCGTAATTGAACTTTTAATAGCTATTAGTTTGTAATGTCTTGTTTCCTTTTGTTTTGGCTTCATATATTCAGATACATTGAAGAAAGCTATTCAAATTTCCGTGATGTTGAAAAGGAGCTAGCTAGTCTTTCATTAGAGGTAAAACTCATTGCATCATAAAAAAATGTAGGTTGCTTTTTCCAAATTTAGAGCATCATATTGTTTATCGTGTTACTCGAAATGTTGACCTTTTTGCCCTAATTTGGTATGCTTATTTGGTTCTCATTGTGCCTCTTTTTCTATACTTTAGTATTTGAGCATATGAGAAAGAAAATTGAAGTGGAAACTGAGAAAATTCATGTGGCTAAGCTAAAGGAAAAACAAGCGAGGAAGGTATATACTCATCTAGTTGCCTTATGTTGTGTATTAAAACCTTTTCTTTTCATATTCTAAAAAACATAGATATTGTTGTAAATAAGGTATGCTTTCTGGCGTTTTCATTTTCCTACATATGCTCTTGTTTCAATAGAGTTGGAGTTATGAATTCTCATATCCATCTTTCTGATATCTGATAACTAATGTCCATAAATTGGTTAGAGCATGTTGTGTCAAGATTTAGCTATTGAACATATGTTGTGGCCATTGATTAGGGATGAATCACCTAGTTAATGTTTTGTCTTGTAGAACTTGATATCATTTTCTTTCTTATCTTTCACAAAATTGGGTTATTGGATATAGTGCTAACAAACAGAAACAACTAATAGGTCATTTACTATTAATGGATGAACAGTCCACTCAGTAAATGTGTAACTTCTGTGTTGTGATTATTATGTTGTTTAATGTGATAATGAGGAGGGTAAATTCTACCAGCATGCAAACTTGAACAATGTCAGCATATTATGATTGAGAAACTTAAAATATCAATTATTAAATTCATAATAAAAGTCATCCATGCATTTATTTTGGAATTCATTTCATTGGAGCTGCTTGAAATTTGAAAAATTGGTTAAAGAATTATACCTTTTGAACTTAAAGACACTTTGCTTGATTCTCTTTTCATTATGAATTTTTTAATTCAAATAGATAATGGATATTAAGTGGATATTAAGTGAATGACACTACTTCATTGAAAGAAAATAAGTGGTGGGGTTGCTCCATAGTTGCATGTCAAATAATTATTCATGATCTACTGTTGGTAGTCATCTTTGTATTTAGCTTGTTATGTCTTTGATAGATATTATGGTTACTTGCTATGTTAAATTATTTACAAAACTCGCATACATGTCAATTAAAAACTCACTTAACTTTGTTTGTTCAATATTAGAATTTGTCCTTAAAATATTCATTCTTATTGCAATTCTGAATTGCCTATTGATGTGATATGGGATCCCATCAAGCTGCAAGACCAAGCCAAGAGTCGAGTCAGGCCTAGAAAAGTGGTAACTCCACCAACGATGTCGCCGCCGCGCCTCAAACTAGGGTTTTTAAAGACCACCAATCCAACATCGTCCAAATTGAGCCTTTGAGTGATTTGTCTTGGTGACTCATAATCATGTCAATTGAACTCGGTTTTGGTAAGTCATACCCAAAACCGGCATGAAACCCTGGTGAGTCATATCCTTGGTGGATCGTCGATAGCTCGTTGTGAATCTATTGGTGCGTAATATCCAATAGATCCACTTTGCTTATCCCTTTATTTCCTTTGCATTCGAAAATCCAAAACGTCCATAAAAAGATTCGTTTTGTTACTTTCTTGTGTCAAAATCAAGAACATCAAGAACGTGGATTGGAGGTGATGTTCCTTTAACCAGAGCACAAATTCTTAGGGGAAACGTATCATTTGGTATCAAAGCTTGATCGAGGTAACTCTAGACCTTTGCTTGTCTTGATTTCAAACGCTAGAGATTGTGTTGACCAAACCTCTACTTGTGTGTGAATGATAGGTGTTATTTCATACATCTTTACTAGCAATTATTAACATGATTTGGAGGAGTTTTGGAGCTAAGTCTGTGATCCCTGAAGTTATGGAGAAAAGTGAAGATATCCCAGGATTTACAGCTTAGATGGAGACATGAGGATGGAGATAGAGCTGCTGGAGCATATTTGGAGAAGACTACCAACACTTGGTAGTAATGAAGAGCAGAAGAAGAAGAGAAGAGGAGCTGGAGAAGAGAGTGAGCGAGTTCACCGCCCCGTGTCAGAATCACCGCGGCCCGGCGGTGACTCCCAGAGAAGACTGAAGCCCCGCGCCAGAGGAAGCCACCGCCCCGCGGTGGAAAGCCTGACGCCCCGCGGTGGCCGTGTTAAATGCCGCGCGCCCAGAGACATTTATTTCCTTTTATTTCGTTCAGATTTTATTATTTTATTATTCTGTTTCCTTTATTGTTTACATTAGTTTAACCTAGTTTTCTTAAGACTATTTAAGTCCTCTTTCTAGGTTAAGAGGAGAGACACTCGTTACTACTTTATTTCAGACGTTAATTTTCCCTTAGTTTTCATTCTCGTTTGAATGGAGAACTAACTTCCTTTTGTTCTATTAGACGATTGAAGCAATACAGTTGATGTGTTTGTGAGATTTCTATTCCTTGTTCTTATCCTTATAAGTGTTGGTTTGATTCTCTTGGTTATATTGAATATTGATTTCTTATTGTTCTTCTTAGCCTGATCAACTAGGTTGAATACTTTTTATCAATTGCTAGGATTGCATATAGGGGTTCTGAGTGCATATCTAGTGGCATACACGATTGTGCGTATAGGGGTTCCGAGCGTACAATCGTGAGTGAGAATTATTTGCATGTTAAATAGTAAGGCGTCTTCTATTTGCATGTATCCTATATCCTTGTGTGCATTGCTATTGCTGCGTTAGTGGTAAAGTATATCGACAACTGTGAGAATCTGAGGTACTTTACCAGTGACATAGTGATAAGTCTATCGACAACTGTGAGAATCGATAGTACTTAAGATCAGGGTGGGAACAACTATAAGGATAGTAAAAGAACTTGGATTAAATAGATTTCTGTGATCAAATTATATCTCTGTATTGTGGATCTCGCTCTAATAGGATTACTTTCCCCATTATATTTTCTCAATTCAACCAAACTTGTTTGCTTTGCTTACTTTGCTTTCTCGTGATAACTAAACCCCCCCTTGCTTGTTACTTGTCAATCACGACTGCATACTTCATTCGATCTTCCCTGTGGGTTCGACCCTTACTTGCTTACTATACATCTGTTTAGTAGGTCCGTTAGGATATTTACTTTGATTTGGCTATTCAGCGACATTTTCTTGTGCACTTTTAGCCCGTCAGTGAAAGAGACTGATTTTTCCTTGGGTGAGAGGGCTGCAAAAATCCTATTCATGACCATAAAAACATCAGCCAACGTCCTAAAAAGAGAGGAGATCACAAGCCTTGCGAACCAAACCCTCAAACCAAACTCACCCTAGTGTGTGCGGTCGTGCCTTGCGCACCAAGCCACCAAGCCGAACCACCAAAGACCACACCTTGACATGAGAATGGGTTGGAGTGGGCTGCAAAGGAAGAGAAAGAAGGCCAGGAGAGAGAGGGAGAAAGAAGGACGACCCTTACCAAGCCTTGCACCCCAAGGAACAATCAAATCTTGGTAAATTTTATCCTTTGTAACAACCTTATCTTATCTTTTTTTTTGTTATCACTTTAAGATATAGATTATATCTTGTAGATTTGATTAGATAAGGTTTTGTTGAGATTTATTTATATATTTTGGTAGTTAAGATTTTCTTGTTACCATTTGGATTAAAATATTATCTTGATCTTCCAAGAATCTATCTTGTACACTTGACAAAAAACAAAGAGGAAAGGCGAAAGGCCGAATGGCATAGTAGGGAAAAGACCAAGCCGTGCACAAGGGAGAAGAAGAATAGGACCCTTGCCCTAGCTTGAGACAGCCCAAGGGACCCTTGCTAAAAGCTTGAGAAATCCCAAAGTGATGTGTTCTTGCCTCCGATGACGAGCACACTAGTCAAAGGTGACACTTTTGGATCTAGTCTTGGGCGAGAAGTCACAAGTTTTCCTTGTCAAGCCTGCCGTGGAACCTTTGGGTGAAACCCTTGTTGTATTGCACGAAAGGTTGACAAGCGGTGGCAAAGTGAATAGTGAGTTTTGTGGGTTATCGGACACGGTGGTGACTGGATGCGAACCCGGTGGAGAGTGTCTGGGTGGTATCGACGGCGACGACGATGGATGTTACGATGAGTGTCAAGACAGCGAAGGTGGCGGCGATGGTGGATTCGATGGCGGTGGCGAACGATCGACTGGGTTCGAGTCCGGGTTCGATGGCGACGGTGATAGTGACGGTGATGATGAGTGTCACAAGAGATGGGCTGGTGACGGCGACAGCGATGGAGTGGGTCCGATTGCGGGTGCGATTACGGAAGCGATTTGATGGATGGCGATGGTGTGATGGTTGGTGATAGATGACTTGAAGTTCAAGTCTTTGCCGTAGCGTTGGCACGGAGTGAAGGGAGATGCGAAGGAAGACTTGCTTGAAGGATTCCAAGCGGTGCCGTAGCATCGGCATCGGGTGAAGGGGATGTGAAGCTAGAGATAGGTGACGTCCGATCAAGGGAAGGGGGATAAACACTCGACTTAAGTCTTGATTAAAATTGAACGTAAAAAAATAACAAGACATGAGTTTAACTTAAATACTAGAGGCGAGACTCGGATGGGCCGAGTCGAGCCTAGCGGGCTAGCCCATGCAACATGCAATAGGCACACACCCTAAAAATAGAAAGGCTTTAAATGGAAACTACTCAAAACAAGCAAAATACCAAAAATAGAAATGTCTCAAAAACAATGTCAAAATCCGAGGCAAATAAACCTCTAAGTGTCTAAGCCGGTGGCGGCGAGGCATGGGACGCAGACACTGGGAGTGGCGGCGATGTCATGGTGTCTGGGCTCGATAGTGGGCGCGTCCGGTGCCGATGACGATGGGGTTTTGTCTGCGATGCCGATTGTGGCGAGGACTTGGAGTATGGGCTCGGTCTCGGGTGTACCTTGGCCAGCGATGACGTGAGTGACTAGCGAGTGCACGGCGTCGGCGATGGCTTTGGCTCTCGATCTTGTGACTGGGCCCTCTGAACGAAGGCTCATGTCTTGCTCCTCCTCTGTGGCCGTCATGGGAGGCGGGGTCGCATCACCCTCCCCCACTTGGCTGTGAGGCGTCCCCGCTTCAACATCATCAAACTCAGGCTCCACGTAAGGTGTCAAGTCCGAGACGTTGAATGACGCGTGGACTCCATAGTCGGCTGGGAGCTCGAGTTGATAGGCGTTGTCCCCTATGGCCTTGATCACGCGGAAGGGGCCATCGCCGCGAAGTGCCAATTTGTGCTTGCACCGTGAGGGGAATCTTTCTTTTCGCAAATGCACCCAGACAAGGTCTCTGGGTGCAAACACGAGGCAGAGGCGGCCAAGATTGTGTTGTGATGCATACTGTGAGGCCCTTCTCTCCAATTGCTCGCGAGTTCGCCGATGGAGCTCTTGCACCTGCTCGGCGCGGTTGGCGACAGTGATGTGCACTGGGTCTCGAAGGGGGCACGACGACAGATCTAGTGGCGTCAAGGGATTCCTACCATAGACCACTTCGAACGGTGTTTGCTTGGTCGCCGTGTGCCTGCATCTATTATAAGAAAACTCCACAAAAGATAGTAAGTCCTCCCAACGCCTAGGGCTGGCCTTTAGCATGGTGCGAAGGAGGGCTCCTAGGGTTCTATTCGTAACCTCAGTTTGGCCATCGGTTTGGGGGTGGTAGCTAGTGGAGAAGAGAAGTTTAGTGCCTAGCTTACCCCAAAGAGTTCTCCAAAAATGACCAACAAACTTAGAATCCATATCACTAACAATGGTACGTGGGACTCCATGAAGACGCACCACATGCTCAAAGAATAAATCGGCTATCTCACTAGAACTATGGGTTGTCTTACAAGCTACAAAATGTGCCATCTTAGAAAACCTATCCACAATCACAAAGATAGAGTCTTTACCGCGACGAGAGAGGGGCAAACCCGTGATGAAATCCATAGAAAGGTCTTTCCAAGGGCCGGTGGGTATGGGCAGGGGGCTGTAGAGACCGTGTGGGCTTGACTTGGCTTTCTCCCTTTGGCATGTCACACAGCTCCTACAGTAGCAGGTCACTTGGTGGGTCATATGATGCCAGAAGAAGTGTTCTCTAAGCGCGGCCAAGGTCTTGCCAATCCCAAAGTGGCCTCGGCCATCGTGTGCTTCCTGGATCAAAAGTTGTCTAACAGAGGACCTAGGGATGCATTGCATCCAGCCTTGTACATGTAACCCTCAGAAAGAAAATATGACTCAAACTCACGTACTCTAAGGCAATGCTCCAATATAGACGTGAAAAAAGGATCAATAACATATAATTCCTTAATCAAAGCAAAACCTAGAATCTTAGTTTGCATATGAGTCAACAGAACGTACCTGCGAGAAAGGGCGTCGGCTACCACATTCTCTTTTCCCTTCTTGTGGACCACGACATAGGGAAATGTCTCAAGGAACTCCACCCAACGAGCATGGCGGCGGTTGAGATGGGCTTGGCTCTTCAAATAGCTCAAGGCGGCGTGGTCATTGTGGATGACAAATTCACTTGGCCAAAGATAATGTTGCCAAGTCTTTAGCACACATACTAGGGCATACAACTCCTTGTCATAGGTAGGATAGTTGAGGGTGGCCCCGGTGAGCTTCTTACTAAAAAAGGCAATGGGCCTCCTCTCTTGGTGCAAGACACCTCCAATGTCGACGTCAGAGGCATCACACTCCACCTCAAAGTGCTTGGCAAAGTCAGGGAGCTGGAGCAAAGGTGCGTGGCACAAGGCATTCTTCAAAGCCGAGAAGGCTTTCTCATGGGCCTCGAGCCAAGTGATGGTGGCTCCCTTTTTTGTGAGCTCGTGCAAAGGCGCTGCAATGGAGCTAAAATCTCTCACAAAGCGCCTATAGAAACGGGTGAGGCCAAGGAAACTCCTCACCATGGTAGGCGTCGTCGGCGTCGGCCACTCGCGAATGGCCGTGACCTTGTCTTCGTCGATGCGCAAGCCATCTTTTGAAACCACGTAGCCTAGGAAGTTTGTAGTGTCGGAGCAGAAATGACACTTTCCAAGGTTGGCGAATAGGTTCTCACGTCGAAGGTAATCCAACACAAGTCGAAGATGGGCGACGTGATGATCAAGGCTGCGTGAATACACAAGAACGTCATCGAAATAAACGACAACAAACTTGCCCAGAAATGCTCTCAAGACGTGGTTCATCAAGCGCATGACGGTGCTAAGGGCATTGGTGAGCCCAAAAGGCATGACGAACCACTCGTAGAGCCCATACTTGGTCTTGAAGGCGGTCTTCCATGCATCACCCTCTTTCATCCAAATCTAGTGATAACCACTCTTCAAATCAATCTTGGAGAAGAGAGTCGCGCCGTGGAGCTCATCAAGCATGTCATCGAGGCGCGGTATGGGGTGCCTATACTTCACGGTGATCTGGTTTATTGCACGGCAATCAACACACATTCTTCATGGGCCATCTTTCTTGGGCACAAGGATCACATGCACATTACAAGGGCTCAATGATTCCCTGACATAGCCGTGATCCAACAACTCTTGCACCTGGCTCTACAGCTCCTAGGTCTCTTCGGGGCCGGCGCGGTAAGCGGCGCGATTGGGCAGGGAGGCACCAGGCACCAAGTCGATTTGGTGCTGAATTCCCCTCAATGGTGGTAAGCCCTAGGGTAATTCCTTTGGAAAGAGGTCGGCGTAGTCGGTGAGCAAGGCAGCGATCGGAGGCGGCAAAGGCTCGGCGCTAGTCGACTCAGGAATGCAAGGAGTGGGCACCAACAAGAAACATCGGGCCTTGCCCGTCAAAGCTGCAGTGAGCTCACTAGGCCGCGCCAGAAGCAGTCTGTGCTCACAGAGGCCTTGTAACGGAGGCGTCTGCGGCGATCGAACGACCAACTGTGATGAAGGCGAGGCGCTTGTTGAGTGAGCACCTGTGCTCGAGCCAGAATGTGGAGAACCTGGCCAAGCCTCTGTGTTGCCTCTCTTGGGCTTTCTAATGGCAGTAGTAACGACGCCATCACGATCCAGGGAGGCACTGGGTGGCCCACTTGTGGTGTTCGTCTTCTTGGATACAGTGCCTGGTGGAGACGAGAAATGGCCAGAATTCATCGAGGTTTGCTTCTGGGTGCCGCTGGGGTCTCATTTGGGCTTGTAGCGGCGGCCTCGATGGCTTTTTGGCGGTCACGCTCAACCTGGTCCTGCAAGATCTCATGGGGAGATATTGGATGCAAAGTAACGCGCTTCCCGTGGTAATTGAACACATACGTGTTCAAATAGCCATCATGGAGCACGCGCCTATCAAATTGCCATGGGCGCCCAAGCAAAAGATGTGTGGCGTCCATTGCAATGATATCACATAAAATAGAATCACAGTATTGACCTATGGAAAAGGAAATTAAGTATTGTCGAGATACTCTGTTACCCGAACTAGAGGAAATCCACTGGAGTGCATACGGTTGTGGGTGAGGCGTCGTTGGCAAATCAAAGTGCTTCACGACCTTCTCATTCACAATGTTGGCACAACTTCCTCCATCAATAATGACACTCAATGAAGTCGTTTGAACGAGTGCCCTTGTGTGGAACAAGTTCTCTCGTTTGTCGACTAAGCTCGCTTCCTTGACCGTGAGGAGACGCCTTGTCACCAAGCTCAGTGGCGTGCCCGCATGCAGGAAAGCAGGCTCGCAGTCGTAGGCGGCCTCATCGTCCTCGATGCCTTCTTCAATGGGCTCGAGAGCGGGCTTGTCCTCCTCGAATGACTCATAGCCGGCGGTGGCGGAGGAGAAGAGCACTTTCTTGGCATTCGGACAATCCTTCTTCTAATGTCCCCTACCTCCACATTTGTAGCACTCTAGGTCTCACGTGCGGTCTGTTCCCACTGGAGGCTATCTAGGCGCGTTGGCGCAGCTAGCGGCGGCTGGCGTCGTGGGCTTTGGCTTGGCGCCTTGGCCCGATGCGGTTGTGACATTGGCATTGGGACGCACATTAGTAGAAGATAATGGACTAGTGTTAGAAGAATACCTGGTTTGGCCACTTTGCCAAGTGTAGCTTTTGAGGCGATTGAGTTGAGCATGGATTTGCATCGCCGTGTATGTTAACGTGTTTAGATCCTTGATGGGCAAAATTTCTAGTTGGTCTCGGATGGGAGCATTCAAGCCGCTCAAGAATTTGGTCCTCAATGTCGAAGGGGCAACACTAATGTTGGCCTTGTAGTACATGTCCTCTAAGGTGGAGAAGAACTCGAGGGGAGTTATGGAGCCTTGGCGAGCCATGGCTATCTCCATACGCATTTGGTTGTGATAATCTAGAGGCACATACTTCTTTGTCATCACGTACACCAATTGATGTCATTCGGTGACGAGAGGGAGGTGGCGTCGGACGCTGTCGTCAACAAATCGATGCCACCACACACGGGCGGCGCCTCAGAAGTGCAAAGTCGCGGCATCGACATGGTCTTCAGGCGACACTCGGTAGTATCTCAAGGTGTACTCAGTGTCCTGCACCCATTCAAGAAAAACAGAAGGGTTGTATTCACCAAAGAAATGTTCTTTCTTTACCTTGACTTCATGTCTTTGGTAGCGAGGTTAGGGCGGCGCTTGCATGGGCGCGTTGTGTGGCGCGGCAGCATAGAGTGGGTTCTCGTAGGCACGCACGCCAGGGGGTGCAACGCGTCCAAGTTGTCGCCTTTCACGAACTGGGTGGGCATCGCCGCGAGCAAACGCGTCCCTGGGCGTGTAGGCGTCGGCGCTGTCGCGGCTGGGCATCGTAGTCGGCTCGTCGAATGTCTCTGGGCATGGTATCGCGGTGCTCGCCGCGAGTGTCACGAGCATCGGCACCTTGGGCTTGCAGGCGCGGTGGGTGAATCCAATCTGATGGGCAATCCTGTAATTCAATAGGATCTCCAAGAGGTGGATGGAAAAAGTGAGGATTGATCATACCTGAATCCTCGATTTCTTCGTCGTCGAACTCATCAAAATCGTCTTGGATGGTGGGCGTTGAGGATCCATAGCCATCGGAGCCGTAGTGAGGCGTTCTTGCACTTTGATGGCGAAGATGGTCTCGAACGTCGTATCCTCTAGGCTGGGTAGTGGGTGTCCTCAGGGCTGCATCATCGCGCCGTTGTGATCGACTGGGTCTTCTCGGCGTCGCAGCGGCTAGCTCGGCTTGGCGAGTTCGGCCTTCGCGTGGCGTTGAGCCTGGCACATGGCGTTGGGTGCGTCTAGATGCATACCTAGCATCAAAATCATATGGTTCAGAAAATTCACCTTGGGAGTCATCGGCGCGGTCGGAGCCGGTGTCGTAGCCAGCGGGTATGGCTCTAGGCACGTAGCAATCCGTGTGAGAAATGTAGCCTTTTTTACTCTCAATGACTCTTTGTATTCTGTTCAGCCACGGTTGGAGGTCGAAGGCATTAACCCCTTCCCCTTGTCCACGCGTGGGTTGCTAGGACCGGCGTCGGTGGCTCTGGGTGCAGCCGGCGCGTCCATGGCGATCACGGGTGTCGGTGTAGGCACGATTTGTGGCGCTCTCTACATGTGAGCCACTTGTTGTTGAAGGGCTTGGATCTCTCTTTGCTCCTCGGACAACGGCAAGATAGGATCTTATGGTGGTGGATCTTGTGGGGGACCCAAAGGCTGTGGTTGTGGGTTGGTGTTGTCGGCGCCTGCGTTGTCTCCACTAGATGTGTTGGCCATCATGCTACCTATAACAATATGGCCAGACATAGGAGTAAAAACGAACAAAAGACACAAAGAACAACAACCAAGAAATCACTACTCAAGTCAACAATGTTCACGAAAGGGGAGGGCTTGTTTGGCTTGCCGTGAGGGCGGCTAAGGCTAGTCACAAGTGTTGGCGTGAGAAGTAAGTCGTCAATCAAACAAACAAGAACAAATGAAACCCTAGACCAAACATAAACAAAGAAATCAAACTAGCAAAAGTTACCTTCTAGGAGGTGAACCTAGACGGCGGAGAGGTGTAGAAGATGAGCCTAGACCGTTGCGAGTGGGTTAGGGTTGCCTTATTTTGGTTTTCCCTAACTTGAGATTATTAATTTTTTTGATAACCGATTGGCTATTTTATTTTATTTTAATTTCCAAATATCTTATCTTTTTGACTTTCGGATATTGGATAAGGAAAGAAAAATAAAAAAAACGGCCTAAGTAACAAGAATGATCACACGTGATCTTAGAGATTGGAGAGAGAAAGAAGATAAGATTTGATGTGTTATCTTATAAGGAAATTCGGCTAACCAACTAAAAAGCAAATCTAGCAAGATATGGAAACTCTATCAACGCAAGAAATAAGGAAACAACTATTCTAGCATGCAAGATATCAAAGTTATCAAACACACCAAAACTTAGGGAGCAAGAAAAAAAAAATTGGCCAAGGAGTTACCTTGTAGAAACCGAAGGACAAGAAAATAAGGAAACTTTTTTTATTATTATTATTATGATGATGCGAAAGCAATGGGTGATGGGTAAGAAAAAAAATTGTGAACAATATAAAAACTTGATTTCGTGACTTACAAGACTGCTGGGCTCTGATGCCAGTTGTTGTGTTCTTGCCTCCGATGATGAGCACACTAGTCAACGGTGACACTTTTGGATCTAGTCTTGGGCGAGAAGTCACAAGCTTTCCTTGTCAAGCTTGCCGTGGAACCCTTGGGTGAAACCCTTGTTGTATTGCATGAAAGGTTGACAAGCGGTGGTGAAGTGAATAGTGAGTTTTGAGGTTATCGGACACGGTGGTGACTGGATGCGAACCCGATGGAGAGTGTCTGGGGGGTATCGGCGGCGGCGACGATGGATGTCATGATGAGTGTCAAGACAGCAAAGGCAGCGGCGATGGTGAAGACGATGGTGGATGCGATGGCGGTGGCGAACGATCGACTGGGTTCGAGTCTGGGTTCGATGGCGACGGCGATAGCGATGGTGATGATGAGTGTCACAAGCGATGGGCTGGCGACGTCGACATCGATGGAGTGGGTCCGATTACGGGTGCGATTACGAAAGTGATTTGATGGATGGCGATGGTGTGATGGTTGGTGATAGATGACTTGAAGTTCAAGTCTTTGCCATAGCGTCGGCGCGGAGTGAAGGGAGATGCGAAGGAAGACTTGCTTGAAGGATTCCAAGTGGTGCCGTAGCATCGGCATCGGGTGAAGGGGATGCGAAGCTAGAGATAGATGACGTCCGATCAAGGGAAGGAGGATAAACACTCGACTTAAGCCTTGATTAAAATTGAACGTAAAGAAATAACAAGACATGAGTTTAACTTAAATACTAGAGGCGAGACTCGGATGGGCCGAGTCGAGCCTAGCGGGCTAGCCCATGCAACATGCAATAGGCACACACCCTAAAAATAGAAAGGCTATAAATGGAAACTACTCAAAACAAGCAAAAATACCAAAAATAAAAATGTCTCAAAAACAATGTCAAAATCCGAGGCAAATAAACCTCTAAGTGTCTAAATCGGTGGCGGCGAGGCATAGGACTCAGACACTGGGAGCGGCGGCGATGTCATGGTGTCTAGGCTCGACAGTGGGCGCATCCGGTACTGATGACGATGGGGCTTTGTCTGCGATGCCGATGGTGGCGAGGACTTGGAGCCTGGGCTCGGTCTCGAGTGCGCCTTGGCCAGCGATGACGCGAGTGACTAGCGAGTGCACGGCGTCGGCGATGGCTTTGGCTCTCGATCTTATGACTGGGCCCTTTGAGCGAAGGCTCATGGCTTTCTCCTCCTCTGTGGCCGTCATGGGAGGCGGGGTCGCATCACAAAGGGACCCTTGCTTGGGCTTGCCTTTCAAGAAGATCAAGAAAATCCTTCTTATAACAAGAATCTAGATAACTTCATTGATGTAAGTTTATCGTAAACTCTATCTTATCTGGACATATCTTGCTTGATTAAATCTTTATCTTGGTATTCACAACCCCCCATCTTGAAGGATCCAGCCGTCCCCAACCTTAGTTAACACTATCTTGTGTTTGACTTCAAGAACTTGCTTGGTTCTTATCTTGAGCTTGCAAGATTACCTCTTGATTGCACTAACCTTAGGGAGCAAACTAAGGTTCTTAGACAAGGAACCATTGGGACACGTTTGACCACAAGAAAAGGAGAAGAGTGTGGCCCAAGGAAAAGGTTCTTTTCCCTTAAAATTTTGTTTTAGATTGCTTTCTTTTAGTTGATAATATGACATGACCCCTAGAAAGAAGCCACTCACCATGGAGGACCTCAAAAGATTGCTTGATCAACACAATAAGGATCTATGGGAAGGCATCAACACTACCATGGCAAGAAGACTAGGCATGATGAATGAAACTTGGACCAAGGATGGGCCGTACTGCAGCCCACTCCATAAGGATGCGTAAGAGGAGGAAAAGAAGGATGACAACCCTTAGGACGAGCCACCAATCTACAATGACTACCCAGAGGAAGATGATGTGAAACCGTCCTTAGAGAGGGAAGTCCTCATGGCTGATGACATGGAGGTCGTGACTAGGCCGAGTGTTAACCACACTTCACTAGCTCTCATGACGGAAGAATACCAGCCGATGGAAATGGAGGTAGCTCGAGATGATGAGTCGCAAGTCCTTGAGGCCGAGACGGACAACACTTCACTCCTTGAGGCCTTGGAGGATAAGAGACCAATCCTTGGTGACGTGGAGGATGATACCCCTTTGGCCACCCGACAAACGTTGATCAAGGAGGATGCTTTGCAGCCTAAGGAGGTTTTTTTGGCTTCTCATGCACCCCAACATCAGACCACCTTAATCACATTAAAAGAAAATGGGAGGGTAGAGGGACTCGAGAGATCTCCGCACTATGTTGCCTTTCCAAGGTGGCGTATGGCAAATCCTATTGAAGAGTTCACTATTGGACCAAGTTTCGTCAACCTTATGGCCACCCCTTGGTTAGACGCGATGCCTACACTTCCTAGATGCCTTCCCTTAAGGTTTTTGGGAAAAGAAGATGTGACGCCACGCCTTGTCAAGGTTCAAACAAATTATTGTCGATGGGGAGCTCGCCACTCAAGGAGCACCTAATGAGTCAACATTTCAGGGAAGAATCCTTCACTCCCTCATGTTTTTAGTTCCCTTGCATGATAAATATTGTATATACATATAGAGGAAGACTTTCATGTTGCATTTGCATCTAGATTTAGACATTCTTACTTGCATCATAGTTTGCATAATAGTTTCCTTTTTAAGGACATATCATATAGGTTGCATCTTGTTCATAGTAATATCTTCATGTTTGAGTATGCTTGTTACGTTGCTAGTAGCATGATTAAGCATATACAAAGGCATAAAAAGAAAAGTGGGCTAGCATGTGCATGCATTTTTGCCTATCATCTAGAACTTGGAAAGAATGAATTTCAAAGTATTAACCAAGAACATGTTCACAAGCCACACGAATTGATCAAGCAGCCCACAAGTGATAAGGGAGTCTTCTTGCCTATTAAATTTGCTATGCGTATTAGCTTTAAGGCGCACTTCCTTAATTGTCATGCTTATGTTGTTTATTTCTTTAGAGTTATGGCTAGTCATTCTCATTCTATTTTTCAAAGTATAGCTCAAGGATATAGGTTGGATATTTTATGGGAGTACCTTCAAGTGTTTAGTTGTGCATGCTAGAAACACACATCAAGTCCACTGGTTCCAAGAAAACATTACTTATGTTGGTGTTCTCTTAGTTGGCTCAGTGGATTTGGTTGATTATTGGATAAGATGTTGTTAGTTAGCATATCTTAGATGTATCCAAAAATCCGGCCCATTGGAGTTACGAGTTGGAAGATCCACATATCACAAAATCAGGGTTTTTTTATTGCTTTCATGCAAGATAAGTTTTTAGACATTTTGAGACTATAAGTAGGGCTTTGGCATTTCATTTTTAGCAAGCTTTGATTAAATTGAATACAAAACAGTTGAGTTTCTCATTTAACTCTGAGCTTCCCGGTCTTTGAGTGATTTGTCTTGGTGAGTCATATCCAAGTCAATTGAACTCGGTTTTGGTGAATCATATCCAAAACTGACGTAAAACCCTAGTTAGTCATATCCTTGGTGTATCGTCGATTGCTGGTTGTGAATCCATTAGTGTGTAATATCTAATAGATCCACTCTGCTTATCCTTTATTTCCTTTGCATTCGAAAACCCAAAACGTCCACAAAAAGATTCGTTTGTTACTTTCTTGTGCCGAAATCAAGAACATCAATAACGTGGCTTGAAGGTGACTTTCCTTGAACTAGAGTACGAATCCTTAGGGGAAAGACATCACCTATATAGAGATGTGTTGCCCGTGTGGAATACAATAAATCCTTACCTTTTTCCTTGAATAGTTTTGCAGCAGAAATGAAGAATGTGTCGCCTCTATGGAAGGGGTGCTTTTATTCCTTCAATTGTTAAGTTGTCTTGGTGACATTGTGACTGATCATTTTCCTTTCTCTAGACAAGTTTAAAGTATGCTTTACTAAAAAAATTGTGTTGTTTTTCTAGTTGGTTTATTCTAGTACTTTGTGAATTTAGGTGAAGAATTTTTACGTTTTTGTAATATTAATATATTGCGTGTTAAAATGTCATATGACATTGGAATTTCATGGCTATTACTTCCTTTTATATGGACTAGTGGATGGTTAATGCGTTGAAAAAAGGCACCATTGTTGTATTTTAATTACACTGTGAAAATATGCAAAAACAAACTGCGCTTTAGAAAAAACTATTATAACTTGGACCTAAAACAATCGGGCTATGTAACATATGTAGAGCATGGCAATATAACCTGGATGTATGAATATCCAGGGTATTAAGTAATTTTTGAATTGTGAGTCTAACGACACTTTTTAACCCAGATCGGTTCAACTTCGGGTTCTAAAGTGTGGTTACTCATATTTAACAACTTTTTAACTCGGACATGCTTTTTATATATGATTCAAAAAGTCTATACTCTTTGCAATCTATAGCCATGTATTTAACTCGGGCATGTCGAAAGGGGTCCGATTTATATACCCTAGTATATATCTTCACTCTGAAGTCGAAACCTATTTTCGTGCCATATCCGGGTCATATGTCGTTTTATGCCCGAGTTTTATACCCTATATAAGCCTATGTAGGATTAATCCTACATATGCTTATTAGTTTTCAAACCATTTGGTATTTTGTATCATGTTAAACTAATGAACCTTTTATTTGTTCTTTATTTGCTACTTGTATGTATTGTCTTTCATTGTACTACTTACAATCAAATTATTATAGTCTATGTGGGATTTGAACTCACATTTGATATATAATAAATACATTGTTCTATCATTGAGATAATAGGCTTATCATTGTCGATTTTAAAACATGTAGCTAACATCAAACTCACTTGAAGGATGTGAATCTTGTGAGAACACTTCTTAAAATGAGAATTGTCTTAAAATGCGAACTGGTGTACAAGTCTGTGCAACAAGGTGGAGACAGTGTACAATGCACTTGTAATCTCATTCACACATATTTGGGTGCACAATTGTGCACTAAGTTGGTGCACAACTGGTCTCCCCCATTGACCCACCGGATCTCCGGTGTTGACCACCGTTGACCGGCGTTAACCAATGTTGACTACCGTTGACCAGCCGTTGACCGGCGTTGGCCCACCGTTGACCGATGTTGAACGACCCTTGACCGGTTAGTGCACTTGCTTGTGCACCATTTTAGATGTGCACCATGTTATGAATACTTGTGCACCATGTTAGAAATAATTATGCACCATTTCAATAAAATACAAGTGTATAATTAAAATATAAGTGAACCATGTCATAAATAAACGTGCACCACGTTACAAGTAATTGTGCACCACAGTTCATGTGTTTCTGCACTGAGAAGGTTCATATGTTTGCGTACTCCATTGTATTTAAAAAATTAGAAGTGCACTACTCAATATAAATTGGGTGCACTATTCAACATATTATGGTGTATTTTTCAACAGACTTTGGTACACAAATCCGTACAACTTGGTGCACAAACATTGTGCATTGCTATTATACTTAGAAAAAAACAAGTTCATTACTCAATAAAATTATGGTGCACAACTTCACATATTTTGGTGCATTTTTCAACAGATATTGGTGCACAAATTCCTACAATTTGGTGCACAAGTGTCACGAGTAGTTTGCATTTCAAAACAAGTTTTCATTTTAAAAACAGTTCTCACCAGATTCGTTTACCTCACTTGAATATCTAAGAGTTTAATTGAGCTAGGTAGAAAAAAAGTGATGTCAAAGTCAAGCAAGGTGTGAAAATACATCATAGACGATATATACCTTCCAACTTTACTTGTTAAACTAAAGCAAGTAAAATCATATAATAAAAGTTCTAAATCCCTAAACATATTGAAGTAAATAATAAAATTTACCTCAAACTCTAGCCTTTTCCCTTGAAATTCTTACTTATTTCCTATCCAGCCAATTCATGAACCTACATGATACAAAGCCAAGACTGAAATTCGATCATAAAGACCATCAACTAAGTGAAATGTAGAAATTTCAACAAATATATACCACTGCTAAAAATCGAACAAAAGAGGAACGAATTTATAAATTTTGATTCTTTGAATTTCTAATCCGGAAAAATAATCTAATACTCTTTAATTCATCACCGAAACTCTACATCTCAGTCACATTCCTATATTTAAAAAACCATAAGTTTTGTAGCCCTAAAATCCATAAGAAGTACCTGAAATCGCAGTCATGTTGTCGCCCTCTCCTTCCAACCAAGCACCTCGTCATCCAGCTACAACCTCCTCTTCCAACACCGGTGTCAGTGTCTTCTCCTTCCAGCACCACTTCCTTTTTCCCTTCTTCCTCTTCCTTCCCTTCTATGTTTATCAAATTGCGTTGTTAAAAACACACCTAAAACCGATTGAATTCAAAAGTGCTTTTTTTTTTATTTCCTTTTTGCTTTGTTCCTTTACTTAACGTTTACTTGACTTTTTTTAACGGTTGGGTATATGATGAAGTTTTATTAAATTTGAGGATTGACTCGCAAAGATGTCCATATGTATGGGAATTTGTGAATTTTACAACTCGAAATTGTTATGTGAAAAATCTGAAATACTCTTTGTTTTTCTAGTTGGACATGTTGAGATTTACACACTATGAACTAATTATACGTGGCCTAACAAACTTTGACGTATTAATGTTTTTTTTATAACAGGGAAACATTAGAACCCATCCAAAGAGGAAGGCAGTCTTCAATCATCCCAATAGATGATCTTTACAAACTTTATATCAAAACTAACAGAAGAAAAGTTCATACTTATGAACTTATGATCTAGTGGAAAGCAAGTATCGGGTAGAGCGGGCTGAAGAAGACGGTGAGATGAATTGCTGAAATTTATGAAGAGTAGAAGTAGGAATGGGATGGGTGGAAATAAAATCAGTGGCACAGTTGGCCTCGCGGAAGCAATGATGTACCTGAAAAGCAACAAAAGATGAAAGCAGCGAAGTAATGTCCGTATTAATTGAATGAATTTTCCAAGGAAATTTCCAGATTTCTCTAATAACAACTAGATTATCGCCTTCTATAATTAAGTATTTTATATGAAGCTTAGCAGCTTGTTGAATACCCGAAAGTGTTGCTAACGCCTCACTGCGCAGAACAGAAGTAGATGGAAGATGTTCACGGTGGAAGGAAAGAACATCACTGTTATGGTCTTGTAATAGGTACCCAAAATGTGTGGTGTCATCATTTTTCCTAGATCCATCAAAATTTAATCTGATCCAATCAACATGAGGTTTCTTCCAAGTACGGTTGGAAGAACGAAAACGGTTTCGCTTTATAGGTGGCATGTTTGTTGTGAATGTTAATGTCATCAAATCTTGAAATTGACGAAAGGCTTGATCTGATGAACAAGATTATTATGCATTATTATGTTGTCTAAAAATGAGTGAATTTTGATGATTCCAGATAGTCCACTAGAGAAAGAGCAATGGTATAGGTTGTGAATTGGACTGTCTGAAATACTCAAAGTTGTAGTCAAAATCTGATTTGAATTGAAGGGAGAATGAAAGATTTAGTTTAGTTTCTAACTTGGATATCATAGAATGTGTAAAGGGGCAAGTACTGAAGAAAAGATGATTGAGATCTTCGTCAGTTGAGTTGTAGAGAGTACAAATAGAAGGAACGGTGGAAAAATGTCGATTTAAACGTTCTGTAGTTGGGAGAACATCTACCATCACTTTCCAAAGAAAATTCTGAATCTTTGGAGGGATCTTAGTTTCCAAATCCAGAAAAACGAGTGGATTTGGGGATGGATTGTAACATTATGATTAATCTTATGTGTAGAGCATACAATAAATTTGTTGTCAGAAGTAAGTTTCCAGATAAGGCGGTCCTCATAAGGTGTTGATGGAATGTGTACACCTAAATTTTTTGTGATAATATGTGCGGGTAACAATGTTTGGAGGTATTGTATATCCCATTCATTGTTAGGGGTAATGAAGGATGAAATAGTAATAAGTGGATATGTGCTATTGTTGACGTAAGGAAAGAGGTCACATTCAGGTATCCACGAGTTAGATCTGACTTTTGTTGTTTTACCATTTCCAATTTCCTAACCATGGTAGAAAGTCAAACTTGATCCAAGCTTAAATGCCTTAAAACTGACAATGGTCTTGAGTTTTGCAATAATGCCTTTAACTTGTACTGCCAATAACATGTCATAAAAAAGGCATCTAATAGTGCCTGGCACCCCTCAGCAGAATGGCACTATTGAGAGGATGAATAGGACACTGTTAGAAAATGCCAAAAGCATGCTTATTAGTGCAGGAATGAGACCATCAATGTAGGGAGAGGCAGTAGTGACAATTGCCTACCTTATAAATCAATCTCCTTCCTCTGTTGTGAAATTTAAAACTCCACGAGAGTTGTGGACAGGAAAAAAGGCAAACATAGAACACTTGAGGCCCTTTGGCTGCACAACTTACTCCCAAATTTCACAGGGAAAGCTGCAATCTAGGGTCCAAAAGTGTGTAATGTTAGGCTATCCAAAAGATGTAAAAGGATATAAATTACTACTTCTGCAGCCTCATGGCTACAAAGTAATAACATCAAGAGATGTGACCTTCAATGAAAAATAATTTCATTTCAAAGATAAGCTAAATGTTTCAAATGAGAGTACAAGTACCCATGAAGACAGAAGTGGCACATATGTTCCTCTAGGACAGTTCTATGTTGCCTAACCACCACCAAAACAACTTTGAAGAAGAGTTTGACATTGAGTACTCTTCTGCTGGAAACTTTATTGGTTCAAAAGAGGCCACTGAAGAGGGACAAAACACAACAACACAAGAAAGCCATGAACAAGAACTCACTAATGCTGGTTTGCAACCTCACCAATTAGGTGGGGGAGTAAGTGAACCTTCTAACTCTGCAACTAGATCTCCTAATATGCATGATAATGTCTCTCATGATTATAAAATGCATGATCTAGCTAACTATCAATTAGCTAGAGACAGAGAACCTAGGATAAGGATCCCTAATAGAAAGTTCACTGCTAATATTGTTGAGTTTGCCTTTCTTGTTGCTGACATGGTTGCCTCCTTCACTCCTGAAACCTATGAACATGCTATATATTACTCTAAGGCTAATGAATGGCTTAAGGCTATGCATGAAGAAATACAGTCTATGCATGTAAACAATACTTGGACTTTGGTCCCTAAACCTAATAAAGCTAGGCTTGTAGGTAAGGGTTTTACCCAGAAAGAGGGGGTTGGTTACAATGACATTTTTGCTCCAGTTGTAAAGTATAAAACCACGTGTCTTCTTCTTGCTATGACCTCTATTTTTTATTGGGAATTAGAACAGATGGGTGTAAAAATACCCTTCTTGCATGGTGACTTGAATGAAACCATATTCATGAGACAACCTAAAGGCTTTATTGATAAATTCAAACTTGAGCATGCTTGTTTGTTAAAGAAGTCCATTTATGTACTAAAATAGTCTCCTAGGCAATGGAATATCAAGTTTGATAACTGCATGAGATCTCTTGGCTTCATAAGAAGCAAATATGATACTTGTCTCTATTTTAAGAATGTGAAAACTAAGACTCCTTTGTATTTTCTTTTATATGTGGATGATATCCTTCTAATAAGTAGCTCTAAAGTTGTTATCTCTGGTGTTAAGAATGATCTTAAGAAACACTTTGATATGAAGGATTTAGGTCCTGCACAGAAAATTTTAGGGGTAAAGATCATAAGAGATAGAGATAAGAAATCTATGAGACTCTCACAAGTTGATTATACGCATAAGGTGATAGTTAGGTTTGCAATATTGAAATCTAAACCTGCACCTATCCCTTTAGGAGGGCATTTTGAGCTCTCAAAATCCATGTGCCCCACTTCTGCTGCTAACATTGATAATATGAAAAATGTGCCCTATGCTGTTGTTGTGGGTTCAGTTATGTATTCTATGCTTTGCACTATGCTTGACCTAGCACATGCTATATGTAACACCCCCGACTTATGTCGGTCGTGTCACACGCCAGTGACCTCAGACGTTACTGTCCAAAGTCACCCTAGGCTTTAATCGGAATAATTAAGCTTAAATAAGTATATTAAATAACGAAAGATTAAACAGCGGAAGACATATTTAAATAAAACTCAACCTTTTATAAACAGACTTCTCATAAAATGAGAAGTGACAATTTTACAACATAGTGAAATTATAGCGGAAGACTTATTACATGACTAAGTTATAAAAATATATATATTAAAGTAATACTAACAACCTTAAAACACTATCACTTAAATCCTCAACTGCAAGCCTCTTTTTTGATTGATTACTTCAAGTATTCGGGGACTAACCACTGATGTGCCGTATAAGACGGATGACATCAGCCAACCATGCAAGGAATAAAACCTGGTTAGTTAGTCTAATGAAAGACTATGTAAGGGTGAAAACAGAATGGTTCTAGTGATCGTAATGGTTTACTATCATTGTCCCTCGAATAATAACCGAAGGAACGATACATAACCCATAACTTTCACGGAATGATTAAAGTTTAGACATGCACTGGAAAGAAGACTCCAAAGGAATTGAGTCTTATGGGAAAGTATGACAAATGTTTGGGAACATTATAGTTTTCACACAAGCGTTTAAGAACGACTTGATCATTTGGGTCAACAACCAACCTCACCGCACAATGCGACTCCAGATTGGAAAGAAGACTTACTCTAACCGAAGTCCGGGCGGTTTCCACGTTGTACTCCTCGCCCGAGGGTATATTAATTATGTGCATAACCGCACTTATCTTCTTTAATTACAAACGTATATTCACGTTAAGGTTTTAATATGATCTCGAGTGACAACGAGAATAACACAGGGTGACATACGCCAACCCAATGGCACTAGCACGGTGCATAACGCCTCTTATCCTTAACGGGTGGATAAGAAGTAAGGATCATGACCTTAAAAGTATTAGAGAATTATTTCGACTAATACCGAGTTATAAAGAAACGACTAATCCTCATCCGGAATTAGCGTTCCTACGAATACTCGTACTAATCTAGCATTTAAGTTTACATTTAAATCCACGACAAAACCATTACAGTAATAATAGGTATAATAGCATTGTTTCTAGCAATATATACAACCTATTATAAAGTCATATTTTAATCATATCATTTATAAAATTTGTTCCCAAACGAAAACCACATTTCAGTCCAATTTAATTAACAATCAAGTAATTGATAATTAAAGGAAATATGGAATGATAAGCAAGAGCGAACCACCAGTTGCCTTAATCTAGACGAATTGATAATGTCGGGTTCCGGGATCTGGAAACTGGAATCTGAATACGGATTCCAACGACGACGTTGAGATAAAAAGGCGGAACCCTAAGTTAGATTCGATACAAACGAATAAACTATACGAACAAAGGAATCGAAAGGAAACGAGGGCCAAAGCCGTGACCGGGTTCGTCCAAGCCACGATCACGCTTGCTAGAGCAAGCCGCGGTCGCGGAATTCTGGGCAGAGCCGCGGTCGCGGAAATCATCCCCGCGGTCGCGGATCTCCCTTTCGACGACGGCTCCAACTTCGGCTTCGAAACTTACCGACGATGAATACGGGAACTTCTTGATTCAAACGAGGGCTCACTACGACCACCACCACCTCTAATCTTCCAAGGACTCCCGACGACCTCCAACGATTCCGGCGATGGCTGCGAATTCCGGCGAACACACAAACGCGAGAGAGAGAGAGAGAGAGATGGATTGAGTGATGTGGATGAAGTTGAGGTCTGACCACGACCTCCTTATATAGGGGAAGGGGAGCTCAACGCCGGCATGCAAATCGCTACAAGTTCCTTCAACGGAGAACGTTTCAAAATGTGGGAAAATCGAACCGGCGAAGCTCGGATAAGAACGAAGAAGACGATGCACGGCTTTCCGCGATCGCGGAAACTCTTCCGCGGTCGCGGAAATGCCGCGAACGCGCCCTAAGGCCTCTGATCGCGGGTTCTCTCACGGACTTGTGCCAGAATGTACTTTTAGTACCCCAAAAAATACTCTAAGACCCATAATGCATTAAACGTAAATCACTACGTTCAAAAGATCATTACAGAGATTCCGAATACGCCAAACACGTCTTGCTTACAGAATGAGGGTTGGGCAAATTACCCAAATACCCTTACTGAAATTGAGGGGTATTATATCACTACCCCCTTAAAAGAAGTTTCGACCCCGAAACTGGGCTGAACAACTCGGAGATGCGACCTTATACTAAGTTACCCAACCTTATAAGTTTAACCATGCCTAACCCATTTAACACCTTGTAAATTGGTTCAAGCATTTCTAAGTTAAAATTTATAAGTTGGTTCAAATTACAATTAACGTAAGGTTAACCATAATTTAGACCCTTCACAACCTAAGAGAATTCTATAGCTTGCTTACACCAGACATACATTCTATCATATTACCCATATGGTAACATGAGGCTTATTGTGGTCAAGTAAAAGAGTTGGGACGAAAGAGTTCTGCTATTGTGGATCTGGTAGAAGTTCTTCAGAAGGAGTGGAAAGATGCAATCGGTGTTCATCAGGCCACGGGCCAAAATATAGGAAATGTCGACAAAGATGCTGAAGAGGAGGCCACTGCTCTGCCATAGGAACGCTTGGTCTGGTTTCCAGTGCTGTAACCTCACAGCGTGCTAGTACTTTCCCCTAGGATCCTACTTCACTCTTCTATCCCCATGTCGTCTTTCCTAACGATTGCTTTTACTGTTGTTTGTGTCGACTGTTGTTAAGTTGTTCGTTTGTGTTGTTTTATGGTGTGTCTTACCCGTCTATGAACAATGATCAGTTTTTCAGCTTTAATGACTATCTTTTGGTTTCGTTCCAATGATCAATTTGTCTTTGCCCTAAGTTTACATTATGCTTCTGTTATGGGTTTGATGCAACTGTGCATTCACTTGGATATCATATTCTCAACTTGTTAACTTATCTTTTCGATGATGTCAAAAGGGGGAAGAAGGATAGGAACCTTGAACTTTGGAAACTGTTGGACTAATAGAAACTCTGAACTAGTTCTACTTCTAAGGGGGAATTCGAATAAACTCGTTCATTTGCTTAGGGGGAATTTGCAACCATTTGAATGTTCTCGCATTAGTTTATAATGTTGTAAATCCCTTAAACTCAATATGGTCTCATGAAATTCAAGTCCTATTATGTTGCCAGGTTCCTTGTATTTGTCATCATCAAAAAGGGGGAAATTATTAGGAAACGGAACTCTGGTACTTCAGTTCCCCTGAGAGTTCTTTTCCTCAGTTTCTCTACTTGTGAAGATGACAAATATTATGATACTAATGTTTTATCTCAAAGATGTATTTTAAGGAACCACATGAATACACCGAAGGCAAGAAAACCAAACAGGACAAAGAGAACCAAAGGAACAAGACAGAAGAAGGAACCCAGATGTGCCCAGTAACGTAGCATGCGACATTGCGATTCCCGAGAAATCTGGGGACACACAACCTCGGACAAAAGTTGTTGAAAACGACTTGTACGAAGCTTCCAAAGGTCTGCCAATGTCCAGAACAAAACAACAAGATACCCAGAAATGCTGAACCTCGGACAAAGAAGGTGAAAGCGACAGGACATAGAGATGTCATTGTCCAGAAGACAGTTCCCAAGCGCCCAGCTTGTTCAACCTTGGACGAAAGCATTTGGACAATGACATAGCAAGACTCGTCTGAGGTAGTTGACCAACCAAGAGAGATTCTGAGCTGCCTAGGTTGTTTGCACATGCCAAGAACAACGTGGACCAAGGAGAACCACTGATCCTAGGGCAAGCTCAATCTGTGGGAACCCAGAGAGGATTAAGTTGCGAAGAATCCTCTATAAAAGGAAGACTAACTCAAGAGTTATCTTGAAGCACTGAAATACGAATCACACTCATTAGCAAATATCAAGTGTGAACCTTCAAACAAGATCATCAAAGCAAACCGAGATCAAGAGGAACCAGTCAAGGAAGAGAAGAGCTGAGTGCTAAGTTCCTGTGACTGTAAGTGATAGTTCCTAGGTGCGAAGGTCTGTTTCTTGGATTAATTATTGATTGTGTTAAGTTATCTAGGATTGCCTAACTGTGTGTAAGGCAAAGAAACTGTGTGTTTGTTCCTAGGATAAGTTGTAACCAAAAGAGATAAGAAATCAAGAAGTAGACCTTGAAATCCTTTCGAAAGAAAGGTAGTGGTTTTTATCCTGGATTGCTAGTTGGCAATCAAAGGTTTCCATTATAAGGAACTTGTCATTTGTTTGATTGTTTATTTCCGCTGCGAAGGGAACTTAGAATCCATATTCTGAGTTCCTTAAGTTATTATCTAACAATCACGATCCTACACTATTGTTGTGTGGATCTTTGTTAAGTGGCGCTTTTTCCCTTATTATTCTCAACTGTTATTTGCAAACTTGTTTACTTGCTTACTTGTTACTTTGTTTCGAGATTTCTACAACCCCTCCCCCCCCCCCCTAGTTCCTAGTTGGTGACGTGAATTACAAGAATAGATAACCTGACTCCCTGTAGGATCGACCCTGACTTGCTTGCTATACTCTATAGTAGGTACTTTAGGATTTATTTGATAGGCATACGACTTTTAGCTCTGTCAGGAGTCGACCTTAATGAAGTTTCCAAGTCCCTGGTTTCCAAGAACACTCCAGGCATCCAATCTCTTCCCTTGACTCAAGTAATAGGGAAACTGGAGGTTGAAGAAGGAGAGCATACCAAAGCCAATACCGACAAGAAACTGGAGAAAAGAATTGCTCTCAAGATCTCCAAAGCCTTCTCAAGGCTTGAAATGGAGTAAGAGAACTCAAACCTAGAAGAAGAGGAGGACGAACTAACAGCCCTCTTCACAAAGAACATCAAAAAATTCTTTGTGAAGGGAAGGTTCCAAAAGGGTAGTTCCTCCCACAATGGACCAAGAAGAGATCTCAAGGAAGTCTCCTGTTACGAGTGTAAAGAAAAGGGACACTACGCTAAGAACTGTCCTAACAAGGAAGATTCCAAGGAAGATGAAAGACCTCAGAGAAAGAAGGCTCTCGTAGCCTCATGGGGAGAAGACTCAGATGAAGAATTGGATCTGAGTGGTTTCTCTAGAAGAAGATGTCTCATGGCAAAAGGAGATTCAAGCGACTCAGAAGACCTTGAGGTAACTTCTGACGATTTCCTAAAAACTCTAGTTGATTGTGATAAGAAACAACTTCTTAAGATCATAAAGAAACTAGGAAAGGAAACCAGTTCCCTTCAACAAAAACTTGATGATTGTGAAGATGAAATTGCTTGTTTGACTGTTGAGAATTCTGTTTGGAGTAAGAAACTTGATGAAAATGAGAAAGATCTAGCTGAAACCCATTCCAAACTCATTGATATTAGAAATGTGCATGCTAGTCACCTTAAAATCTGCAAATCTTGTGATGAAACTAGCATAGATTCTGTCAAAGTTTCCTTGCATGATAACCTACCTGGAAATGACATGTTTCAATCTATAATTGATAGGTTAGACATTCTCACTGACTCCATAAATGAAAAAACGATAAATCAAACTATTTTTGTGAGACAACGTCATGGAATAGGATATGTCAATAACAAAGGGAACAATGATGCTGAAAATGAAAAAGCTAGGCGAGAACTTGTTTAGATGAATGAGAACCTCAGTATTGCTCTTGCCACTTCTCGTGATAGGAATCAATTCCTATTAGAGAAGATCATGGTTCTTGAGAACAAGGCTGAGAATGCCAAACGTCTTAATGAAAGCTCTCAAAGTCCTAAGAGGGAACCTAAGGGAAAATAAAAGATGGTTCCTGAAGACCAATGGTTCACTAATTCATTTGCTCACAAAAGGTATGTTGATATGGCTCATAGTAAGGTTAGAAACAATGTTGATTTTAACAAAAGAAAAACTGAAAAACCTTTTAGGCCAGGAAAAGGAAAGTATGGACATGTTGTTTACAATCGCTTATGCTATTACTGTGGTAAAAATGGTCATTACAACACTGATTGTCCTAAGAAAAGGAACTTTGAAAATGAGAAAAGAGCTTATTACCATGAAAGGAACCAGTTCCCTGGTCATTCACAGACTCACAATGCTAATCCCCCCAGTAAAGCCAAGCTTCACTGGGTTTAAAAGTCTTAGTTCCCTTGTGTGCAGAAAGAAGAGAGGCAACCTCGACTATGGTACATTGACAGTGGTTGCTCATGCCATATGACCGGAAGAAGAAATCAAATGACCTCTCTTCAACCCATCTGATAAGCACTACTTTGTAGGGCTTAACTAAGAGTTATTAGAGGGTTTTATTGGTGCCATTCGGGTAGATTTAGACACATTCTCGTGCATGGCGTTTGGGGCGAAGTCTGGTGTTTTTGGAGGTGTTTGAGCTATTTTGGATATCATAGGAGACACTGAGGAAGGAAGCCACCAAAAGAAGACGCCAAGGAAGTGAAGACGAGAGGTTAGGAGGCGAAGCCAAGGAGTGAAGGCCGAGCTATAACCGCGACCGCGGGCAAGGGTGCCGCGATCGCGGTTCCTTGGGCAAGTCGAGAGTTTTCCGCAGGCGTAGAGGAATGTGAAGAGCGCGGAGCCACAAGAGGCCGTGATCGCGGTAAATGGGCCGCGATCGTGGGTCGTCGACGCTGGAAGTTCTGACTTTTCCCGAGTCTATCTTTTCTAATTTCTTTTCTTATTTTTCCATTTTATTTCGTTTCTTTTCTTATTGGGCTAGGTCATTTGTTAGAGGCCCTATATATACTCTCTTTAGCATTAGGTTTAAAAGAAGAGGATTTTCCAAGTTCTAGTTTTTGGCAATTTCAATTCATCGTTGCCACTTTTCATACCTTTGGAGTTCATCATGTTTATGAGGAGCTAAGTCTCTTTTGCTTAGTCCGGTAATGGAAGCATAAGTTTATTCATCTGGTTGTGAGGTTTTGTTCCTATCTATCTTATCCTATTGAGTTATATCTTTTCTCTTGAGCAAATTCTTATTTGGATGTTTGTTGGTTTATCTAGATTGATCACCTAGGTTTATTGCTTTCATTCATATTGCTAATACTAGGGAACTGTTGGGCTAACGCTCTAGTTCGAGTAGCGAGCATAGATTCTTATCTGCCACTGTGGAATTTATCTATGTAGGGAATTGATTACATGTTGAATGCTTCTGGTTGAGGTGTTATGTGTATCCTGGTTAATTATTATGTTCATTGTTGCCTTTGGGTTGAATCACTAGTGGTGCTAGGGTTATTCATTGGTAAGGGTTCTTAGGGATGGTTTCCCTATTAATCTACACAAGATCAGGACAGGAATAACCGAATAGGAAGATAGGGCATAATCAAGGAACAACCTTTGAATGACTTATGTAGACATTACTTGGCTAAGTGTTTTCTCTCTTTGATATTTTCATCATATACTTTGCTGTGTTTGACTTAATTGTGACCAACCAACCTACAACTCCCCCTTCTTGTTACTATTGCATGCGAACAACACATAAATTAATCATTTCCTCTCTGTGGATTCGACCCCTGCTTACCCTAACTACTTGTTTAGGTTTTGCTAGGATTTTATTTGATTGATTAGGTGATACGACTTAAGCCTGCTATCAAATTGGCGCCGTTGCCGAGGAGGCAAGCGTTGATTTTTCTATGTGTTGTGTTCCTTTGGTGTGGACCTATCTTATAGTCCACACCCGTACTACTAATTCCCCTCTACTTGGTTTTAATTCAGAGATTGAGAGAGCCCTTTCCCTGGGTCGCAGAATAAATCGTGCTTTGGTTTTTGATAATCCTGTGTTCGAGATGGCTGACGCAGAGCAGACGTTGAGACAGTTGACCGCCCCTAACATGCAGCAGCAACCGCTAGCTGTGCAGTTTCCTGAGTTGGGCGAGGGCGTAAATTTCGAGCTGAAGTATGGGTTGATCCACTTACTCCTCCACTTCCATGGGATGAGTGGTGAAGACCCCAACAAGCATCTTGCTGAGTTCCATTCGGTGTGTAGCAGTATGAAGCCGAAGAACGTGACGGAGGACCAGATCAAGCTGAGGGCCTTTCCTTTTTCACTGAAGGATACGGCCAATGACTGGTTCTACTATCTCACTCCAGGGAGCATTGACACTTGGGTCAAGATGAAGAAAGCCTTCCTGGAGAAGTACTTCTCAGCTACCAAACTGAACAGCAGTCTGGTGAATCACTCTATGAGTATTATGAGCGGTTCAAGAAGATGATATCTAGTTACCCCTTCCACGGCTATTCTGAGCAGGACCTCATACTTTATTTGTACGGTGGTCTTCTTGATGAAGAGAGAAGGATGGTGAACGCTGCTTGTGGGGGGAACATCCTCAACAAGACTCATGCTGCAGCTTTTGAGATTTTTTTTGAGCTTTCTGAAGGGTCCAGGCAATTCAGTAAAAGGGCGGGCATCCAATCTGTGAGAGCTGTAGAATCTCAGCCTAATTCTACTCTTCTTGCTGAAATGGCTGAGATGAAGGAGATGATGAGGAGATGTATGATGAGAGGTGGCTTGCAGCAAGTCAAATCATGTGGGTTATGCTATGAAACGATGCATCCAACTGATGTATGCCCTACCCTACAAGAACCAATTGCTGAGGTGAACGCCATTGGCGAATATGGCCCTCAAAGGCCAAAATATGACCCGTACTCCAGCACCTACAATCCAGGGTGGAGAGATCACCCAAATCTGAGATACGGGAACCAGCAGAACACTCATCAAGGGCATGAGACCCAGGATTTTCAGCAGTACCCCCAGCGGCAGTTTCAAGGAGGCCAAGCAGATCAAAGACCACAAGAACGGGGAGCTGCCCGCATCACCAATCTTGAGGACCAGGTCAACACACTGGCATAGCATATGAATACGTTGGCGCAAACCGTGGGAACCATGCATCAAAACATGGTTCAGTTTCAACACGAGACCACGTCCAGCATACAGAACCTAGAGAAGCAGGTGGGGCAGATCTCCTAGACAATTAGCAAGCTTGAAGCTAGAGTGTCACGAGCACTCCCATCTCAAACTGAGATAAATCCTAGGCAAAACGTCTACTCCATGACGTCAAGGCCCAGATGGGAGCTTGAAGAAGAAAAGATGGGAGCCAAGAAGTACGAGAACGAACCGCGACCGCGAGCAATTTACCGCGATCGCGGGTTTGTTGAGCAAGAGAATGGGGAAGATGCGCCGATTACGCGCGATCGCGGGCAGGATAGCCGCGACCGCGGGGACCCAGTGCAAGAACCGCGATCGCGGGGTGAAAACCGCAATCAAATTTTGGAAAACGGGCCGTCTCCACTTACTTTCATGACAAGGTATGTCTACCCGGAGGGATATTTTGACATCCCAGTGCCATTCCTTGCAGCACTAGAAGATGACGAACCCATTGAGGGGCTGAAGGGAATGTTCGAGACATTCAGGAATTACAAGGTGACCCCCCAATTGAGCAAAACGATGCCTCGCTTTACAAACTTCTTGAGGGAGCTATACAAGCTCAAGAAGGAGAAAAAGGAGCGGTCAAAGAAAAAGGTGAAAGTCAAGAAGGATGTCTCGGCTGTGATGCAAAAGAAGATCCCGAAAAAGTGTGAAGATCCCGGAATGTTTAGCGTACCCTACAAGATTGGGAAAACCGAGTTCAGCGAGACATTGCTGGATTTGGGAGCTTCCATCAATGTCCTACCACTGTCCATCTACAACACCCTCAATGTCGGACCACTAGAAAGCACAGAGTTTGTCATCCAACTGGCTGATAACTCCGTCATCATTCCAGAGGGCATTGTGAAGGACGTTTTGGTGAGCGTCGACACCCTCGTCTTCCCTGCGGATTTCTTTGTCATGAACACAGGGAAACGAGGAGGACGAGTAATGCTAGGGAGGCCTTTCATGAAGACCTCCAACACAAATATCGACGTGGGCACAGGTACGGTAAGCATGGAGTTTAACCGGAGGAAGGTAGAGCACAAGCTGGAGACCATTCTGGAGCATCCCCCATGTAGGATCGTGATTGTTAGATTAATAATCAGGGAACTGAGAACACAGTTTACAGTTCCCTTAGCAGCGGAAATAAACAATTAACTAAATGAACAAGTTTCTTATAGTGGAAACCTTCGATTGCCAACTAGCAATCTAGGATAAAAACCACTACCTTTCTTTGAAAGGATTTTAAAGTCTACTTCTTGATTTCTTATCTCTTTTGGTTACAGCTTATCCTAGGAACGAACACACAGTTCCTTTGCCTTACACACAGTTAGACAATCCTAGATAACTTAACACAATCAATAATCAATCCAAGAAATAGACTTTTCGCACCTAGGAACTATCACTTACAGTCACAGGAACTTAGCACTCAGCTCTTCTTCCTTGACTGGTTCCTCTTGATCTTGGTTTGCTTTGATGATCTTGTTTGAAGCTTCACACTTTGATGTTTGCTATGAAGTGTGTTTCTATTGTGAATGCTTGAAGATAACCCTTGGGTTAGTCTTCCTTTTATAGAGGATTCTTCGCAGCTCGATCCTCTCTTGGTTCCCACGGATTGAGCTTGCCCTAGGATTGGTGGTTCTCCTTGATCCACGTTATTCTTGGCATGTGCAAACAACCTAGGCAGCTCAGAATCTCTCTTGGTTGGTCAACTACCTCAGACGAGCCTTGTGGTGTCGTTGTCAAAACGCTTTCGTCCGAGGTTGAGTAAGCTGGCCGCTTGGGAACCGTCTGCTGGACAACGACGTCTTCATGTGCTGTCGCTTTCATCGTCTCTGTCCGAGGTAGAGGTTCTCTAGGCATCTTGTTCTTTAGCTCTTGGACCTTGGCAGACTTTTGGAAGCTTAAGACAAGTCGTTTTCGACACCTTTTGTCTGAGGTTGTGTGTTCCCAGATTTCTCGGGAATTGCAATGTCGCAAGCTCCATTTCTGGGCACACCTGGGTTCCTCTAGATTCCTTCAGCTGTCTTGTTCCTTTGGTTCCCTTGTTCTGTTTGGCTTTCCTGCCTTCGGTATATTCCTGTGGTTCCTTAAAACACATCTTTGAGATAAAACATTAGTATCATAATATTTGTCATCTTCAAAAGTAGAGAAACTGAGGAAAGGAACTCTCAGGGGAACCGAAGTTCCAGAGTTCCGTTTCCTAACAATTTCCCCCTTTTTGATGATGACAAATATAAGGAACCTGGCAACATAATAGGGACATGAAATTCATGAGACCATATTGAGATAACGGGATTTACAACATTACAGATTAGTGATAGAACATTCAATGGTTGCAAATTCCCCCTAAGCACGTGAACAAGTTTATTTCAAATCCCCCCTTAGAAATAGAACTAGTTCAGAGTTCCTATTAATTCAGTAGTCTCCAAAGTTCAAGGTTCCTATCCTTTTCTTCCCCCTTTTGACATCATCGAAAAGATTAAGTATGAGTTAAGAACAGGATATCGGAGTGAATATGCGATTGCAGCAAGCCCATAAAATGTCATAATGAAAACTTAAGGCGAAGACAAATGAGCATGGGAACGAAACTGAAGATAATCATTAAAAACTTCACTTATCATTGATCAAACACACAAAATACCACAAGCAAACAACAAACAACCGACAATACAGACAACAAATAGCAAGGAAAACAACAAAAGCAATCTGAAGAAAGACAACAAAAGGGATAGAAGAGGGGAGTAGGATCCTAAGGGAAACTACTAGCTCGTTGTGGCGTTGCAGTACTGGGAACCTAGAATAAGCGTTCCTATGGCGTAGTAGCGGCCTCTTCTTCTGCATCCTTGTCATCGGTTCCTACATTTTGGCCCGCGGCCTGATGAGCACTGATTGCACCTTGCCAATCTTTCTGCAGAATGTCCACCAGACTCTCGACAGCAGAACTGATACGCCCCAACTCTCTTACTTGATCATGGATGGCGACCGTGTTGGCAGTCGAGCCTTCCAAGATAGCTTTTTCAATACGATCCAACGCAAGGAGGATCGCAGAGGAGTCTGAAGAGGGGGGTTGCTGAGGGTGGAAACTGGAACGGCCCTGGGAACCCGCCTTTTCCTTAGGCGGGATTTCTTCTGTTTCAGCAGGGTTGGGTTGTTGTTCCTTAGATTTCAGCTTCCGAACTGTGTGCAACGTAAGACATTTGCTGTAGGCAGTCTCGAGGAAGTCTTCTGGGTACTGATTGAGGTTGGAGAGTAGCCTTTTGATGATGTGAGGGAAGGGTAAAGCATGGGAGTCATGAGATGCACAGAATTGCATGTGAGCCAGCACAATACGGGGAAGATCCAACTGAACGCCGGAAAGCACTTTGTCCATGTAGATGGCGTCGGTGATGAGGACTTTGTTCCTGTGCTCTTGCCTGGGAACCAAGTTGCGAGTGATCCAAAAATGCAGTAGCCGGTTTGCAATGGAGAGATCCTTCGTCTCCAAAGATGAGGGGGATGCGCCATCATAAATTTTCTTGACGATTGCTCCTTTGGACTTGAAGCCCTTTCCCTTGGGCCATCCCTTCTTCTGAGGTAGAATGCCAAACCCAGATCTCGACTCAATCCCTAGAGCAGACGCGATTAGATTGGCGGACATGGGAAAGTTGGTTCCCTTCCATATGAGAATGGCGTCGTGACAGGGGGAGTTCTCCTTCTGAGGTACAAACTCCATGGACTGGTAAAACATCCGGACAACCTCATCGGAAGCAGAGAAGGGCTCGCACAGCATCTCGTCCCACCCTCGGAACTGCAACAGAGAGTGGAACTCATCCAAAGCTTCTCCATAGAGTTCCTCATCCTCTTCTTCTAACGCCTGGATCCAGAATTCTCTGCCGATAATGAGAGGTTTTAGGATCTTCCTTTTGGAGAAGGAAGAGGAGACATAGAGGGTGATGGTTTTGGCCCTTTTTGTGGATTTGGTTTCATAGGGAACAATGGCTTGGGAGCTTCTCTTCCTCTGTTGCATTCTTGTGGCGACAGAGGGGCCTGGGTTGGAAGTTTTGGATTTGAGGCTGATTGGGGAAGGCTCGGGGATAGGGATCACTTGAAGGGATTTATCCGGAGAGGAATCATGCGACCCGCCTTCAGAAACTGATTTTGTGACTGATTCTGAAGCCAAAGTGATGGCTTGCTTCACTTATTTGGGCATGGTTGGTTCCTCTTCCACCTTTTCCTTAGCCTTTGGTGGTTCCTCAAGCTTCTCTTCTGGTTTCTCTGCCGGTTTCGCCACAGGGTTCTCTTTGGTGAGGGATTTTTGAGAGGTGGAGGAAGAAACAGGCTTGGAGGAGGAGGCTTTAGCCTTCTTTTCGCGAAAGGCTTGAAGAAAAGCAGCCTCTTCTTCATCCATAACAACGAGTGGGTTAGGGTTGGCCATTTGAGAGGAGCTAAGAGGATTGCTCTTTAAGGGCACTGAAGATCTGGGATGGCCAAGAGCTGAGGTGACCGTTGAAGCAAATCCAGCCGTTGAGAAGATCAAGGCAAATCCGAAGCATTGAAGAGAGTTGCAGCTTTTTTTGGAACGGCTAATTTAAATTCAAAATATGACCCATTCCGAGAAGAGGGAGGTATGCCACTGATGAGACATGCCTTATCCCTGCCAATATGCCATAAATAGCGTCTGGGAGAGCCAAGCGAGCCATTGGAGAGACGCGATGTTCTGGTTCCTTTCTGGCGACATTTTCAGCGAGCTAGAGGAATGTATGGGAACCTTTGGTGTGGGTGGAGACAAAGGAACCAAAAACAGTACGTTCCCATACAAGGAATCAGGGTAGGCTTTTTATCGCATTGCACAATAATTCTCAGAGAAGGTTTAGAGATGGATCATAGAGAATTAAATTGAGCAAGAAGGCAAGGGTAGGTCTTAGTACACAATCATCATTTCAGCTTGTAATGTTGGGTTAGAAATATGATCACATTGTGACTTTTGGGCCATCAAAGAAATTTGAACAATGAGGAGTTGAGAAATAATGATAATCAAAAGGAAACGAACCAGAAAAATTTATCTAAGCCTTTATAAGAAACCATTATGACAAGAACGGTTTGTAGCAAAAGATATAACACAAGGACATCAAGACTCAACAAGTTAAATATCTTAAACTAGTCAATCAGGGGAACTCGGAAAGAATTCTCAGAACTAAGGTCACTACTGAGTAATAGGAATCATTCCTAGTTCCAATCTAAGGTTCTCAAAAGGAACTCTATTCAATGTCTTGGTGAATATATCTGCAATTTGATCTTCAGTTCTACAAAATTTCATAATGATGTTTCCCTTCTCAACATGATCTCTAAGAAAATGATGTCTAATGTCAATATGCTTGGTCCTAGTATGATGCACAAGATTCTTAGAAATGTTTATAGCACTAGTGTTGTCACAAAGAATAGTGAGAGGGCCATAAGACATACCAAAGTCCGCGAGTTGTTGCTTTAGCCAGAGATGTTGGGAACAACAAGAGGCAGCTGCAATGTACTCGGATTCTGTGGTGGAGAGGGAGAATGGAACTTGTTTCTTTGATCCCCATGACACAAGGCAAGGGCCTAGGAACTGTGCCATTCCAGAAGTGCTATTTCTATCCACCAAATGTCCAGCATAATCAGCATCAGTGAAACCCATGAGCTCAAAGGGACATTCTTTGGGGTACCAAATGCAGAGATTGTCAGTTCCCTTGAGATATCGAAGTATTCTCTTCACAGCAGCCAAGTGGGTTTCTCTCGGACAAGATTGGAACCTAGCACACAAGCCAACAGCAAAGACAATGTCTGGTCGACTAGCGGTTAGGTACATGAGTGAGCCTATCATACCTCTATAGAGCTTCTCCTCCACTAGAGGACTCGAGTAGTCCTTATCCAGATGGGCAATGGTGGATATGGGAGTGGAGAGAGGCTTGCATGAATCCAATTTGAACTTCTTCAGTAGTTCCCTGACATACTTCTGTTGGTGGATTTGAATACCATCTTCCTTTTGAGTGATTTGTAATCCGAGGAAGAATGTGAGTTCCCCAATTAAACTCATTTCAAATTCATTGCTCATCAAGTCTTTGAACTTGTCTACAAGGGACATGTTAGTGGAACCAAAAATGATATCATCAACATAGATTTGAACCACTAAGATGTTACCTTCTTCTTCTAGGATGAAGAGAGTCTTATCAATAACTCCACGCCTGTAGCCATTTGAGAGTAGGAACTGGGCAAGACGATCATACCAAGCTCTGGGAGCTTGCTTGAGGCCATAGAGTGCCTTGTCTAGAAAGTAGACATGATCTGGATGATCGTCGTCTTCGAAACCAGGAGGTTGCTTGACATAGACTTCTTCTTGAAGAATTCCATTGAGGAAGGCTGTCTTCACATCCATTTGGAACAACTTGAACCCTTTGTGAGATGCGAAGGCAATCAACAACCTTATTACTTCGATCCTTGCCACTGGAGCATAGGTTTCATCATAGTCAATTCCTTCTTGTTGATTGTATCCTTGAGCCACAAGGCTTGCTTTGTTCCTTATCACAGCTCCTGTATCATCTAGCTTGTTTCTAAAAACCCATCTGGTTCCTATGATGTGCTTATCCTTGGGGCGAGGAACCAGATGCCAGACTTTGTTCCTTTCAAATTGATGAAGCTCCTATTGCATGGCTTGGATCCAGTCCGCATCCTTCAGTGCCTCACCTATGTTCTTTGGTTCCACAATAGACAAAAAGGCATTAAAGGCAAAGAAAGTTAGATGTTCGTACCTGACTGGAGGCTTGATGACTCTTCTTTCTCTGTTGGAAGCCAAAGTATTTGATGTGGAGACATTCTGAGTTGAGCATTCAGCTTCCTGGTTGGGGTCACCTTCTCCATTGAAGAACATGTGGGAAGATGAATCATTGAGATCTCCACAGATATTGTTGTCATGCTCATGGTTCCCAGAAATGGATTGTTGTTCATTATCCATGGAAACTGGTGGAGGAGCCATTGGAGGGTTCCGTTCAGCAGGGCAGGAACTGAGAGGAGTGACATCTTCATCTGGATCTTCTTGGGATGACTTGGGAAACGGATCTTCAAAGGAACTGGTGGTGTTCTGCACAATCTTTCCAAGTGATTTTTCATTAAAAATAACATGAACACTTTCTTCTACCTTTTTAGTCCTTTTGTTGAAGACCTTGTATGCCTTGCTGTCTGAGGCATATCCAATGAAGATTCCTTCATCACTTCTTGGGTCGAACTTGCCAAGATTGTCCTTCCCATTGTTGTGCACAAAGCACTTGCATCCGAACATCCTTAGATGAGAAATGTTGGGAACTCTTCCTCTTAGGAGTTCATAGGGTGTCTTCTCTGTGATAGGGCGAAGCATGGCTCTATTGATGATGTAGCATGCTGTGTTGATCGCCTCAGCCCAAAAGGATTGGGAGAGTCCACTTGAGATCAACATAGTTCAAGCCATGTCTTCCAAGGTCCTATTCTTTCTCTCCACTACTCCATTCTATTGAGGAGTGTATGGTACAGAGAAGTTGTGATCAATGCCATGCTCACTGCAAAAGGTTAGAAATTCTCCATTTTCGAATTCGGTACCATGGTCAGATCGAATAGCATTAAGTGAGCAATCAAGGGATTTTTCTAACAAAGGAACCAGGTCTTTAAAGCGATCAATGACTTCACTTTTAGATTTAATGAAAATGGTCCAAGTAAAGCGAGAGAAGTCATCGACAATAACAAAAATATACCTGTTCCCTCCTAGGCTTTGAACTCTCATGGGTCCACAAAGATCCATGTGGATTAGCTCAAGAGGCCTTGAGGTGCTTACCATGTTTTTGGATTTGAAGGAACTACGAGCCTGTTTTCCTTTTACACAGTCAGAGCATGGTTCCTTAGATGTGCCACTCAACTTTGGCAATCCTCTGACTAGTTCCTTTGAGTGTAGCTTTTGAATCAGCTTGGTGCTAGCATGACCGAGGCGTTGGTGCCACAACTCAGCTTGGTCATTCACGATTGAGAGACACAGTTTCTCCTTGGGGACGAAGGATGGGTCAACAATGTAAACATTGTTGAATCTCTTTCCTTTTAGGATGATTTGTCCCGAGGAGTCAAGAATTGAGCATTCGTTTGATCTAAATCTGACTTCATTGTCTCCTTGATCACACAGCTGTGACACACTTATTAGATCAAAACCAAGACTATCAACAAGGTGAACTTTGTTTACCTGAATGTGATCGTTAAGCTTCACAGTTCCTATTCCACAGATTTTCCCTTTGCTTTTGTCTCCAAAGGATATGTTCCCTCCTTGGAGAGGTGGAAGAGAGGTCATTTGATTTCTTTTTCCGGTCATATGGCATGAGCAACCACTGTCAATGTACCATAGTTGGGATTGCCTCTCTTCTTTCTGCACATAAGGGAACTAAGATTTCTGAACCCAGCGAAGCTTGGCTTTACTGGGGGGATTAGCATTTCGAGTCTGTGAATAATCAGGGAGTTGGTTCCTTTCCTGGTGATAAGCACTTTTCTCCCTTTCAAAGTTCCTTTTCTTAGCACAATCAGTGTTGTAATGGCCATTCTTACCACAGTAGGTACATAAGCGGTTGTAGACAACATGACCATACTTTCCTTTCCCTGGCCTAAAAGGTTTTTCATTTATTTTGTTGAAATCAATATTGTTTTTAACCTTACTATTGGCCATGTCAACATACTTTTTGTGAGCAAAAGAATTGGTGAACCATTGATTTTCAGGAGTCATTTGTTCTTTTCCTTTTGGTTCCTTCTTAGGGCTTTGAGAACCTTCATTGAGACGTTTGGCAACCTCAGCCTTGTTCTCAAGCACCATGATCTTCTCTGATAGGAACTGATTCCTGTCACGAGAGGTGGCAAGAGCAATGCTGAGGTTCTCATTCATCTCAACAAGTTCTCGTCTAGCTTTTTCATCTTCAGCATCATTGTTATCCTTGTTGTTGACATATCCTATTCCATGGCGTTGTCTCACAAAAACAGTTTGATTTATTGTCTTTTCATTAATAGAATCAGTGAGGATGTCCAATCTATCAATTATGGATTAAAGCATGTCTTTTCCAGGTAAATTAGCATGCAAGGGAACTGTGACAGAGTCTATGCTAGTTTCATCACAACATTTGCAGATTTTAAGGTGACTAGCATGCACGTTCCTAATTTCAATCAGTTTGGAGTGAGTTTCAGCTAGGTCTTTCTCAGTTTCATCAAGTTTCTTACTCCAAACAGAATTCTCAACAGTTAAGCATGCAATTTCATCTTCACAATCATCAAGTTTCTGTTGAAGGGAACTGGTTTCCTTTTCTAGTTTCTTTATGATCTTAAGAAGTTGTTTCTTATCACAATCAACTAGGGATTTTAAGAGATCATCAGAAGTTACCTCAAGGTCTTCTGAGTCGCTTGAGTCTCCTTTTGCCATGAGACATCTTCCTCTAGAGAAGCCGCTCAGATCCAGTTCCTCATCTGAGTTTTCTCCCCATGAGACTATGAGAGCCTTCTTTCTCTGAGGTTTTTCTTCTTCCTTGAAGTCTTCCTTGTTGGGACAGTTCTTAGCGTAGTGTCCCTTCTCTTTGCACTCGTAACAAGAGACTTCCTTTAGATCCCTTCTGGGTCCGTTGTAGGAGGAACTCCCCTTTTGGAACCTTCCCTTCACAAAGAATTTTTTGATATTCTTTGAGAAGAGGGCTGTTAGCTCGTCCTCCTCTTCTTCCAAATCTGAGTTCTCTTGCTCCATCTCAAGCTTTGAGAAAGCTTTGGAGATTTTAAGGGCGATTCCTTTCTCCAGTTTCTTATCGGCATTGGCTTTAGTGTGTTCTCCTTCTTCAACTTCCAGTTTCCCTATGACTTGGGTCAAGGGAAGGGATTGGATGCCTGGAGTGTTCTTCATGATTCCTTTGAGAAGGGTGAACTTGGAGTTGAGTCCATTGATGATCACTAAGGACTTTGAGACTTCATCAAGATCAACTTCCGCCGCCGTCAACTTTCCAATTAATCTGTTGAAGCGAGACTAGTACTTTGAGATGGTCTCAGTTTCCATCATTTTGAAGGTGTGGTATTCTCCTTCCAAAGCAAACTTTCTGCTTTGCTTTAGTTCCTCACTTCCTTCATGCATCTCCTTGAGAGCTTTCCATATCTCTTTGGCCGTCTTGATTCCTATGACCTTGTCCATGTCCTCTCTGTCCAATCCATTGAGGATGAACTGCCTGGCCTTGGCATTCTTCTCCATGATAACATAGTGTTCTGGTTTCCAATCTTCTTCCTTCATGGTGAGGTCGACATAGCCATCTCCATTTTCGACTATCCTCCAACATTGGTAGTCGTTGGTCTTGATGTGGCTTTCCATGCACTTTTCCCACCATGTTTCTTCTCCTTTCTTTCGGAGATGTGGCTTGTTGGTGGAGATTCGGAGCTCAAACTTGCTTGGTTGAGACATGATCTGCAAACTTATCAAAGATCTAGAGCTTTTCCTGCTCTGATACCAATTGTAGGATCGTGATTGTTAGATTAATAATCAGGGAACTGAGAACACAGTTTACAGTTCCCTTAGCAGCGGAAATAAACAATTAACTAAATGAACAAGTTTCTTATAGTGGAAACCTTCGATTGCCAACTAGCAATCTAGGATAAAAACCACTACCTTTCTTTGAAAGGATTTTAAAGTCTACTTCTTGATTTCTTATCTCTTTTGGCTAAAACCTACCCGCAAGTATACGAGATCAGTTGTAGTAGTCAAGTGTCGATCCCACAGAGACCAATATAATATTAATCGAAACACTATCAATGAACTAGGCCAAGAAAATGGGAATCGATGAAATCTATAATTAAGCTAACTAATAAAAGCAAATAAAACAAGATAAAAATCAGTGGGATAAATGTGTCTAAGGTTAAGGATCACCACAACGATGCAATAGTAAGTAAAATCACCATTCACCTGAATCTAGTCCAAATTATTTGAAGGTAGGCTGTCTAAGGTAATCTACTAACTCCTTTCAGACGATAGTAAACGTGCTTGGATTAAACTAACAATCGCTGTCGCGCAGAGCTAATCTCATCCAAACCCTTTAACGCGCTTAGAGTCTAGGAATAAACTGAAATAACATTCGCTGTCGCGCTCCGCTAATCCAACTCAAACCTAGCACATCTACGATAGCCTATTAATCCTCAAGAGTAATTAAGTTGTTGTCGCACAAGTAACACTCAGGTTCAATTCCTAGTAGTCTAATAAAGTAATCTCCTTTCAGACTCATACCCTATCTGAGTTATCTATTGAGGTTATCTCCTTTCAGACTCAAACCTAATAGAAACCTAATTGACATTCATCAATTGAATTAAGAACTCTAGGATTGAATCAAACAAGGTTTCAGATTTCAATTCAGGCAAAGAAATAATTCTAATTACATACGCATCGTCGGGATCACCATAACCCTAGAACTAGAAATTTAGCCAAGCATGATCGAAGATAAATAATAGATTAAACTAGCTATCAATATGCATAAATTATTCAACAAAAATAAGAGATAAGAAAACTTAATCTCAATGTCAAAATAATTCAAACGAAAGCTAGAACATTAAGGACAATCTTCAATCCATGTCAAAGGACAAAATTCCTTCATGAAGTTCCACTCCCTCTGCCTGCGGCAGAGAAGCTCTCCCCCTCAAAACAAAACTCCCAACTGAAAACAAAAGCTAAACTAAAGAAACCGCCCCCCCCCCCCCTCTCCTCCAGCTCCGTAACCCCCTCTTTAATCAAATCCTTTAATTCTCTTCAATCCATCTAAGCCACCGTTTATTTCTTCAATGGGCCTTTGCACAATAAACTCTTCAAGCAACCCAAATTCATATTTTGTGCAGTCTCTCTTCATCCTTAGTGGGCCAGTCTAAATAAATTTCAGCAGATTTGTTATCATCACTTCGGTCCAAACTCAGCAGACTTGTTTGCCCCGAAGTCTCGTATTAATTAGCCTAAAAATACCTGAAACATATAAAAATACGAGTGTAGACACCGAATACAAAATAATGCAAAACTATCTATAAAATATATAAAATATGCATGAGAATGACCTAATCTAATATGCAACTAGACTCTTAAAATATGTATAAAATGGATGTTATCAAATCCCCCAAGCTTAAACCTTGCTTGTCCTCAAGCAAGTACATAACTAATGAGTCCGCAAAATATACAATGGTTGTTGCAATCCAAGAGACAAGTGAGGATGACCATGAAAGTCCAAACAAATGACAACTTCCTAGCATGCTTCTTAATCAATGACAAGATGAAATTAGTTCTTCTACTCTAGACCTCACCAAGATAAATATAAAGTCACTCACACTCATGTGTTTAGGATATGTATTTCGCTCAATTCTCTACTTTGAATGCTAACTACCATAAGCTTGCAACAATATCTAGATCTCCACTGCTAGAGACAATGCAAAACACAATCATGAGACATATAAACAGGGTTGTAATGGGGCCAAGGTATTTTGATAGGACATGGATAAATTTTGGCCATATGGTGCTAAATCCAGGGAAAAGAACTTCACAAAAATAACACCAAGCATAAACTGATTTTACAATAAGCTCAACAATAACCCAAAGTTCATCATTCTATCTACGCACTTCTTTTCTTCTTCTTCATTTTTTTTCTCTTTTTTTTTAGTTTTTTTTTTAATGAAGAAGAAGGAAGCAAACTTTTATGAACCGAATGGTATAAAACCTTACAATCAATTTCTAATGATCACCCAACATTTTATGCAACTCCCTCAAGCTTAGTCCACTTCCACGTTAAGAAAACAAAAGTTCAATCCCCTGGATGGGAAGGATATATAAATAGGCTCGGATGCTTTTGTGGAGCTTTCAAAGAATAGGCTTTAAGGCTCAAAGGGCTTCAAGAAGAGGGAAAAAATATTAGGGTGGTCAAGGATAATATAGGCTCATGAAAAATAATGTCTCAATCAAAATGTAATGCACATTAGTCCTATATGCAGTCTCGAAGAGGTATTGAAGCAAGTTCTAGAGATAACAAGCAAAGAGAGATCACACAAGAAAAATTAGAGGACTTATGCAATTGTAGTCCAAGAAAGGCTAACAAGCTCACCAGGACATTTTGTCTAGAGTATCGGTCCTAACACATCTTAATCAAAGTCCACATGCTCAAGTCATTGTCAAAGGTTTGATCAATCATATCATGCTCATAATGCAATTGCAACATTAACAACCAAGGCATATTAAGGAGATTCACAATCATGTACCGTTATAATGACCCACAAAGGAATAAACAGGAGAACATATCAAACATCCAAATGCAAATATGCAATGCAATGCATGAGAAAAAAAAATGTCATGCAAAAAAAAGAAAAATTTACACTAAAATGCAGACGGAGCTCCACATGGAATTATCACTCCCCCAAACTTAAAGTCTACATTGTCCCCAATGTAGACATAAAAGAAAGAGGAAAAGAAACTCACCAAATAAATCAGGCAATCATGCATCTTCACTCTATGCTCCAGGTTGTCAAAAATTGGTACAAGTGCAGAGGAATTTTCATCAGCATCCTATCTTCCATCTTCCAGTAGCACTGTACACACATAAATAAAACAAACCCCACACACAAGACTACACACATCCCAGCAATTATAAGATATAACAATGTAAGTATATGCTTAAGACGAACTCAAACTCATAGTCAACACCAAAAAAGCTGATCATAGGCCATCACGCCAAGATTATATCCAATGTCTATAACGGACTTGTTAATCCAGCATCAACAAACCAAACACCATATAAGAAATCATTAGAAGGTATCCACAAGAGAGAATCACACCAAAACCAACACAAATATAATAAGTTCAGTTCAGTATAAATCAATTCAACCAAATTAAAATTAACCAACCCAATATACATGCTTATATATATAATGTGAAATCAGAGGCAATGAACGGCAACATATAAGCACATGTAAGGGTGAAGATAATCATACCGAGTCGAATTGAACACCGACAGTGAATGGCAACAGTGGTGATGCAACACAAATGGATTTGCGGCTCGGCTGGGAGAGGGCGTATTTGGGTTCGCCGGTGGTTGGTGGTGGGCCGGAGGTGAGGGAGACTGGTGTGGAGGAGCAGGAAGTAAGAGATGGTGACGGCGGAAGACAGGGGAAACAAAGGAGAAAGAGAGGAAGGGAAGAGAAAAGAAAACAGGAAGGGAAAGTTTTTTTTTTTTCAGCCAACAGATCGAAAGTCGGTTGAGAACTCGGCCGAGTTCTTGACCGAGTTTCTTTCTGTTAGGACAACTCGGTCGAAAACTCGACCGAGTTTCCCGAGTTTGCTGAAGCTTCTTTTTTTTTTTTTTTTTGAAATAAGAAGAAGAAAATATCAAAACAAAAATAATGACTTAGACTCACCAATAGAAATGACAACTAATATTAACAAATTGGTCCCCGGCAACGGTGCCAAAAAAATGATGTGGCTAAAACCTACCCGCAAGTATACGAGATCAGTTGTAGTAGTCAAGTGTCGATCCCACATAGACCAATGTAATATTAATCGAAACACTATCAATGAACTAGGCCAAGAAAATAGGAATCGATGAAATCTATAATTAAGCTAACTAATAAAAGCAAATAAAACAAGATAAAAATCAGTGGGATAAATGTGTCTAAGGTTAAGGATCACCTCAACGATGCAATAGTAAGTAAAATCACCATTCACCTGAATCTAGTCCAAATTATTTGAAGGTAGGCTCTCTAAGGTAATCTACTAACTCCTTTCAGACGATAGTAAACGTGCATGGATTAAACTAACAATCTCTGTCGTGCAGAGCTAATCTCATCCAAACCCTTTAACGCGCTTAGAGTCTAGGAATAAACTGAAATAACATTCGTTGTCGCGCTCCGCTAATCCAACTCAAACCAGGCACATCTACGATAGCATATTAATCCTCAAGAGTAATTAAGTTATTGTCGCACAAGTAACACTCAGGTTCAATTCCTAGTAGTCTAATAAAGTAATCTCCTTTCAGACTCATACCCTATCTGAGTTATCTATTGAGGTTATCTCCTTTCAGACTCAAACCTAATAGAAACCTAATTGACATTCATCAATTGCATTAAGAACTCTAGGATTGAATCAAACAAGGTTTCAGATTTCAATTCAGGCAAAGAAATAATTCTAATTACATACGCATCGTCGGGATCACCATAACCCTAGAACTAGAAATTTAGCCAAGCATGATCGAAGATAAATAATAGATTAAACTAGCTATCAATATGCATAAATTATTCAACAAAAATAAGAGATAAGAAAACTTAATCTCAATGTCAAAATAATTCAAACGAAAGCTAGAACATTAAGGACAATCTTCAATCCATGTCAAAGGACAAAATTCCTTCATGAAGTTCCACTCCCTCTGCCTGCGGCAGAGAAGCTCTCCCCCTAAAAACAAAACTCCCAACTGAAAACAAAAGCTAAACTAAAGAAACCCCCCTCCCCCTCTCCTCCAGCTTCGTAACCCCCTCTTTAATCAAATCCTTTAATTCTCTTCAATCCATCTAAGCCACCGTTTATTTCTTCAATGGGCCTTTGCACAATAAACTCTTCAAGCAACCCAAATTCATATTTTGTGCAGTCTCTCTTCATCCTTAGTGGGCCAGTCTAAATAAATTTCAGCTGATTTGTTATCATCACTTCGGTCCAAACTCAGCAGACTTGTTCGCCCCGAAGTCTCGTATTAATTAGCCTAAAAATACCTGAAACATATAAAAATACGAGTGTAGACTCCGAATACAAAATAATGCAAAACTATCTATAAAATATATAAAATATGCATGAGAATGACCTAATCTAATATGCAACTAGACTCTTAAAATATGTATAAAATGGATGTTATCAAATACCCCAAGCTTAAACCTTGCTTGTCCTCAAGCAAGTACATAACTAATGAGTCCGCAAAATATACAATGGTTGTTGCAATCCAAGAGACAAGTGAGGATGACCATGAAAGTCCAAACAAATGACAACTTCCTAGCATGCTTCTTAATCAATGACAAGATGAAATTAGTTCTTCTACTCTAGACCTCACCAAGATAAATATAAAGTCACTCACACTCATGTGTTTAGGATATGTATTTCGCTCAATTCTCTACTTTGAATGCTAACTACCATAAGCTTGCAACAATATCTAGATCTCCACTGCTAGAGACAATGCAAAACACAATCATGAGACATATAAACAAGGTTGTAATGGGGCCAAGGTATTTTGATAGGACATGGATAAATTTTGGCCATATGGTGCTAAATCCAGGGAAAAGAACTTCACAAAAATAACACCAAGCATAAACTGATTTTACAATAAGCTCAACAATAACCCAAAGTTCATCATTCTATCTACGCACTTCTTTTCTTCTTCTTCATTTTTTTTCTCTTTTTTTTTAGTTTTTTTTTTTAATGAAGAAGAAGGAAGCAAACTTTTATGAACCGAATGGTATAAAACCTTACAATCAATTTCTAATGATCACCCAACATTTTATGCAACTCCCTCAAGCTTAGTCCACTTCCACGTTAAGAAAACAAAAGTTCAATCCCCTGGATGGGAAGGATATATAAATAGGCTCGGATGCTTTTGTGGAGCTTTCAAAGAATAGGCTTTAAGGCTCAAAGGGCTTCAAGAAGAGGGAAAAAATATTAGGGTGGTCAAGGATAATATAGGCTCATGAAAAATAATGTCTCAATCAAAATGTAATGCACATTAGTCCTATATGCAGTCTCGAAGAGGTATTGAAGCAAGTTCTAGAGATAACAAGCAAAGAGAGATCACACAAGAAAAATTAGAGGACTTATGCAATTGTAGTCCAAGAAAGGCTAACAAGCTCACCAGGACATTTTGTCTAGAGTATCGGTCCTAACACATCTTAATCAAAGTCCACATGCTCAAGTCATTGTCAAAGGTTTGATCAATCATATCATGCTCATAATGCAATTGCAACATTAACAACCAAGGCATATTAAGGAGATTCACAATCATGTACCGTTATAATGACCCACAAAGGAATAAACAGGAGAACATATCAAACATCCAAATGCAAATATGCAATGCAATGCATGAGAAAAAAAAATGTCATGCAAAAAAAAGAAAAATTTACACTAAAATGCAGACGGAGCTCCACATGGAATTATCACTCCCCCAAACTTAAAGTCTACATTGTCCCCAATGTAGACATAAAAGAAAGAGGAAAAGAAACTCACCAAATAAATCAGGCAATCATGCATCTTCACTCTATGCTCCAGGTTGTCAAAAATTGGTACAAGTGCAGAGGAATTTTCATCAGCATCCTATCTTCCATCTTCCAGTAGCACTGTACACACATAAATAAAACAAACCCCACACACAAGACTACACACATCCCAGCAATTATAAGATATAACAATGTAAGTATATGCTTAAGACGAACTCAAACTCATAGTCAACACCAAAAAAGCTGATCATAGGCCATCACGCCAAGATTATATCCAATGTCTATAACGGACTTGTTAATCCAGCATCAACAAACCAAACACCATATAAGAAATCATTAGAAGGTATCCACAAGAGAGAATCACACCAAAACCAACACAAATATAATAAGTTCAGTTCAGTATAAATCAATTCAACCAAATTAAAATTAACCAACCCAATATACATGCTTATATATATAATGTGAAATCAGAGGCAATGAACGGCAACATATAAGCACATGTAAGGGTGAAGATAATCATACCGAGTCGAATTGAACACCGACAGTGAATGGCAACAGTGGTGATGCAACACAAATGGATTTGCGGCTCGGCTGGGAGAGGGCGTATTTGGGTTCGCCGGTGGTTGGTGGTGGGCCGGAGGTGAGGGAGACTGGTGTGGAGGAGCAGGAAGTAAGAGATGGTGACGGCGGAAGACAGGGGAAACAAAGGAGAAAGAGAGGAAGGGAAGAGAAAAGAAAACAGGAAGGGAAAGTTTTTTTTTTTTTCAGCCAACAGATCGAAAGTCGGTTGAGAACTCGGCCGAGTTCTTGACCGAGTTTCTTTCTGTTAGGACAACTCGGTCGAAAACTCGACCGAGTTTCCCGAGTTTGCTGAAGCTTCTTTTTTTTTTTTTTTTTGAAATAAGAAGAAGAAAATATCAAAACAAAAATAATGACTTAGACTCACCAATAGAAATGACAACTAATATTAACAAATTGGTCCCCGGCAACGGTGCCAAAAAAATGATGTGGCTAAAACCTACCCGCAAGTATACGAGATCAGTTGTAGTAGTCAAGTGTCGATCCCACATAGACCAATGTAATATTAATCGAAACACTATCAATGAACTAGGCCAAGAAAATAGGAATCGATGAAATCTATAATTAAGCTAACTAATAAAAGCAAATAAAACAAGATAAAAATCAGTGGGATAAATGTGTCTAAGGTTAAGGATCACCTCAACGATGCAATAGTAAGTAAAATCACCATTCACCTGAATCTAGTCCAAATTATTTGAAGGTAGGCTCTCTAAGGTAATCTACTAACTCCTTTCAGACGATAGTAAACGTGCATGGATTAAACTAACAATCTCTGTCGTGCAGAGCTAATCTCATCCAAACCCTTTAACGCGCTTAGAGTCTAGGAATAAACTGAAATAACATTCGTTGTCGCGCTCCGCTAATCCAACTCAAACCAGGCACATCTACGATAGCATATTAATCCTCAAGAGTAATTAAGTTATTGTCGCACAAGTAACACTCAGGTTCAATTCCTAGTAGTCTAATAAAGTAATCTCCTTTCAGACTCATACCCTATCTGAGTTATCTATTGAGGTTATCTCCTTTCAGACTCAAACCTAATAGAAACCTAATTGACATTCATCAATTGCATTAAGAACTCTAGGATTGAATCAAACAAGGTTTCAGATTTCAATTCAGGCAAAGAAATAATTCTAATTACATACGCATCGTCGGGATCACCATAACCCTAGAACTAGAAATTTAGCCAAGCATGATCGAAGATAAATAATAGATTAAACTAGCTATCAATATGCATAAATTATTCAACAAAAATAAGAGATAAGAAAACTTAATCTCAATGTCAAAATAATTCAAACGAAAGCTAGAACATTAAGGACAATCTTCAATCCATGTCAAAGGACAAAATTCCTTCATGAAGTTCCACTCCCTCTGCCTGCGGCAGAGAAGCTCTCCCCCTAAAAACAAAACTCCCAACTGAAAACAAAAGCTAAACTAAAGAAACCCCCCTCCCCCTCTCCTCCAGCTTCGTAACCCCCTCTTTAATCAAATCCTTTAATTCTCTTCAATCCATCTAAGCCACCGTTTATTTCTTCAATGGGCCTTTGCACAATAAACTCTTCAAGCAACCCAAATTCATATTTTGTGCAGTCTCTCTTCATCCTTAGTGGGCCAGTCTAAATAAATTTCAGCTGATTTGTTATCATCACTTCGGTCCAAACTCAGCAGACTTGTTCGCCCCGAAGTCTCGTATTAATTAGCCTAAAAATACCTGAAACATATAAAAATACGAGTGTAGACTCCGAATACAAAATAATGCAAAACTATCTATAAAATATATAAAATATGCATGAGAATGACCTAATCTAATATGCAACTAGACTCTTAAAATATGTATAAAATGGATGTTATCAAATACCCCAAGCTTAAACCTTGCTTGTCCTCAAGCAAGTACATAACTAATGAGTCCGCAAAATATACAATGGTTGTTGCAATCCAAGAGACAAGTGAGGATGACCATGAAAGTCCAAACAAATGACAACTTCCTAGCATGCTTCTTAATCAATGACAAGATGAAATTAGTTCTTCTACTCTAGACCTCACCAAGATAAATATAAAGTCACTCACACTCATGTGTTTAGGATATGTATTTCGCTCAATTCTCTACTTTGAATGCTAACTACCATAAGCTTGCAACAATATCTAGATCTCCACTGCTAGAGACAATGCAAAACACAATCATGAGACATATAAACAAGGTTGTAATGGGGCCAAGGTATTTTGATAGGACATGGATAAATTTTGGCCATATGGTGCTAAATCCAGGGAAAAGAACTTCACAAAAATAACACCAAGCATAAACTGATTTTACAATAAGCTCAACAATAACCCAAAGTTCATCATTCTATCTACGCACTTCTTTTCTTCTTCTTCATTTTTTTTCTCTTTTTTTTTAGTTTTTTTTTTTAATGAAGAAGAAGGAAGCAAACTTTTATGAACCGAATGGTATAAAACCTTACAATCAATTTCTAATGATCACCCAACATTTTATGCAACTCCCTCAAGCTTAGTCCACTTCCACGTTAAGAAAACAAAAGTTCAATCCCCTGGATGGGAAGGATATATAAATAGGCTCGGATGCTTTTGTGGAGCTTTCAAAGAATAGGCTTTAAGGCTCAAAGGGCTTCAAGAAGAGGGAAAAAATATTAGGGTGGTCAAGGATAATATAGGCTCATGAAAAATAATGTCTCAATCAAAATGTAATGCACATTAGTCCTATATGCAGTCTCGAAGAGGTATTGAAGCAAGTTCTAGAGATAACAAGCAAAGAGAGATCACACAAGAAAAATTAGAGGACTTATGCAATTGTAGTCCAAGAAAGGCTAACAAGCTCACCAGGACATTTTGTCTAGAGTATCGGTCCTAACACATCTTAATCAAAGTCCACATGCTCAAGTCATTGTCAAAGGTTTGATCAATCATATCATGCTCATAATGCAATTGCAACATTAACAACCAAGGCATATTAAGGAGATTCACAATCATGTACCGTTATAATGACCCACAAAGGAATAAACAGGAGAACATATCAAACATCCAAATGCAAATATGCAATGCAATGCATGAGAAAAAAAAATGTCATGCAAAAAAAAGAAAAATTTACACTAAAATGCAGACGGAGCTCCACATGGAATTATCACTCCCCCAAACTTAAAGTCTACATTGTCCCCAATGTAGACATAAAAGAAAGAGGAAAAGAAACTCACCAAATAAATCAGGCAATCATGCATCTTCACTCTATGCTCCAGGTTGTCAAAAATTGGTACAAGTGCAGAGGAATTTTCATCAGCATCCTATCTTCCATCTTCCAGTAGCACTGTACACACATAAATAAAACAAACCCCACACACAAGACTACACACATCCCAGCAATTATAAGATATAACAATGTAAGTATATGCTTAAGACGAACTCAAACTCATAGTCAACACCAAAAAAGCTGATCATAGGCCATCACGCCAAGATTATATCCAATGTCTATAACGGACTTGTTAATCCAGCATCAACAAACCAAACACCATATAAGAAATCATTAGAAGGTATCCACAAGAGAGAATCACACCAAAACCAACACAAATATAATAAGTTCAGTTCAGTATAAATCAATTCAACCAAATTAAAATTAACCAACCCAATATACATGCTTATATATATAATGTGAAATCAGAGGCAATGAACGGCAACATATAAGCACATGTAAGGGTGAAGATAATCATACCGAGTCGAATTGAACACCGACAGTGAATGGCAACAGTGGTGATGCAACACAAATGGATTTGCGGCTCGGCTGGGAGAGGGCGTATTTGGGTTCGCCGGTGGTTGGTGGTGGGCCGGAGGTGAGGGAGACTGGTGTGGAGGAGCAGGAAGTAAGAGATGGTGACGGCGGAAGACAGGGGAAACAAAGGAGAAAGAGAGGAAGGGAAGAGAAAAGAAAACAGGAAGGGAAAGTTTTTTTTTTTTTCAGCCAACAGATCGAAAGTCGGTTGAGAACTCGGCCGAGTTCTTGACCGAGTTTCTTTCTGTTAGGACAACTCGGTCGAAAACTCGACCGAGTTTCCCGAGTTTGCTGAAGCTTCTTTTTTTTTTTTTTAAATAAGAAGAAGAAAATATCAAAACAAAAATAATGACTTAGACTCACCAATAGAAATGACAACTAATATTAACAAATTGGTCCCCGGCAACGGTGCCAAAAAAATGATGTGGCTAAAACCTACCCGCAAGTATACGAGATCAGTTGTAGTAGTCAAGTGTCGATCCCACATAGACCAATGTAATATTAATCGAAACACTATCAATGAACTAGGCCAAGAAAATAGGAATCGATGAAATCTATAATTAAGCTAACTAATAAAAGCAAATAAAACAAGATAAAAATCAGTGGGATAAATGTGTCTAAGGTTAAGGATCACCTCAACGATGCAATAGTAAGTAAAATCACCATTCACCTGAATCTAGTCCAAATTATTTGAAGGTAGGCTATCTAAGGTAATCTACTAACTCCTTTCAGACGATAGTAAACGTGCATGGATTAAACTAACAATCTCTGTCGTGCAGAGCTAATCTCATCCAAACCCTTTAACGCGCTTAGAGTCTAGGAATAAACTGAAATAACATTCGCTGTCGCGCTCCGCTAATCCAACTCAAACCAGGCACATCTACGATAGCATATTAATCCTCAAGAGTAATTAAGTTGTTGTCGCACAAGTAACACTCAGGTTCAATTCCTAGTAGTCTAATAAAGTAATCTCCTTTCAGACTCATACCCTATCTGAGTTATCTATTGAGGTTATCTCCTTTCAGACTCAAACCTAATAGAAACCTAATTGACATTCATCAATTGCATTAAGAACTCTAGGATTGAATCAAACAAGGTTTCAGATTTCAATTCAGGCAAAGAAATAATTCTAATTACATACGCATCGTCGGGATCACCATAACCCTAGAACTAGAAATTTAGCCAAGCATGATCGAAGATAAATAATAGATTAAACTAGCTATCAATATGCATAAATTATTCAACAAAAATAAGAGATAAGAAAACTTAATCTCAATGTCAAAATAATTCAAACGAAAGCTAGAACATTAAGGACAATCTTCAATCCATGTCAAAGGACAAAATTCCTTCATGAAGTTCCACTCCCTCTGCCTGCGGCAGAGAAGCTCTCCCCCTAAAAACAAAACTCCCAACTGAAAACAAAAGCTAAACTAAAGAAACCCCCCCCCCCCCTCTCCTCCAGCTTCGTAACCCCCTCTTTAATCAAATCCTTTAATTCTCTTCAATCCATCTAAGCCACCGTTTATTTCTTCAATGGGCCTTTGCACAATAAACTCTTCAAGCAACCCAAATTCATATTTTGTGCAGTCTCTCTTCATCCTTAGTGGGCCAGTCTAAATAAATTTCAGCAGATTTGTTATCATCACTTCGGTCCAAACTCAGCAGACTTGTTCGCCCCGAAGTCTCGTATTAATTAGCCTAAAAATACCTGAAACATATAAAAATACGAGTGTAGACTCCGAATACAAAATAATGCAAAACTATCTATAAAATATATAAAATATGCATGAGAATGACCTAATCTAATATGCAACTAGACTCTTAAAATATGTATAAAATGGATGTTATCAAATACCCCAAGCTTAAACCTTGCTTGTCCTCAAGCAAGTACATAACTAATGAGTCCGCAAAATATACAATGGTTGTTGCAATCCAAGAGACAAGTGAGGATGACCATGAAAGTCCAAACAAATGACAACTTTCTAGCATGCTTCTTAATCAATGACAAGATGAAATTAGTTCTTCTACTCTAGACCTCACCAAGATAAATATAAAGTCACTCACACTCATGTGTTTAGGATATGTATTTCGCTCAATTCTCTACTTTGAATGCTAACTACCATAAGCTTGCAACAATATCTAGATCTCCACTGCTAGAGACAATGCAAAACACAATCATGAGACATATAAACAAGGTTGTAATGGGGCCAAGGTATTTTGATAGGACATGGATAAATTTTGGCCATATGGTGCTAAATCCAGGGAAAAGAACTTCACAAAAATAACACCAAGCATAAACTGATTTTACAATAAGCTCAACAATAACCCAAAGTTCATCATTCTATCTACGCACTTCTTTTCTTCTTCTTCATTTTTTTTCTCTTTTTTTTTTGTTTTTTTTTTTAATGAAGAAGAAGGAAGCAAACTTTTATGAACCGAATGGTATAAAACCTTACAATCAATTTCTAATGATCACCCAACATTTTATGCAACTCCCTCAAGCTTAGTCCACTTCCACGTTAAGAAAACAAAAGTTCAATCCCCTGGATGGGAAGGATATATAAATAGGCTCGGATGCTTTTGTGGAGCTTTCAAAGAATAGGCTTTAAGGCTCAAAGGGCTTCAAGAAGAGGGAAAAAATATTAGGGTGGTCAAGGATAATATAGGCTCATGAAAAATAATTTCTCAATCAAAATGTAATGCACATTAGTCCTATATGCAGTCTCGAAGAGGTATTGAAGCAAGTTCTAGAGATAACAAGCAAAGAGAGATCACACAAGAAAAATTAGAGGACTTATGCAATTGTAGTCCAAGAAAGGCTAACAAGCTCACCAGGACATTTTGTCTAGAGTATCGGTCCTAACACATCTTAATCAAAGTCCACATGCTCAAGTCATTGTCAAAGGTTTGATCAATCATATCATGCTCATAATGCAATTGCAACATTAACAACCAAGGCATATTAAGGAGATTCACAATCATGTACCGTTATAATGACCCACAAAGGAATAAACAGGAGAACATATCAAACATCCAAATGCAAATATGCAATGCAATGCATGAGAAAAAAAAATGTCATGCAAAAAAAAGAAAAATTTACACTAAAATGCAGACGGAGCTCCACATGGAATTATCACTCCCCCAAACTTAAAGTCTACATTGTCCCCAATGTAGACATAAAAGAAAGAGGAAAAGAAACTCACCAAATAAATCAGGCAATCATGCATCTTCACTCTATGCTCCAGGTTGTCAAAAATTGGTACAAGTGCAGAGGAATTTTCATCAGCATCCTATCTTCCATCTTCCAGTAGCACTGTACACACATAAATAAAACAAACCCCACACACAAGACTACACACATCCCAGCAATTATAAGATATAACAATGTAAGTATATGCTTAAGACGAACTCAAACTCATAGTCAACACCAAAAAAGCTGATCATAGGCCATCACGCCAAGATTATATCCAATGTCTATAACGGACTTGTTAATCCAGCATCAACAAACCAAACACCATATAAGAAATCATTAGAAGGTATCCACAAGAGAGAATCACACCAAAACCAACACAAATATAATAAGTTCAGTTCAGTATAAATCAATTCAACCAAATTAAAATTAACCAACCCAATATACATGCTTATATATATAATGTGAAATCAGAGGCAATGAACGGCAGCATATAAGAACATGTAAGGGTGAAGATAATCATACCGAGTCGAATTGAACATCGACAGTGAATGGCAACAGTGGTGATGCAACACAAATGGATTTGCGGCTCGGCTGGGAGAGGGCGTATTTGGGTTCGCCGGTGGTTGGTGGTGGGCCGGAGGTGAGGGAGACCGGTGTGGAGGAGCAGGAGGTAAGAGATGGTGACGGCGGCAGACAGGGGAAACAAAGGAGAAAGAGAGGAAGGGAAGAGAAAAGAAAACAGGAAGGGAAAGTTTTTTTTTTTTTCAGCCAACAGATCGAAAGTCGGTTGAGAACTCGGCCGAGTTCTTGACCGAGTTTCTTTCTGTTAGGACAACTCGGTCGAAAACTCGACCGAGTTTCCCGAGTTTGCTGAAGCTTCTTTTTTTTTTTTTTTTGAAATAAGAAGAAGAAAATATCAAAACAAAAATAATGACTTAGACTCACCAATAGAAATGACAACTAATATTAACAAATTGGTCCCCGGCAACGGCGCCAAAAAATTGATGTGGCTAAAACCTACCCGCAAGTATACGAGATCAGTTGTAGTAGTCAAGTGTCGATCCCACATAGACCAATGTAATATTAATCGAAACACTATCAATGAACTAGGCCAAGAAAATGGGAATCGTTGAAATCTATAATTAAGCTAACTAATAAAAGCAAATAAAACAAGATAAAAATCAGTGGGATAAATGTGTCTAAGGTTAAGGATCACCGCAACGATGTAATAGTAAGTAAAATCACCATTCACCTGAATCTAGTCCAAATTATTTTAAGGTAGGCTATCTAAGGTAATCTACTAACTCCTTTCAGACGATAGTAAATGTGCCTGGATTAAACTAACAATCGCTGTCGTGCAGAGCTAATCTCATCCAAACCCTTTAACGCGCTTAGAGTCTAGGAATAAACTGAAATAACATTCGCTGTCGCGCTCCGCTAATCCAACTCAAACCTAGCACATCTACGATAGCCTATTAATCCTCAAGAGTAATTAAGTTGTTGTCGCACAAGTAACACTCAGGTTCAATTCCTAGTAGTCTAATAAAGTAATCTCCTTTCAGACTCATACCTTATCTGAGTTATCTATTGAGGTTATCTCCTTTCAGACTCAAACCTAACAGAAACCTAATTGACATTCATCAATTGCATTAAGAACTCTAGGATTGAATCAAACAAGGTTTCAGATTTCAATTCAGGCAAAGAAATAATTCTAATTACATACGCATCGTCGGGATCACCATAACCCTAGAACTAGAAATTTAGCCAAGCATGATCGAAGATAATAAATAGATTAAACTAGCTATCAATATGCATAAATTATTCAACAAAAATAAGAGATAAGAAAACTTAATATCAATGTCAAAATAATTCAAACGAAAGCTAGAACATTAAGGACAATCTTCAATCCATGTCAAAGGACAAAATTCCTTCATGAAGTTCCACTCCCTCTGCCTGCGGCAGAGAAGCTCTCCCCCTCAAAACAAAACTCCCAACTGAAAACAAAAGCTAAACTAAAGAAACCCCCCCCCCCCCCCTCTCCTCCAGCTTCGTAACCCCCTCTTTAATCAAATCCTTTAATTCTCTTCAATCCATCTAAGCCACCGTTTATTTCTTCAATGGGCCTTTGCACAATAAACTCTTCAAGCAACCCAAATTCATATTTTGTGCAGTCTCTCTTCATCCTTAGTGGGCCAGTCTAAATAAATTTCAGCAGATTTGTTATCATCACTTCGGTCCAAACTCAGCAGACTTGTTCGCCCCGAAGTCTCGTATTAATTAGCCTAAAAATACCTGAAACATGTAAAAATACGAGTGTAGACTCCGAATACAAAATAATGCAAAACTATCTATAAAATATATAAAATATGCATGAGAATGACCTAATCTAATATGCAACTAGACTCTTAAAATATGTATAAAATGGATGTTATCAAATACCCCAAGCTTAAACCTTGCTTGTCCTCAAGCAAGTACATAACTAATGAGTCCGCAAAATATACAATGGTTGTTGCAATCCAAGAGACAAGTGAGGATGACCATGAAAGTCCAAACAAATGACAACTTCCTAGCATGCTTCTTAATCAATGACAAGATGAAATTAGTTCTTCTACTCTAGACCTCACCAAGATAAATATAAAGTCACTCACACTCATGTGTTTAGGATATGTATTTCGCTCAATTCTCTACTTTGAATGCTAACTACCATAAGCTTGCAACAATATCTAGATCTCCACTGCTAGAGACAATGCAAAACACAATCATGAGACATATAAACAAGGTTGTAATGGGGCCAAGGTATTTTGATAGGACATGGATAAAGTTTGGCCATATGGTGCTAAATCCAGGGAAAAGAACTTCACAAAAATAACACCAAGCATAAACTGATTTTACAATAAGCTCAACAATAACCCAAAGTTCATCATTCTATCTACGCACTTCTTTTCTTCTTCTTCATTTTTTTTCTCTTTTTTTTTTAGTTTTTTTTTTTTAATGAAGAAGAAGGAAGCAAACTTTTATGAACCGAATGGTATAAAACCTTACAATCAATTTCTAATGATCACCCAACATTTTATGCAACTCCCTCAAGCTTAGTCCACTTCCACGTTAAGAAAACAAAAGTTCAATCCCCTGGATGGGAAGGATATATAAATAGGCTCGGATGCTTTTATGGAGCTTTCAAAGAATAGGCTTTAAGGCTCAAAGGGCTTCAAGAAGAGGGAAAAATTATTAGGGTGGTCAAGGATAATATATGCTCATGAAAAATAATGTCTCAATCAAAATGTAATGCACATTAGTCCTATATGCAGTCTCGAAGAGGTATTGAAGCAAGTTCTAGAGATAACAAGCAAAGAGAGATCACACAAGAAAAATTAGAGGACTTATGCAATTGTAGTCCAAGAAAGGCTAACAAGCTCACCAGGACATTTTGTCTAGAGTATCGGTCCTAACACATCTTAATCAAAGTCCACATGCTCAAGTCATTGTCAAAGGTTTGATCAATCATATCATGCTCATAATGCAATTGCAACATTAACAACCAAGGCATATTAAGGAGATTCACAATCATGTACCGTTATAATGACCCACAAAGGAATAAACAGGAGAACATATCAAACATCCAAATGCAAATATGCAATGCAATGCATGAGAAAAAAAAATGTCATGCAAAAAAAAGAAAAATTTACACTAAAATGCAGACGGAGCTCCACATGGAATTATCACTCCCCCAAACTTAAAGTCTACATTGTCCCCAATGTAGACATAAAAGAAAGAGGAAAAGAAACTCACCAAATAAATCAGGCAATCATGCATCTTCACTCTATGCTCCAGGTTGTCAAAAATTGGTACAAGTGCAGAGGAATTTTCATCAGCATCCTATCTTCCATCTTCCAGTAGCACTGTACACACATAAATAAAACAAACCCCACACACAAGACTACACACATCCCAGCAATTATAAGATATAACAATGTAAGTATATGCTTAAGACGAACTCAAACTCATAGTCAACACCAAAAAAGTTGATCATAGGCCATCACGCCAAGATTATATCCAATGTCTATAACGGACTTGTTAATCCAGCATCAACAAACCAAACACCATATAAGAAATCATTAGAAGGTATCCACAAGAGAGAATCACACCAAAACCAACACAAATATAATAAGTTCAGTTCAGTATAAATCAATTCAACCAAATTAAAATTAACCAACCCAATATACATGCTTATATATATAATGTGAAATCAGAGGCAATGAACGGCAGCATATAAGCACATGTAAGGGTGAAGATAATCATACCGAGTCGAATTGAACACCGACAGTGAATGGCAACAATGGTGATGCAACGCAAATGGATTTGCGGCTCGGCTGGGAGAGGGCGTATTTGGGTTCGCCGGTGGTTGGTGGTGGGCCGGAGGTGAGGGAGACCGGTGTGGAGGAGCAGGAGGTAAGAGATGGTGACGGCGGCAGACAGGGGAAACAAAGGAGAAAGAGAGGAAGGGAAGAGAAAAGAAAACAGGAAGGGAATTTTTTTTTTTTTTTCAGCCAACAGATCGAAACTCGGTTGAGAACTCGGCCGAGTTCTTGACCGAGTTTCTTTCTGTTAGGACAACTCGGTCGAAAACTCGACCAAGTTTCCCGAGTTTGCTGAAGTTTTTTTTTTTTTTTTTGAAATAAGAAGAAGAAAATATCAAAACAAAAATAATGACTTAGACTCACCAATAGAAATGACAACTAATATTAACAAATTGGTCTCCGGCAATGGCGCCAAAAACTTGATGTGGCTAAAACCTACTCGCAAGTATACGAGATCAGTTGTAGTAGTCAAGTGTCGATCCCACAGAGACCAATGTAATATTAATCGAAACACTATCAATGAACTAGGCCAAGAAAATGGGAATCGATGAAATCTATAATTAAGCTAACTAATAAAAGCAAATAAAACAAGATAAAAATCAGTGGGATAAATGTGTCTAAGGTTAAGGATCACCGCAACGATGCAATAGTAAGTAAAATCACCATTCACCTGAATCTAGTCCAAATTATTTGAAGGTAGGCTATCTAAGGTAATCTACTAACTCCTTTCAGACGATAGTAAACGTGCCTGGATTAAACTAACAATCGCTGTCGCGCAGAGCTAATCTCATCCAAACCCTTTAACACGCTTAGAGTCTAGGAATAAACTGAAATAACATTCGCTGTCGCGCTCCGCTAATCCAACTCAAACCTAGCACATCTACGATAGCCTATTAATCCTCAAGAGTAATTAAGTTATTGTCGCACAAGTAACACTCAGGTTCAATTCCTAGTAGTCTAATAAAGTAATATCCTTTCAGACTCATACCCTATCTGAGTTATCTATTGAGGTTATCTCCTTTCAGACTCAAACCTAATAGAAACCTAATTGACATTCATCAATTGCATTAAGAACTCTAGGATTGAATCAAACAAGGTTTCAGATTTCAATTCAGGCAAAGAAATAATTCTAATTACATACGCATCGTCGGGATCACCATAACCCTAGAACTAGAAATTTAGCCAAGCATGATCGAAGATAAATAATAGATTAAACTAGCTATCAATATGCATAAATTATTCAACAAAAGAGATAAGAAAACTTAATCTCAATGTCAAAATAATTCAAACGAAAGCTAGAACATTAAGGACAATCTTCAATCCATGTCAAAGGACAAAATTCCTTCATGAAGTTCCACTCCCTCTTCCTGCGGCAGAGAAGCTCTCCCCCTCAAAACAAAACTCCCAACTGAAAACAAAAGCTAAACTAAAGAACCCCCCCCCCCCCCCCTCTCCTCCAGCTCCGTAACCCCCTCTTTAATCAAATCCTTTAATTCTCTTCAATCCATCTAAGCCACCGTTTATTTCTTCAATGGGCCTTTGCACAATAAACTCTTCAAGCAACCCAAATTCATATTTTGTGCAGTCTCTCTTCATCCTTAGTGGGCCAGTCTAAATAAATTTCAGCAGATTTGTTATCATCACTTCGGTCCAAACTCAGCAGACTTGTTCGCCCCGAAGTCTCGTATTAATTAGCCTAAAAATACCTGAAACATATAAAAATACGAGTGTAGACTCCGAATACAAAATAATGCAAAACTATCTATAAAATATGCATGAGAATGACCTAATCTAATATGCAACTAGACTCTTAAAATATGTATAAAATGGATGTTATCATTTATCTAGATTGATCACCTAGGTTTATTGCTTTAATTCATATTGCTAATACTAGGGAACTGTTGGGCTAACGCTCTAGTTCGAGTAGCAAGCATAGATTCTTATCTGCCACTGTGGAATTTATCTATGTAGGGAATTGATTACATGTTGAATGCTTCTGGTTGAGGTGTTATGTGTATCCTGGTTAATTCTTATGTTCATTGCTGCCTTTGGGTTGAATCACTAGTGGTGCTAGGGTTATTCATTGGTAAGGGTTCTTAGGGATGGTTTCCCTATTAATCTACACAAGATCAGGACAGGAATAACCGAATAGGAAGATAGGACATAATCAAGGAACAACCTTTGAATGACTTATGTGGACATTACTTGGCTAAGTGTTTTCGCTCTTTGATATTTTCATCATATACTTTGCTGTGTTTGACTTAATTGTGACCAACCAACCTACAACTCCCCCTTCTTGTTACTATTGCATGCGAACAACACATAGATTAATCCCTTCCTCTCTGTGGATTCGACCCCTGCTTACCCTAACTACTTGTTTAGGTTTTGCTAGGATTTTATTTAATTGATTAGGTGATACGACTTAAGCCTGCTATCACCATCCAAGGAGGAAACATCTCCTTTGGAGACAAAAGCAAAGGGAAAATTTGTGGAATAGGAACTGTGAATCTAAATGACCACATTAAGGTAAATAAAGTTCACCTTGTTGATAATCTTGGCTTTGATCTAATTAGTGTGTCACAGTTGTGTGATCAAGGAGACAATGAAGTTAGATTCAAGTCAAGTGAATGCACTGTCCTAGACCCCTCGGGACAAATCATCTTAAAAGGCAAAAGATTCAACAATGTGTAAGTTGTTGACCCATCATATGCTCCCAAGGAGAAACTCTGCCTTTCAACCGTGAATGATCAAACAAAACTGTGGCATCAACGCCTTGGTCATGCTAGCACCAAACTGATCCACAAGCTGCACTCAAAGGAACTAGTCCGAGGCCTTCCAAAGATAAGTAGTATATCTTCGGAACCATGCTCAGATTGCGTTAAAGGGAAACAAGCAAGGAGTTCCTTCAAGTCCAAAAACATGGTAAGTTCCTCAAGGCCCCTTGAACTCATCCACATAGATCTCTGTGGACCCATGAGAGTTCAAAGCCTAGGAGGAAACAGGTATATCTTTGTTCTTATCGATGATTTCTCTCGCTTCACTTGGACTATCTTCATAAAATCTAAGAGTGAAGTCATTGACCGCTTTAAAGATCTGGTTCCTTTGTTAGAAAAATCTATCGATTGCTCACTCAATTCTATTCGGTCTGACCATGGTACCGAATTCGAAAATGGAGAATTTCTAACCTTTTGCAGTGAGCATGGTATTGATCACAACTTCTCTGCACCATACACTCCTCAACATAATGGAGTAGTAGAAAGGAAGAACGGAACTTTAGAAGACATGGCTCAAACTATGCTCATCTCAAGTGGACTCCATCAATCATTCTGGGCTGAGGCAATCAACACAGCTTGCTACATCATCAATCGAGCCATGCTTCGCTCAATCACAGAGAAGACACCCTATGCAAGTGCTTTGTGCACAACAATGGGAAGGACAATCTTGGAAAATTCGACCCAAGAAGTGATGAAGGAATCTTCATTGGATATGCCTCAGGCAGCCAAAGTCTTCAACAAAAGGACTAAAAAGGTAGAAGAAAGTGTTCATGTTATTTTTAATAAAAAATCACTTGGAAGAATTGTGCAGAATACTACCACTCCATTTGAAGATCCGTTCCCTAAGTCACCTCAAGAAGATCCAGATGAAGATGTCACTCCACCCAGTTCCTGCCCTGCTGCACAGAATCCCCCACTGGCTCCTCCACCAGTTCCCATGTATAATGAACAATAATCCATTTCTGGGAACCATGAACATGATGACAATATTTGTGGAGACATCAACGATTCATCCTCTCACATGATCTTCAATGGAGAAAGTGATCCCAACCAGGAAGCTGAAGCTGAATGCTCAACTCAAAATGTCTCCACATCAAATGCTCTAGCTCTCAACAGAGAAAGAAGAACCATCAAGCCTCCAGTCAGGTTCGAACATCTAACCTTCTTTGCCTTCAATGCCTTTCTGTCTATTGCGGAACCAAAGAATATATGTGAGGCACTGAATGATGCATACTGGATCCAAGCTATGCAAGAAGAGCTTCATCAGTTTAAAAGGAACAAAGTATGGCATCTAGTTCCCCGCCCCAAGGAAAAAAATATCATAGGAACTAGATGGGTTTTCAGAAACAAGCTAGATGATACAGGAGTTGTAATAAGGAACAAAGCAAGGCTTATTGCTCAAGGCATCGACTATGATGAAATCTATGCTCCAGTGTCAAGGATTGAAGCGATAAGGTTGTTGATTGCTTTCGTATCACACAAACGGTTCAAGCTGTTCCAAATGGATGTAAAGACGGCCTTCCTCAATGGAATTATTCAAGAAGAAATCTATGTCAAGCAACCACCTGGTTTTAAAGACGATGATTATCCAGACCATGTCTACTTTCTAGACAAAGCACTGTATGGCCTCAAGCAAGCTCCCAGAGCTTGGTATGATCATCTTGCCCAGTTCGTACTCTCAAATGGCTACAGGCGTGGGGTTATTGACAAGAATCTCTTCATCCTAGAAGAAGAAGGTAACATCTTAGTGGTTCAAATTTATGTCGATGATATCATTTTTGGTTCCACTAACCTGTCCCTTGTATACAAGTTCAAGGACTTAATGAGTAGTGAATTTGAAATGAGCCTAATTGGGGAACTCACATTCTTCCTCGGATTGCAAATCACTCAAAAGGAAGATTGATGTGACCTCGCCTACCATGACAGCTGCAGACGAGGAGGAGGCTATGAGTCTTAGGTCCGCAGGTCCCATTACTAGAGCACGAGCCAAAGCTATTCAAGCTGCGACTCAATCACTGGTGACCAGACTCGTAGCAGGTCAGGGACGTCCAACTACAGATGAGGGATCCATTCTGAGTTTAGTGACAGTTGGGACGTCTACACAGTCTGCAGAGATCCCGGAGCTTACAGATTAGAGATATTGATCGCTATTCGCCTAGTTATCGATATTTCTGATTTATGACATTTATCAGTATTTTTCCCGGATATTATTTATTATTATTTTCAGCATTTTTAGGGAGTTTAGGAGGTCATTTCTATACTTAGAATGACCGAAATTCCTTAGGGTATTTTTAGTATTTTATTTGTTTTATTTTTAATCTTTTTGGTTAAGGAAAAGGAAGAGTCTTCCTTTTACTTAACCTAGCTTGTAGTTCCCTTTCTGCTTCACGTTAATATTACAGACTTATTGTTGAGAGAAACTCCAATTGAGCCTCCATTAACGTCCTCCTTGATTCTCTTGGTTGAGCTTGCTCCCTCGCGTTTCTGCCATTAATTCCGCTAGATCTAGGTCGAGCTTGCTCCCTTCTTCTAATCCGCTTCAAAATCTCCATCCTTTTCCAGCCCTAAACTGGTCGTGGCCCCCTTCACCCATACGGTCAACCCCTCAAATTTCTATCGCTTCCGCAATTGCTTCCGCCTCGCCGTCGTCTTGCAATCTCCATCAACGCAGACGCCTATTCAAGGAGTTGTTTCGCCCCACTACGGATTCACCACGATCTCATCCGGGACTTGAGACCTTCTTCATAGCAAGGTCACATCAAAGATGGTATACAAATTCATCAACAGAAGTATGTCAGAGAACTACTGAAAAAGTTCAAAATGGAGTCATGCAAGCCTCTTTCCACTCCCATTTCCACCATTGCTCACTTGGACAAGGACCACTCAAGTCCTCTAGTGGAAGAGAAACTCTATAGAGGTATGATAGGCTCACTCATGTATCTAACCGCTAGTCGCCCAGACATTGTTTTTGCTGTTGGCTTGTGTGCTAGGTTCCAATCTTGTCCAAGAGAAACCCACTTGGCTGCTGTAAAAAGGATACTCCGATATCTCAAGGGAACTGACTCACTCTGCATTTGGTACCCCAAAGAATGTCCCTTTGAGCTCATGGGTTACACCGATGCGGACTACGCTGGATACCTGGTGGATAGGAAGAGCACCTCTGGAATGGCACAGTTCCTAGGCCTCTGCCTTGTGTCATGGGGCTCAAAGAAACAAGTCTCAGTCTCTCTCTCCACCACAGAATTCCAGTACATTGCGGCCGCTTCTTGTTGTTCCCAACTCCTCTGGCTAAAGCAACAACTCACGGATTTCGGTATGTCTTATGGTCCTCTCACTATTCTTTGTGATAACACCAGTGCTATAAACATTTCTAAGAATCATGTGCATCATACTAGGACCAAGCATATAGACATAAGACATCATTTTCTTAGAGATCATGTTGAAAAAGGGAACATCATTATGAAATTTTGTAGAACTGAAGATCAGGTTGCAGACATATTCACCAAAGCTTTGAATAGAGTTCCCTTTGAGAAGCTTAGATTAGAACTGAGAATGATTCCTATAACCTAGCAGTGACCTTAGCTTAAAGGCTCTTCTCCAGTTCCCTTGATTAACTAGTATAAGATCCTTTACTTGTTAAGTCTTGGTATCTCTGTGTTATATCTTTTGCTACAAACCCTCTTTTCCATAATGGTTTCTTAAAAAGGCTTTGATAAAATTTTCTTAGTTCGTGTCCTTTGGTCCTCATTATTCTTTCAACTCTTTCATTTTTCAAGTTTCTTTGTTGGCCCAAAAGTCACAATCTGATCATATTCTAACCCAACAATACAAGCCGAAATGATGATTGTGTACTATGACCCTCTTTGCCTCATTGCTCAATTTAATTCCCTATGATCCATCTCTTAACCCTCTTTGGGAATTATTGAGTAATGCGATAAATGGCCTCCCTGATTCCTTGTATGGGAACGTACTTTTCGGTTCCCTATTTTTAACCCATATCAAACTTCCCATACATCCCTCTAGCACACTGAATATATCGCCAGAAAGGAACCAGGATGAAACGATCTTCAAACGGCTAGTTCGGCGCCTGATCCTCTCAAGACAAAAGATCCTCAAGTCCCTCTTTCTGACCCTCAGGAAGAACCGCCCAAAGCCAAGGCCAGTTCCCAGGCCCCTTCAAGCTCCCTACCACCACTCAACCCCTCTCAAGACTCCTCTGCGATCCTCTCTGCTCTGGATCGTATTAAAAAGGCCATCACGGAAGGCTCGACTGTCCTCACGGTCGCTCTCCGTGATCAAGTAAATGAGTTGGGAAAGATGAGCACTGCAGTCTCAAGTCTGGTGGAGGTACTACAGAAAATATGGGATGATGCAACCGGCGTAAATCAGGCCACGGGCCAACATGAAGGAACCGACGACAACAAGGCTGACGAAGAGGAGGCCACTGCTCTGCCATAGGAACGCTTCTCTTGGTTCCCAGTGTTGTAACCTCACAGTGTGCTAGTAGCTTCCCTAGGATCCTACTACCCTCTTCTATCCTTTTGTTGTCCTCTTTAAAGGTTGCTTATATTGTTGTCTTTGTAGGTTGTTTTGTGATGCTTCGTGGTTTGTCTTCCTCTGAACAATGTTAATATCTTATTATGTTTAATGACTACTTTTGGCTACGTCTCTATGAATGATTTGTCTTTGCCTCAAATTTCTATTATGGTTTCTGTTATGGGTTGACGCAATTGTTTATTTCCTTTGATATTCTGTTCTTAACATGTCAACTGATCTTTTCGATGATGTCAAAAGGGGGAAGAAGGATAGGAACCTTGAAATTTAGAAACTACTGGGCTAATAGGAACTCTGAACTCGTTCTACTTCTAAGGGGGAATTCGAATAAACTTGTTCATCTGCTTAGGGGGAATTTGCAACCATTGAATGTTCTCTCATTATTTTACAACGTTGTAAATCCCTTAAATTCAACTGGTCTCATGAAATTCAAAATCCTATTATGTTGCCAGGTTCCTTGTATTTGTCATCATAAAAAAGGGGGAAATTGTTAGGAAATGGAACTCTGGAACTTTAGTTCCCCTGTGAGTTCCTTTCCTCAGTTTCTCTACTTGTGAAGATGACAAATATTTTGATACTAATGTTTTATCTCAAAGATGTGCCTTAAGGAACCACAGGACAAACATCGAAGGCATGAAAGCAAAACAGGACAAGAAAACCAAGGAGCAAGCCAAAGGAAGGAACCCAGGTGTGCCCAGAAATACAACATGTGATGTTGCGCTTTCCGAGAAATCTGGGAACACCAACCTCGGACAAGAGAAAGTTGAAAATGACTTGTGCGAAGCTTCCAAAGTCTGCCATTGTCCAGAGCAAAACAACAAGACGCCTAGAACACATAACCTCGGACAGAGAAAGGTGAAAGCGACTTGTCATGGAACTTGTCGCTGTCCAGAAGACAGTTCCAAAGTACCCAGGTTGTCGAACCTTTGAAGAAGGAAGCTGGAGAACAACTTGGCTGAAGCAGTTGACCAACAAAGAAGGATTCTGAGCTACCTAGGTTGTTGGTACATGTCAAAGACATCATGGATCACGGATCACCACACATCCTAGGGCAAGCTTGATCTGTTGGAACCAAGAGAAGATCAAACCTTAAAGAATCCACTATATAAGGAAGACTAACTCAGAGGTTATAAATGAGCACAAAAACATGAATCACACTCAATAGCAAACATCAAAGTGTGAACCTTCAAACAAGATCATCAAAGCAAACCGAGATCAAGAGGAACCAGTCAAGGAATTGAAGAGTTGAGTGCTAAGTTCTTGTGACTGTAAGTGAGATAGTTCCTAGGTGCTAAGGTATGTTTCTTGGATTGATTATTGATTGTGTTAAGTTATCTAGGATTGCCTAACTGTGTGTAAGGTAAAGAAACTATGTGTTTGTTCCTAGGATAAGCTATAACCAAAAGAGATAAGAAATCAAGAAGTAGACCTTGAAATCCTTTCAAAAGAAAGGTAGTGGTTTTTATCCTGGATTGCTAGTTGACAATCAAAGGTTTCCACTATAAGGAACTTGTTCACTTGTGCTTGATTGTTTAAATTCCGCTGCGAAGGGAACTGAGAATTGATATTCTTAGTTCCTTAGTTATTTGTCTAACAATATCGATCCTACATGGAGGCCTCGGCCAAAAGAATTAAGTCATCCACAGAAAAGATGGGAAAGATGCACTCCTATAGAAAGTGGGCGCCACAAACCCCTGTCCATAACGTACATCTTGAATTAGATGAGACAAATACTCCATACAAAAGACGAATAGGTAAGGAGAGAGGGGGTCTCCCTGCCTAAAACCCTGTGATGGAATAAAAGAACCTAATTGAGCACTGTTTCAAAGAAGGACCAACGGGTACGATCATATGCCTTGGCAATGTCAATTTTCAACACCATCCATCTCGTAGATCCATTACAAGCAGACATAGTGTGCATCAGTTCTTGGACAATAACTATGTTGTCAATGGTTTGACGTCCAGGAATATAGCTAACCTGAGCCAGCGAGACCAGAAGAGATAACGCAGGCTTGAGGCGTTGGACGATCATCTTTGTAGCTATCTTGAAAGCAACATTAAGGAGCGAGATAGGGCGGAAGTGGGCAGGGGATGACGGAGAGTCAACCTTTGGGATAAGGACCATAAGTGCATCACTCAAGCCCTCACCAAATAACCATCATTTATAAGACACAGCGTAGCAGCAGTGACCTGAGGCCCCACAACCGACCAATTCTTATGATAGAAAACCGTAGGAAACCATCCGAACTCGGAGCTTTGTAAGGACCTATCACATTTAGAGCATTTCAGACATCGACGTCAGTAAAAGGCAAGCCTAAAGCAGACAAGACTTCAAGAGCAAGGCTTGGAGAAGAGACAGAAAGAGTCGGTACCGGACCCATAGGAGCAGAACGGTCCTCCGAATACAAATCAACAAAGATTCATATTACCATATGTTGGATAGCAGAGCAGTCGGTGAAGGAATTGTGTCTTTTAATGAAAAGTGCAATTATCGAACATGGAATAAGACTATTAATGGAGATTTACAATTCGGGTATTTTAGGGATCGTAGTGTTTTGCTAGAAGCCAACTACGATTAATGGACTTAATCAGGTTAGGTCCATGGCTATAATAACCGAGTCCTATGAGGTCACACACATAGAGTTATTGGGCTGTATCAAACCGAACCGAACGCCCATGTTAGACATGGAGATTTCGGCCGATTGGCTTTAATTGGGAGATTGTCTTTTATTATTAATGGATAAGAGTTACCATGAATAATTACTAGATAAGAAGATATCTTATTAGAAGATATAGATACAATATAAAGATATTATATCTATTACCAAAGATAAGATATGATCTTATAAGTAATCGTTACTGTAGGATCGAGATTGTTAGACGGAAAACTAAGGAACTAAGAATAGCAATTCTCAGTTCCCTTCGCAGCGGAATTTCAACAATCAAGCACAAATGAACAAGTTCCTTATAGTGGAAACCTTTGATTGCCAACTAGCAATCCAGGATAAAAACCACTACCTTTCTTTTGAAAGGGTTTCAAGGTCTACTTCTTGATTTCTTATCTCTTTTGGTTACAGCTTATCCTAGGAACAAACACACAGTTTGTTCACCTTACACACAGTTAGACAATCCTAGATAACTTAACACAATCAATAATCAATCCAAGAAACTTACCTTAGCACCTAGGAACTATCTCACTTACAGTCACAGGAACTTAGCACTCAACTATTTGATTCCTTGACTAGTTCCTCTTGATCTTGGTTTGCTTTTATGATCTTGTTTGAAGGTTCACACTTTGATGTTTGCTATTGAGTGTGATTCGTGTATTTTTGTGCTTGCTGATAACCTTTGAGTTAGTCTTCCTTTTATAGTGGATTCTTCGCAGCTTGATCTTCTCTTGGTTCCCACAGATCGAGCTTGCCCTAGGATGTGCGGTTGTCCTTGATCCATGCTGTCTTTGACATATACAAACAACCTAGGTAGCTCAGAATCCTTCTAGGTTAGTCAACTACTTCAGCCAAGTCGTTCTCCAGCTTCCTTCTTCCAAGGTTCGACAATCTGGGCACTTTGGAACTGTCTTCTGGACAGCGACATGTTCCATGTCCTGTCGCTTTCACCTTTCTCTGTCCGAGGTTATGTGTTCTAGGTGTCTTGTTGTTTTGCTCTGGACAATGGCAGACTTTGGAAGCTTCGCACAAGTCGTTTTCAACTTTCTCTTGTCCGAGGTTGGTGTTCCTAGATTTTTTGGGAAGCGCAACATCACATGTTGCATTTCTGGGCACACCTGGGTTCCTTCCTTTGGTTTGCTGCTTGGTTCTCTTGTCCTGTTTGGCTTCTATGCTTTCGGTATTTGTCCTGTGATTCCTTAAAGCACATCTTTGAGATAAAACATTAGTATCAAAATATTTGTCATTTTCAAAAGTAGAGAAACTGAGGAAAGGAACTCTCAGGGGAACCGAAGTTCCAGAGTTCCGTTTCCTAACAATTTCCCCCTTTTTGATGATGACAAATACAAGGAACCTGGCAATATAATAGGACTTGAATTTCATGAGACCAGTTGAGTTTAAGGGATTTACAACATTATAAACTAATGAAAGAGCATTCAATGGTTGCAAATTCCCCCTAAGCAGATGAACGAGTTTATTCAAATTCCCCCTTAGAAATAGAACGAGTTCAGAGTTCCTATTAGTCCAGTAGTTTCCAAAGTTCAAGGTTCCTTTCCTTCTTCCCCCTTTTGACATCATCGAAAAGATCAGTTGATAAGTTAAGAACAGGATATCCAAGGAAATACACAATTGCATCAAACCCATAATAGAAACTTAAGGCAAAGACAAATTAATCATAGAAACGAAGCCAAAAGTAGTCATTAAACTTTAACAAAAACTTAACATTGTTCAAGGCGGGGTAAGACAAATCACAAAACAACACAAAAACAACCTACAAAGACAACAAAATAAGCAACCTTTAAAGAGGACAACAAAAGGATAGAATAGGGTAGTAGGATCCTAGGGAATCTACTAGCACACTGTGAGGTTACAACACTGGGAACCAGGAGAAGCGTTCCTATGGCAGAGCAGTGGCCTCCTCTTCGTCAGCCTTGTTGGCGTCAATTCCTTCATTTTGGCCCGTGGCCTGATTTGCACCGGTTGCATCTTCCCATGTTTTCTGTAGTACCTCCACCAGACTTGAGACTGCAGTGCTCATCTTTCCCAACTCATTTACTTGATCACGGAGAGCGACCGTGAGGACAGTCGAGCGTCCCGTGATGGCCTTTTCAATATGATCCAGAGCAGAGAGGATCGCAGAGGAGTCTTGAGAGGGGTTGAGCGATGGTAGGGAACTTGAAGGGGCCTGGGAATTGGCCTTGGCTTTGGGCGGTTCTTCCTGAGGGTCAGAGAGAGGGACTTGGGGATCTTTTGTCTTGAGTTTTCGGACAGTGGTCAAGGTGAGAAGCTTGATGTAGACAGTTTCAGGCAAATCATCTGGGTACTGGTGAAGTAGGGAGAGAAGATTTTTGATGAGATGGGGAAAGGGCAGGGCGTGAGATTCATGGGACTTGCAGAACTATATGTGAGCCAACGCTATGCGGGAGAGATCAACTTGTGCACCAGACAACACTTTGTCCATGAGGATAGCATCCGTGATGAGAACTGTATTCTGGTGCTCTTGCCTGGGAACTAGGTTTCGGATGATCCAGAAATGCAGAAGCTTGTTGGCGATGGAGAGATCCTTAGTTTGGAGGGTTGATGGGTAGTCGCCGTCGTAGAGTTTCCTTACCACTTCACCCTTAGGCTTGTAACCCTTTCCTTTGGGCCATGTCTTTTTCTGATGCAGTATGTCAAAACCAGATCTGGACTCGATCCCAAGAGCAGACGCGATGAGGTTGGGGGACAGGGGATACATGGTTCCCTTCCACTGGAATATGGCGTCGTTGCAGGGAGAGTTATCTTTGGCGGGCACAAAGGTGAGAGATTGATAGAACAGACGGACTACTTCATCAGAGGCGGAGAAGGGCTCGACCAAGAGCTCATCCCATCCTTGGTATTGTAGCAGAGAATGAAACTCACTGAGGGCTTCGCTGAATAGTTCCTCATCTTCTTCTTCGAGAGTTTGGGTCCAGAAATCCTTGCCGATGATGAGTGGCTTAAGAATCTTCCTCTTGTAAAGGGAGGAGGAGACCTGCCCGAGCGAGGAAGAGGAGAGGGTGAGGGATTTGGTTCTTTTGAGGGTTTCTGCTCTTTGGATGGTGGTTCATAGGGATCCAAAGCTTGGGAACTTCTTTTCCGTTGTTTCAGCCTTATGGCAATAGAGGGACCAGTTTTGGAGATGGGTTTAGACTTGAGGCTAGCAGGTGAGGGCTCTTGGCTGAGGATCTCCTGGGTGGTCTTATCTGGGGAGGAGTCATGGGATCCTCTTTCCGAGATAGATTTTGTAGCCGATGCCGATGCAGGAGTGATTTCCGTCACTTTCTCCTCATCTTTTGCCTTAGTTTTCTCCTCAATATTCTTCTCAGGTTGGGGATTTTGAGATGTGGTGTCAAGAATGGGCTGGGTAGACGATGCTGCCTTCTTTTCTCTATGGGCTCTAAGAAGGGCAACTTCCTCTTCGTCTTGGATCAAGTTGGGGTTAGGGTTCTTGTCAGCCATTTTTTAGGAGTTAGAAATTTGTGTTGGAGAGAGAGGGAGAAACAGAGGATCAGAGAGATGAGAATGGCAAGTGTGGGAATAGCTTGGATCAACAGGGCACCCTTTAAAGACGGATTGAGGGCTGAAGGGACCGTTGGGGGAAATCTGGCCGTTGAGGAGATCAGGGAAGATCTGGGGCATTGAAGGCGGTTGCAGCTTTTCCGAACGGTCAAAAGCAATTCAAAAATTTACCTATTCAGAGAGGGAGGCTCTGTATTGACGAGACGTGACTATTTTTTACAGATTTGCCATAAATACCGTCTTGGGAGGTGCCGAACTAGCCGTTGGAAGAGCATTTCATCCTGGTTCCTTTCTGGCGATATATTCAGTGTGCTAGAGGGATATATGGGAACTCTGATGTGGGTTTAAAACATGGAACCGAGAAGTACATTCCCATACAAGGAATCAGGTAGGCCATTTATCGCATTGCACAATAATTCCCAGAGAGGGTTTAAGAGATGGATCATAGGGAATTAAATTGAGCAATGAGGCAAGGAGGGTCATAGTACACAATCATCATTTCGGCTTGTATTGTTGGGTTAGAATATGATCAGATTGTGACTTTTGGGCCAACAAAGAAACTTGAACAATGAAAGAGTTGAAAGAGCAATGAGGACCAAAGGATACGAACTATAAAAACTTATCCAAGCCTTGTTAAGAAACCATTATGGAAAAGAGGGTTTGTAGCAAAAGATATAACACAGAGATATCAAGACTCAACAAGTGAAAGATCTTAAACTAGTCAATCAGGGGAACTGGAAAGGGGCCTTTAAACTAAGGTCACTGCTAGGTTATAGGAATCATTCCTAGTTCCAATCTAAGGTTCTCGAAGAGAACTCTATTCAAGGCTTTGGTGAATATATCTACAACCTGATCTTCAGTTCTACAAAATTTCATAATGATGTTTCCCTTCTCAACATGATCTCTAAGAAAATGATGTCTTATGTCTATATGCTTGGTCCTAGTATGATGCACAAGATTCTTAGAAATGTTTATAGCACTGGTGTAATCATAAAGAATGGTGAGGGGACCATAAGACATACCAAAATACGCGAGTTGTTGCTTTAGCCAGAGAAGTTGGGAACAACAGGAGGCAGCAGCGATGTACTCGGATTCTGTGGTGGAGAGAGAGACTGAGACTTGTTTCTTTGAGCCCCATGACACAAGGCAAGGGCCTAGGAACTATGCCATTCCAGAAGTGATCTTCCTATCCACCAAGTATCCAGCATAATCAGCATCAGTGAAACCCATCAACTCAAAGGGACATTCTTTGGGGTACCAAATGCAGAGTGAATCAGTTCCCTTGAGATATCAGAGTATTCTCTTCACAGCAGCCAAGTGAGTTTCTCTTGGACAAGATTGGAACCTGGCACACAATCCAACAAAAAAAACAATGTCTTGGCGACTAGCGGTTAGATACATGAGTGAGCCTATCATACCTCTATAGAGTTTCTCTTCCACTGGAGGACTTGAGTGGTCCTTGTCCAAGTGAGCAATGGTGGAAATAGGAGTGGAGAGAGGCTTGCATGAATCCATTTTGAACTTTTTCAGTTGTTCCCTAACATACTTCTGTTGGTGAATTTGTATGCCATCTTTCTTTTGGGTGATTTGTAATCCGAGGAAGAAGGTGAGTTCCCCAATTAGGCTCATTTCAAATTCACTGCTCATCAAGTCTTTGAACTTGTCTACAAGGGACAGGTTAGTGGAACCAAAGATGATATCATCGACATAAATTTGAACCACTAAAATGTTACCTTCTTCTTCTAGGATGAAGAGAGTCTTATCAATGACTCCACGCCTGGAGCTATTTGAGAATAGGAACTGGGCAAGACGATCATACCAAGCTCTGGGAGCTTGCTTGAGACCATACAATGCTTTGTCTAGAAAGTAGACATGGTCGGGATGATCATCATCTTCAAAGCCAGGTGGTTGCTTGACATAGACTTCCTCTTGAAGGATTCCATTGAGGAAGGCAGTCTTTACATCCATTTGGAACAGTTTGAACCCTTTGTGTGATGCAAAAGCAATCAACAATCTTATTGCTTCAATCCTTGCCATTGGAGCATAGGTTTCATCATAGTCGATGCCTTCTTGTTGATTGTATCCTTGAGCAACAAGCCTTGCTTTGTTCCTTATTACAGCTCTTGTATCATCTAGCTTGTTTCTGAAAACCCATCTAGTTCCTATGATATGTTTGTCCTTGGGGCGGGGAACTAGATGCCATACTTTGTTCCTTTCAAACTGATGAAGCTCTTCTTGCATAGCTTGGGTCCAGTCTGTATCCTTCAGTGCCTCACCTATGTTCTTTGGTTCCACAATAGACAGAAAGGCATTGAAGGCAAAGAAGATTAGATGTTCGAACCTGACTGGAGGCTTGATGGTTCTTCTTTCTCTGTTGGGAGCTAGAGCATTTGATGTGGAGACATTTTGGGTTGAGCATTCAGCTTCAGCTTCCTGGTTGGGAACACCTTCTCCATTGAAGATCATGTGAGAGGATGAATCGTTGATGTCTCCACAGATGTTGTCTTCATGTTCATGGTTCCCAGAAATGGATTGTTGTTGATTATCCATGGGAACTGGTGGAGGAACTAGTGGGGGATTCTGTGCAGCATGGTAGGAACTGGGTGGAGTGATATCTTTATCTGGATCTTCTTGAGATGACTTGGGAAATGGGTCTTCAAAGGGAGTGGTAGTGTTCTGCACAATTCTACCAAGTGATTTCTCATCAAAAATAACATGAACACTTTTTTCTACCTTTTTGGTCCTTTTGTTGAAGACTTTGTATGCCTTGCTTCCAGAGGCATATCCAATAAAGATCCATTCATCACTCCTTGGATAGAACTTGCCAAGGTTGTCCTTCCCATTGTTGTGCACAAAGCACTGGCATCCGAACACCCTCAGATGTGAGATGTTGGGAACTCTCCCTCTTAGGAGTTCATAGGGTGTTTTCTCTGTGATTGGGCAAAGCATGGCACGATTGATGATGTAGCAGGCTGCATTGATTGCTTCAGCCCAGAATGATTGAGAGAGTCCTCTTGAGATGAACATAGTCCGAGCCATGTCTTCTAAGGTTCTATTCTTCCTTTCCACGAACCTGAGTTCCCTGCTCAACTACACAGGTGGAACTATTAGTAGCAAAGTGTTTGTCATCGTCAAAACTAGGAAAACTGAGGAAGGGAACCAGGTAGGGAACTGGAGTTCCCAAAAGTTCACTTCCTACCAATTTCCCCCTTTTTGATGATGACAAACATGTAGAACCTGACATATCTAAAATAGGCATGAATGATATATGAGGAAAAGGAAAACATAACTAGATGTAGAATAATCATTAGTGAATTGCATATTCCCCCTTAACATCAAACCGGGTTCCTTAATTCCCCATTAAAGAGACAACCAGTTCAGAGTTCCTTTCATCCTATTAGTTCCAGGTTGCAGAGATCATTCCCCCTTGACCACCAAGATGATTCCAACAATAGAACTTGGGAACAATAAGCAGTTGAGGTGACGAATTTCCTTATTTACCTCAGTTCCCCTTGAATCATTGACTTTTGATACTTGTAGTTCCATTTATATTATCATTAGGAACTAACGTCAACACCATGTGATCCTCCATCATTTTCATTAGTGTTTGGAGTTCCCTTCATTGTTTTCTGCTTCTTCATACAAATCTTTCTTTAACAAAGGACTTATTTCCCTTGTTATTCCTTTGAAGTGAGATGAGCTTGATCAAAACTTCAATTCTGCGTCCCAATCATCAATTTGCATTCTGTAGGGAACTAGGCATCTCACTTCAACCTGCAATACAATTAAGACTTACGCACCCAGACACGCTTGGCTTTTCTGGGTTTATGGTAATGAGAGTTCCTTTGCACCTGCAAGTTGGTTGAGTAATACACATGACCACTAATCTCAACATCCAAGTTCCTTTTCCTATGACTTTCTTCAATTTGCCTTTTCTTACAATCATGAATATAATGATCATTTTTACCACAATGCCAACAAACACGATTATGCTTAACATGACCATATTTTCCTTTACCGGGACAAAAAGGTTTTTCATATTTCCTCAGCTGGAAGTCAATTACCTTACCTCTAGTTCCTTTAGCTTGATTGACGTACATTTTATGAGCGTTTTGTCCATCAAACCATGTTTGTTTACCTTTAGGCTTCTTCTCAAGAACCTTTACCTTCTCTTCCAGGAACTGATTTTTATCACGAGAAGTTTGAAGAGCGAAATTGAGAGTTTCATTTTTCTCAACCAGTTCCCTTCTTAGCTTCTCATTTTCAACAGAGCATGAATCCTCAGAATCTTCCTTTCCCGGATAACCAATACCATATTTTTGCTTAACAAACACAGTTTGATTGACAGTTTTTTCATTGATAGAAGTAGTCAACACATCAAGCTTATCTATGATTTCAACAAGCAAATCATTTTCTAGAGTAACGGAACTCTGACAATTCTTAGCATGCTTAAGTTCCTTTTCAAGAGCAGTACAATTATCACATGAAGCATGGGAAACGTTAGACATGCTTGTAGAATCTTTAAGTTGTGCTAGTTCATTTTCAAGAGCAGTACAATTATCACATGAAATATGGGAAACGCTAGACATGCTTGCAAAATCTTTAAGATGTGCTAGTTCATTTTCAAGAGCAGTACAATTATCACATGAAACATGGGAAACGCTAGACATGCTTGCAAAATCTTTAAGATGTGCTAGTTCATTTTCAAGAGCAGTACATGAATCACACTTTCTGGAGGAACTAGCAAGTAATTTTTCAGTTTCATCAAGTTTCTTGCTCCAAACAGAATTTTCAGTAGATAAGCATGAAATTTCTTCTTCACATTCATCTAGTCTTTCCTGAAGGGAACCGTTCTCTTTTCCAAGTTTCCTAATAATTTTAATCAATTGCTTCTTATCACATTCAAGAAGAGATTTAGTAAAGTCAGAAGAGAATACCTCGGAGTCATCTGATTTCGTTGAGTCCTCCTTAACCATTAAACACCTTTCTCCTTTCTTCCGAATGTGAGGTTTGTTGATGGAAATTCCTAGCTCAAACTTGCTTGGTTGAGACATGATCTGCAAACTTTAAACAAAGATCTAGAGCTTTTCCTGCTCTGATACCAATTGTAGGATCGAGATTGTTAGACGAAAAACTAAGGAACTAAGAATAGCAATTCTCAGTTCCCTTCGCATTGGAATTTAAACAATCAAGCACAAATGAACAAGTTCCTTATAGTGGAAACCTTTGATTGCCAACTAGCAATCCAGGATAAAAATCACTACCTTTCTTTTGAAAGGGTTTCAAGGTCTACTTCTTGATTTCTTATCTCTTTTGGTTACAGCTTATCCTAGGAACAAACACACAGTTTGTTCACCTTACACACAGTTAGGCAATCCTAGATAACTTAACACAATCAATAATCAATCCAAGAAACAGACCTTAGCACCTAGGAACTATCTCACTTACAGTCACAGGAACTTAGCACTCAGCTCTTTGATTCGTTGACTGGTTCCTCTTGATCTTGGTTTGCTTTTATGATTTTGTTTGAAGGTTCACACTTTGATGTTTGCTATTGAGTGTGATTCGTGTATTTTTGTGCTTGCTGATAACCTTTGAGTTAGTCTTCCTTTTATAGTGGATTCTTCGCAGCTTGATCTTCTCTTGGTTCCCACAGATCGAGCTTGCCCTAGGATGTGTGGTTGTCCTTGATCCACACTGTCTTTGACATATACAAACAACCTAGGCAGCTCAGAATCCTTCTAGGTTAGTCAACTACTTCAGCCAAGTCGTTCTCCAGCTTCCTTCTTCCGAGGTTCGACAATCTGGGCACTTTGGAACTGTCTTCTGGACAGCGACAGGTTCCATGTCCTGTCGCTTTCACCTTTCTCTGTCCAAGGTTATGTGTTCTAGGTGTCTTGTTGTTTTGCTCTGGACAATGGCAGACTTTGGAAGCTTCGCACAAGTCGTTTTCAACTTTCTCTTGTCCGAGGTTGGTGTTCCCAGATTTCTTGGGAAGCACAACATCACATGTTGCATTTCTGGGCACACCTGGGTTCCTTCCTTTGGTTTGCTGCTTGGTTTTCTTGTCCTGTTTGGCTTCTATGTTTTCGGTATTTGTCCTGTGGTTCCTTAAAGCACATCTTTGAGATAAAACATTAGTATCAAAATATTTGTCATTTTCAAAAGTAGAGAAACTGAGGAAAGGAACTCTCAGGGGAACCGAAGTTCCAGAGTTCCGTTTCCTAACAGTTACCAAAAGGGAACAAACACATTCTCCTCCTCTACTGCAACCGTACAGCCGAACCCTCCCAAGAGAAGCCAAGTTCGTTTCCTTCGTTCGTCGTTCTAGCAGACGAGACCAAAGGTGATCCAGATTCCAGACTCGTGTGGACCAATTAGAGAAGCCACACTTGGGTCTTTTGATCTCCGCTGAAATTCTGCCGGAACGTTTTAGACTCGTATCAAACGGTATGTAACTCTGCTTCCTACTTGATCCATATTGATTCATGCATGAGATCCTTGTTAGATGCTAGAAAATAGTTTTTTGAAATTCCACTTATACGCATCTAATCCCAACATTGGTATCATGAGCCTCTTGCATAAATTGATAGGATCAAAAAATAAAAGAGTTAATTTTGATGCATGTCTTGATTCAAATTAAGTGGTAAATTGATAGGTAGGTTAATTTGCATGATTAAAATTGTGATTTTGATTGATTGGATTAGTAAAGTTGAGAACTTTATAAACTAATATGCATGTAAAATTGTTCTACCCATACTTGATTCATGTGATTTAATTATGCAAGAGATATGATTTTGGCATGTTTTAAATCATTAGATAAAATTTTTGATTTTCATAAGATGAATCAATCCCCTAAATTTTGTTTTTTCAAATTTTGATTTTTTATGAAATTTTTTCATACAACAACAAATAAATAAATAAATTAGGGACCGAACCGGATCGGATCCGGTTCGACACGCACCCCGGCGTGTACGGACAACTCCTGCAGAACTGGATCGGATCCAGCTCATGTGGGCGAGCGGCCTGACTCGGTGGATCCGAACCGTGGCTCGCGCACTGCAGAAACCGGTTCTGCATGCACAGAGGCGGGCAATGGTTCGGTTCGCAGGTGGACCCAATTCGGTTCGGCACGGGTTGTGCGCGGTTATGCTAAACCGGATCGGGTTAGGCTCGGTTTGGTTCGCAGGGAGGGCTGCGCGGTTAGGTGGGAACGGGTTGGTCCGGGCTGGGCTCGGGCGCGACTCGGTCCGGTTGGGTAGATTTTGGGTTTTAGGATATTTTCCTAAAAGTATAAGATAAGATCTTATTTGCCCAATTGGATAATATTTGATATTATCTACAATATAATTTCCTAAAAGTTATTAGGATAGAATCCCACTAGATTAAGATAAGGATATTTGATATCTTATCTTGTTTATGCATATCTTATCTAATAATGCATTTTAATGCTTATCATTATTAATTAGATTAATATTATTGATAATATTTGATATTATTATTGCATGCATGTTTTTAATATTATGATATTATTTCTTGCATGAGGTGACTGGTATGGCCCACTTAGGATAGAAAATACGATATGTGTATCGTTATGTTTTCTTGTACACGATCTGCGTATCGTTATGTATTTTTGTAATTTAATTTTCAGTAATTAGATTATTCAGAAAATTATGTAATACAAGAAGAGAAGATCCTAAGAAGACCAAGGATGGAGATCCATGAAGGGTACCAAGGATGGAGATCCATGGAGAACAAGACCCATGAAGATTAGATCTTTAATTTCGGTTTTAGGGGCCATACTAGGATCACATTTAATTATTGCATTTTGAATGCTTATTATTATTTTTAAGCCTTGCATGATTGTTTGTTTATGCTATTTTGCTCACTAGTAAATAGACAACCATTGCATGCTTAAGTCCCTAAAAGAATATTGAGGTATTGCCTTTCCATGTCATAACCCATGAGGCCCTAAGAATTGGTTGGATAGGTTTCGCCAAAGCGAGGTGTCCTTCTTTGACCTTGGGATAGTGAGGGTGGATCTATATAAGGGATTCATAAATCTTGATATGGTTATACTCAACAAGAGACCAAAATGCAAAGTTTTGGATCTTGAGGCATAAAGATGAGTCTAACATGGGATGTGGGCCATCAACCAAGAATGATAAGGAGTTATAATTAGTAAATGTTACTTAACTTGATCACATGAGACTTAGGGAAGTGCCAAAGTACGCTTAGGTCTTATCTGAGATAGGGTCTTGGAATCATTTTATTCACTAGGGACAAACTTAATTTGAATAAAATATGCATTTGCTTAAATTTTAAAGCATGTTTAATTTTGAGCTTTTGCATGTCAAGCATAAACTTATTTGCATGTTACTTCCTTTGTAGATATCATGTCTAGCAACGACAACTTGAAATTCACCCTGTACTCAATTGTTGAGAAGAACAAACTCAATGGAACAAATTTCCTTGATTGGGAACGGAACTTGAGAATTGTTCTCAGATCCAAAGGACGTGAGGACGTTCTAGATACCCCTATCCCTACCTTGATTGACGCTTCCACTGCTGAGGAGAAGGCGAAAGAAAAGGAGATAAGAGCTAACTCGGTGTATGTCACTTGTCTTATGCTCGTTGCTATGGAACCTGTCCTTCAAAAAAGGGTTGAACGTCAGGATGCTCATACAATCATTGGCAACCTGAAAGTGCTATTTCAGGAACAAGCCAAGATTGAGAGATATGAGACACACAAGGCCATATTAGAGTGCAAACTTGAGAAGGGAAAACCAGTAAGTGCACATGTATTTGACATGATTGGTCTCTTTGACCAAATGGCAGCACTAGGTTCCCCATACAGCCAAGAGTTGGCTACTGACATCATACTGTACTCCTTGCATGATGGATTCGCCCAATTTAGGATGAACTACCATATGCATGAAATTGGCAAGACTCTGAATGAACTCCATGGCATGCTCAAAATAGCTGAGCAAAACATCCAAGTTGACAATAAGAAAGAAGTTCTTATGATCAACAAAGGGAAAAGGGTTCAAGAAGGGGCCTAATGGGAAGCAGAAACAACAAAACCAAGGGAAAGGCAAGAAAGTTGCAAAACCTAAGGCAGTTGAGAAGCCAAAGGTAGCTGCTGAGCATGACTGCTTCTACTACAAGGCCAAGGGGCACTGGAAGAGAAACTGCCCCAAGTACCTGGAAGACAAGAAGAATGGAACTGTGAGCTCCACTTCAGGTATTTTTGTTATTGAAGTCTTAACAACCAAAGCTACTACTTGGGTATTAGATATCGGATGTGGTTTTCACATTATTTCGAATGTGCATGGACTAAGAAGTATGCGACAGTTGGAGAAGGGAGAGATAGACATGCGTGTTGGAAATAGAGCAAGGGTTGTTGCACTTGTCGTAGGAGATTATAGTATATCTTTACCTTCTGACTTAGTTTTAGAATTGAATAATTGTTATTTTATTCCTTTAATTACTAAGAACCTTATTTCGACTTCAGTTTTAGATATTAAGGGTTTTGAATTTGTCATTAAAAATGAATGCTTTTCTATTTTCAAGAATGATATTTTCTATGCCAATGCTTATTTGAGTAATGGACTCTATGTGTTGGACCTCAAGTCTGAAATTTATAACCTGAATACTAAGAGGAAAAAGACGAATGATTTGAGTGAAGCCTATCTATGGAACTATCGCTTGGGCCACATTAGCTTGAACCGCATGAAGAAACTCCATAAAGATGGAATTCTAAAATCAATAGATTGTGAATCTCTTGAGACATGTGAGTCATGCCTAATGGGCAAGATGACAAGGTCACCTTTCACTAGGACAAGTGAAAGGGCTAATGAGCTACTAGCCCTAATACATACTGATGTATGTGGACCAATGAGCACATAAGCTAGAGGAGGCTATCGATACTTCATCACATTCACTGACAATATTGCAGATCCATTGACCAAGCCTATGCCTAGGCCCAAGCATGAGAGTCACACTAGGGCTAAGGGCCTCAAGCACATTGGAGAATGGCTTTGAGATTGTATTGTCTTACATTATGAACTTTGTTTTATGTATGTCAGACACGTTTTATACTTGATTATATGATATACATCTTTCATTCTTATTTAATCATTGCTAGCTTGGAATTAAATAAAATGTCCAAATAATTTATAATTCGCAAATGGGCTCATCATAAGTGTTTTGGTGAATGAAACCCCATTAAGTGAACTAAAGTTATGAATTATTCAAAGTCCATAGTCTAAGTCATTAACTATGACATAAATGACTTGATTAAAGACTATATTATAAGTTGACTGATAGCGTTATGTTTCATATGCTATAGGGACATTGAGATGTCTAGTCAATTACATAGATATGTATGGATGATACATATAGGACTGACCCACCTTAAGACTCTCCAAAAGGGCTTGAAGAGTTTTAAGTCAAACCATGATTGGTAGATTCCTCAGACATGAGTATGATATGGTTTTTCTTGATGATTGGTATGTCTTTGACGCTGTTAAACGTTGACCGTAACAAGCAGTTATAAAGGTAGTGATTGTGATTGTGATTGCCAAAAGTTGAGTGAGAGCTATAGTCATACAAGACTGGAGAAGTCCTCCTCCTTCATGTATACTGTGATGCATGGACATGAATGGTGTCTCGGCCACTTGAAGAGCGAGAACTGAAAAATGCATGGCCATGCTCGGATGGATTATCTGTAATCATCCGTTATTTGACAGTTCAAACTCAAGAGTTCAAGAAACACTTTTGATAAGAGATATGAATGTCATCATATCATCAAATAAGACATTAAGAGACAAAGGGATTTAACATTGCACACTTGTTTTAAGGACAAGTGGGAGATTGAAGGAATTGTGTCCTTTAATCAAAGGTGCAATTACCGAACATGGAATAAGACTATTAATGGAGAATTACAATTCGGGTATTTTAGGGATCGTAGTGCTTTGCTAGAAGCCAACTACGATTAATGGACTTAATCAGGTTAGGTCGATGACTATAATAACCGGGTCCTATGAGGTCACACACATAGAGTTATTGGGCTGGATCAAACCGAACCGAAAGCCATGTTGGACATGGAGATTTCGGCCCATTGGCTTTAATTGGGAGATTGGCTTTTATTATTAATGGATAAGAGTTACCATGAATAATTACTAGATAAGGTGATATCTTATTAGATAATATAGATACAGTATAAAGATATTATATCTATTACCAAAGATAAAATATGATATTATAAGTAATCATTACCAAAAGGGAACAAACACATTCTCCTCCTCTACTGCAACCGTACGGCCGAACCCTCCCAGGAGAAGCCAAGTTCGTTTCCTTCGTTCGTCGTTCTAGCAGACGAGACCAAAGGTGATCTAGATTCCATACTCGTATGGACCAATTAGAGAAGGCACACTTGGGGCTTTTGATCTCCACTGGAATTCTGCCGGAAGGTTTTAGACTCGCATCAAACGGTATGTAACTCTGCTTCCTACTTGATCCCTATTGATTCATGCATGAGATCCTTGTTAGATGCTAGAAAATAGTTTTCTGAAATTCCGCTTATATGCATTTAATCCCAGCAGTCGGTGATCCACACTTTAAATCATCTTGTCGTCGGCGATGAGTTTGTAAAGCAGCCTTCTCCATCGTCATCATTCATAAGAATAACAAATCGAGAACCTTGGGAAAGAGGCTCATGCAATGGTTGCAAAATCTTGACCGGAGAGCTAGTTGTCATTGCGTTTCCGGCCGGAGCAATATCAGAAGCAGTCGGAGCATGCTTGTTGTTTTCAACAACCTGAGCCGGGGCCGGCCGTGATCTGCGTTTTGGCTTAGAAACCTTGATAGATGGGGTAAATAGACAAGTCTTGGGATCCATGATTTTATCAAAACCAATTCCTTTCTCTAAAGATGCTAGATGATAAGCACTACTTTGTAGGGCTTAACTAAGAGTTATTAGAGGTTTTATTGGTGCCATTCGGGTAGATTTAGACACATTCTTGTGTATGGCGTTTGGAGGCGAAGTTGGTGTTTTTGGAGGTGTTTGAGCTACTTTGGATATCATGAAGACACTGAGGAAGGAAGCCATCAAGAGAAGACGCCAAGGAGTGAAGAGGAGACGAGTTGGTGCAAGGCAAAGGACAAGAATGCCGAGCATTAACCGCGATCGCGGGCATGGGTGCCGCGATCGCGGGCCTCGGAGTATGTTGAGAGTTTTCTACGGGCGCGGAGAGATTGAAGGGCGCGGAGCCACATGCGCCGCGATCAAGGTCCACCACCCGCGATCGCGGGTCTGACACGGCAGGAGCTCGGACTTATTCCGAATTATCTTTTTAGTTTTATTTTCCCTTTTTCTTATTTTTAATTTAGTTATTTTCTTAATGGGCTAGGTCATTTGGTAGAGCCCTATAAATACTTTCTTTTAGCATTAGGTTTAGGAGTCCACACTCATATTCCACTTTAGTTGCAATTTTCATCGTTGTTTACTTTTCCTTTGAAGTTTCACCATGACTATGAGGAGCTAAGCCTCTTTGGCTTAGTCTGGCAATGGAAGCTTAAGTTTTGATTATTGGTTGTGAGGTTATGTTCCCTTTCTTAATTCCTATTGGATTATATTATCTCTTCTAAGCTTATTCCATTGGATTTCATTGATTGCACTAGCCCGCGCAACTAGTTGTTGTTGGTGATTTTCATATTGCTAGGATTAGGAAACTGTTGGGCTAACATCCTATTCCGCTGTAGCAACTACAATTTACATGCTCTAGTTGAAATTGTTCTATTGTAGGGAGAGATAATTACATGGTAAATGAATCTGAGTGAGCGTTCTGTGTATCTTGGTTAATTCTTATTTGTATTGCTGCCTTTGGGTTGAACCTTTAGTGGTACTAGGGTTATTCATTGGTAAGGGTTCTTTGTGGAAGGTTTCCCTCTGAATCTACACAAGATCGGGACAGGAATAATCATAGGAAGGAATTGGAAGTAATCTAGGATCAACCAACCAAAACTTAAGTGGAAATTGCCTGGCTAAGTGTTTTCTCACATTTGATTGCATATTATTTATTCTGTTTTATTTCTTACTTGATTTAAACCTCACAAACCCCCCTTGTTACTGCTATTCGATTGGTATTCGATTTGTGATAAGAAAATAGACGCTTGTGATTCTCTTGGGATTTCGACCCTTGCACTAGTGGAAAAAACCCTAATAGAGGCGGGCCTTTGGACACTTATTGAGGCGAACACCGTTCGCCTCAATTGAGAGGGCCGCAACAAGTAGGGACCCTTTTTGAGGCGGGCAATATACGCCTCTAAAAGTCACTTGTTGAGGCGGGCCTCCGAAGCCCGCCTCAACAAGTCCTTCACTTCGGCGCCAAAATGAGGGACTTGTTGAGGCGGGCTTCGGAGGCCCGCCTCAATAAGTAAACACTCGTTGAGGCGGGCCTCTATAGGCCCGCCTCAACAAGTCGCATTTTCCCACTTTTTAGCCCGGATCTGGGTAAGTCCGGGCTAAAAAGCATTGTGTTTTAACAAAAAAAAAAACTGGACATTTTAGCCCGGATCTCTTCCACATCCGGGCTAAAAAGTCCAACTTTGCCAAAAAAAAAATCCAATCGCAGCGGTATACTTCGATAGAAGAGTGAAGAATCACTGACACCTAGACAATATGTCGTGCTTCAACTTCTTATATTTTCACCTGTTACTAAAAAGGAAGATAAATCAGTTTGATGACTTCAGAGAATCCTTCACCAACTGTTGTGAGATTGACCCTCTTGCAGGTAAGTGAGACTGACACAATAATGCTCTTAAAAATATGAGCTACACACTAAGAATATAAATCAGATCAAAGTAGAGTGGAATTTCCAATTAAAAACTTAAAAGAGGATGAACCTCTTACTTGTCTGCAGCCTGGCGTTAATGAGATGCATAAAATGTGATCCTCATTCCCACTCTATTGTTGCCGGAGGCTTTGATGTTATATCTTGAACAACCCGGTTTACACCTCTAATGCTGTTGCATATTTTCCGAGCCACATCATCAAGGAACTTGTGCTCGAAGTAATACCTATTTATAATGTGAGGTCATTAGCAATCTGAATCTAATGCATCATCTGAACAAGGTTATCTAAGAAGAGTAGTTTTGCTTCTTGATAGAAGTTTAGGGTAGGAAAACACATTAATTACATAACAAATGTAATTTGGAAGCTTACCAATCTGCTGTCATTCCATCTTGACTCGTGATAGCTCTAAGAGCAACAGCACGGCCATATGTTCTTTGATCCCCTTGAACCCCGACTGTGTTGCCAGGAAGCAATACAACAAATGCTTGCCATATGGCATCATAAAGCCCATCATCTTTGATCGACTGAATGAAGATCTCATCAGCCTGGAAAACATATGAAAAAGCTTTAGATCAAGTAGTCAAAGCACAACAGAAATTTGAAAGCACAACAGAAATTGATATCCAAGAAAATCGGGACCCCGATTTTTTGTAATATCGGGGTCCCATTTCTTATAAAAAAAAAACAGCTCAAATCATTTAAAGCTTCAGCAAAATACAAGTTCTAGCAATTAATCTGTACACGTGCCAGCCAAAATCCAGAATACCGAAATGTTCAAGCACACCAACTTGAAACAACACAACCTAGAAGGGAATATGCAAGTAAATGCAATATTCACATGTTGAATGCAAGGTTAAATTCCCTTAAATTCGAAGTGAAATTTAATTCTGATATCTGGCAAGCAATGTGGACCGTGATACATCTCAAGTGTTGCTCTTTCAAATCTCAAGGGTGTCACATACTAAGACACAAGAGACTTTACCAACCTGAATGTGGGTCTTCACCAGTGCCTTTCCTATCAAGGTTGCAAAGAAGAACTCCTAGAAGGGAACCCCAAATTGCCCACACATAATGCCAGCAAGATCAAATAGCGGGTTTGGCACCTGTTGCAGAATGGCATTCAGAGAATTAAGACCAAGAGTTGATAAATTTCACATTTACAGAAACTGTATCGGCATCCAATTTTCATCCAAATAAATCACAGACAAGGACCACTTTATATAGCCTATGGAGAAGAAAGGTAAGCCAGGTGAATATTCAAGATTCCTTCCAAGTGCATAAAGGAGATGTCCTTCAAGACACTATCAAGTCAATAAGAGAATAAGCTTATCTTTTTCTCTGTAGTGTTTACACTTCACATTTGGCATTGAAACTTCGGAATTAACTTTCAGTTTTCCATGGCCAAAATAAAATATAATTTGAACCGACAGATAGCTAGACAGGAAAAGATTCTCCAAATTAAACAATGAAGACCAGTATAGAGATATTCTTCAAAATTCTAAGTCAAGATATGCAAAAACAATCTATATAAAATTTCATAATTACTCTTGATTGACAACCCTAAATATATGACTAAAATGCCATGCAAAAACGAAGTGTGATATTCAAAGACTAAGTCATTCTGGGACAATAGTGCTTTATCCTAGAGTTCATTCCAAAGAGCCCTAAGCAGATATAGTCATTTTCATCTTCTCATGGACAACATGCCAGTAACTAGAAGAAACATGTATGCTCGAACACATCATATCCTATTTAATTTTCTCCTAGTTCTTCATAGTTATGCAATCTTCCTTTACCATGAGCCAACATGGTTTCACATATGAAGACACTAATATCACAAATCACATTGACATATTCTCATATCTAGGCCATAGCCTAACCTGGTTCTCATGGGAAGCCCAAAGAGAGCACCATCGATGAACAATGCACATTCCACAAATATATAACTCTGCTCTTCTCTCCTCTGTCGTGTTACCAACATCTACAATAATTTCCAAATATTAAAAATGTAACCAGAAGTATTAAATGACTAAGAGAAAATCCAAGTTAAAAATTCTATATGAGCGCCATATATCATGCCGAAAATTGGAAATAAGTAAGGAGACATGGTAAGAAATAGAGTAGACACACAAACTTACAGATTATTTCTAGTTCTCAATTTTTATTATTTCCAGTTCTCAAATTGGAAATAAGTAAGGGGCTCGGATTTGGGTTGGGAATGGGTCGCCGGTCGGAATGGAGTCGCCGGTGGTCGTCTGGGAGCGAGCGGGGTTTGGGCTCCGTCCGGTGTGGGTACAGGCTCGAATATGGGCTGGGAATGGTGCTAGCACGGGTTGTGCATCGGCGGAGGCGAGTCGTGGTCGGTGAACAGGTGGTGTGGGTTCGCGAGCAGGCAGGGACTGATCTGGGCTCGTTGGGGAAAGGAGGATCGCCGGACGTCGGTGATCGTTGCCGGTGTGGGTCAGTGGTGAGGGAGAGGGAGGCGGTGAGGGGGATCGGAGGTGAGAGATGGTTAGGCTTAGGGCTGAGAGAGTGAGAGGTATCGGGGCTGGGAGAAAAGAAAGAGAGGAGAGAGAGAAAGAAAAGAAAAGAAAAGAGGAAAAAAAACGTTTTTTCGGATACTTGTTGAGGCGGGCTTTAAGAGGCCCGCCTTAACAAGTTTTAATTGAGGCGGGCCAAGTAGCCTGCCTCAATTAGTTAGCATTAGAGGCGGGTCTTACCCTGGCCCGCCTCTAATACTTTAGCGGGAAATATTTTTTCGGATACTTGTTGAGGCGTATATTAATTTGCCCGCCTCAAAAGATGTTTTTGAGGCGTATAAATTAATTATCCGCCTCAAAAACGAAAAAAAATGATTGTCAAAGTTGTTGTTGAGGTGTTTTGAACTATGTACGCCTCTAAAAGGGAGCCTCAAAAAGTGTTTTTTCCACTAGTGTTGCTTGCTTACTATACTAGTTTGAAAGTTGAGGTTTACTTTGATTTGGCATAACGACCTTAGGCCACGTCAAATTTGGCGCCGTTGCCGGGGAATCATTGTCTGTTTTCTTGTGTATAAATCGAATATTGATCTTTCTAGGGAACCTATCTTACGGTTCCCTCTAACATTACTAACTTTTCATTGACGAAGTATGATTCAGAGTAGATAATTATGTTGGAGAACTCTAGCTATGTCGCAAGAGAGCACGCTACAGGCACTCACCCAGGCACTGCAAGCGTTAACACAAGCGGTGATTCAAGCAAGTGCAACCAATACACAAGCAGTGATTCAAGCTGGTGCAAACAATGCACTAGCAATGAAAGAGGGATTCTCTCAGCTCACCCAGCAAAATTACACTTTGCACCAGGCCTCTCAGCAATCTATATTAAAATTGGGTGCATCACTGGGACAGTTGATGCCTAGTACACCTGCAATAACGGAGTCCCCAAACAAGTACTGTGAAGGCCAGCTTGAGGCCAATGCAATCAAGTTGCGAAGTGGGGAAAGGTTGAATGACCCCTATGCTGAGGAAAGGAATGAAGCACCGATAAGAGAAGAACGCAACGAAGAACCGCGATCGCGGGTCGAAAACCGCGATCACGGTTATCTCACGGAGAAGGCAGAATTTGGAGAGCTCCCCGCAAAAGAGAACCCGCGACCGCGGGAGGAGTACTGCAACCCCGGTATGCTGATCGAAACAAGGCATTGTGCTGAATTTGATGATGAGGTTGAGGAGGACCTTGAAGAGGAAATCCAAAGCTTCAAGAACAGTATGCTACCTGACGTGGTATGTTTGCCTGAAATTGAAAAGGAGATGGACGAGGACTGGGACTATGAGCCTCAAAACTACACTTAACATGAATGTCCCCTGCTGGAGTCCCAGATCCCCATCGCACCTCCCCCTGAGGCTCTCAATGGAAGCAAGCCAGAAGCTTCTTTGGTCACACTGGCCAACAACATCCCTCGTTGTGCAGATTCTGTGAAGGCGAGGCGGAAGATAGGAAATAAGCCGAAGGTGAAGCATAAGAGTGAGGTTGCAGGCCAGATGTCGGATTGCCTCATACTAGACACGGGGCAGGATAGGCATACAACCTCTGCAATGCTTGGAAGAGAGTTCTTAAAGATGACAACTACGGTCATGGATACGAAGGGTGATCCACTCACAATGAAAGGCAGAAAAAAGGGGGTACAGTCGTACCTGAAGAGGCACCCCCCAGATTTGGAACCAAGAAGGGTGGTCGCTGTAAGCGACCCGGGATGAATAGAGAGCACCATGTCGAGCCACGACAGTAAGCAAGGCGCTGCTCGGGAGGCAACCCGAGGTAAGACTTAGTTTTTTTTTCCTTGTTTTTGAAGTTTTTGTTCTGTTTTTTCGACTAAACCACGCAGGAAAGCCGAGAAGAAACCGCGACCGCAGCATAACACCCACGATCGCGGCCGGAGAAAGTCGAGCAAAAACCGCGATCGCGGCACAAAACCCGCGATCGCGGGCCCATGGCGCGCCGCGAAGCGATCATGGGTGAATAGTACCTGCGATCGCTGGGTTACTGTTCAACGGAAAAAAAAGAATTAAAAAAAAAAAGTCGTACGTTACCCGCGATCGCGGCCTTCACTACCGCGATCGCGGTTCCTCCATGGTGTTCCTTCCATGGCGATTCTTCCACGACGGTTCTTTCCCTTATGGCGGTTATTTCCACGGCGGTTCATTCATGGCGGTTCATTCATGGCGGTTCTGAGGCGGTCTTTCTTCATCATGTTCGCGAGCAACAACCGGTGTACCCTTGATCCATCCATTGTTGTTGTTCCCTGCGGTACGTCTTCACCTGTGCGTCACCACCAGTGCATACTGAGTTCGGAGTTCCAGCATTCCATGATCCATCTCTTGGGAAGTTCGACTGTTGAAGTGGTGATGAAGTTTATGGGGATCCCTACATCCCTGAGTACCTTCCTGGCATTATTGACGAAGACTATCACCCCGGCGTACGCTCAGTGAGTTCTTTCTTTCTTCCCCTCATATTTTTCTTTGTCTTCCATACATTGAGGACAATGCATGATTTAAACATGGGGGAGTAGAAGTATTCACTATCTATGTTGTACATATTCTTTTTCCAGCATTGCACTTTGAATTTCAGCATTTCGTTAAAAAAAAAAAAAAATTGAAAAAGTCAAAAATCAAAAAAGACATACATGAAAATCCTGGGACAAGTCGGAGACCCGAAAGGGCGGCTTGGGTAATAAGCAGGTGGCCCGGACCAGCGCTAGGCTGGGGTAAAAAGGTGTCTGAGTGACGTGAGCTTATGTGAGCACATCTATGAAAAAAATACGAGTGGCTTGGATGAAAACCCGAAAGGGCTCCTAGGCAAAATGAGTGAAAAGAAGAGGAGTGATTTTAGGATCTCATTTTACCTGGAGGGGCGACATAAGAAGAGGAGACAAAGAAAGATTGTCGGGTAGGTCACTCTGGGAGGCATAAAGAGTCATAGATGGAGGCTAGGATTAGAGGTCACTTTACACTATTGGATGTCCGGGTTGAGCTTGGGGGAAGTACTCTGCTTGCCCTCAAGTTTATTGAGTTGTGGATGTGTTGTAGATGAGATTGGTGCCAGGAGCTTTGGCATGGGTTAGGTAACTCTTAGTTGGAGGATATGCTTCCTGAGACCTTGGGTGCTGCATTGGAGGAGTAGACTTTCTTTTAGTTTACTCGAGGACGAGCAAAGGTCTAAGCATGGGGGAGTTTGATAAGCACTACTTTGTAGGGCTTAACTAAGAGTTATTAGAGGTTTTATTGGTGCCATTCGGGTAGATTTAGACACATTCTTGTGTATGGCGTTTGGAGGCGAAGTTGGTGTTTTTGGAGGTGTTTAAGCTACTTTGGATATCATGAAGACACTGAGGAAGGAAGCCATCAAGAGAAGACGCCAAGGAGTAAAGATGAGACGAGTTGGTGCAAGGCAAAGGACAAGAATGCCGAGCATTAACCACGATCGCGGGCCTCGGAGCATGTCGAGAGTTTTCTGCGGGCGCAGAGAGATTGAAGGGCGCGGAGCCACATGGGCCGCGATCAAGGTCCACCACCCGCGATCGCAGGTCTGACACGGCAGGAGCTCAGACTTATTCCGAATTATCTTTTTAGTTTTATTTTCCCTTTTTCTTATTTCTAATTTAGTTATTTTCTTAATGAGCTAGGTCATTTGTTAGAGCCCTATAAATACTTTCTTTTAGCATTAGGTTTAGGAGTCCACACTCATATTCCACTTTAGTTGCAATTTTCATCGTTGTTTACTTTTCCTTTGAAGTTTCACCATGACTATGAGGAGCTAAGCCTCTTTGGCTTAGTCTGGCAATGGAAGCTTAAGTTTTGATTATTGGTTGTGAGGTTATGTTCCCTTTCTTAATTCCTATTGGATTATATTATCTCTTCTAAGCTTATTCCATTGGATTTCATTGATTGCACTAGCCCGCGCAACTAGTTGTTGTTGGTGATTTTCATATTGCTAGGATTAGGAAACTGTTGGGCTAACGTCCTATTCCGCTGTAGCAACTACAATTTACATGCTCTGGTTGAAATTGTTCTATTGTAGGGAGAAATAATTACATGGTAAATGCATCTGAGCGAGTGTTCTGTGTATCCTGGTTAATTCTTATTTGTATTGCTGCCTTTGGGTTGAACCTTTAGTGGTACTAGGGTTATTCATTGGTAAGGGTTCTTTGTGGAAGGTTTTCCTCTGAATCTACACAAGATCGGGACAGGAATAATCATAGGAAGGAATTGGAAGTAATCTAGGATCAACCAACCAAAACTTAAGTGAAAATTGCCTGGCTAAGTGTTTTCTCACATTTGATTGCATATTATTTATTCTGTTTTATTTCTTACTTGATTTAAACCTCACAAACCCCCCTTGTTACTGCTATTCGATTGGTATTCGATTTGTGATAAGAAAATAGACGCTTGTGATTCTCTTGGGATTTCGACCCTTGCTTGCTTACTATACTAGTTTGAAAGTTGAGGTTTACTTTGATTTGGCATAACGACCTTAGGCCACGTCACTAGATCAATCTCTATGTTCTGCGGCCTGAGCGGGCACTTCAGCACTTGGCCATTGCATGACCAACTATTCCACAATGATTGCACAACATATGTATACCTTCATATTGAATCGGCCATGATTTTCCACGAAAGAGGAACTTGGAGAGCATAGGTTTGGCCAAGTCAATTTCCACTGCCAGGCGAACAAACTAGCCCCGGTCCGCCGCAATTGTCATCTTATCAATACGAATGACCCGACCAATAAGGTTCCCAAGTCTCTGAAGAAAACATTCATGAAATATTCAAGGCTCAATCCCGTACACGAACCCAAGCAATAAGAATTTTCGTATCAGTGTTGAATGGATCAAAATTAGGTGTCCATTATCGAATCATCAAGAAATTGTCCCCTATCATCCGAGGCGCCTGAGTGAGAACATGGTGAAAGTCAGTCTCATTAGTGAATTTAGCAACATAATGATCGTTGCCAATATCCACCAGACTAAAGGAACCCTTGAGCGACCATTTTTCTCCTAACTTCTTCTTAAGTTGAAAGTAATCCGGACCCTTATCAAACAAGTTGACAATGAGGGAGCGTGCCCAGGGTTTGCGCATGTCTCTCTTCTTAGTAGCAGTAAGAATGACACGATGGTAGGACGAATCAATCTCATCAGAATTCTCGTTGTCATCGATGTCGTAGAGATCCGACCTTTCATCCCAAATGTTAGAAGGAGGCTCTTCCATCTGTTGGGATGAACCTAGGGCAACAGTGTCCTTGAATGACAAGGAAACTTTAGGACGAGGTGGCTTGGACGGAACTGTAGCCGGCCAAACCATGGGAGGGAAATGCACATCCATGGATGTAGTAGAGGGACCCAGCTGGAACAGGGGATTAGTAAATCCACCATTGTGTGAATTAGGAACCCCACTCATGTTGTTCATGACATTTGGTGGGAGAGAATCACCCGGGGAGGAAGCCATTAGAGGCTTCCAAGTGAGCACACCGGCAGGCAGGAGGCCGATAGTGAAGGACCGGCAGGTTTAGAGAGCGTATTTTTTTTCCAACCGAGTTCTAGATACATTAAGCTACGTTAAAATAGAAACAAAGTATAATTTTTTTATAGAAGCTAGATAACATTGTTAGACATGAATCAATAGTATCGATAAGTTAAAAATATTTTAACTAGGTTTGCATTTTATAAATTATAATAGCAGTAATAATAATAATAATAGTAATAATAAAAGTGTAATATGTCACATATTGGGTAGATTAATTAATTTTTAAAATTTTTAATTTAATAAAAAATATTATATATTTGAACTATCGTATACTATTTTTCATATAGACTCATGTAAGACGCGAAGAATTGTACTCGACTAATAATTAATTAATGATTTATTTAATACAATTTGATAAAAAAAAATTGTGTAATAATTTATTTTGTTAATATGATAATAAAAATAATCTATGTGTATGATATGCTAATTAGATAACCTAAATATTATGAATATGTAAATTAACATATTGGCGAATTATACCTTACAATTTATAGTTTGTTTATTTATTTAGAGACACATACTAAAAATATTTGATTGTAATAGTGTAAAATTTATTTAATGATATATATATGGCTTGTAATTTAATATTGGTAAGTGGTTCAAAATATTTTAGCTAGGTTTTCATTTTATTGGTAGAAAGAAAGCTATAGTTCTCTCTCCTTGTCCTACGTATCATCCTAATATGTCACGTACACAATTAAATTTTCTTTCACATGTTTACTCTTTTCTTTTTATAGAATTTATATTTTCTATTTCATATACTAATATCCATATTTATCAAATATAACTTACCATTTATAAGTAAAATATATATCGATATTTTGTTTAATATAAGGAAAGTTTAACCAACATTAAAATACAAAGGAAGATGATATTTATACTTCACATTAAGCTATGTTAAAATAGAAAGAAAGTTAGATTTTTTTTTATAGAAGCTAGATAATATTGTTAGATATGAATCAATAGTATCGATAAGTTCAAAATATTTTAGCTAGGTTTGCATTTTATATTAATAATAATAATAATAATAATAAAGGTGTAATGCGTCACATATTTGGTAGATTAATTTATTGTTAAAATTGTTAATTTAAATAAAAATATTATATATTTAAAATATTGTCTACTATTTTTCATATAGACATGTGTAAGGCGCGAATAATTATACTCGACTAATAATTTAATAAATGATTTATTTAATACAATTTGATAAAAAAAACTAATAATTTAATTTGTTAATATGATAAATAAAATAATCTATGTTTAGGATATGCAAATTACATAATCTAAATATTGTGAATATGTAAATTAACATATTGGTGAATTACCTTATAATTTATAGTTTGTTCAATTATTTAGATACACATACTAAAAACAATTGATTGTAATACTGTCAAATTTATTTAGTGATATATGGCTTGAAATTTAATATTGGTAGGTGGTTTTATACAGCTTAGTATGCTAATATTATATCTTTGGCTTGATAAAGTATTATAAGCAAGTAAGTATTTGCTAATGTATATACACACAAATGAAACTATAAATAAAGTATATGTTTTATTGTTTTTTGGTCATACTACCCCACGTTTTAGTATAATTTTTAATTTAATTAATTATTTAAAATTCCTAATTTAGATTTTCATCTGTTGATATAAATTCACACGTCTATCTTCAATTATCATCATACAATACACCTTAAATCATTCTAATTAATAAATTACCTTTCTAATATGTCATGTTAATTTTCCTATATAATTCTCTTATATATTTTACATACTATAAACAACTTAAATTTTGTTTTTACATGATTTACAATATACTTTATTTTATATAATATATTTTCATTATTTATTCTTCTTAAAGACCAAGTGTGATTTTATACTAAAATTTAACTCACTACTGAAGTATATAACCATATCCGTGCAATGCATGATGACATATTCTAGTATATTATATATGTATACTCATACATGTATACTCTTACTAATAAACCAAATTTTAATAATATGATGAGTCCATTTTTGTAGTTCTGAAATAAATATAGGCCTCTTTACTTTCAATTCGTAATGTCTCAAATAAAATGATATAACAAAGAACAATTTTGAAGAGAGCATGATTCAAATCTGTATGGGAACAAATCTTGATTAGGAATTGTTTGATTGAATATTTATTTCTAGCTTAATTAGAAATTGTATGATTTTTAGAAATTGTGAGATCAAATTTTTCTATATAATTGTGGGATCAAATCTTTGTATATAAATTTAGATTTAGAAAAAGGAAAATATTTAGAAAATGATATGTGGTAAGAGGGATGATGGGATGACATGTGATAAAATAAAATGTTATTTTAGCGTATATATATAGTAGATTATCACGTTCTAATTGAGGGAGTACATTCATCCGAATAAGTATTTTCCATTTTTACTTTGTGGAAATGACCAAGTGCACGAAATGCACGCTCGTAAGGATCATAAGGCGGCCTAAATTAATTAATTAATGATATGATCATACTACCAATTTCACTTAGTTACTGTTAGGCCAGTGGTTTTGAAGAGTCAGGTGGGTCGGCCCAGCAATTCAAAGACGCGAGAAAGCCCTAAGAGTTGGACGAAGTCGACGAGGAAGCTGCGAGACGTTGAGAGCGGTAGAGAAAATCTCGGACAACCAGCGAATGACCCAACGACTCCCGTAGATCTCGGAGGATTTTACTCGACCGATTATGTAATTAACATAAGTATCACTTGATCTCTCATGTAACACACATTGAACTCATTCTTGCAAATTAGAGCACTCGTATACTCTCTTTGGTACTAATCAAAGCATAGAGTTTTCCTTCGTCAAGCTTTCTGTTCGAATATCTAGACGACCAACGACAAAATTATTCGTTCTCGTATTTTTTCAGTTTCATTCGTTTCTTTAATATTCGATTTGGATTATTTCGATATCTCGATCTCTTTGTTGTCTAGTTACCCCATCTAATGCAAGTTTCTTTTTGCCCCAAAACAATTTGGCGTCCACCGTGGGACATCTAGCCAACTACTGATCCAATCACCCTTTCCACATCACCATGACTGGTTCTGGAATCCCACTGATCATTGTCAGCGACCAAACACAAACCGATGCCCTGGTTGAAAACCAAACTGAAACACACGTCAACCACAAAACCGAGGATTTGGTCACCAATCTTCCCATCCCGGTCTACCAAATCCAAGAGCTAGCGTAAAACATGAACGCCCTACAAGGGAAACTGGCCCAACAACGCCTGAGAACCGAAGCCCTAAGCACCCAATCTGAGGCCGAGATCGCGCGACTAACTCGTGAGAGTGAACTCTTGAAATCTCATGTGTATTCGGCCGCATCGGCCCCAGGATGATCGAGGCACACATTTAACACCAAAGGCCTCCAGACACGTCATAACATGGACAAAGCGGTCACAATTCCCATAGCACTGTTGACACAAAACATCACACATGCCACTGGTATGTTTCAAACTCCACCTGTTAGCACGTTTACAACTAACGTTCATGTTAATAAAACCGAGTCCATCGAGACTCGAGTAATCCCTCCACAGGTCGCCGTACGAACAGATCTCCAAGCCCTCATAGAACAGGCCGTTGACGAGCGCCTGAAAACTCTGGACGATCGCATTGCCAGGATTTCAGGAGTCCCACAACCGATCGAAAAAGAAGCGGTCGATGGATACGAAGACTCACACTTCGTAGAGGCGATCGCACACGTCGAAATCCCGAAGAAGTTCAACGTCCCTAACATGCCCAACTACGATGAGACTAGGGACCCTAACGACCATATCTCCATTTACAAACAGAAATTAATGACTATCTTTATTACGAGAGGGAACCGCGAATCGGTCATGTGCAAGAGATTTGGCACGACCCTCGCGAGACATGCACTAACCTAGCTCATGCATTTGCCTCAGGGTTCAATCACATCGTTCGTTGATCTGGTCAATTCATTCAAAATCCAATTCGCCAGCAGCAGAAGATTAGAAAATCAATCAAGTGACCTATACAGGATCGTACAAAGGTACGGCGAGCCCTTAAGGGATTATCTTAACAGGTAAGACAAAGAGAATGTTGTGATCCCGCATTGCGACGTGCCGACAACCATCGAGGACTTCCGCCAGGGACTAATTAGAGGCAGCGTACTCTATCGCGAATTGACTAAATACCTGTGTCGAAGCTTCAAATATGTACATGCAAAAACCATGGCCCAAGTCAGACTGGATGAGGACAAAGAACCTACCAAAGCAAACAAAAGCCCAGATCGAGTCGACCAAAGGTCATCCTCTTATCATCGACGCGACAAACGACACCAACCATATCCCAAGGGACGAAATGATCTGGGTCAGGTAAACAACTCTTATGACAGGAACCAAGACTGGAAGAACAACCCGACTTTACCTCCGAAGGTCCACTCTTATGACTTCAAAATCTTCGTATTGGAACTTGTCAAGAGTTTCAATAAATATGGAAAAGACATAAGATGGCCCCGAAAGAGCGATAATCCAGACTCCAAGAAAGACATGAGCAGATGGTATGAGTTCCACGGATATCCCGACCACACAACACACGACTGTATCACATTACGTAAGGAGGTTGCAAGGCTCCACGCACAAGGACTCTTGTGCGACGTAATCTCCGACAAGGCAAAAGCCACCCTAGAACGAAGTGACCAGGTAACGTCCGATCGACCTTCATCTATAGTACATACACAAATTATTAACACCACTTCAGGAGGGTCGGACGTGTGTGGAAACACAGACTCTGCCACTAAGAGATACGCCAAAGAAAGCAAGTGCGACGGACCAGTCCGGTCGGAAGCGGGACGACCACGGACAGGGGATACGCCTATTATCACCTTTTAAGATTATGAAGCCGAAGAACTAGGCGACCACCACAACGGTCTGGTAATCTCTGTATCAATTGGTAACTGTCATATACGTCGAGTACTGATCGACACAAGTAGCTCCACAAACATGTTAACACTAGACACCTTGAAAGGTATGGGTCTAAGCGAGGACGATCTAACCCGCTACTCGTTGGTTTCAGCGGGGATGTGTAATATACCCTTGGCAAAATAATGTTAACAACGTATGTTGGCTATATCAACCAACTGGTTAAGTTCTTAGTACTCGATTTCCCGTTACCTTATAATGCGATCCTTGGTAGACCCTGAATACATGCCATGAAAGTTGTACCATCCACTTATCACCAAACTATCAAGTTCTCGACAAAGTAGGGGGTATAGGAAATTAATGGCGACCTGCGAGCTACCAAGGCATGCTATGTCACATTAATGAAAGGGACAGTTGAACGACAATCGGCATAGCAACTACAAATCGGCGAATGGACCAAGCGATACGTCGATCCAGAAATGGAACAACTAGACGATATTGGACCCTTAAAAGCCAAACCAGACGGTAATAGTCAAGTCAGATTTAAACGACTCGACTAGAGCTAGCCTAGTGGAATTCTTGCGATCCAATGCCGACTCCTTCACATGGTCGCATGAGGATATGTTAGGAATCTCACCCGACATTATTACTCACAAGCTAAATGTAGATCCAGCTTATCCTTCGGTCCGAAACAGGATCGTAGACGATGAGGTCAAAAAGTTGCTGAAGACAGGTAAAATCTGGGAGGTCAAGTATCTAGAATGGCTAGCAAAAGAAGAATGGCAAATGGAGGGGCTGCATCGACTTCACATATCTAAATAAGGCATGTCCTAAAGATACCTTCCCTTTACCACACATCGACGCAATGGTTGACGCGACCGCAGGCCACGAGATGCTCACTCTCATGGACGCGTTCAGTGGCTACAACCAGATCCTAATGGACCCAAAAGACCAGAAAAAACAGCCTTTGTCACAAGCCAAGGTACATATTGCTACAAAGTGATGCCTTTTGGACTAAAAAACACAGCGGCAACGTACCAACGATTAGTCAACAAGATGTTCAAACGACCAGATTGGGGACACCATGGACGTATATATAGACGACATGCTGGTCAAGTCGAAAGCATCCCAAGATCATATCGAACACCTGAAAGAAGCATTCAAAGTAATAAAAAGGTACAACATGAAATTAAACCCTACTAAATGCTCTTTTAGAGTGTCCTTAGGTAAATTCCTAGGATACATAGTAACCCAAAGAGGAATAGAGGCCAGCCCAGGTCTAATCAAAGCAATCGTCGACTTGAGATCCCCTAGATGCGTCAAAGATGTTCAGAAGTTAACAGGACAAATAGCAGCACTCAACATGTTCATATCAAAATACTCGAACAAATGCAAACTCTTTTATGAGGCACTAAAGAAGAACAAGTGGTTCGAATGGATGTCAACTCATGAACAAGCCTTTCAAGACCTAAAGACGTACCTCGCGAGTCCGTTACTACAAGCGAAACCAAGAGACGACGAACCACTACTACTATACCTAACAATGTCAGAGTCAGCAGTAAGTGCAGTCCCGACAAGAGAAGAAGACGAAAAGCAATCTCCAATGTACAATGTAAGACGCTCATTGCTCCCAACGGAAACTAGGTACACGTCACTTAAAAAACTAGTCGTAGCCTTATTAATGGCATCAAACAAACTCAGACCTTATTTTGAATCGCATGTTATTATTGTACGGACTAACCATCCCATGAAAGTCAACATGAGAAAACCAGAGTTCACAGGTCGAATGGAAAAATGGGCAATACACTTGATTGGTTTCGACATCGAATACGAACCAATAACAAAAATCAAGTCTCAAGCTTTGGCAGACTTTGTGGTAGATTTCAGTCCAACATTGGAACAAGAAGCCGCAAGGAAGGCCACTCAACTGATGACTGAAGAAGACAGGGGCACGTGGCAACTCCATACAAACAAAGCGTCGAACACAAGGGGAGTCAGCATAAGGGTTGTACTAAAATCGCGAGAAGGGGACAAAATAGCCCAAGCTATAAGATGTGAATGGGAAGCGACCAATAACGAAGCAGAGTACGAGGCACTCATATTCGGGCTAACGCTTGTGCAAGACCTCGCAATCCAAAACATCGAAGTGGTATGCGACTCTCTTCTAATTGTCAACAACGTATATGGCTCATACGCTCCTAAAGACGACAGAATGATGGCCTACCTAGACATCGTTAAAAAACTGGCGGAAAAATTCCAAAATTTCACCATCAGGCAAATCCCACGCGACTTCAACGCTAAAGCTGATGCCCTAGCAAACCTCGGGTTGGCCTTACACCCTAACGACTTCCACAACATCCTCCTAATGCACGTCACAACTCCAGTAGTTCCCAAAGTCCACAAAGCAGCCAACAACGACGACATTCGAGAAACAAACGATACACCCTCAGAGGAAGTAGGCGACACCACCGAGGATGACGTCATAAACAATCAAGATGATTGGACTGTACCCTACATCAAATGGATAAAAGACGGCGTGCTTCCAACAGATAAAGAAGAAGCCAAAAGACTAAAGGTACACGCACTAACCTTCAATCTACAAGATAATGTCTTGTTCAAACGATCTGTCACGGGATTATACTTGCGATGCTTAAAGACGGTCGAAGTTGAACGCGTCCTACAATCCTTACACGATGGAGAATGCGGCAACCTTATCGGGGGACGTAGCTTGTCTGGCAAAGCTTTGAGGACGGGGTACTACTGGCCGATAATGAACAGAGATGCAATAGAATACGTAAAGAAGTGCAACGCTTGTCAACGACAAGCACCCATTGCTCACCAACCATCAGAGTTACTCCATCCAACACTAGCACCCCAGCCATTCATGAGATGGGGAATGTACATCGTCGGAAAATTACCACCAGCATCAGGGCAACGAGTCTTCTTTCTCTCTATGACTGATTACTTTTCTAAATGGATTGAAGCTGAAGCATATCGAGAGGTAAAATACAAACACGTCATCTCATTCATAAAACGTAACATCTCATGCAGATTCGGCGTACCATCAGAAATAGTATGCGACAATGGCTCCTAATTCATCAGTAGCAAGACACGAGCGTTTTGTAAGCAATGGAACATCAATTTGATCATGTCAACGCCTCGATACCCACAGTCTAATAGCCAGACTGAGTCTAGCAACAAGATCATCATAACCAACCTCAAGAAACGTCTCACAGGGGCAAAAGGAAAATGGGCAGACCAACTTCCTATATTACTTTGGTCCGACAGGGCTACCCCGAAGAATGCGACTGGACAATCACCTTTCTCATTGGTGTATGGAAGCGAAGCGGTCATACCCGCCCAACTACCCATCCCAATAGCCAGGTATGGCCTATAAACCCTGAAACAAAACGACCTCGAGCTATCTCACAACTTAGACACGACAGAAGAGATCAGGGAAAAGGCTAGGATACGAATGGTAAGGTATCACCAATAGGTCACAAGAAGTTACAACGAGAACGTCTGCGTCAAAGTCTTCAAAGGATGAGATTGGGTCCTAAGGAAAGTATTCCAAAATACTAGACACCCAACCGACGGAAAAATCGCACCCCAATGGGAAGGACCATATCTCTTAAGGAGATCGTCGGTCAATGAGCATATCGACTCGAGACAAAAGATAGTCAACCAATCCCACAAAGCTGGAATGCAACCCATCTAAATTTGTATCACTTCTAAACCCTGTACTTGGAGCATAATCCAAATTCATTTAATTATATCTATTCGCTCATCTACTGACTTAAGCATCGGAGGGCCGTTGGGCTCATACCCAACGGTCACCCCTTGATCTTTTCTTTTCTAATCGTTTTAGACAGAAACACAACAAGAGGCCTCAAGACAGAATCAAGTTGATCAACGCACAAAAACACTATCATAAAAAGCGCTTTCACATTACATGATCGATTGGTACACATGAAGTGGAGGAACAATACAAACACATCCTTACATGACTTGTCCTAACACTACAAAGGCACACATCCTACTAAAATACAAACACACTCCTCCCTGGGACTACACGACATGTCATACAAACTCACAATTATAATTACAGGTCGACACGACCAAAACCACGCGATGCAACCAGGAAACGACTGACGAGTCCACCTGTAAAACAGAAAATGACACACGAGGTATGCAAACACTCATCTATATTAAACATGCGACCCGCGATGGTAGACGGGTCGCCAAAACCATTATCCATCCCATCTCCATGATGGGGCACAATATTCACAAAAAAAATGTCACAAAGTTTACACGTCAATACACTTGATCCTTTGGTGCAAGGGAAGACGTATTCGGCATGTCCTTAACCATACCCTTGTCCGTCTCAAGATCGTCGTTGCCTTTCTGCTCCTCTTCATCCAATCCAACGATCTTGAAGAGCTCGGAACCAGGGTTCCCGTTGGGGTAATGGATCTCCATGCTCGCCCTCTCGTTCTCCATACTCCAAGACAAATGGATCCCGGTAGCATACTCTTCGATCATCTCTATGCGGGACTTGAGGCAGTAGTAGGCGCCGACGTCGCTTGCAGTGTGAGCGTCCTTCACCTGAAGTTCCTCAATATTTCTCTCAAGCTCTGCGATGCAAGCCTGAGCCTACCTCGATTTCCTGTTGACGTGAGCGAGCTTTCTCTCAGTTGTCTTCACACAATTATTAGCAGCAGCAAGCTGGGCCTCGGCATAAGCGGCACACTTATGCACCCGATCGTTCAAATCCTTCACCGTCGAGAATGCCACCAAATTGTATTGAAGTGATTGCATAGAAAAAAAAGGAAGATCATGTATCCATTCATTATACAAGAAAAAAGCCTTGTAAAAGAACATTTACACTTACCTTCCAAGCCAAAACACCCGCCTCGTCAATACAATCGATTGGATAGAGATCCCCAATACCTTTCTTAGCAGTAGGGTCCTGGGTGTAGAAGAGGTCGCTCAGAGACCTATCATCGAGGTTGACCCTCACGGGTTCGACAACCATAATCGCCTTCCTTTTTTCCCCGGACATCTTGGACGATGGCGAATCAAGAGAGATGACTTTGGTCGGATGCACGCCGAAATATTTTGTTCCATAAGACTCTTCCCCGACAAACACGCGCTACATCTCTCGCCATGGGACACTGTCAGGTAAGCACAACACAATAAGCATACGACTAGTCCAAAAACCACCCAGACGCATACCTGTAGGAACGAACAAGTGCCTTTGGTCAAATAAGTTGAAGGTGTCGACATGCTGATCTAGCCGAGGGGGTTGGACGTCAGGAAGTTAACCTTCGCAAAGGACCTCTGCGCTTCGGGAAGAGAAAGCAGAACTTGTGTCGCCTCTTCAAAGTCTGAATCCGACAAGTTCTTCCGGATCCGGAACTGAAACAAAAAGTAGGTGAGAAAAACATAAGATGGAGTCCAACAAAAACCTAAGAGGACAAATACGATACCTGTCGTTCTTCAATCGTCTAGTAGAAAGGAACAGTCGACGCCCCCCTCAAGCGATTTCCGTTCCACGAAATAAAAGCGAGATCTCCACCCGCGATCATTAACATTGAGGTTCAATATGATTGGCAACCAATTTGGTCAAAGACTAACTAAAATCTAGAGGACTCCCGAGTGATAAAATAGTAGGAGTACCACAGAGCGTCGAAATCAAATTCAACGTCGACAATGGAAACTAACAAATCGACTACTCTCAAAAGACGCCATGTATCCGGCATGACTTGACAAGGAGCGAGAATCAAAATGGCTAAGAAATTACGGACGAGGTTTGAAAAGGGGAAAGAGTGTCCAATCCTGAAGGGGTACTCGAAAAAACAAACCCAACCTTCCCGACGCCAATCCGCTCATTCTTAAGGGCGGGGAAGGCGCGTTACCGTCCTAGGAGGGAATTGCCCGACTTTAAGGATCATATCTAGCTACGGCTGAGACAAAGTTCCGGCCATCGTGTCATCCATACTCAAAAGCTCTAGGGGGCAAAGCCGTCGTCTTCCTCGATGGGGCTGCATAACGCAACACGGCTCTTTTTGGATCTCGAAAACGCCATGGAAAAGCAAGAAGAAGCAAGAATTCAAATTTTTACCTTGAAAGGAGAAAACTTTTTGCAGAAGCCAAAGAGGTGAAACCGATTAACAAGATGGCCAAAACAATAGTCCAATCAGAAGTTGCCACGTCGCCTTCACCTGCAAAAAAATAGGCAAGAAAAGATTGCGTTAGGAGAGAGAATGGGAAAGTTAACTGACTCCTACAAACCATTTTTCCGGCCCAGTTAATTTTGGGGCAATTGTTGGGCCAGTGGTTTTGAAGAGTCAGGTGGGTCGGCCCAACAATTCAAAGACGCGAGAAAGCCCAAAGACTAGGACAGAGACGACAAGGAAGTTGCGAGACGTTGAGAGCGGTAGAGAGAATCTCAAACGACCAGCGAATGACCCAATAACTCTCGCGGATCTCAGAGGATTTTACTCGACTGATTATGTAATTAGTATAAGTATCACTCGATCTCTCATGTAACACACACACACATTGAACTAGTTCTTGCAAATTAGAGCACTGTTATACTCTCTTTGGTACTAATCAAAGCACAAAGTTTTCCTTCGTCAAGCTTTCTATTCGAATATCTAGATGACCGACTGCAAAATTATTCGATTCATTGGTCTTCTTTTTCAAAGGAGATAAGCTCGTTCTCGTATTTTTTCAGTTTCATTCATTTCTTTAATAGTGGATTTGGATTATTTCAATATCTCAATCTTTTTGTTGTCTAATTACCCCATCTAAGGAAAGTTAGGTCGATTCGATATTGTTGCGCCAAAACAGTTACCAAAAGAGAGAGCAACTAGATTCAATCAATAATTAATTCTCTTAATTACGCTAGCATCTTGCATTTCTACGGATAAAATTATTAGTGATAGGTTTATGATTAAATTAGGAAGAAATTAGTAATAAGTTTAGGATAAAAAAAAATTTATAATTAAATATATTAAAATAAAGGGAAAAAAAAAAGAGGTTTAAATGTGGCAGTTGATTGATGAGGTGATTTAGTTATGGGATGTCATGTGACTAAATTATATTCAAGTTTAGTATATATATATATAGTATATTATGGTTTATTAACTCTGATTTTTTAACTATAATTTCATATATCCATCAATTATTTAAAAACATATTAATAATATAAATTCTTAAATTTATAGTTTAAGATACTAATTAAAATATATATTGTGTTAATATGGTATAATATTTATTAAAAGAACAAAAAATATATTTTGAATATTTTGAATTTGTAGAATACATTTTAAGTTTGTTAGTATTGTATAATATTATGTACAATGTCTCGTCATATTTTAATTTCCATGTGTAATATTGTTGTTGTGTATTAAATTTTATGCGTAATGTTGTTGTAATATATTAATTTCATGTGTCTTGTAATATATACATTTTCATGAGGAATGTATTTTAATATATTATTTTAATGTGTAATTTTTAAATTTTCATATTTCATGACGTTTTATATATTAATTATAATATTTGTTTAATACATAAATCAGTTTACATATTAGAAATATTGAAATACTATATAAAAAATATCATTTGTTTATATTATTTTTATTTTTATGACATACATATATAAAATGGGTGTCTATAGAGAAACATAGATTCAAAAGAAATTATTTAATCGAAACTTGAATGTGTATATAGTATTAAGTGGTGTTATGAGCACGCCGGAATTTAAAATGTATAAGCAATGTTGTTGCTTTAGATATTGGATTTTTCTAATGTGTGCCCATGGGCACACAATAAGAATTTCATATTTAGTAATAATCCTTGTTAGTCATTAATTTAACTTTTTTTCCTAAAGGTTCACCCATTCTACTTTAGGGGATAGTTTAGAGATAATTTTTAAATTTAAACTCTTAACATGTGCTCATGGACACACATTAGAGAAACCGTTAAATATTTCTTCCATGTAAGATATGATTATTCATTACTTGTTTTAGTAAAAAACACTTATAAAAAATGCATTATTTCATTAACGTACTTTTCTCTTCAAAAATAGTTTTTGTCTTAATAATCTTTCATTTAATTTATTATTGGTGCAACCAAATTGATGTAACTTGTCATATGATCAACTCTACTTTGTAGTGCTTATCTAGGAGTTGTTACCGGTGTTTAGGGTGCCATTTGTATGGGTTTAGAGCACAACTGATGAGTATGGAGTTGAGTAGAAGGAGTGTGGATATGGTGGTTTGGAGAAGCGTAAACGAAGATATCCAGAAGACGAGGAGTAGACCACTTGAGGAGACCAAGGAAAATAGAAGGATAAGCCACACGAAGGAAAGAAGACAAGAGCCGCGACCGCGGAGGAGAATTGAAGAGATTGCGGCGAAGGCGAGAGCGCGGAGCCGAAAGAAGACATTTCTGCGACCGCGGAAATAATTCCGCGACCGCGGAAAATCCCATCGCCGAAGCCGTTTGAGAGCAAGAATCACATTTCCGCGACCGTAGAATTATTTCCGCGACCGCGGAAATGCGCAGCAGCGAATCCGGAGTTCCACTCCGAAATTTTCGCCCGGAGTCTCACTCTGGAATTTTCGTCCGAAGTCTATTTTATTTTATTTCTTTTCTCTTTTATTTCTTTTATTCCGGTTAATTCATTTTATTATTATTTTTAGATTTTATTTCCTATCTTATTGAAATTAGGTTTAGCTAAGTCTATATATTCTTTCTTTAGAACATTAGTTTGGTAAGTTGGGTGTTCCCTAAGTTGGGTGCTCCCCAAGTTGGGTTCTACCTTTCTTCATCTTTTCCCTTTTCTTAGTTTAGTTCTTTGTTTTGTTTTTGGCTAGACAATTGAAGCCTCACTAGTGGAAAAAATCCTTATAGAGGCGGGCCTTTGGACACTTATTGAGGCGAACACCGTTCGCTTCAACTAAGGGGGCTGCAACAAGTAGGGACACTTTTTGAGGCAGACATTTTACGCCTCTAAAAGGACATTATTGAGGCGGGCCTCCTAAGCCCGCCTCAACAAGTCCTACACTTTGGCGCCAAAATGAGGGACTTGTTGAGGCGGGCTTAGGAGGCCTGCCTCAATAAGTAAACACTTGTTGAGGCGGGCCTCTATAGGCCCGCCTGAACAAGTCGCGCGTATATACTTATAGAGGCGGGCGTATACAAGCCCGCCTCAACAAGTAGACGCTGACTCGACCTAGAACTCGCCCGAGGTCTCGGCCGAGTCAGTCAGGTTCCTGATTTTATTCACAGGATAATATACAACAAACAACAGATTTCATTTGACCAAAAAAAACAATAACAGATTTCATCAGAGTATAGTCAGGTTCTCAACAACAGTTTACATGACAAGTAAAAACAAGTTCAATCCGATAATAAATACTTCGATGTAAAATACTGTGCCCATTGCTCACGAACAACATCCATTTCTTCATAAGTATACGATGTCTTCCTCTTAGGATATAGCTGCATAAAAAAACACAGAAATTATTGACAAAAAACACAAATACTATCAATATATAGTTAGTTAAGTTACATACCTTATCTAGTCGGTCATGAAACTGATATCTAGTCGGTCATGAAACTGATATCTAGTCGGTCATGAAACACAAATACTTCCCACCTTGATACTTGTACACTTGAAATGCCCTAGAAAATCAACATAATACACTCATGAAACTGATATTGTTAATATTCCAAAAAAAAAATATTCATAAGCAAAATAACTTACCTCATCTTATTCATTTATGATTTGTAACCCATATTCCTTCCCTATGATCTGTATGGATATGATTAGTATTATTTGTATCGTCCTCCTCCGGTAATGGTTGAACAACAGTTGATAACAAGGGTGTGTCATCATACTCGTCATACTCATCTTCATCCACAACATGATCAATACCCAGAAAATGTCTTTTGCCTTGGGCAACTGCACGCCATCTAGGATCAACATTGTCTACCACATAAAAAATCTGCTTAGCTTGTGATGCTAGGATGAATGGCTCGTCACTATCACTTAATCGGTCAAAGTTTACCAATGTCAAACCCGGATAAATTTCATCTTGCTTCACCCCGTTAGGGTTGTTGACCCACTTGCACCGGAAAATAGGGATTGTAAAATTGTTATAATCAAGCTCCCATATTTCTTTGATAACACCATAATACGATTGTGTCACATCAACCGGTCTTTTGTCCTTAGCGCTCGCATAGACCCTAGATGATGCAACTACCTTCACTCCACTATTCTGCACCACACTCTTTTCATCTTGTCTTCTAGTGTAGAATGTGAACCCATTGATATCATACCCTTCGTAAGACCGAACACATAGTCGAGGACCTCGAGATAACCACTTGACCGTATCAGAAACGTCATGTTCTTTCCTTAGTTCCTCAGCTACTTCCTTCTTAAACCAATCAACAAATGTGCGATTATGTTCCCACATCAAAGCTCTTTCATTCAATTTAGCATTATTGTGTTGCAATTCAAGGCAATGCTTTTCTATGTAAGGATTGACCTCTGTAAGATGCTGCAACACACAAAGATGTTCCTTAATCTTCCTTTCAGATGGAGGAGATATCACATTTTTACCAATTACTCCCTCTCCTTCAAGCCTCCCTACATGACGAGATTTTGGAAGACCTATTGGATGAAGCCTTGACAAAAACTCAGCTGCGTATTGAGATATCTCTTCATGAAGGACTCCACGAATGATACTACCCTCTGGATTCGCATGATTGTTTGCTTTGTCCTTTAAACTGCCAAAAAATCTCTCAAAAGGATACATCCATCTTAAGAACACCGGACCACATAACTTGATTTCTCGAACCAAATGAACAATTAAGTGCACCATTATGTCAAAGAAAGACGGCGGAAAGTACATTTCAAATCGACACAAAGTTTCAACAATATCATATTGGAGAGCATCCAATATTTCCGAATCAATAACCTTAGCACATATGGAACTGAAAAACACGCAAAGTTTTGTTATAACATGTCTCACGTGTTTCGGCAATATCCCACGAAGTGCGATCGACAAGAAAACATTAATCAATACATGACAATCATGAGACTTCATACCAATCAACCGATGGTCCGAAAGAGAAACTAGACGTTTTACATTTGACGAATATCCCGATGGAACCTTAATGCCATGTAAGCACTCACAAAACACCTTTTTCTCCTTTCTTAACATTGTGTAACACGCCGGAGGCAGAAAAGTCTTTTTACCATCCGATTTTACCACGGGCCACAAATTTGGTCGAATATTCCTCTCTTTCATATCAAAACGAACTTTCTGATTGTCTTTCGTCTTTCCGGGTATATTTAGCAAAGTCCCAATTATAGCATCACAAACATTTTTTTCAATGTGCATCACATCGAGACAATGCCTAACCGACAAATCTTTCCAATAAGGAAGATCCCATAGTATAGACACTTTCTTCCATAAAACACCCTTTTTAGAGACAGACTTGAAGCCCTTGCCGTATTTGGTGTCAACATTTTTAATCCGTTCATAAACCTGTGATCCTGTCAAAGGTGTACGAGCTACTCCTTCCTCGGTGTACCCATTGAACTCCTTCTTCTTTTTACGGTAAGGGTGATATCGACTAAGGAACTTCCGGTACCCTAGATACACACATTTTTCCTATCATTTTTCAAGTAGGCAGATTTCATGTCTTCTTCACATATAGGGCATGCTTGTTCTCCTTTGGTTTTGTACCCAGACAAGTTTCCATATGCCGGGAAATCATTTATGGTACAAAAAACCATAGCTCGCAAGGTAAAGTTTGAGTTGGTGTATGCATCGAACATTGGAACACCTTCATTCCACAGTAATTTCAAATCATCAACAAGTGGAGCCAGATACACATCTATGTCATTCCCAGGTTGCTTAGGCCCGGAGATGAGGAGTGATAACATGATATACTTGCGCTTCATACACAACCATGGAGGAAGATTATAAATCGCTAGAAGAACCGGCCATGTGCTATGTTGACTGCTTAGAGTGCCATACGGATTCACACCATCTGTACATAAAGCAAGTCTCAGATTCCTAACCTCCTCACCAAATTCAGAATATTTCTTATCAATATTTCTCCATTGAGGAGAATCAACAGGATGTCTAAGGAGTCCATCTTTCTTCCTCCCTTCCGCATGCCACCTCAGACTTTTTGCTTCCTTCTTTATCGAAAACAAACGCCGAAACCTAGGTATTATCGGAAGATACCACATAACCTTAGCTGATGGGCCCCTCTTAGCCGAATTTACCCATTTACGCTTGTAACGAGATGCATCGCACTTTGGACACTCATCCAAATTTTCATGTTCGTTTTTGTAAAGCATACAATCATTTGGGTAAGCATCTATCTTGACAGCCTCTAAGCCTAAGGGACACATCAATTTCCTGGCATAATAAGTAGAGATAGGCATCTCATTGCCTTCTGGTAAAAATTCACCTAACCATTCCAATAAGGTGTTGAAACTTCCATCAGTCCAACCAGAAGCACATTTCAAGTTGTAAAGTATTGACACACCCTCTAACTTGCTAAATTTTGTACACCCGGGATATAAGGGAGTCTCTGCAGCCTTTGATACATGTTCGAACATCTGAGGTCGTTCGTTCAAGTGATCTCTCACCCCATCCATCATCCCATTCATTTCATCATCTTCTTGGTCATCATCATCATCCATCTCATTATTCTCAGCAATATCATCATCACCATCATCAGTGTCTACCCGAACATCAAACTCATTGACACTAGAACTTGGACGATCAGGTATTTTCTCACCATGCCAAAACCAAACATGGTAATATTCTTTGAAACCACGACGAAATAAATGATCCTCAATCTCATCAATATCAGCAAACCGCCTTATATTCTTACAATCACGGCATGGATAATAGATTTTTTCGGCTTTCGTACTCCGTTGGTGTGCTAAAGCATATGTAATGAACTCCTCAACCCCACTCAAGTATTGTGTCGTAGTATGGTCACTGTATATCCAAGGACGACTCATTTCTAGTAATAAATGCAAAATAACATGCAAGGAATTAAGATTAAATACTCATTTCTAGTAACTATCCCGCCAAGGACCTAAATAGATAATAATACGCAACCAAGCAAGAAAAAATACAAACTCAACTATCCCGCCAAGGGCCTAAATTATGAATTATATCCCGCCAAGGGCCTAAATTATGAATTCTATCCCGCCAAGGGCCTAAGGAATTAGGGTAGAAGTATTACCTTAACCCAATATCGATCCTTCAAGGCAATGCCCTTATCAGCCTGTAGAATGTCATTTCACCAATTAAATAAAGAATGTGATTCTTTTCACTTTTGCTTTATTTATATAGCTTTTCTAAGACTAGTAAGAAGCTTCACTCATCAAAACTGCTATGTATTTGTAGGAGATCGTCGTCGGAGCTCGGGACGAGAAAAGGAGGATACGAAGAGGAAAATGAAGGAAAGCAACAACTGTTTTTTTTTAATTAGGGTTAAGCTTATACATGCCCGCCTCTATAAGTATTACGACTAATGGTCTAATAGAGGCGGGCCTTACATGCCCGCCTCTACTGGACATACTTGTTGAGGCGGGCTTTAAGAGGCCCGCCTCAACAAGCTTTAATTGAGGCGGGCTACTTGGCCCGCTTCAATTAGTTAGAATTAGAGGCGGGCCTTACCCTGGCCCGCCTCTAATACTTTAGCGATAAATGTTTTTTCGGATACTTGTTGAGGCGTATATTAATTTGCCCGCCTCAAAAAATGTTTTTGAGGCGTATAAATTAATTATCCGCCTCAAAAACCAAAAAAATGATTGCCTAAGTCGTTATTGAGACATTTTGTACTATGTACGCCTCTAAAAGGGAGCCTTAAAAAGTGTTTTTTCCACTAGTGCCTTGGTTTGAATTTGATATTGAGATTATTCCTTTACTCTTTCTATGATTGTTTTAATTCTCTCTCGTGCTTAATTTCATTGATTTGTTGATTAGGATGTCAAATAGATTGTTAATAGTAGTTCCCTCCAGTCTGACAACCTAGAGAAGATTAGTATTATGCTATTGGTGTACCTTTTCTATAAACCCTATTGAGATTGTTATTGATCATACTACTAAGGATTGAAGGAGACTGGTTAAGAATCTTGATCCCTTAGTTTGTGTAGAAAATTGATTGTATGTTAAATCCTGACGCGTTATTGAGTATTGCATACACCTATCTATTCCTGAATTCATTGATGCTGTTAGATTTATCTTGATAGTTTCTTGATTGTTTAATAGTTAGGGTTATCAGGACTAGTTGGACTGGTAACTATTTTAGAACAGGGATTAGGACATTCATGAGGATTGAGAACTAGAGATAATCAATGATTGATCAACCAAACTAAAGGTGGATATTTGTCTTGCCAAGCTTTCTATGTTTGATTTATCGTTTTCTTAGTTAGTTTCATCCAACCCCCCCCCCCCCCCCCCCTTTGTCTTTGTTATCAATTGGTGAATGATTTTGCAAACAGGATATATAACTTGATTCTCTATGGGATTCGACCCTTGCTTACCAGACTACATTAGTTAGGTTTTTAAGGATTATTTTGTTTAGGTGTCACGACAACGCCTATCAAATTGGCGCCGTTGCCGGGGAATCTAAGGTACGTATTTTCTTGTTTGTTTGTTTATCGATTTGATAACAAGACACTATCTTTATCGTTTATTTTTCCTCTTTGTTGTGTTTTCGTATTTTTGTTTCGTGTTTCGACTAACCCTCATGAAGAACAGAAGAAAAACCGCGACCGCGGCCTAGCCACCGTGGCCGCGACAAGCAATTCGAGAAGAATCCGCGATCGCGGAATTTTTTCCTCGATCGCGACAGCTGCGGCGAATTAGGGTTTAGTCAAAAAAAACAAAAATTAAAAAAAAAATCGAAAACTTTCGAGAAAAAAAAAACTCTACCGAAAGCCAGCTGTCCGAGTTCTCCCTGGAGAGATGGTGCGTATCATGTTGTCAAGGAGGAGACATTCACCCCATATTTTTATTTGGCAACGATGATGGCCCTACAATTGACAGCTGAGGAGGAGGAACACTAGAGCCCCCACCACGATCATACCTGGGCTCCACCATGTGTTCGTAGAAGGCCGTGCACCTCCGACATCTTTGCTATTCCACTATTCACCATAGTGGATCTTTTTGGTTGCATGGTGGAGAAGACTATTGATTTTGAAGACGCACGCGCAACACCAGAGACATGAGCTTTCATCGTTATACCGCCAGCAACAACTTCAGTGTCCAAGCCAACTCAACGACGTTTGTGAGTTATTTTTTTACCATTCCATGTGCTTCATTCTTTTTGTCTTTCATTACATTGAGGACAATGCAATGTTTAAGCATGGGGGAGTATTCTATACTTGCTATGTCATTGAGGAGAAAAAAAAAGAAAATAAAGAAAAAGCCAAAAAATTGAAAAAAAACAAAAATAGAAATCCTGGGATAAGTTAAAAACCCGAAAGGGCGGCTTATGCAATAAGCATGTGGCTTGGACCAGCATTAGGTGGGGGTAATAATTGGTCAAGAGTGATGTGAGTTATATGTGAGTCCATCTATTGAAAAAATGAAATGAGTGGCTTGGTGAAAACCCGAAAGGACGCCTTCGCAAAATGAGTGAAAAGAAGAAGAGTGATTAGTAGGATTCCTCATATTTCCTGGCGAGGTGACATAAGAAGATGTGATATAAACTCTGGGAGGCATAAGAAGATAGATGGGAGGCTAGGATTAGATTTTATTCACTCTATGGTGTTCGGGATAAGCTTGGGGGAAGTACTCTGCTTTCCTTTAAGCTTGGGTGTGTCTGATTTGCTTGGTGTGGTGTTGTGTTGTATGTTGTTTTGAGCTTATTGTATTGGTGCCTTGGAGATTCATGTTAGGTGCAATTCTTAGTGGAGATGGTTTTTCTATGCTTCCTGAGACCTTGGGGATTTGATTGGAGGAGTAGGTTTATTTTAGCTTACTCGAGAACGAGCAAGGTTTAAGCATGGGGGAGTTTGATCAACTCTACTTTGTAGTGCTTATCTAGGAGTTGTTACCGGTGTTTAGGGTGCCATTTGTATGGGTTTAGAGCACAACTGATGAGTATGGAGTTGAGTAGAAAGAGTGTGGATATGGTGGTTTAGAGAAGCGTAAACGAAGATATCCAGAAGATGAGGAGTAGACCACTTGAGGAGACCAAGGAAAATAGAAGGATAAGCCACACGAAGGGAATAAGACAAGAGCCGCGACCGCGGAGGAGAATTGAAGAGACCGCGGCGAAGGCGAGAGCGCGGAGCCGAAAGAAGACATTTCCGCGACCGCGGAAATAATTCCGCACCCGCGGAAAATCCCATCGCTGAAGCCGTTCGAGAGCAAGAATCACATTTCCGCGACCGCGGAATTATTTCCGCGACTGCGAAAATGCGCAGCAGCGAATCCGAAGTTCCACTCCGGAATTATCGCCCGAAGTCTATTTTATTTTATTTCTTTTTTCTTTTATTCTGGTTAATTTATTTTATTTTATTTTTAGATTTTATTTCCTATCTTATGGAAATTAGGTTTAACTAAGTCTATATATTCTTTCTTTAGAACATTTGTTTGGTAAGTTGGGTGTTCCCTAAGTTGGGTGCTCCCCAAGTTGGGTTCTACCTTTCTTCATCTTTTCCCTTTTCTTAGTTTAATTCTTTGTTTTGTTTTGTTTTTGGCTAGACAATTGAAGCCTTGGTTTGAATTTGATATTGAGATTATTCCTTTACTCTTGCTATGATTGTTTTAATTCTCTCTCGTGCTTAATTTCATTGATCGTATATCGATTCCCCTTGATTTGTTGATTAGGATATCAAATAGATTGTTAATAGTAGTTCCCTCTAGTCTGACACCCTAGAGAAGATTAGTATTATGCTATTGGTTCCCCTTTTCTATACAACCTGTTGAGATTGTTATTGATCATACTACTAAGGATTGAAGGAGACTGGTTGAGAATCTTGATCCCTTAGTTTGTGTAGAGAATTGATTGTATGTTAAATGCTGACGGGTTGTTGAGTATTGCATACACCTATCTATTCCTGAATTCATTGCTGCTGTTAGATTTATCTTGATAGTTTCTTGATTGTTTAATAGTTAGGGTTATCAGGACTAGTTGGACTGGTAACTATTTCAGAACAGGGATTAGGACATTCATGAGGATTGAGAACTAGAGATAATCAATGATTGATCAACCAAACTAAAGCTGGATATTTGTCTTGCCAAGCTTTCTATGTCTGATTTATCGTTTTCTTAGTTAGTTTCATCCAAAACCCCCCATTGTCTTTGTTATCAATTGGTGAATGATTTTGCAAACAAGATGTATAACTTGATTTTCTGTGGGATTCAACCCCTACTTACCAGACTACATTAGTTAGGTTTTTAAGGATTATTTTGTTTAGGTGTCATGACAACGCCTATCATCATACCCAAAAAGATGAGCATAATAAACTCAATAAAAGGCAAGTCTTTATTTATTTATTTTTATTAAAATACAAACTTATTCTCTCAGCATTAGATGTGTACCCACATGTAAGACTACATGTCTAAATCTATATCTATTTAAAAGTTAGCATTCTTGTGAATTGAATGCTAACTTTTAGATAGAAAATCAATACAAAACAATGGCAAAACCCACCTTATGCTGAAATGAGTCCAAATGCCTTATGTTTAAATTGGCCCAAAGGCCCGCTAATATGAGATAAATTTACACCTGCTCCTACAATATGTTATAGAGCATCTGCTATAATTCAAACAAAATTGGCCCAACACCCATGTGCTAACATTCAATGGACCTAAAGGCCTTATGAGTTAAACGCATCAGCTAATTAGTAATCTTTGCTAACGTTCAAACAACATTAAACCCTACACCTGCCTCCAGTTAAAGACATATAATTAAGAGAATTAAGCAGGGACGATGAAGAGGCATGTAAGGAAGTAAACAATTGACCTTTCACCTACATCAATGGTGTTCCTCATCCTTGCCCCTATAAATATGGTTGGCCATTCCTTCAGTTCTTTCACTTCTATTTGCTCCCATCTCATACACAATAGCTTCTTCCACAGACAAGAACGGGTCTGCTGCATCAACGATGTCCAAGTTGAAAGCCAAAGACGGGTCTGCTGCCTCAACGATGTCCAAGTTAAAAGACAAAGATACCAGCACCATTACTGGACCCGCAACCCCCCCCCCCCCCCAACAAGAAGGGATCTGCTATAGCAGTGGCACATGCAAAAGAATCCTATGTTGCTCTCGGCCAACTCACTTTCGGGACGGCCTGCACAGTACGCGCAATGGTTTGTAGTAAGTGGGAGGCAACAGACTTGAAAGGCAAACCTATTAGCACAGACTATATCATATCAGATGAGCATGTATTATACTATTATTACCAAGTGCCTTCTTGCTAATCCATTATTTGTATCTTACATATACTTATTTTTGTTAAACGCATCAGCTAATTGTTGTATTATTAAAGGGTTTACCGTGAAGCCAAACAAAGACAGATTCCGCCTGCGAAAGCACGATAAACATTGCATTCAACTGGAAGGAAATATTGTTGTGAAGACCCTCGAATGTGATGTTTCCCTGTTTCAGTGCTACCCATTTGAACTAATAACCCTTGAAGATATTGCTCTGAATGGGTCCAGATTCCTTCTCGGTATGTCACTATCCTTGAACCTGAAACATTGAATCAACTTTTAATATAATTTTTACACATTAATTAAGGCGTCTGTCATGTTAGAATCAAAATCTGAGTTCACCTGCACTGACTTTGCAGTCACCCACACTTTACTACCAATTTCTTTCTTAATGAAATCCAGAGGAAACGTGTACTTTGGTGTCCGAAGAATTTCAGTGTCGAAACCTGCATATGATTTAGGACAGCATGAACTTCAATAATAGGCTAGGAAAAAGAATTTTTTGCTCAGTGCAGAATCAATTTTCAATGACTTTACATACAAACATTCTAATCAACATTGTTGCACTAAAATCGCAAAAGCGAAGCTGATATATGCACTGCAATGGCACCAAAAATCCAATCGACCCTTCTAAGAAATAAGTCTAGAGACGCTCACAAGTTACAGCAGCTGATAGCTCGCAAGTATTCAAGATTATGTCTACGCCCTAGGGTATGATTTGCAGGCTTGTAGGTCAAATTCAGGAAAAAAGATAGTAAAGTCTAACAGCATAGGTCCTCCTTAAACATCAAACCAACCATAAATAAATCTGCAAGATATGATGTGGGGGAGAGAGAGAAGGTAGGAGGGAGAGACAAAAGAGAAGATGCTACATACAATGGTGAGGCATATCCACAACTTTAGCAGTTACACCAAGCAAATCACTCCCTGAATACCTCTACATACAAATAAATTAACACACATGATGAATTAAAACATAAATTACGAAGAATGTAACCATAGATTGCTTTTATATTATTAACGTATGACTTCAGTGAGTTATGAGATAATATTTGAGAAATTCAATTCTGGTTGCTGAAGTGCGCATCCGAGTGGATGCACAATAACCCATTTACCTATTTGTGTACCCTCTTTTTCATCTGATTTCATTCATGCATGTACAGGAGAGATATACTTATCTAACACTTCAGCAACCAGAATCTATGATGGGGAAGACATCTCTGAGATACAAGCATTTAGGGCAATGATGATGTACAACATTTTGTGCTTAATCTTACCATACTATGACTTAATATCAATTACTTACTACATTTTCCACTCCAGCAGTGCAGACCTTCCCGTTATTGCGCATCCACTCGGACCCCAAGTCCCAAGGGAGGGAACACTCCTACAGTTGCTGCACCTAGGGAGGGAGCAAACAGAAGACGATCACAAGGCAAGTTTTATGCAATTTCTGCAAACACTTATTTACTACATAGATGTGACACATTCACTGACTTACCTTTTGGCATGACAACAATCTATAGCCCTAAACTGCAAAGTCAAGATTGAAAATGTTAGAACAAAATATGGGTGGTATTATTTTTCATGTGCCAGTGGCAATTGCAAAAAAGGAGTTAGTAAGGTTGGTGAGCAGTTCTGGTGCGAATCATGTTCGAAGATATGTGAATTTTCCCAAACAAGGTAATTTGTTTAAAATAACTTTACTCAGTACTACACCTGTATATATAGACCAATGCTTATTTACCTTGGCACATTATGCACAAGTATCGGCTGCATTTGGGTATTTCCGATGAGTCGGCCTCAATGGCTATCACTATTTTCGATGAGATTACAGAAAGCCTACTAAAAAAAACCAGCAAGCTGTTGGAAGAAGTCGCCGTACGTATTTCAGCCACATTGAAATAACATAATTAAAAAGCTATACTTAAATTACCTTTTTTACTCCCTTGGTGGGTCTTTGATGTAGGATGATGTCGATGAAAGCGTTCTCCCCCAGGAAATCCATTCCATGAAAAATACGTATCACGTCCTGGAGCTGAAGACTCATATATACTTTAATCATGGCGACCATGAAAGTTTTAATGCGAGCAAGATAGTTAGTGGCTTACCAAGTGCAAAGGTATATCTTAAACCAACAATTGAAATCCCCTTTCCTGCTTCTAATGTATTACCCTTTTTATGATCCTTACCTAAACATCACATATGAGCAGTATATCATGTGTAGAATGCTACTTGTTGTAATACCCCTCATTTTAGTAAAGAGTATTTTGGTAAGTTTTCCAAACACTCGTATTGTAGTTGAATTATTTTCAGAGAAGTTCAGACTTTCTGTTAAATACTTGATCTTTGTAATAATTCCTTGAGTGGAATAAAATACATTCGACGTATTTTGGGGGTTTAGAATAATTGTTTGGGTACGAATATATTTAACCCGGGGTTAAAACCCATATCCATAATTCTTCCCGGTCAAAAGTGGGCTTCCCGGTCAAAAAATGGGCAAAAGGCACAAAAATTGCCTTGACCGCACCCGCGGTCAGGAATTGGTCACCACCACACCCCGCGGTAAGACCCACCGCACCCGCGCCGTCATGATTCCTTTTCTGCTCCGCCGAACGTCGCCTGAGCTGCTTGCCGTTTCGGTCGGCTTTGAGGCGGTGGGGGGGGTGCCAGCTGGGCTCCTTGCTTGGCCTATAAAAGGAGGAGGCTTGGAGGAGGAAGACAACTCCAATCTCTCTCTCCAATCTCTCTCTCTTGTTCCATTGTCGCTGGAGTTGCAAGCTTTCGTCGGAGTTCTTCAAGGTCGTCGCCGGAGCTACCAAAGGAGGAGGAGGTGCTCTCAAGGTGGTGCTTGGGTGGTCCAGGGAATCCAGAAGTCGGAGCCACCACGAGTCAAGCCCCCATCGTCTTCCGTTGTTGTCGTCGTCGTCTCGCCTCTGTAGCCTTGCCGCACCCGCAGTCAAGCCGCCGCACCCGCGGTCAAGCCGCCGCACCCGCGGTGGGCCTGGGCGTGTGTGGTTGTGACTTGGGCTTTGTGATCTCGTTTGGGACTTTCGTTCCTTCGATTTCGTTCATTTTTCTTTAGATTCGTACTATTTATTGTCGAATCTAACTTAGGGTTTCGTTATGGGTCGTTCCGTAGGAAATCATAATCTGAGTTCTTCCTCGTTTCGGACCCGGAAACCTGTCGTCTCGAGCTTCGTTGAGCTTCGTCTAAATCTAAGGCATGTGGCGGTTCGCTCTTGCTTATCATTCCATATTTATATTGATTATCAATTGTTTAATTGTTAATTAATTTGGGATGAATATTGTTTTCATCTGGAAACAGTTTTGATAACTGTATGTGATTTAAAAAGAGATATAATAATAGGTTGTATATATTGCTAGAAAACAACGCTATTATATATATATATATATATATATATATGAGTGCGGTTCCGGTGCGGAGTACTCTTCCCGTTCGGACGTGCGGACATGCACTATAGGGCTTTATTTGTGCATTTTTGGGCCTTATTTGTACACTTTTGCAAAAAAAATTAAAAAATGCTTGGTAAAAAATTTGAATTTTTTTTTTTTTTTTTTTTTTTGAAAAAGTACACAAATAAGACGTTAAAGTGCACAAATAAGACCCAAAAGTGCATGCTCCGTACGTCCGCACGGGAAGAGTGCTCCGCATATGATCCAAACTCATATATATATATATGATTGAAATAAGATATTATAATAGGTTGTATATATTGATAGAAACAACGCTATTATATCTGTTATTGGCCTCGATGGCTTTGATGTGAATTATTGCTCTTATGTTTTAACTCTTTAGTTAGAACGAGTATTCGTAGGAACACTATGTACTTTGCGAGGTTTAGTGGTTTCTTGATAATGGTGCTAGGAGGATTTTCTCTAGTATCTTCGGTCATGACCTTACCCTTACTCAGGGTATGTGCACACAGCTGGTGCCGCCATTTGGGATGTATTCCCTTTGATATCTCTTGTGAGGAGATCCGATATCTCTTGTGAAGAGATCTTAAAAGCTTATAACATAAAATGTACGTTTTGGAATTAAATAAGATAAGTGCTTTGGTGTACATAATTAATATACCCTCAGGCGAGTAGTGTAGCTAAGAGAGTAGTGCAACTAGGAAACTCGTCTAGACTTTGGTCAGAGTAAAGTTCTCTTTCCAATCTGAATTCGCATTGTGCGGTGAGGTTTGTCGTGAACCGAAACACCAAGTCAGTTTTAAAACGCTTGTGTGAAATTGATGTTCCCAAGCACTTGTCATACTTTCCGATAAGACTCAACCTTTTGGAGTCTTCTCTTCATATGTTTCCTTAAGACTCAATCTTTCAGAGTCTTCTCTTGATCATACCTTTTCGTATATTTCAGTAGGAGTATTGTGGTTGACTATCGTCATCGACTTTTATTCGAGAAGCGATGAGTCTAACCTAATACGACTACTTAGAACCTTTCTGTTTTACCCTTGTATAGTATTTCATTAGACTAACCAACCGGTTATATTCCCTTGCATGGTTTGCTGGTGTCATCCGTCTCATACGGCACATCAGATAAACTGCAGTTCGGATGAAGGCTAGAAACGACAATGATGGCAGTTGGAATTTTGAAGAGTTTTACCAGGTTGAGATTCCTTGGCGGGTGATCGTTTAGTTCAAGACCCGTGTGTCCTTTATGTATTAAGACTTCCGCTGTAATATATTTGATTATGTATTTTGAATCATGGATGTAATTCTGAAACATTTGCTTTAATAAAAAGTTATGATATTTTGTATTATAACTGTTGTTTTATGATTTATATAAACGAGTTAAGCCTAGGGTGGCTTCGGATGTGAACTTCGAGGTTACTGGTGGTAATACCTTTCAAGGATATATATTTGGGGGTGTTACAGATCTGGTATCAGAGCCATTTTTATTTTTAAAACGGGTGGGATTTAAAACATTTTCTTGCAAAGAAATTTTTTATAAACCATTTACTCGTTTTGAACTGAGAAATATTTTAAAGGATTTGAATTTCCAAATAAAAGTTTTATTCTGCTGATCTAGTCGTGCCTTTTCTTTAGTCTGATATGGAAGCGAGCTTCTATATTTAGAAAGACTAAACTCTTTTCTCGTCACCCGTAGGTTATGTGTGCATGCTTTTCTCTTCGAAGAGACTCGGAAGAAGCCGAGGTGGTTCCGCCATCTCCAATGAGGCTTGAGTTTCCAGTTCCCCTGCGATGCTTCGAGGTCGGAGAATCTAGTAGTCCACCCGAGGAGGTGAAGACTGTACTACCCGAGTCAGTAGTACTAGTGTCCGATAGGACCAAGGTTCCAGTGGTAGAACCTACAAAGGAGCTAAGGGAGGACACGTAAAATGAAGAGGAGTGGTCAAGGTATACAAGAGGGCATTACAACGACGACTTTATGATTGAGATAATTTCTGAGGAGGATCCAAAAGAAGAGGATTCTGAAGAAGACCCGGAAGAGGATCTGGAAGAAGAGGAGGACCCCGAGGAGGACCTCGAGGGACAGGGCCACGAGTCTGATGGCTTAGAGCGCTTATTGGTGGGCAGCGAGGACCCGGTAATGGAGTTTATCTATCCCAGTCCGGAGTTGCCGCATGAGCAAGAATACGCGCCATTGACTTCGGCCGATTGTGATATGCTTTACGAGGTAGTATTTCCCAGAAGAAGGAATGGTCCACAAAATGCATCTGAGAACTCACAGCCTATTCCTGCTCAGAGAAGGCTAATGTTGAGCCCTGACTCGCGAGAGGCACTTCGCCTAAGTCAGATGATTTACCCAGAAGAGCGCCGCCAGATGGACGAGGGAGCGCCGCCAGATGGATGAGGCGGTTGAGCATGCTCTAAGAAGGGCAAGACCAAGGAATAAGCCGTGTGCTCCTGGACCAAGCAGGGTGATGAGTCTTTCACCAGACCCCGATGGTAAACCCCGTTCGAAGAAACCTTGTATGAGGAGTGGCGATTACATGAAATGTTTCAGGGTGCCAAGTTCCTCTATCCAAAGACAGATGGATTCAAAGTGACTGAGCTTGCGGCCAAGTTCAATCACCTCCTACAGTATGCTGGGCCGGAGGTGTCCAATGAAGAGCAAAAGATATGGCATTTCCACGAGTGGATGAACCCAGATATTAAGACACTAATGATACGTCACAGATGCTCTACTATGGAGCAGTACGTGGACGCTGCCTATAAGTTGGAAGTGACTCTGGAGGAGTCAACAAAGAAACGAAGTCGCCAGAGGTCAATGCAGGGCTAGCCTCAGGCGAGTGGATTTAAGCGTCCCGCGCCACCGTCTAATTTTGCCAAGTCTGACAGAGCAAAAACGGATATGACTCATGGAGGGTCTACACGTCAATCGGGTCAGGGCAGGAGTCCGATCCAATGCTATAACTGTAGTACACACGGACATAAGAGTAATGAGTGTCCAAAGGAGAAGAAGACGTGTTTTGGCTGCGAAAAGGTAGGACATTTGCAGAAGTTCTGTCCACAACAAAGGAAGAAAGGAGCTGAGTCGCAGCAAGGGTCAGTTAATAAGAACAATCAACCTAAGTTCAGACCAGTGGAAGCTCATAGTCCTTCGATGCAGACGTCTGCACAGAATAAGGGGAAAGCCCCAGCTGCTTCTGGAGGTCAAGGTCAACGCCAACGCCTTTGCGAGATGCGTGAGGTTGATGGACCTAATGCTCCAATTGCTCAAGGTACTCTATACCTTCATTATATTTCTGTATGTATGTTATTTGATTCGGGTGCTACCCATTCTTTTATTTCAGAAAGTTGTGTCAGTAAGTTAGGGTTAGTATGCAACGAGGTTTGTGAACCTTTCGTTGTGAATCTTCCTAATGGTGAACATTTGGTTGGAACCAAGCGTCTGTCAGAATTTCCGATTACCATCCAGGGTAAGAAGTTCGAAGCAGATTTGATCTGTATAGCCATGGCTCCATACGACATTATTCTCGGTATGGATTGGCTGACGCGTCATGGGACGGTAATCGATTTCAGCTCAAGGACAGTGACGGTGTCATCTGGGGGCCAGTATGTATGCAAGTTTAAGGGTCGGAATGACGCTGATAACGGCAAGCTTATCAATGCGATGGCTGCGTTCAAGCTACTTCGACAAGGTTGTGTCGGATACCTGTGCTATCTAGACGAGCCCAAGAAAGATGAACCTTTAATTCTTGATATTCCGATTGTTTGTGAATATCCGGATGTCTTTCCGGAGGAGATTCCTGGTTTACCCCCGCATCGTGACGTAGAATTTACTATCGATCTCGAGCCTGGTACTGCGCCGATCTCTAAGGCACCGTACCGGATGGCTCCTCCTGAGATGCAAGAGTTAAAGAAGCAACTCGAAGATCTTCTTGAGAACGGTTATATAAGGCAGAGTGCATCGCCTTGGGGTGCTCCGGTCTTGTTCGTAAAGAAGAAGGATGGATCGTTCCGACTTTGTATCGACTATCGAGAGTTGAATAAAGTCACGATCAAGAATAAGTATCCGTTACCGAGGATTGATGATCTGTTGGATCAACTGCGGGAGAAAAGGTCTTTTCCAAAATCGATCTGAGGTCTGGTTACCATCAACTCAGGATTCGTGAGGAGGATATTCCGAGGACTGCGTTCCGGACGAGATATGGTCACTACGAGTTTGTAGTCATGCCATTTGGACTTACCAATGCTCCAGCAGTGTTCATGGATTTGATGCATCGATGTTTCCACTAATACTTGGATAAGTTCGTAGTGGTCTTCATCGACGACATTTTAATTTATTCCCCGAGTGAGGAAGCTCACGAGGATCATCTTCGGATCACTTTGTCAATTCTTAGACAAAATCAATTGTATGCAAAGTTGTCTAAGTGTGACTTTTGGATCAAGGAAGTGGCTTTCTTAGGCCATGTGATCAATGAGAATGGGGTTATGGTTGATCCCCAGAAGATTGAAGCAGTAGCCAATTGGAAGCGGCCTCAGAATGTGAAGGAGGTGCACAGTTTTCTAGGACTCATTGGTTATTATAGATGGTTCATGGAGGGATTCTCTAAGATCACTCTACCCATGACCAGTCTGCTCCGCAAAGTCCATAAGAAGTTTGTCTGGGATGACAAGTACGATGCCAGTTTTCAGAAGTTGAAGCAATGTCTGACCTCCGCACCAGTGTTAGCTCTACCAGAAGGGAATGATGGTTATATGGTCTATAGTGATGCTTCGAAGAGTGGTTTGGGATGTGTGCTGATGCAGAGAGGCAAGGTTATTGCATACGCATCCCGACAGTTGAAGACTTATGAGGCAAACTATCCGACGCATGATCTAGAACTAACAGCTGTAGTTTTTGCGCTGAAGATTTGGAGACACTATCTCTATGTTGTAAGGTGTCAAGTCTTCACCGATCACAAGAGTCTCAAATATATATTCACTCAGAAGGAGCTAAATATGAGACAACGTCACTGGTTAGAGCTACTCAAAGACTACGACATCAAATTGTTGTATCATCCGGGCAAGGCTAATGTAGTAGCCGATGCATTGAGCCAGAAGACGCCGCACGAGACTGTATTGGCTTTACTCACTGCTCAGACCAAGCTAAACCAAGGGTTGTGCGACATTGAAGTCTTATACGATGAGCGTAGAGGATATCTGAGTATGCTGGAGATTCAGGCCACGCTACTTGATCAAATCAGGGAGAGACAAGTTGATGATGTAGTCTTGGTGAAGCTAAGCAGTGAAGTGATGGATAGGAAAGCTCCCGGTTTCGTGATTCAGGAAGATGGATCACTCTGGTTTCAGAACCGGATCTGTGTGCCTGACGTTGATGGTCTTCGCCAATTGGTGAAGATAGAACATCGTAGACCAGGTGATGAGTTACTACCTCTTCTAGTGATAGAATGGAAATGGGAAGATATTGCTATGGATTTCGTCACTGGGCTGCCAAAGACTCAAAGCCAGAAAGATGCTATATGGGTAATCATTGACAGGCTCACGAAGAGTGCTCATTTCGTGGCTATCAAGTCAACATGGGGAACCCATAAGTTATCAGAAGTGTTTTTACACGAGATCGTCCGTTTGCATGGTACTCCAAAGACCATTGTATCGGATCGTGATGGCCGATTCATGTCAAGATTCTGGAAAGAACTACATAAGGCCATGGGAACCGAGTTGAGATTCAGCACTGTGTTTCATCCTCAGACGGATGGATAGTCTGAGAGGACCATCCAGACCTTGGAAGATATGCTAAGAGCTTGTACACTCGATCGTCCGACTAGCTGGGAGAAGAACCTGATTCTGATTGAGTTCACATACAACAACAGTTGGCATGCTACCATTAAGATGGCTCCATTCGAGGCTTTGTACGGCCGAAGGTGCAGATCTCTGATTTGTTGGGATGAAAATGCCGACAAGGTTCTGCTCGGACCGGAGTTAGTCGAAAGGATTGCCTCGGACATTGCTTTGATAAGACAAAGGATGTTGACAGCTCAGAGTTGATAAAAGTCTTATGCTGATCTGAAGAGCATAAATGTTGTGTTTGAGGTTGGTGACAAAGTGTTTGTCAGAGTGTCGCCATCCAAAGGTGTGTTCAGATTTGGTAAGCGTGGGAAGCTTAACCCTCCCTACATGGGACTGTTTGAGATCCTTGATAGAGTGGGGTCTCTAGCATATCGTTTGGCATTGCCGCCATCGGCACATCCAATGCATAACGTGTTCCACGTATCTTTGTTGAGGAAGTACGTGCCAGATGAGTCTCATGTGCTGAGTTATGACGACATCGAGATTCAGACAAATGGTACCTACGAGGAGATATCGGTGCGTATTCTCGAAAGCCGTGAGAAGCAGTTATGGAACAAGGTGGTACCATTGGTACGGATTTTGTGGTCCAAGTCAGGAACTAAAGAAGTTACTTGGGAAACCTGGGAAACGGATGCGGATATGCTTAGACGTTTTCTCGAGCTATTTTCGGCCTAGTTTTGGGGTCGAAACCTTTTTAAGGGGGTAGTGTTGTAACGCCTCGCTTTTCTTTGGTTTATTCGGCCAAGTTTCGGGGTCGAAACTTTTTGTAAGGGGGAGGTGATGTAATACCCCTCATTTTAGTAAAGAGTATTTTGGTAAGTTTTCCAAACACTCGTATTATAGTCGAATTATTTTCAGAGAAGTTCAGACTTTCTGTTAAATACTTGATCTCTGTAATAATTCCTTGAGTGGAATAAAATACATTCGACGTATTTTTGGGGTTTAGATTAATTGTTCGGGTACGAATATATATAACCCGGGGTTAAAACCCATACCCATAATTCTTCCCGGTCAAAAGTGGGCTTCCCTATCAAAGAATGGGCAAAAGGCACAAAAATTGCCTTGACCGCACCCGCGGTCATACCCATCGCACCCCGCGGTCAGGAATTCGTCGCCACCGCACCCCGCGGTAAGACCCACCGCACTCGCGCCTTCATGATTCCTTTTTTGCTCCGCCGAACGTCGCCTGAGCTGCTTGCCATTTCGGTCGGCTTTGAGGCGGTGGGAGAGGTGCCAGCTGGGCTCCTTGCTTGGCCTATAAAAGGAGGAGGAAGACAGCTCCAATCTCTCTCTCTCGTTCCATTGTCGTCGGAGTTGCAAGCTTTCGCCGGAGTTCTTCAAGGTCGTCGCCGGAGCTACCAAAGGAGGAGGAGGTGCTCTCAAGGTGGTGCTTGGGTGGTCCAGGGAATCCAGAAGTCAGAGCCACCACGAGTCAAGCCCCCATCGTCTTCCCCGGTGAGTTGTCGTCGTCGTCGTCTCGCCTCTGTAGCCTTGCCGCACCCGCGGTCAAGCCGCCGCACCCACGGTGGGCCTGGGCATGTGTGGTTGTGGCTTGGGCTTTGTGATCTCGTTTCGGACTTTCGTTCCTTTGATTTTGTTCGTTTTTCTTTAGATTCGTACTATTTATTGTCGAATCTAACTTAGGGTTTTGTTATGGGTTGTTCCGTAGGAAATCATAATCTGAGTTCTTCCTCGTTTCGGACCCGAAAACCTGTCGTCTCGAGCTTCGTTGAGCTTCGTCTAAATTTAAGGCAAGTGGCGGTTCGCTCTTGCTTATCATTCCATATTTATGTTGATTATCAATTGTTTAATTGTTAATTAATTTGGGATGAATATTGTTTTCGTCTGGGAACAGTTTTGATAACTGTATGTGATTTAAAAAGAGATATTATAATAGGTTGTATATATTGCTAGAAACAACGCTATTATATATATATATATGATTGAAATAAAGATATTATAATAGGTTGTATATATTGATAGAAACAACGCTATTATATCTGTTATTGGCCTCGATGGCTTTGATGTGAATTATTGCTCTTATGTTTTAACTCTTTAGTTAGAACGAGTATTTGTAGGAACACTATGTACCTTGCGAGGTTTAGTGGTTTCTTGATAATGGTGCTAGGAGGATTTTCTCTAGTATCTTCAGTCATGACCATACCCTTACTCAGGGTATGTGCACACAAGTGGTGCCGCCATTTGGGATGTATTCCGTTTGATATCTCTTGTGATGAGATCCGATATCTCTTGTGAAGAGATCTTAAAATCTTATAACGTAAAATGTATGTTTTGGAATTAAATAAGATAAGTGCTTTAGTGCACATAATTAATATATCCTCGGGCGAGTAGTGCAGCTAAGAGGGTAGTACAGCTAGGAAACTCGTCTAGATTTTGGTCAGAGTAAAGTTCTCATTCCAATCTGAATTCGCATTGTGCGGTGAGGTTGGTCGTGAACCGAAACACCAAGTCAGTTTTAAAACGCTTGTGTGAAATTGATGTTCCCAAGCACTTGTCATACTTTCCGATAAGACTCAACCTTTTAGAGTCTTCTCTTCATATGTTTCCTTCAGACTCAATCTTTCAGAGTCTTCTCTTGATCATACCTTTTCATATATTTCAGTAGGAGTATGGTGGTTGACTATCGTCATCGACTTTTATTCGAGAAGCGACGAGTCTAACCTAATACGACTACTTAGAACCTTTATGTTTTACCCTTGCATAGTCTTTCATTATACTAACCAACCGGTTATATTCCCTTGCATGATTGGTTGGTGTCATCCGTCTCATACGGCACATCAGATAAACTGCAGTTCCGATGAATGCTAGAAACGACAATGATGGCAGTTGGAATTTTGAACAGTTTTACCAGGTTGAGATTCCTTGGCGGGTGATCGTTTACTTGAAGATCCATGTGTCCTTTATGTATTAAGACTTCCGCTGTAATATATTTGATTATGTATTTTGAATCATGGATGTAATTCCGAAACATTTGCTTTAATCAAAAGTTATGATATTTTGTATTATAACTGTTGTTTTATGATTTATATAAACGAGTTAAGCATGGGGTGGCTTCGGATCTGAACTCCGAGGTTACTGGCGGTAATACCTTTCAAGGATATATATTTAGGGGTGTTACAGATCTGGTATCAAAGCCGATTTTTATTTTTTAAAACGGGTGGGTTTTAAAACATTTTCTTGGAACGAAATTTTTTATAAACCATTTACTCGTTTTAAACTGAGAAATATTTTAAAGGATTTGAATTTCCAAATAAAATTTTTATTCTGTCGATCTAGTCGTGCCTTTAAGCGAGCTTCTATATTTAGAAAGACTAAACTCTTTTCTCGTCACCCGTAGATTATGGGTGCACGCTTTTCTCTTCGAAGGGACTCGGAAGAAGCCGAGGTGGTTCCGCCATCTCCAATGAGGCTTCAGTTTCCAGTTCCCCTGCGATGCTTCGAGGTCGGAGAATCTAGTAGTCCACCCGAGGAGGTGAAGACTGTACTACCCAAGTCAGTAGTACTAGTGTCCGATAGGAACAAGGTTCCAGTGGAAGAACCTACAGAGGAGCTAAGGGAGGACACGGAAAATGAAGAGGAGTGGTCAAGGTATGCAAGAGGGCATTACAACGACGACTTTATGATTGAGATGATTCCCGAGGAGGATCTAGAAGAAGAGGATTCTGAAGAAGACCCGGAAGAGGATCCGGAAGAAGAGGAGGACCTCGAGGGACAGGGCCACGAGTCTGATGGCTTAGAGTGCTTATTGGTGGGCAGCGAGGACCCGGGAATGGAGTTTATCTATCCCAGTCCGGAGTTGCCGCATGAGCAAGAATACTCGCAATTGACTTCGGCCGATTGGGATACGCTTTATGAGGTAGTATTTCCCAGAAGAAGGAATGGTCCATAAAATGCATCTGAGAACTCATAGCCTATTCCTGCTCAGAGAAGGCTAATGTTGAGCCCTGACTCGCGAGAGGCACTTCGCCTAAGTCAGATGATTTCCCCAGAAGAGCGTCGCTAGATGGACAAGGCGGTTGAGCATGCTCTAAGAAGGGCAAGACCAAGGAATGTGCCGTATGCTCCTGGACCGAGCAAGGTGAGAAGTCTTTCACCAGACCCCGATGGTAAACCCCGTTCGAAGAAACCTTGTATGAGGAGTGGCGATTACAGGAAATGTTTCAGGGCACCATGATTGGGCCAATGCTGATTAGCAGTTTCTTTTCTTGTATTTCAGTTGTGTTGTTAAGAACCTAAGTCTCCGGGCAATTTTGTCTTGACGCTCGGGAGATCCCTTTTGTAAAACGTATTAGCTCAGTTGAGCTTATCAATGAAAATTACCAAGTTTGATCTATTCTGAGTTGATTTTTATTACGTTAAGTATATTGAATGATATGAATGTAATAAAATACTTGGAATTTGATCGGTAAACAGATGGTCAACACAAGGAACACCATTCATGCTGGTGTTGGGCCAAGTAATGACCCCAGACCAAATGAGAGGAATACCGCAAACCCCGTGGATGAACACGAGTATCTTATAACAACAATCAAAAGGGCAATGACCAAGTTCCGGTCAACACTCCAATGGTATTTGATGCAGCGGCAATTGAAGTTATTCGGGGAATCGTTATGCAAGCATTCACCGACATCATGCGACCAATTGCGCCTCAGGCACAGGCTGTGCCAATTCCTCTAGCGGTTCCTAGATTTCAGGAGCCTAATATCCATGTACCCCAAGAGGAAGCGGTCAGGAATAGAGGCGACTATGGCCGAGCACTAAAGTCCATAAGCTCTATGAGGCCCGACTGCTATGATGGGAAAGGAGAGCCAGTTAGAGTGGCACATTGGTTTTCCCACATGGAGCGACTATTCCGCAATGTTGAGTGTACTGAAGCAGAGAAGGTGCACATTGCATCCCTTCAGCTGAAGGAAGTAGCCAGTGAATGGTGGGAAGGTACAGGTCTTGCTGGTCACCCAGGTTTGAACTGGGGGATGTTCAAGGCTAAGATGACTGATTGTTTCTTCTCCCGAGCTATGAGGGAAGAAAAACACAAGGAGTTCCTCTATCCAAAGACGGATGGATTGAAAGTGACTGAGCTTGCGGCCAAGTTCAATCACCTGCTACATTATGTTGGGTCAGATGTGTCCAATGAAGAGCAAAAGATCTGGCATTTCCACGAGTGGATGAACCCAGATATTAAGCCACTAATGATACGTCACGGATGCTCTACTCTGGAGCAGTACGTGGACATTGCCTATAAGTTGGAAATGACTCTGGAGGAGTCAAAAAAGAAACGAAGTCGCCAGAGGTCAATGCAGGTCCAGCCTCAGGCGAGTGGATTTAAGCGTCCCGCGCCACCGTCTAATTTTGTCAAGTCTGGTAGAGCAAAAACGGATATGACTCATGGAGGGTCTACACGTCAATCGGGTCAGGGAAAGAGTCTGATCGAATGCTATAACTGTGGTACACACGGACACAAGAGTAATGAGTGTCCGAAGGAGAAGAAGACGTGTTTTGGCTGTGAAAAGGTGGGACATTTGCAGAAGTTCTGTCCACAGCAAAGGTAGAAAGGAGTTGAGTCGCAGCAAGGGTCAGTTAATCAGAACAATCGACCTAAGTTTAGACCAGTGGAAGCTCCTAGTCCTTCGATGTAGACGTCTGCACAGAATAAGGGGAAAGCCCCAGCTGCTTCTGGAGGTCAAGGTCAACGCCTTTACGAGATGCGTGAGGCTGATGGACCTAATGCTCCAATTGCTCAAGGTACTCTATACCTTTATTCTATTTCTGTATGTATGTTATTTGATTCAGGTGCTACCCATTCTTTAATTTCGGAAAGTTGTGTCAGTAAGTTAGGGTTAGTATGCAACGAGGTTTGTGAACCTTTCGTTGTGAATCTTCCTAATGGTGAACATTTGGTTGGAACCAAGCGTCTGTCAGAATTTCCGATTACCATTCAGGGTAAGAAATTCGAAGCAGATTTGATCTGTATAGCCATGGCTCCATACGACATTATTCTCGGTATGGATTGGCTGACGCGTCATGGGGCGGTAATCGATTTCAGCTCAAGGACTGTGACGGTGCCATCTGGGGGCCAGTATGTATGCAAGTTTAAGGGTCGGAATGACGCTGATAACGGCAAGCTTATCAATGTGATGGATGCGTTCAAGCTACTTCGATAAGGTTGTGTCAGGTACATGTGCTATCTAGACGAGCCCAAGAAAGATGAACCTTCAATTCCTGATATTCCGATTGTTTGTGAATATCTGAATGTCTTTCCGGAGGAGATTCCTGGTTTACCCCCACATCGTGACGTAGAATTTACTATCGATCTCGAGCCTGGTACTGCGCCGATCTATAAGGCACCGTACCGGATGGCTCCTCCTGAGATGCAAGAGTTGAAGAAGCAACTCGAAGATCTTCTTGAGAAGGGTTATATAAGGTCGAGTGCATCGCCTTGGGGTGCTCCAGTCTTGTTCGTCAAGAAGAAGGATGGATCGTTCCGACTTTGTATCGACTATCGAGAGTTGAATAAAGTCACGATCAAGAATAAGTATTCGTTGTCGAGGATTGATGATTTGTTGAATCAACTGCAGGGTGCAAAGGTCTTTTCCAAATCGATCTGAGGTCTGGTTACCATCAGTTCAGGATTCGTGAGGAGGATATTCCGAGGACTGCGTTCCGAACGAGATATGGTCACTACGAGTTCGTCGTCATGCCATTTGGACTTACCAATGCTCCAGCAGTCTTCATGGATCTGATGCATCTATGTCTCCACCAATACTTGGATAAGTTCGTAGTGGTCTTCATCGATGATATTTTAATTTATTCCCCGAGTGAGGAAGCTCACGAGGAACATCTTCGGATCACTTTGTCAGTTCTTAGACAAAATCAGTTGTATGCAAAGTTGTCTAAGTGTGACTTTTGGATCAAGGAAGTGGCTTTCTTAGGCCATGTGATCAATGAGAATGGGGTTATGGTTGATCCCCAGAAGATTGAAGCAGTAGCCAATTGGAAGCGGCCTCAGAATGTGAAGGAGGTGCGCAGTTTTCTAGGACTCGCTGGTTATTATAGACGGTTCGTGGAGGGATTCTCTAAGATCGCTCTACCCATGACCGGTCTGCTCCGCAAAGTCCATAAGAAGTTTGTTTGGGATGACAAGTGCGAGGCCAGTTTTTAGAAGTTGAAGCAATGTCTGACCTCCACACCAGTGTTAGCGCTACCGCAAGGGAATGATGGTTATGTGGTCTATAGTGATGCTTCGAAGAGTGATTTGGGATGTGTGTTGATGCAGAGAGGCAAGGTTATTGCATACGCATCCCGACAGTTGAAGACTTATGAGGCAAACTATCCGACGCATGATCTGGAACTAGCAGCTGTAGTTTTTGCGTTGAAGATTTGGAGACACTATCTCTATGGTGTAAGGTGTCAATTCTTCACCGATCACAAGAGTCTCAAATATATATTCACTCAAAAGGAACTAAATATGAGACAACGTCGCTGGTTAGAGCTACTCAAAGACTACGACATCGAATTGTTGTATCATCCGGGCAAGGCTAATGTAGTAGCCGATGCATTGAGCCGGAGGACGCCGCACGAGACTGTAGTGGCTTTACTCACTGCTCAGACCAAGCTAAACCAAGGGTTGTGCGACATTGAAGTCTTGTACGATCAGCGTAGAGGATATCTGAGTATGCTGGAGATTCAGGCCATGCTACTTGATCAAATCAGGGAGAGACAAGTTGATGATGTAGTCTTGGTGAAGCTAAGCAGTGAAGTGATGGACGGGAAAGCTCCCGGTTTCGTGATTCAGGAAGATGGATCACTCTGGTTTCAGAATCGGATCTGTGTGCCTGACGTTGATGGTCTTCGCCAATTGGTGATGAAAGAGGCCCATTCGTCAACTTATTATGTACATCCAGGCTCTAGCAAGATGTACAAGGACATCAGGAAGAAGTTCTGGTGGCCCAACATGAAGTGGGATATAGCAGAGTTTGTTGCGAAATGCTTGACTTGTCAGAAGGTCAAGATAGAACATCGTAGACCAGGTGGTGAGTTACTACATCTTCCAGTGACAGAATGGAAATGGGAAGATATTGCTATGGATTTCGTCATTGGACTGCCAAAGACTCAAAGCCAGAAAGATGCTATATGTGTAATCATTGACAGGCTCAAGAAGAGTGCTCATTTCGTGGCTATCAAGTCAACATGGGGAACCCAGAAGTTATCAGAAGTGTTTTTACACGACATCATCTGTTTGCATGGTACTTCAAAGACCATTATATCGGATCGTGATGGCCGATTCATGTCAAGATTCTGGAAAGAACTACATAAGACCATGGGAACCGAGTTGAGATTCAGCACTGCATTTCATCCTCAGATGGATGGACAGTCTGAGAGGACCATCCAGACCTTGGAAGATATGCTAAGAGCTTGTACACTCGATCGTCCGACTAGCTGCGAGAACAACCTGAGTCTGATTGAGTTCACATACAACAACAGTTGGCATGCTACCATTAAGATGGCTCCATTCGAGGCTTTGTACGGTCGAAGGTGCAGATCTTCGATTTGTTGGGATGAAAATGCCGACAAGGTTCTGCTCGGACCGGAGTTAGTCGAAAGGACTGCCTCAGACATTGCTTTGATAAGACAAAGGATGTTGACAGCTCAGAGTCGACAAAAGTCTTATGCAGATCTGAAGCGCAGAAATGTTGAGTTTGAGGTTGGTGACAAAGTGTTTGTTAGAGTGTCGCCATCCAAAGGTGTGTTTAGATTTGGTAAGCGTGGGAAGCTTAACCCTCGCTACGTGGAACCGTTTGAGATCCTTGATAGAGTGTGGTCTCTAGCGTATCGTTTGGCATTGCGGCCATCGGCACATCCAGTGCATAACGTGTTTCACGTATCTTTGTTGAGGAAGTACGTGCCAGATGAGTCTCATGTGCTGAGTTATGATGACATCAAGATTCAGACAAATGGTACCTACGAGGAGATATCGGTGCGTATTCTCGAAAGCCGTGAGAAGCAGTTACGGAACAAGGTGGTACCATTGGTACGGATTTTGTGGTCCAAGTCAGGAACTGAAGAAGTTACTTGGGAAACCTGGGAAACGGAGGCGGATATGCTTAGATGTTTTCCCGAGCTATTTTCGGCCTAGTTTCGGGGTCGAAACCTTTTTAAGGGGGTAGTGTTGTAATGCCTCGCTTTACTTTGGTTTAATCGGCCAAGTTTCGGGGTCGAAACTTTTTGTAAGGGGGAGGTGATGTAATACCCCTCATTTTAGTAAAGAGTATTTTGGTAAGTTTTCCAAACACTTGTATTGTAGTCGAATTACTTTCAAAGAAGTTCAGACTTTTTGTTAAATACTTGATCTCTTTAATAATTCCTTGAGTGGAATAAAATACATTCGACATATTTTTGGGGTTTAGAATAATTATTCGGGTACGAATATATTTAACCCGGGGTTAAAACCCATACCCATAATTCTTCCTGGTCAAAAGTGGGCGCACGAGACTATAGTGGCTTTACTCACTGCTCAGACCAAGCTAAACCAAGGGTTGTGCGACATTGAAGTCTTGTACAATCAGCGTAGAGGATATATGAGTATGCTGGAAATTCAGGCCACGCTACTTGATCAAATCAGGGAGAGACAAGTTGATGATGTAGTCTTGGTGAAGCTAAGTAGTGAAGTGATGGACGGGAAAGCTCCCGGTTTCGTGATTCAAGAAGATGGATCACTCTGGTTTCAGAATCGGATCTGTGTGCCTGACGTTGATGGTCTTCGCCAATTGGTGATGAAAGAGGCCCATTCGTCAACTTATTATGTACATCCAGGCTCTAGCAAGATGTACAAGGACATCAGGAAGAAGTTCTGGTGGCCCAACATGAAGTGGGATGTAGCAGAGTTTGTGGCGAAATGCTTGACTTGTCAGAAGGTCAAGATAGAACATCGTAGACCAGGTGGTGAGTTACTACCTCTTCCAGTGACAGAATGGAAATGGGAAGATATTGCTATGGATTTCGTCACTGGGCTGCCAAAGACTCAAAGCCAGAAAGATCCTATATGTGTAATCATTGACAGGCTCAAGAAGAGTGCTCATTTCGTGGCTATCAAGTCAACATGGGGAACCCAGAAGTTATCAGAAGTGTTTTTACACGAGATCATCTGTTTGCATGGTACTCCAAAAACCATTGTATCGGATCGTGATGGCCGATTCATGTCAAGATTCTGGAAAGAACTACATAAGGCCATGGGAACCGAGTTGAGATTCAGCACTGCGTTTCATCCTCAGACGGATGGACAATCTGAGAGGACCATCCAGACCTTGGAAGATATGCTAAGAGCTTGTACACTCGATCGTCCGACTAGCTGGGAGAACAGCCTGAGTCTGATTGAGTTCACATACAACAATAGTTGGCATGCTGCCATTAAGATGGCTCCATTCGAGGCTTTGTATGGTCGAAGGAGCAGATCTCCAATTTGTTGGGATGAAAATGCCGACAAGGTTCTACTCGGACCAGAGTTAGTCGAAAGAACTGCCTCGGACATTGCTTTGATAAGACAAAGGATGCTGACAGCTCAGAGTCGACAAAAGTCTTATGCAGATCTGAAGCGCAGAAATGTTGAGTTTGAGGTTGGTGACAAAGTGTTTGTCAGAGTGGCGCCGTCCAAAGGTGTGTTCAGATATGGTAAGCGTGGGAAGCTTAACCCTCGCTACATGGGACCATTTGAGATCCTTGATAGAGTGGGGTCTCTAGCGTATCGTTTGGCATTGCCGCCATCGGCACATCCAGTGCATAACGTGTTCCACGTATCTTTGGTGAGGAAGTACGTGCCAGATGAGTCTCATGTGCTGAGTTATGACGACATCGAGATTCAGACAAATGGTACCTACGAGGAGATACCGGTGCGTATTCTTGAAAGCCGTGAGAAGCAGTTACGGAACAATGTGGTACCATTGGTACGGATTTTGTGGTCCAAGTCAGGAACTGAAGAAGTTACTTGGGAAACCTGGGAAACGGAGGCGGATATGCTTAGACGTTTTCCCGAGCTATTTTCGGCCTAGTTTCGGGATCGAAACCTTTTTAAGGGGGTAGTGTTGTAACGCCTCGCTTTTCTTTGGTTTATTCGGCCAAGTTTCGGGGTCGAAACTTTTTATAAGGGGGAGGTGATGTAATACCCCTCATTCGACGTATTTTTGTTAAATACTTGATCTTTGTAATAATTCCTTGAGTGGAATAAAATACATTCGACGTATTTTTGGGGTTTAGAATAATTGTTCGGGTATGAATATATTTAACCCGGGGTTAAAACCCATACCCATAATTCTTCCCGGTCAAAAGTGGGCTTCCCGGTCAAAGAATGGGCAAAAGGCACAAAAATTGCCTTGACCGCACCCGCGGTCACACCCACCGCACCCCGCGGTCAGGAATTGGTCGCCACCGCACCCCACAGTAAGACCCACCGCACCCGCGCTGTCATGATTCCTTTTATGCTCTGCCGAACGTCGCCTGAGCTGCTTGCCGTTTTGGTCGGCTTTGAGGCGGTGGGGGAGGTTCCAGCTGGGCTCCTTGCTTGGCCTATAAAAGGAGGAGGAAGACAGCTCCAATCCCTCTCTCTCCAATCTCTATCTCTCTCGTTCCATTGTCGTCGGAGTTGCAAGCTTTCGCCGGAGTTCTTCAAGGTCGTCGTCGGAGCTACCAAAGGAGGAGAAGGTGCTCTCAAGGTGGTGCTTGGGTGGTCCAGGGAATCCAGAAGTCGGAGCCACCACGAGTCAAGCCCCATCGTCTTCCCCGGTGAGTTGTCGCCGTCGTCGTCTTGCCTCTGTAGCCTTGCCGCACCCGCAGTGGGCCTGGGCGTGTGTGGTTGTGGCTTGGGCTTTGTGATCTCGTTTGGGACTTTTGTTCCTTAGATTTCGTTCGTTTTTCTTTAGATTCGTATTTATTATTGTCGAATCTAACTTAGGGTTTCGTTATGGGTCGTTCCGTAGGAAATCATAATCTGAGTTCTTCCTCGTTTCGGACTCAGAAACCTGTCGTCTCGAGCTTCGTTGAGCTTCGTCTAAATCTAAGGCAAGTGGTGGTTCGCTCTTGCTTATCATTTCATATTTATATTGATTATCAATTGTTTAATTGTTAATTAATTTGGGATGAATATTGTTTTCATCTGAGAAAAGTTGTGATAACTGTATGTGATTTAAAAAGAGATATTATAATAGGTTGTATATATTGCTAGAAACAATGCAATTATATATAAATATATGATTGAAATACAGTTATTATAATAGGTTGTATATATTGATAGAAACAACGCTATTATATCTGTTATTGGCCTCGATGGCTTTGATGTGAATTATTGCTCTTATGTTTTAACTGTTTAGTTAGAACGAGTATTCGTAGGAACACTATGTACCTTGCGAGGTTTAGTGGTTTCTTGATAATGGTGCTAGGAGGATTTTCTCTAGTATCTTCGGTCATGACCTTACCCTTACTCAGGGTATGTGCACACAGTTGGTGCCGTCATTTGGGATGTATTCCCTTTGATATCTCTTGTGAGGAGATCCGATATCTCTTGTGAAGAGATCTTAAAATCTTATAACGTAAAATGTACGTTTTGGAATTAAATAAGATAAGTGCTTTAGTACACATAATTAATATACCCTCAGGCGAGTAGTACAGCTAAGAGAGTAGTGCAGCTAGGAAACTCGTCTAGACTTTGGTCAGAGTAAAGTTCTCTTTCCATTCTGAATTCGCATTGTGCGATGAGGTTGGTCGTGAACCGAAACACCAAGTCAGTTTTAAAACGCTTGTGTGAAATTGATGTTCCCAAGCACTTGTCATACTTTCCGATAAGACTCAACCTTTTGGAGTCTTCTCTTCATATGTTTCCTTAAGACTCAATCTTTCAGAGTCTTCTCTTGATCATACCTTTTCGTATATTTCAGTAGGAGTATGGTGGTTGACTATCGTCATCGACTTTTATTCGAGAAGCGATGAGTCTAACCTAATACGACTACTTAGAACCTTTCTGTTTTACCCTTGCATAGTCTTTCATTAGACTAACCAACTGGTTATATTCCCTTGCATGGTTGGCTGGTGTCATCCGTCTCATACGGCACATCAGATAAACTGCAGTTCCGATGAAGGCTAGAAACAACAATGATGGCAGTTGGAATTTTGAAGAGTTTTACCAGGTTGAGATTCCTTGGCGGGTGATCGTTTAGTTCAAGACCCGTGTGTCCTTTATGTATTAAGACTTCCGCTGTAATATATTTGATTATGTATTTTGAATCATGGATGTAATTCCGAAACATTTGCTTTAATCAAAAGTTATGATATTTTGTATTATAACTGTTGTTTTATGATTTATATAAACGAGTTAAGCCTGGGGTGGCTTCGGATGTGAACTCCGAGGTTACTGGCGGTAATATCTTTCAAGGATATATATTTGGGGGTGTTATACTTATGCTCCTATTGTCATGAAAGAAGTCAGCGCTACATACGAAGGAGAATCCAACTGACCAAGAATCGTCGGAAGGGAATGACATGTAAGGAAAACTATTGCACTTAACATATATGATTAAATATAATGATTAAATTTAATCCTAGATGAAAAATTACATTTATCGTAATCTTTTGCAAATTAGATGAAGGTGTGGAGTTACGCGGTAAAATCGTGTCTCGGCCCAAAAAACGAAAACTGAATAGCTTCTCATCTGGGCAGGAGCAAACTGGTGACCTGCAAACAGACCACAACACTACTAGGTATGAAACACCTCAAAAACATGGCATGTGAGGAGAAACACCTACATTTAGCATTATGTTGTTTTTTGGGTAATTGCATAACCAATTCCATTTTACATGCTGTTTTGCAGACTTGAAGATGGCAATACAAAAAATTCTGGAAACCCGACCCCCCCCCCCCCCCCCCCCCCCCCAAAAAAAAGGAAACTGTTTGTCATCGATGACGAGGACTGAAAGAAATTTTTGGTGCTTATTGTGGGTTACCTAGGCAATCTAGGAAAACAAATTAGATTCTTTTTTCAAATTTCCACCCGTTTGAAACATTATAGCGTCTAAGCTCTTCAATAATAATATTACCACAGATTGTCACAAGCTCATCCCCATTGTAGCTTTTTTAAAATTACCACAGATTGTCCTATATTGTGATAGAATGCTTGATTCCATTCAACTCATCCCCGTCGGTGAAGAATAAGCTATTAGATAACATGCACAATATTGCTTATATTTAGTTCCGCACCTAGAAGATTATGGTAAGACTTAGTACAAAAACATGAGAAAAATAAAGTGGACATTTCTTCAACAAAAAGTGGCATCCAGCCAAGCTAAAGGGTTCAATAAAACAAAGCAACACAATCAGTTCCTAAGCAGTAAGCAGTGGTCCTGATTTCCCGTTAAATGATGAAATGTGCAATTTTTTTTATCCTATCATGTACAAAGTATCTAACAGAATAGAGCACCATCTCTTTTTAGCTCAGTAAATTCAAAAGTTCTAGAAGATTCAGTCTGGTAGGATATTTGTTCATGACCACTTCCTTTATGAATTTTCCCAATAAAAAGCATTTGCATGCTTAACTTAAGAACTTAATCAACACACTCCCAATATTGTAAATCATAATATAAAACGAATAAGTTTAATTTGCTATCTCCTGAACTTAATCAGCAACCTCACTGCTTGTCAAATGTTGATTACAAACAGCTTACTATTGCTTACTTGTCAAGAGAGAGTCCTCGAATATACTTGATAGAATTCTGTGCAAATAGATTGAGGGGAAAATAAATGTTGCTATGAGAACCCACATGCTGCCAAGCCTAAATGCTAAGAAAACAACACAGAATCATACATTCATGATAATGCCCACAATTATGTAATATATACTACAGTTCTCACACCAAGGGATTAATACAGTTAGGTCACTCGACATTTAGTTCATAAAAGTTACATTAGATGGCATCGCAAGCTACCCAAGCCCGAAAAAAGGCAACATGCAATTAGTTATAGTATACTTTGTACGTTTTAAGTAGGATTTTGACGTTTGACTTCGGTGTGCGCTCTATATATTTCAAAGCAGGATATGTAATGTGCAATCAATTGGTGCCCATCCAATTGTATAGTAATAGTCAGACAATGAGCTAACATCACCTATGGAAGCTTGGAGTCCTGAAATGACTCCCTTAAAAAGAAAACAAATATAAGTCCATTATTATGAAAAACAAACACCGTTATTCATCTTGGGGAATCCTTTAATCCAGCTAATGGTTAAAGATTGACTACCTTAAACTTCTTTACAGTGATGTCACATTTTAGGATCTGATTACATTTTAAAGCATAGAACAAATCCTTTAATCCAACTGATGGTTCAAGAAGCTCAACAATCTGTGGGCAGCTCGAAGAACTCATATGCTTCTTCAAGGCTGCAAATTACAAACTAACTAAGTTTCAAGACGCTGCACTCTATCCAATTAGTAATTACTATAAGTAGCAAAAATAAAAATGAAAAAATATTATCAAAGAGACAGTTGTGTCATTAAACTTTCCTACACCAAAGTAGTAACCCACAATAAAGAAGCACATTTGGAGTAAAAGTTGAATAACAGAGATGCAAAAATGAAGCTCTAAATTTTGTTCTTTCCACAGTTGCGCAATGGTTCCAAACTTCTAACTATTTTTGTCATAGAGAAATTAATGACATACAAAAGGGTGAATTTCAGATTTCTGTACATACCTTACTGAAAAAGTAAATACTGCTTTTGTATGAATTAAAACCTATTCACTTTTGTGAATGAAGCAGATGACAAGGACTGGACAAGTAGAAGAGCCTTAAAAGATACATAAACAGATCCTTTAGAACAATCATCGACTATTACAGCATAAATCTGACAAAACTCAGTTTATTCCAATCATCTTGTAGCCCTTAGTCAGGTCACAATCCAAGGAATTCCAATTCCTTGGGATAATTAGTTAGATTAGGGCCAATAATCACGTCACAGTGAAAAAAAAACTTATCTATTTAAGTTCTGTTAGCTTGTGATAACAACATTCGTATAATTTTTTTCTTTATTTATCATCATCTCACCACTGTTCCTTCTGTATGTACTGGCCAGGGATAGAGTTGTTCTTTCGATAACCAATGTTAATATTTTTCTCTTAGGTTCACAATTCAAATGATATATATATATATTCATTGCTTAGACCTACCTGTAAGATCTGCAACATGTATTTTATAGATCTTTCAGAAAACATGTTTCTACTAAGCCGCCTAGAAATTGTAACAGTGATATACCAGTATATGTATTTGCAAAGCTTACAATTACAAGAGGAAATTATATATTGAAAGTTGCCAGATGCTTACAAGTAGTTTAGGCGACCGAGGAAGCCAATGGATTCAGGAATCTGACCATTGAGCTGGTTACCTGAAAGGTCAAGGGTTTGAAGCTCCTTCAGCTTGCCAATCTCCTCCGAAATTAGACCAGATAACTGGTTATTCTGCATTAACATGTGCGAATGGAAGGTATCAGTTATTCATTTGGTGCCAGAAGTAAGAAGTTATATGGCACGACGATATAACAATCATTCTGACATGTATTACTCTATCAAGTTTTGACGCTATTTTATCTTCCCCTCAGAGTTAAATAGAATATTACAATCACCTTTGGTCATTCCATATGGAAATCTCACAGCCTAAGGAAAGGTGGGAATGAGATTATCTTGGTTACAATTCCTTAAAACCTTACCTCTAACATTCCCATATTTATACAGGTTAATGGTCTTTCTAATGAATGATTTATGAGACACATGATTGATTTTATGAACAACTCTCTAACATGAATGGTCAACTTACACCCAAATAAGAATTCTAGCTAACAAGGCCCCTAGTGAAAGGCGAGATCTTAAAGTAAAATGTAACAAACTTAAAATGCTTACAATGAACGAAGGTGAGTTAAATTCCCAGTGCTCGGCAAGAGCATACCTGACAAACCCGTGCTGGCCATCTCACTGCCACCAATCATATCATCATCCAGGTTAACAAGAATTTATACGAAATGATGATGCCAAGATACTCAATAAGGTAAAAATAAATTTCTCCTTAACATTTCTCGATGTTCATTGTTTGGGACCTTCATCCATTCAAGGATGTGAAACAACCAAAATTATTCATTTGCAAGACATGCAAAGTTAGCTCTCAGATGTACTAAGCTAGCTCTAGCATTTTTTTTGCATGTTCCCCTCAACCTCAAGTTAGGAAACCATAGGGGTATTATATTACAGTACATTTGCACTTTCAAAACAACTGTCACAAACAATTAAAGGTAACCTTTCACCAAGAAACAAGAAACACAGTCTGAACTATGCTAGACTTACCTGTGGATAAAGGTCACATGTTCCCAAATCCTTAACTGCTAAAGGTAACCTTTCACCGTGAGTAACCTGAGGAGAACAAATAAAGAGTCAGAATGCAACAATGAAAATTTCCATAATATGCTTCATGAAGCAATTATGTATTGTACCACTGAGCTCTAACCTCATAACCAGCTCCAACCCGACTGATATCAGCTGTTTGAATCTCATTATGCTTTTATCATATTATCTTCCCTGAATTATCCATGCTTCGCACGGGTAAGATGTCATCTAAGTAATGTACAAAGATTCATATATATATATATATATGGACAAGAAAGAAAGAATTTTACGCTGAGGATTTGGATCGCTTTACCGGAGCCTGGAGAGATGAGAGGTATTTGCACTTGCCTTATCGAGCTTGTCAAAAAGATACCCAAAAGGAGACATTTCTATGTACTTTCCAGAGCCAGAAACGGCCTTCAGTTCATCATTCTCCCAAACAATTCTTCCTCCATCAATTGTCACTTCAACTTTTCCCTGGAAAATACAAGGAAAAGGAAAGGGATGACATAAGCATGAGAGGACAACAAAGAAGGCATCAAACTTCCAAGTTTTTCCGATTGTTAATCGTATTTTTGTAAGACACATAAGGCCAAGATTCATATATCAGTTATATTTCCGGTCATCCCTTCATAGACATTGGTGTCCGGCCTGGAGTGGTGAGTTTTTACTGTGATTTTGAAGCTAGAATTGAGGTTGAGTATTATGATATCCGCATCGGATCCAGGTAGGATTGCTCCTTTCTTGGGATATATATTGAAGATCTTTGCAATGTGTCAAGAGAGCATTCAGAATCAATTTATATTTGCAACCAAATCAATAAAAGCTCGGAAAAAAGAAGAAGATGATATACGGTGAGCCACACAACTTTTGTGATTTACCATTCGGTACTTGTCACTCGAACGTAATCAGTAACTAACATCTGGCCAGATTCCTGGAAAATCACAACATGAAACAAATTGGTAGACGATAATGGTGCATATCAATGTGCCGCTCAGCTAATTTTCAAGCTTACCACCAACTTATCCCAGACCAAATGCATTCTCTCCTCAATTCCTAGAGATTAAATATAATTAGAAGGAGACATTAGAAAATACAATTGCAATAAACAGTTCATGAACCAACTTTAGTGAGCTAATTATGCTTTTCCATATACCATTCACGCCATTAGGGATTTTCCTGAAGTCATCAATTCCGTAAGCTTTTTGGGTTGAGTTGAAAGTGCAATGATCAGTTCCCACTAGATGTAAACAAGAAAAGCATGTCAGGGAAACAGTTGCAGGAGCAGACAAAGTAGTGTTTAGTTGTTTATATATTAATAGTTCAAATGATACACGAATCAGCATGTCAAGAAAAGATACGTAGTAGAAATTCTTCATATATTGTTTCATATGTCATGTCTATAATTTGCAAACTGATTATCCACAAATACAATTCAAGTTGTCTCAAGTATCTAAAAGGCCTTTCCAATCTCATTTGACATAGTTTAATCTTGGTATATATATCATTTATTGATATAAGCTTCCATTGCCTATAGAGATTTAAGAAGACTTGAAGAACGCATGAAGAAATAGCAGCCTGGAGTGCTTGGTCATGCCCTGGTGCCCTGATAGGTGGACTCATTACATACCTGATAAAAAATGGGCATAAGAACAATACACATTAAATATGAACACCATATTTCGGGGAATAAAAAGAGAATGAAAGTATAAGAAAGGGTGCTTGCTTTGCTGCAGTATTGAAATCAGGATCCCAGAGAGGTGCATCATTCAGGACCAAACCAGAAACCACTGGCTCTCCTACAACCCTTTGTCCTGCAAGAAGAGATGGGATCCGGGTAGGGAAAAAAACATCATCTGAGATATATAATCATAAAAGAGACCGATTTGACAAACCTGGAAATTATAAACCAAACTAAAAAACCTGATTTCCTCCGAACCAGGCCACTGCGAAATAAGATAAAAGACGAAAGACAAATTACACATAGCTCAGATTGAGCGACATCGATGACACCAACTAATTAAAGAAAGGAAGGGTTCAAGAAATAAATGAAGCTCAAAATTTGCAGGATAGAAAAGCACAACACAAAATGATTGAAGAAAATCTCGTTCTACTCACCACAGTCAACAATCGGCAACCCTAGCCAGGGCAGAAAGCCCCAAAATGACCCGTGTCGGTTATGCAATCCCACTCGCAGATTATTTCGCTCTATCAACCAATCTCTGACGATGAAGAATGCATAGATCCGTTCTCTGTATGTCTCAACCCCACAGATGCTGCCACAAAACAACTCAAGTGAGTTTGTCAGCTATAAATTGAGTTGAGAAAGGGAGGGCAGGGAAAATAATTCATACTTGAGAAATGGAGACCGAGAGACAAAAGTGCGACCAACGACGAGGAAATAAACTAGGCCGACGGTGAGCGGCGGCGTGCAAGGCCTATTGTGGGGAGAGACGCTAGCTGTGAACACGACTCCATTATAGAAGAGGGGGGAGGGGCGAAAGGGGCGGATGTGTTGTAATATGTGAAGCGAAAAACCTAGCATTCTTGTATGTATAAACGACTATAAAATTATAGTATAATGTAAATATGAAGATGTATGTATAAACGACTATAAAATTAGAGTATAATGTAAATATGAGCTTCAGTGAAATATAATATATCGGTTTTTTTTTATTTTATATATTTTAAGAAAAGCTACGTATATTAAATAATTGAGTTATTTTATAAGTAAGTAATAAAAAATGCGGTGTCGAAGATTAATGTTTTGGAATTAAAACTATTTTTTTATAAGCCTAAATAGTTGAATTCGTGTTCCGAACGGGATAAAATATATTATTATTTGATATTTGTGTAATATATAAATAACAAAATGTGTCTATTAAAGATTTGTGATTGTGTAATTTGGATTTAATTTTCTCCCAAGATCAACATTTTTGTAGTAACTTTGCTAAAGTATTTATATTATGTATTTCAAATTACAAGTAATGTTATTTTTTGTGTCATAAAGGACATTAAGAGTTGAATTTTTTATAAATCAAATTAGAGTACTAAAATTATTTAATATAACTATAGGTTATTTATGATAAAAACTTAAATAAAATAAAGATGATAATATATTCATTTTGAAATTATATGAAAATGGCCTTTAATTTTTTGAATATATATTCTATTAATAAATCATATATACTATTTTATTTCATTATTTTCATCGAGTCATATATATTTTCAGCCATTTGGTCCAGTGCACACAAGGAATATGATAGGTTGAGGAAATATGTAGGAGGCACAGGAAATAAATCACATATACTATTATATGAAATATGATAATATATCCATGGTCAGCAGGTGACATAGTCTCTCCCGCTCAATATTTTTGCCCTCTTTTTACTCCTGGACCTATCATATTTCTTGTGTGCAGTAGGCGACATAGTGTCTTCCCCCTTTTCATATATTCACCAACAATTTTTCTTCCCCTCCTATTCTTATTGTTCTTCTTCTTCTTCTACTCCACACCAAGTCTTACTCCACGTAAGTAATTCTACTTCTACCTATTGCCTATTTTGTCTCTTTTTAGGGTTTTTCCTCCTATCCTATTATGCTTTCAACAAGACTAACACATCAAACAACACAGGTATTGATGCCATGAAGAAGACTAATACATCAAATAACCGAGGTACCTTCATCTTCCGTCTAGACCTAGATTATACCTGCACATATGGAATTGAACGACATTAGTCAATAACAAGGGAATCTACAGGCGGGTTACCGAATTTCAGATTTTGGCATTCACATACAACTATGCACAAATACTATACGGAGGCAAGATGGAAAGTTCCAAACCTTTTGTGGTTACAAATAACAAACTCAGGTATGTCTTACTAAGTAGTGGTGGCAATGAATTATATCATCAAATATCTCAAACCGAGTACGAACCACACATGCTAATCATCTGTTCCGCGCACCATCAACAACACACATGCTTAAAAATCACACTAGCCAATGGCAACAAGAGACTTACTAAATGTCGACGCACAACCACAACCAACACATGCTCATAAATCACCTCAACAAATGGCAACAGGAGACCTCCGAATTGTCGACGCAGCACAACGACCAACAGTACCTGCAGCAGATATGACAATTGGTTAGTACACTACATACTTGAGTAGAAAATACCTGTTATGGTCAAACATCCTTAAACTGGTAGGCATATGAAACAGGAAAGTTCTTTGGGGATCCTTTACTAGAAAATACATGTTTGTTTCCATCAGTTTGAATGTGCAAATCCATAAGATTATGAGTCCAAAAAGTTTCAAAGATTGCCTGAAAAAGCCTCCAAGAGAGTCGCATTTTATCAAAACAAGCAAATTCTTCTATTGAGCATGGTAAAACGAACCTGTAGACAACATAGCTCAGGTATCCTCACAATTGAACACAGTTACACAAACTGTCACTTTTAGTTTCAAGGTCATTATGTGGAAAGTAATATGTCTCTCATTCTCATAGCTTACCACTTCTTCCTCCCTTGCCAAATAACTGTCGTCTCCTCTAAGACTATGAATTCTTAATAATCTCAAGAAGTGTTTTTCATGTGCAAGTCCTCTCTGTTCAATATTAATGCTTGTGATTCAGAATCAATCTTCTCATGGGATCTATTTTCATGATAGACTAGACTTCCAATCAAGTTCAATAACCTGTTGATATAAACTTCGAACATATGACGGATTGACGGTATAATGGGACTTTTTCTTAAATGGAACTTTTTCACAACTTGCATCCTTCTACATTGCAAGACTGATAACTGTGTCATGCCCATAGAAGGTTGGACCGTCACTTATATTCAACACTTCTTCATCAAGATCTGTGTCCTGTACGACTACACCCTAGCTCCTTCATGATATTATCCACCCAACTTTATTTTAGCTAATAAAGTAAATCAGAAGAGTAAACACAACTCATCTTCTGAAAGGATATCTACACCGTTAATATCAGAACGCACAAGTACTAAACACAACTCATCTTCTGAAAGGAGGTTGCAGCAGTGAGATACATGATATGTATTCATGCTTTATCTATGTCTGCCCAAATTATTACAGAAAGCATATCACATTAAATTATCACTTCCTGATTACCTCAGTATAGAATGTGTCACTGATTACCTCAGATAACTCCGTATCACTTCCTGATTAAATTATCACTTCTGGAACTGAACAGATAACTCCGTTATCCAGCAAAAGAACTATCAATTCTGTCACAAGGCAGACCCAATATACTGCAATTGTCTTACAAAAAACTTTATCTTCTCATGTTAATGCAATTTCCCATTTGCCGTTTCGTTTCCACAATAGCACTCCAGAGATATAAACAATGACAACTTTCAATGTTGCAACTCTTCAACAATTGGCAATTGCAACTATATATTCTCATTTGACTATATAATTTCTTTAATCATTTTATTTATGTGTAAATATTAATGGAATATTCTTTCAATAATTAATATTGTTGCTTCTCCTCCCTTTCCTCCCTTAATAATTTGTTATATAGTCAATATATGGGGTTTTATGATCACATAGTGGTATAACTAAATAGGATAAATTTGTTTTCAATAATCCTAATTACAACCTGTTTGTTCTTTTTCTATAGCTTATTTGATCCCTCTGCAGCCGGAATCCCGTGCCTTTCACATAAACTATTTAGACAGAACACACATGCCACCAAAACCCAAATTAGTTTGCACTTGTCTTTACCTCTTTTCAATCTTCCTCTTGCTTCATTTACACATGCCATTCATCATCTTGCACATGCCATTCATCCTCCCAATTGTTGGTCAAGCAACAAATGGCAATGCACCTTTAAAGCACACACCTTTGAATTTGGTTATTAGTTTATTAGCCAATTGTTGGTCAAGCAACAAATGGCAATGCACCAATAACATACTGAAAATTAGCATCACGCGGGGACCAACTTGCTTTATCCAATTGAAGCTCTCCTTACTGCAAATCCCTAGGTTTAGCACAATTATTTAAGATCTGGGACCATCCCCTAAGGTCGGAAATCTTGACATGTCAAATCTTCTATTATGCGTTGAACAATCTGTTGGTGGGGCGAAGCTTCGACAATGTGGCTAACTGACAACATTATAGACATAGAATCAATACACTAAGAATGGGGCTATAAATTTAGGATCTCCTGTTCTCTGTGACATGGCTATAAATTCAAGCTGCTCAGTGCCTGAATCTACCAGGCTGCTGTCACCCTAAGAATGGAAAAATAATAATTCAGTGTACAATCTCAGAAAGAAGCCCAATGAATAAACTCCAATAACCTTAACGAACTGAAAGAAATATAGTGACGTTTAGGTTGCACAATATAATCAAACACAGAACTCCCATTTCAGAAGATTAAGTTGCTACTGCTAATTGTGAATGTATTCCCTGATGAGCCAGAAATGTAGTGAGGTTTATTTAAAGCTATGTACATTGAAAATCAACATACATTTTCAAGTAGCTGGTTTACTTCCTATAGTACGTGAACATCAAATAATTTCAAATACATACGCACCTTAGGTCACCAACACCTTTCATATTTATGAATTGTTAAAACTTATAGCTTACCCTTGTCCATCCAGGATTGTGCGGCCTTCCATGAGCCAAATTGATGGTGTTATATGGAACACCTGATGGTGTATCCCAAGTCGGAAGTAATCTATCTGCAATGTCTTTCGCCTTGTCTAAGAAAACCTTATCATTGGAGAGATCGTATGCACTAAGAAGCCCACCTACAACTCTGCCATGACAATAAACATGAAGATGAATCTGAAAAAGGCAACATACTAATGCAAATTCTACAAATCAAGAAACTCTGCACAACCTCAAAAAATAAAATGACAATAAACCTTATAAAGAAACCTTATGGTTGTCTCAAAAACATTCGGTTCATAATCCTTATTGAAATCCACTGAATTTGCAACCCACCTACCATAAGTAGAAATTTCAGTTTCATAACCAGTTAAATACACATGGATTTTCATAATAGGTTTGAAGAAAGCATCTGGTGAGAATGGGTTCCTTCTATTGGCTAAGTGTGCAGAGGTCTTTGACTTCAATACAGCTGTATCTCCAGGTTTAATCGTACAATCTTAATGTTCCAGTACTAACAAAGCTTCTGATCCTTAATAATGAATACAACTTTATCACCAGGAAGTTTTTATTTCATTTATACTTCTTAATTTACTGAGAACATATACAGAAAAAATGTTCGTTTCACAAAAATGTACTGAAGCATAACAAAACCCACTCTCTGAAACGTACTTGTGAATCCATGTTGTAGCCCTTGAGAAACTTATCTTGAAACGTACTCGTGAATCCATCAAACCTACAAGAAAGGTTTTATTATAATTCCAACCGGATATCAAACCTCAATACTATTCAAGAAAACATAACCAAACCAGCTAGCTCAAATCAATCTCACACACAAAGAAGTCTTGTCCTACAACAAAAAATTGACAGATACCAGTGACGTTTACCATAAAAAGGCAAGAGAAAGCATTCTCAATATGCATGAAACTTTGACATGTCAATTTCTTTATAATTATATATATGCTTGTATATATATAATTAGGTTTGAATGTTGAAGTGTCATTATATGTATGCTTATATATATATTAAAAAAATTGGCCGAGGGAATCAAACCTTAAGGGTTTTGCATTATTACTACACAATGAAACCTCAACACGTATCAGGTTTAAGTTGTAAAAACAATGGTCACTTAGAAGCTAGAGTGTCCAGTGTCAGCTAATCAGTTTTTCGATTAACCGAATATCGACTAATCAAAATTTCAGTTACTTAATGTGAATTAATCTCAATGCCACATGTGTACAGGAAACATCGTAGGTGTAGCGCCGACACAATCACCAATTGTGCATGCAACACATAAATCATGTGGTAAGATGAACTCATACTTGCATTTAGCAATTCATACCAATTCAATTATGTACTAAACATCAATTGTCGTACCAGGCACACAGGTGTTATATGAGAAGATGGAATATCCTAAACACAAATGTCATTTCTGCAATGCCACCATGTGGAAGGATGGAAAAAAAGCAGCGGCAATAGAGGCAAATCTCACCTTCTCCATATGCTGCCAAGAAGGCAAGGTCAAGCTGCCAAGGTTACAAGACACCCCAGAACCCCTAAAACATCTCCTTCAACGAAAATGGAAGAACAACGCCTACGCTGGATCAAATTCAACCAGAAACAGCTATGGGTTGATTTGTATAATAATATTTATGATGCAGTATTGAAAGGAGACACTGAAGCAAGGTCTATCGGTAAATGAATAGTTCTCCCAGTAACAAGGTACATGGTCGAGAACTATCAAGATGCGATGGCATTGTGCAGGACATATGGAAACCCTATCCTCTTTATCACATTCACAGCTAATCCAAAGTGGCCAGAGATAGAAGAAATGTTAATGGAATTAGAAGGACAACAAGGGGCTAACAGACCAGAAATCATGATGCGTCTTTTCAAGCGAAAGTTAGCGCAGCTCATGCAAGACATTAACAAAAACCACATTTTTGGCCCAACAAATGCCAGTATCGTCTTCTTTACATAAACATGCCAATTTTTACAATGCATAAAAATTTAAGCTACTTTTTCCTAATTCTATATTGTTAATCAATACATGCTTTGAAGTTCGTAGTTGTATACATAATTGTATTCGAAAGAAGGGGCCTCTTACATGCACATATTATATCCATAAACGGTTCACTAATAGCAGAGAAGAATATTTAAGCCTGATTTTCGCGTTTCATGTTACTAATCCATTATTTTAAAATTGATACGCAACTGTCTACACAGTTGAATTCCAAAAAAGGAGTCTCCCACATGCACATATTCTAATTTGGCTACAAGAAGGAATTTAGGCAAAGACAGCAAAGGACATTGATGAAGTCATTTCAGTTGAAATCCCTTGCAAGAAAAGAGATCCATAAGCACATAAAGTTGTAATTGAACATATGTTGTATGGACCATGTGGTGAGGGAAACAAAAACGCACCATGCATGAGTAAGGGTGTATGCATGAAACATTTTCCAAAGCCATTCTATGCAAACACTACACTTGATGAAGATGGCTATCCGGTCTACCGGTGCAGGCAGAATGGGGTATTTGTGAAAAAGGGAAAGATAAATCTTGATAACCGATATGTGGTGCCATACAACAGGTATTTGTTGTTAAAATATCAGGCACACATTAATGTGGAATGGTGCAATCGTTCCAGAGCAATAAAATACCTCTTCAAGTACATCAGCAAAGGCCCAGACAGAGCAATTGCAGTCTTTATGCAGAGCAACAATAATGCAGATAATAGTGACCAAGGGAAAATGATTGAAGTAGATGAGATCCAACAATTTCTAGAGTGTCGTTACTTATTTGCTTGTGAAGCCGCGTGGTGGATTTTTGCTTTTGATATTCACTATTCCAGGCCATCTGTCATTCGTTTGACATTTCACTTGCCCGATCAAAACCCCATCACACTTTCAGATAGCCAGAACTTGCAAGCATTACTACAGAGGGAAGAAGTTAAGATAACTATGTTTACTGAATGGTTTACCCTAAACACCATAGATGTTGAAGCCAGACAATACACATATGCAGAAATACGTATAGAATATGTGTGGAATGCCGCAGATAAGGTATGGACTAAAAGGGCACAACAAAGGCCAATTGGGCGGATTGTCTACTGTCATCCAGATGTAGGGGAGCGGTACTACCTTAGAATGCTCTTAAATGTTGTCAAAGGGCCAAAGAATTTTGAAGAGATCAGAACGGTAAATGGGTCAACATATGACAGCTTCAGGCAAATCTGATATGCGCGTGGCATGCTAAATGAGGACACTGAATGGACAGATGCAATTCAAGAAGCACAAGTATGGGCGACTGGACCCCAGCTAAGGGAATTGTTCGTCACAATACTCCTTTTCTGTGATGACACCAGCCCCGCCACTCTATGGGGCCACAATTAGGAGGCACTTTCGGAGGACATACTTTACCAAAAAAGGAAGGAGTTCAGATTTCCAACCTTAGAGCTCAGTGAGAACCAAATCAAGAACTATTGTTTATTGCATATTCAAGACATACTTGCAAGGAATGGGAAAGCACTATCAGATTTCCCGAATCTACCAAAGCCGGACAAAAGCTTGCTCACAAATATGGATAATAAACTAATACAAGAAGAGATGGCCTACAACACTACAAAAATGGTTGACCTGCATCATACCCTTTTCGGATCTCTAAACTCAAATCAACTCATTATTTATAAGAAGGTTATAGAATCAGTTCAGAATAAGGCCGAGGAATTTTTCTTTGTTTATGGGGCATGAAGCACATGAAAGTCATTTATGTACAAAACCATAATGGCAAGATTAAGATCTAAGAGAAAGATTATGCTCGACATTGCATCATCAGGTGTGTAATACACACATTTTAAAAACCACACCACAATCTAATGCATTATTACAAACTAACGTCGATATGGAAATTACTTACCTGAATATTGTTACCTTAAAATGTGCAGGAATAGCATCCCTACTTCTCCCAGGAGACCGGATAGCTCACATCAGATTCATCATCCCAATCAATATGCTTGAGAATAGCACCTGCGATATTACACAGAACTCACATTTAGCCCAGCTAGCTGATGCATGCGATTCAACTAATAATTTGGGACGAAGCCCCAATGACGCAAAGGTTTGCATTTGAAGCACTCAACAGAACATTGCAAGATATTCAAGGCATCAAAAAAGAGGAAAACAAGAAGAAATTGTTCGGTGGAATTACATTCCTACTAGGAGGAGATTTCAGACAAATTCTGCCAGTGATAACAAAGGGAAAAAGACAAGAAATTGTGCAAACATGTATAAATAACTCGATCTCCTTTATGGCAGAGTTGCCACGTACTGACATAATCACAAAGCATGAGGGTGAATGAGCGACAAAGCGATGGAACACTCGATACCCACAAACAAAAGTTCAATGAGTGGATCCCACAGGTGGGCGACGAGAATGCAAAAGCAATAGCAGTTAAAGATGAGGATGAGGCAACATGGATTAACATTCCCCAACAATTCATCATTGCCCCAGGAAATAACCCGATTGCACAAATCATCGATGAAGTGTTCACTGATTTTGGCCCAAACCAAAAAAATGCAATCTACCTCCAAGAAAGGGCTATTCTCACACCACTAAATGAAGATACAGACAAAATAAACGAGTATATGTTCAACACATTGCAAAGATCAATGCGAACATACAAGAGTTATGATGAAATCTGTATGGCTTCAACAGATATCGCAGAGCAGGAGCACATGTACCCCGTCGAATTCCTTAACAAACTTACTTTCTTAGGTACGACTACATTTACGAATACACACTCCATACTCAAACACGACACCTACCCCTTACACATTGTGGACTTATGTACAATTTCATAACAGGAATGCCTCCGCACATCCTCAACATAAAAGAAGGTTTGCCGGTCATGCTCATGCGAAATGTTAACCCTACCCAAGGATTATGCAACGACACACGACTCATAATTACACATCTAGGTGAATGGGTCATCGAGGCTGAAATTATAATGGGCACAAACATGGGAAGAAAGGTGCTTATTCCTTGAATTACACTAAGTTCGACAAAGACAAAATGGCCATTTGTTATGAAGCGCATGTAGTTCCCCATTAAACAATGCTTCGCGATGACTATCAACAAGAGTCAAGGCCAGTCTTTAAAGCATGTGGGTTTATATCTTCCCAGACCCGTTTTCTGTCACGGGCAATTGTATGTTAGTATTTCACGTGTCACAGACCCACAAGGACTGAAGATACTGATGGTGCATGAAGGAAACCACCCAAAAAACATTATGTTCAAGGAGGCTTTCAACAACTTAACATCACATGCAATCTTATCCTAATAACACTACTCACTCGCTACATACATTATACATACTATTATTTTTTCTGTATCAAATATTATCCCTTACACTTCTTTTTGAATACAACATGCTAACACATATCCTGTATTGATATTACAATAAACACATCACATCAGGCAAACAATGCAGTTTCAACCACTCAAGAATAGAGCAAGAAACAACAAGGAATCACAAATACAGGTTCGCTTCAATCCCGCTAACAAAATTCATGTCTCAGCTTTCAACTGACGTTATGTAACATATTAGGGCTCCTTTTCAACATGGGAAATGTCAAGACTTGTGAGACACATTGACATCAATCATTCAAGCATCAACATAGAAGCTAAATATTGCGAAAACTATATCAGTGTTGTTTTCTATTATGTTTTGAGTAGCTTGCACATACCACCAGTTGCCAGCAAGAATCAGTTGAGTCACTCATTCATGTCTAGACTACAATAATCAATGTGTAATGTATGAAGCATGCTTTCCGAATTCATCGATGTCGAAAACTCTTAGAGATTCAAAACTAAAAGGAAAACATTTCAGCTGAATTTGTTAAGAGAAATTGTATTTGAAACCCAACAAGTACCATCTATTTTCCTAACTGTGTGGACCTACTATGACTACCCTTTCTCTCACATGTTATATATTCCCACCCAGCCAATGCCTTGCTAATCAAACAAAAGAGTACATATATGAAAGACTAAGGTAACGAAAAAAGAGAGGGGATAAGGGAGTTAGACAAAGAAAGAACCTTTAATTCGCCTCAGCTCCTTGCATAACGTAATGAAGTCTCCCCATTTCAAGTGGCAGCGCCTAATAAATTGAACTATCTGTTCAGTTGTGAACATAGACATGCCCTCTAAAAACTCACCATTAACCCCATTTTCTGTAAAAATCTGACGGTAGCTAGCAAGATTTATATCTCCGAACCACATAACAACATCCTGGAAGAAATGGAATAAGACTTATGAGCCGAAATTTAAGCTATTAACATGCTATTAAGCCAACAAAACATTTTTTAAAGGAGAATCAGCCGAGCAAACATCAATAGTCAAGAAGCAGTAAAATCGTCAACTTTTCGCATCAAGAGGTCAAGGCTAATGTACAAACATTTACTCCCTTCTACAAAAGCAGACCTAAAAATTCCATGATATTTTTTAACAAATGACAACTCTGTCTTCCGAACCACACCTAAGTTGTACAAACCTTCAATCTTGTCTGGATTAGAATCTTATACTATATTATCTTCACAGCTTTCAGCTTCACGTGCACTGCAATACTCTTCATATACAATATGTGGATATTTTTCATTAATTGACTTCTCCCACTGTGAAAAGGAGAGAATTCAGACTTACGAAATTAGAATACATTAGAAAATCTGAAAATGAGACTACATTACGCATGTGGAAGATTAATAACTTTGGTAGTTCACTCATACGCCGAATACAAGATGTCCTCCAACCAACAATATCTTAATATCACACCATAAAGGAGAACATGAAGTGTAATAGTCAAATTTATGAAATTGTATAGAAAGCATATAAAGGCTACGATCATATCCAACATTTGAATATGTAACTCGACGTCTGAACTCTTGTAAAGCTGACGTGGATCAACAAGTAGCCAGACTTACACATGTATTAAAAGAAGATGTTCATAGCTATTAAGGAAATTAGTTGAATACTTGAATCAAGCAAATACAAATTGCACACTGTTGAATTCCTTAGGTTTTGATGGTTATAAACACCCAACTAATATGTGTACCAAGTGTTTCAGGGACAAGAAGAGTTTTTTCCAGGGAGCGTTGCAGCAGAGGATCTCAGAGGGAACAAAGACTTAGCAAGTGCTTTGTTACCTCTCCAGGAACTGAAGTAACAGACCAAGATCGAGGCTGCAAAAGGAAAGAAGTCATACAGCGTGCAGAATTAAGGAAACAAATCAAGAAGCCACGCGGTAGAGGATGAAGACTTCGGCTCCAAGGATCAAGCCGGATTGCGCGAAGATATGGAAAGAGAGAAAAGACCCGATCGTGTTATCCTAGGAATCTTTCCTAAGATAAGGCGATTGGAGAGAGAAGAATAATATCCAATCGGTTGGTTTAATTAGGGAACTCCTTCCTTAATTAATATAATCGGTTGTGATATCTTATCTTCCAAACAAAATCATATCTTTGTAATCCGATTCTAGTATTTCCTAATTTGTGTCAATTAGGGTTTCTGCCGAGTTGTATTTAAGTAAAGTGAGGATTCATTTCTTAGAGACGACTTCACGGCTGAGAACGACTTTGCACGAGAAAAAGAAAAGAAGAAAATGAGAGTGAGGTGCGTGTGAGTCTTTGAGAGTTGAGTTTGATTCATCGTTGTAGAAGAGGTTTCGAGTCTAGCTGGTTGTTTAGAGGTCAAAGTCCAGGATACAAGTGTAATCAAGCAAGAAACTAATAAGACAAGTACGCAGTTCAAAATCCTCTCAAGCGGAAGCTTGAAGGTAGTGGTTTTTTCCTTGAGAATCTAGTTTTGCTAATCAGGGTTTCCACTATATATCGTGAGTTCGTTCTGTTATCTTTCTTGCTATTTAAATCCGCTGTGCCTTCTGTGGGAACAAAGCTTTTGTTCCCTCAGACGTAACTCTAACGATCCAACAATTGGTATCAGAGCCTAGTGCTCTAGATTGTTTTTGTTACAGAATTTGCAGGAAAGATGTCGTCAAACAGCAATGCAATCGGTGATTCGTTCTGGAAACCACCAACTCTGAAGTCTGGTGAGTATAGCTGGTGGGTGGAGCAAATTGAGTCCCATATCTGTTCCCTTGATGGACAGCTCTGGAAAGTTATTGAAGTCGGACCTTTTGTGATCAAGAACGAGACAGACGAGACAAAGCCAAAACCAAAGGTCGACTACACCGATGAGGATTGGAAGAAACTGGAGAAAAACAGCAGGGCTAAGAAGATCCTTCACATGGCCCTTCTTCCCTCCGATCTCAAGAAATTCATGAGCTATAAGACTGCCAAGGAAATCTGGGATGTCCTGAAACGTCTTCATCAAGGAAATGAAGACTCGAAGAAGAACAAGATCCTTTCCCTGTTCAAGGAGTACGACCAAATTTCTCAAGGGAAAGATGAACACATTCAAGAGTACTACTCCAGGTTCCATGGGCTAGTTGGTCAGCTTCAGTACCTTGGTGAAACAATGCCAGACTGGAAGTTGACTCATCACTTCATGCAAGGTCTCAACACTCAGTGGGATGCCATTGCTCTTGCCCTCTACTCTCAAACAGCCGTCAAGACCCTTACTATGGAAGAGGTGGTTGCTAAGCTGGAAAGCAACGCCTCTGTCTATAACCATAAGATAAACAAGAAAGGAGAGGAGAAGGCGAAGAGTATTGCCCTGAAGGTAGAAAGGGCATTTGATCTGTCTCAAACGGTCGATGAAGATGAGGATGGCGATGAAGATGTTGCTCTTATCACAAGGGCAATGAGGAAGATATGGTCTCAGAACAAGGACTCGCCCAGTTCCTCTGAAGGGAACAGAGACATGAAAGATGTGGTTTGTTACCACTGTCAGAATAAGGGACACATGGCCAGAAACTGCTTCAAGAAGAAGGCAGGAATGCCTCCAGCAAATGAAGGGAAGCAAGCAATGGTTGCCACCTGGGGAGAATCATACTCAGATGACGAAGATTCGTCACATTCCAGGGATGTATGCTTAATGGCCGTTGAAGTTCCAAACGAGACAAAGGGAGAGGTAATCAACGATGAGGTAACTGAATCTGATCTTATATCAAGATTAAGATGCAAATCTAAAGAAAGCTTGATCTCTCTCATTAAGAATCTCGTTCGCGAGAGTAATCTTTTCAGTGAGCAACTCGAAGAGAAAGATGAATCGATCTCAGGTCTGATCGAAGAAAATCAGGTTTGGGCTGAAAAAGTGCTCACGCTTGAGAAAGGTTCATCTTCCTCTTCAAACACATGCTCTGAGTGTCCAGAACTCACTGAAAAGATTAAGTCTCTAGAGTCCAATGTTTCCTCACTCGAGGCTGAGTCTTTAATGTTAAAACTAGGAAATGCAAAACTTTCTAGTGATCTAACCAAACTCAGTGAGGAACAGAAGGACGAGCCAAAAGGTATTGTCTTTGTTGCAGCCAAGAATGAAAAGAAACCTGAAAAGAAGGAAGTACCTCGCTTTGGAATTGGCTATCAACCTAAGCTTCCTGTTGATGACACTAAGAAAAAAGGCTCCAAAGTCAAAGGAAAACAGTCTGTAAAAGAAAAGGGGGAATGTTCATCCGAAGGGAACAAAGACAAAGACTGTTCTAATTCGACTGAGGAAGGCAAAGCTTGGTATCATGGACAGAAGGCTCATGCAATTTGACTGAAGCAATTCCAAAGTAGTAAGTCCAATAATATTGATTTTCAGTCAAGGATTGCTAACAAAACAATTTGGCCAGGACAGAGCAAGTATGTAGATCTGAAGTGTCAAAGGGTCTGTTGGTATTATGGGCATTCTGGTCATTACAAGCAAGAGTGCATGCTGAAGCAACATAATGAGGAGATTGCTCGCACCACTAGGGAACATATAGAAGTTGAACCTCCTAAGATTAGATATGTTGCTCCCAAACCCAGAAGGTATAAGCTTGTCTGGGTTCGCAAGAACTAACTCTTTCTGTGCAGGATAAAGTGAGGAATGTTCCTAGTGTTTCATTCATTCAAGGGTCAGTTACTTGACAGGGAACAAAGCGAGTCTCACCTCACTTCTGCATGGAATACTTGAGGCTCAAAGACCTAGTGTCAAAGGTAAAGAAAATAGGGATAAGGACTTATTGACTAATATGTTTCTTGTGTGAAAATTCCAGGTACCATGTACATCTAGGAAGGACATCACTGTGTCGAGAAAGATTGGCAAACGAGGGATCAAACGCCAATTTTCTCATTGGAACACCTGTTGGGGAACTCTGCATTCAGTTCCATACGAAGTCTGGTTTGTTCCCCTAACTACATGTCTATGTGTTGTGTTCCCTCGATGATTGGCTAGATTACGTGGTAAACTGTGAAAGTCGAATCTTCATGCATTATTATGCATTAGCTTCCTTGGGTATTAATTTTTGAAAAGCTTGACTATGTGCTTTTACTTCCTTTATGTACTGAATGTCTTGCATGGTCATCTATGTTATCATATGTCACATGAATCAGCTCCATTCCGGCCCAAAAGAATCAACTTGATGTTTTGTTCCCTCATCATAAGCCCAAATGATAGTTGATTCTACAGCTTACCCAGACCGCCGTGCTTAAAGTCTCCTATGAACCCCTCTTATCATCCACAACTGGAGACCTCTTATGCATGATGTAAAATTCAATCGCAAAAACTCATATACTTTGGTGTGATGGTCTTTTGTACCCTCTCTGGTAACTAACCCCCAGCATCACACCCTACTACTCTTTTGGATTGGCGGGAAACGATTCGGCTTCTGTGTTTGTAGGTTGAGTTGACGTGTTTGCAGGTTGTAATGATGGTAATTTGTGTTGAGCCGCGTCGTGCATTTAGGGCTGTTTTGATGAAAGAGAGTTGAAAAGAGAAATTCAGCCGGCTTAGTTGGATTCGGACGAGATTTTGAATTATTTTTGGGAAGTTGGAAGATCGCGTTCATTATCTCTTGGAAACAGATTGATTTGGTCTTATCTTTGGAAACCTTTGAAGATCTTGTGAGGGCTATATATATTGTGGCTTCCGGGTAAGTTACCTCCTCACTGTTTCCTTTCCTTATCTTTCTCAAGTTATCTTCCTCTCCCTCTCTGCCTCTCGTCTTCCCAGTGCTCTCGCTCTCTCTCTCTCAAAAAAAAGGCCTCAAACACTAACCTTGCCCAAGACCTCCAAAACCTCCTTGCCAAACTGTCCTCCATGGGGACAGACCCCGCTCTCCTCGCCGCCATTACCCAGTCCCTACCTTCCACATCCACCACCCCAGCGACCACCACTGTCACCCCTCCACCATCACCCACCCAGGACCAACTCGCCATGGTCCCCTACATAGCCCCAATCGCCCCAAACTCAGACCCCGCTCCACAAAACCCTAACCCTAACACCGCTCCTGCCGTCCCCATAGCCATCTCCTCTACTAACTTAGAGGAGGTACATTCTTCGCCTACCCATCCCGATCCCATTGAGAAGGAGACAGAGGAGTTGCCCGGTCAAGGGACCTCGGTCACGATGGAGGAGCACCTGGCCGTCAAGGAGAAGATTCAGTCAGTGGTGAGAGATCTCTCCAGGGAGCTCGCTGAGGAAGAGGACGTGGAGGAGCCCCCAAAGGCCCCTAAGGCGTCCGGCAGGGTGAAGACTGCCTACTCCTCCAAGCGGAAGACACGCTCTCAGAGGAAGTCTGAGAAGGCGATAACGGTGAGCTCCGATGAGGAGTCGGTACCCCTCTCAGGGAACAAAGCAAAGAAAGCCAAGGTGTCCGCCGCTCCCGTCCGTCAAAGCCAGCGTCGTCTGCCGGCCAAAGCCAAAGGAAAGGCAGTGGCGGCTGATGATGTTAAAGATGTGAGCCACAAGTATGTGGTGAAGGAGCTGCTGCTGGACCCTGAGTTCCTCAAGGAGAACTTTCTGGATGGGGTGCTTGACATCTTGAAGGCTCAGAAATGGAGCAAGCTGTTTGTAGATGAAGTGGAGATGGATGAGGAGTTGCTAAGGGAATTCTATTCCACGTTTGCTATGGAGGTGAGGCCCCATGCTGTTCTGGGGAGCTACAAGTTGAATGGGGAAGTTCATGTTTTCTCAAGCATTGAACTAGGCATGGCTCTGGGAATTCCTCACGAAGGATATGGAGAATACCCAAAGGGCAGGTGGCCAAAAGATTTCGCCTACTCAGAGTCTGTGCTGGCTGTTGCAGGGATTGAGAACGCTCAAGGTAGTGCCGATCTCGACATCTCTGAGATGTCTTCTGTTAACAAATTACTGTACCACTTCCTCATCAGTAACATCACACCAAGGGGACAGAAGAGGAACCGGCTTCTGATCTTAGACATTGTCCTACTGTCCCTACTGCTGAAGAAGGAGCCCGTTTGCCTCCCTATGATTCTGATGCAGCACATGGCCCATGCCAGGAACACCACCCAACATGCTCTTCCCTTCCCTCGCGTTGTCAAGAAGATCCTTGAGTACCACAAAGTATACAACGCGTCGGAGGAAGTGAGCATCTTCTCCCGCCCCTTCAATGCGAGTAATCTGCACAAGATGCAGTTTGTTCTTCAAGAGGGAGAAGGCTGGGTGAAGGTCGAGGGCGCTCCTGCAGCTTCTGTGGTTGTAGAGGATGTTGAGGAAATGGAGGGATTTGAAGCTGATAGCTCCGAGGGGGAACAGAATACAAATCCCTCGCTGGGTAAGGATGTGAGGAGTTTGTGCCGAGCAGTGAAGGACCTGGTGGCTCAGCAGACTCTCCTCATGGCAGATGTGCGCGCGCTTATTTCTCACCACACATCGGCTCAATCGACTGGTCACAGTGGTGCCTGATCGCTTACCTGCCATCCTATCCCCTTTTGTTCCCTTGCTGTCTACCCCTCCTTGTTCTGTTTTTTTGTTATCTGGTTTATGTGCCTGGTGTGGCATTCTGACAATGTTTGATGTTTTGTCTGTTTTGGTGGTATTTGCATGTTTTCTGTTTTTTTTTAAATCAATGACAAGGGGTGCTTTTGTTTATCTGGCTGTGAATTTTCTCTCTAACTCTTTACTGTGTTTTTGATGATGCCAAAAGGGGGAATGTGACAGGTAGCATTGGTTGAGGGGGAACAGAACAGGTAAAACGTATTGCTGAACTAAGGGGAAACTAATGGCGTTTTTAGTGGGAAACTTTCTTGTCAGTTTTGTCTTGTTCTAGTTGGTATATGCTTTATTATTAAGGGTGTTTGTCACCATCAAAAAGGAGGAATTTGTTGAATTCCTTAGGTTTTGATGGTTATAAACACTCAACTAATATGTGTACCAAGTGTTTCAGGGACAAGAAGAGTTTTCCCAGAGAGCGTTGCAGCAGAGGATCTCAGAGGGAACAAAGACTTAGCAAGTGCTTTGTTACCTCTCCAGGAACTGAAGTAACAGACCAAAATCGAGGCTGCAAAAGGAAAAAAGTCATACAGCGTGCAGAATTAAGGAAACAAATCAAGAAGCCACGCGGTAGAGGATGAAGACTTCGGCTCCAAGGATCAAGCCGGATTGCGCGAAGATATGGAAAGAGAGAAAAGACCCGATCGTGTTATCCTAGGAATCTTTCCTAAGATAAGGCGATTGGAGAGAGAAGAATAATATCCAATCGGTTGGTTTAATTAGGGAACTCCTTCCTTAATTAATATAATCGGTTGTGATATCTTATCTTCCAAACAAAATCATATCTTTGTAATCCGATTCTAGTATTTCCTAATTTGTGTCAATTAGGGTTTATGCCGAGTTGTATTTAAGTAAAGTAAGGATTCATTTCTTAGAGACGACTTCACGGCTGAGAACGACTTTGAACGAGAAAAAGAAAAGAAGAAAAAGAGAGTGAGGTGCGTGTGAGTCTTTGAGAGTTGAGTTTGATTCATCGTTGTAGAAGAGGTTTCGAGTCTAGCTGGTTGTTTAGAGGTCGAAGTCCAGGATACAAGTGTAATCAAGCAAGAAACTAATAAGACAAGTACGTAGTTCAAAATCCTCTCAAGCGGAAGCTTGAAGGTAGTGGTTTTTCCTTGAAAAGCTAGTTTTGCTAATCAGGGTTTCCACTATATATCGTGAGTTCGTTCTGTTATCTTTCTTGCTATTTAAATCCGATGTGCCTTCTGTGGGAACAAAGCTTTTGTTCCCTCAGACGTAACTCTAACGATCCAACACACACATAAAAGGGTATTCATAATCATCTTGCACCAATCGTTTCAACAGTGGCGGCTTATCATCGTCACAGTATGTCAAGAAAAGATGTCTTCGAGTTCTTCTAAATATCAAGTGGATCACAAGACTTCCAACTCTTTCAAAAGCAGGCACTCCAAACAAGAACGGTATCTGAACCCATCAAAAGTAACAAGTGTTAAGATTTTTCAAATATCAGACACTAAAATTACAAGAAAACTTTTGTAATTTTCTTCCAGTGACTAAGATCTTGATCGGTTTTGTGTTATTCCATGATATTTTTTGGTGTTATTTCACTCTTAATCCAAAAGCACACCTAAGTTTATTTCACATCAAGAGATTCAACTTTTCCGTAGGGATCTTGAAAAATACAAGTGATAGAACAAAATTCAACAACACAATGCACATGGCTAACAAAAAGTAACAATAAGCAAACATCGTGATTGGTACCCAAATTCTCAATTAAATCAGCAAAATCAGAACAATAAGGAAAAAATAACAAACTATAATCGCCTTTCTGGAATTAGGCTAACAAAAGCTTAGTTCCCAACTCTTCAAGCTTCATCAACTTCCACTCAAACATTTATACAAGCATATAGTGCCCAAAATACGTGATTACACAAACAGTTGAAGAAATTGACACATAAGATAAGCATCGCACGTACCATGGTTGGATAGGAACAAGAAAGAGTCTTGAATCCTGGGAAAGTGAGTGGGTAAGAACAATCCAAAACCAATTAACTGCTAACAATGGATTGAAAAACCGGTGGATGTATTCACTCTCCACCTAATTTCATAATGAAGGGACGATATCCTTTTTATGTGTGCCAATTCTCGCCTATCCCTAGAGTTTTTCTAGAAATTGTGAAAATCGGCGTCTCTTTCGCTTAAATTGAACACACAAAACTTAAAAAAACTCACAACAAGGGGACAATGATATGGTAAGCGTGCAAATTTCTGGTGGAGGAGATAAAGGGAGAGCAATAGAGAGTAAAAGATGGAGCTTCTGAGTTGTGCTTGCCATTGTTCAGCTCTCTCTGACAGCTGGCATGGTGGAATATCAGAGAGGAATCGGATTTTAGTTTGCAACTGGGTTCATTGAATGAAGGGGAAAAAAGGGACATTTCCTTTATTAAAAGAATACTTAAATTTATAAAAAATACTATACTTTATTTTATGACAAAAAATAAAATAAAATAAAAATGATATACAACAATATATATGTTTTATGAAAATAACCTTTTTCCTATTACATATATACATTTATTAATAAAAGATAACTTCAAAAAACCAAACCAACTCCTTAAACATAAATTTCGAAGAAATTGCTAAAGTTCTTTTCTGAGAACATTTTATAAAATATGTTATATTTGAATATAAAAAACTATAATTTATTAAATTTACATCTGTTTGATTTCTTAATCTTTATTTTATTGCTTCATATTAAACATATTTAATACTTTCAAAATGGTTTTATTACAACATAAAATTTGTATGGTATTTAGAGTTGTCAATCGGGTCGATCAAGTCTGGTTCGGTTCGGTTATTTCGGGTTTAGGTTGAGAACGGGTCGGGTCATTTCGGATAACAGGTCAAGTAGGTCGGGTCATTATAGGTCAACGGGCAGTTCGGGTTAACCAACTGGTCAAGAGCGTCATTTTTTAAATATTTTGTTCACTATTTAAATATTATTAAATAGTTAAAAACTAATTTAAAAATGTCAAAATAAGTTGAAATGAATTAAAATAATAATAATATTATTAATTATTTTAATGTAATTGATATTAGTAGACCAAAATCATATTTAATTTTTATTATATTAATTTATAAATTGCTACATTATAAAAAATTATATAAGTACAACAATGTTTTTTTTGTAGGATATTAAGCATATTATCATTATTTATATGTCATTTATCATAAATATATTTTATGTTATATTTTTTAATACTCCACATTTATTCATTAATCGGGTCGGGTTCGGGTTGGTCGCGTTCGGTCTCGGTAACTTCGGGTTATCAAAAATTTCGGTTAGGTCGGGTCGGGTCCAAAAGCGGGTCGGTTAGGTCTGTAAAACGGGTTCAATCACTTTTTGACAACTCTAATGGTATTGAATGAACACGTTTAATCCACAAAAATGCAAACTTTTTATTACATATAGATTTCTAAAATATTCATTAAAAATTTCATTAAAAAAAACAATCTCTACAAAAACGAACTTTGAAGTTAATTCAAAATTAAATTATACTTCTAACCAAATTTTTTTAAAAAAAAATAAACCGATTCATAACTACAATCTTAACATTTTATACCTAACATACCTAGGTATAACATTTAAAAAAATATCAAATAATATATGTCTCACATTAAAAACAGAACAACGAACCATATATTATAAACTCTTTTTAATATCGTGACACTAGATATACACAAATTGCTCGTGCGAAGCACGGACTTCGATTTCTAATTATAAAAACGATCGTAAGTGGACCTATCATTTAAGTCAATTGGGTTTGGGTCGTCAAGTCACTAAATTTTTTGGGTCAATCAATTGAGTCATTACGGATTTGCTGTAGATTTGACCCAATGGACTTTGAACGCCGTTTTTATAGTTATTTTTTTTATAAGGTAAGAATTCGAGTTATCAACATAAAATGTCAGACAGCTCGAGAGGCCGATAAATCGGCAACTGGAAAAACCAGTTCAGAATAACACAGACAAGCAAATGAAAATACAACAAAGTAAAGGCGAGCTATAAGACTAGGGAGAGAAGTGAGTCAAGCACAAACGAACAGTGCCACCAGACGACGAGTCAAACATGAAAACAATCCTGGGAAGTGATGAATGAACAACTATGACGTTGCCCCACCAAGATGAGGGATCTTCAGGAGTCTCGACCACCCTGACGTTGCCGTTTGGATCTTCAGGAGCCTCAACACAACCGCGACCATAACTGGAACAACTCAATCTCCACCCTCAATCAGCTCAACAGAAGCAAAGAAGTACCACACACAAGCTTGCACACAAAACACGAAACTAAAAAAGACAGAACTTAAAAAAGAAAGGAAGTGGCAGCCAAAAAAGACTACAACAGATCCCGGAGCGTTTGAGCTGGTTTATTGACTGTGAAGTCAACTCCAAATTTCCACTTCTGGTTGTTCAACTGATTATGTGACAAGGTGCACCACACAGATTCCTCACTTGACTCGTGAAGAAGAGGGCACAAGGCAGTGAAGAAGACTTGAGCCGTGCCGAGCCGAGCGGGTCTTCGCGTCTGCTCGTCAATTCGGATCTGGAGATCTCTGTCGTCGGCGAGCTCAAGAGCTCGGAGATGTGCAGCACCAACACCGGCGAAAGATTCTGGAGTCCGCGGATCTTGCAGAGACGAAGGTTTCCGTTGGAACGAGAAGCTGTCTTCGGCGGCATCGGCGGAGGGCTCGGTCGGAGCGGGGGCTCGGTCGGAGCGGGTGGGAAAGGCTTGGGCGGCACGATGGGTCCCGGATCTGGGCATTGGTTGGGCATGTCGGTGGTGGTGGTCCGTCGGATCTAGGCAGCAGCGGGTCGGTGGTGGCTCACGGGCAGCAAAGGATCTGGGCATCGCCAATAGTGGTGCGACATGGTGCGGCTCGAGCTGGTGCGTCTCGGTTTGTGTTGGGGTCGGTGGGTCCTCGGTGTTGGCGATCACCGGCGGGGTCGGTGGTGGTGTGAGGTGAGATTGAGATGGGTAAAAGGTTTGGGATGAGGGTTGAAGATGATCTAGATGTCAAGGTTGAGAATGATGGCGACTGTTGATGTTTTAGGGTTAGAGATGTGAGGTTTGGGTTTTTTTTTCTTGGGAGTGTTTTTCGGGGTCATGGTTTTCCATTTTTCAGTTATTTACATGCTTTAACTATCAAACTAACAATTTAAATATTTCAAATTAATTAATTTTCTATCATAATTAAATCTATTAATAATAACAGTATTATCTAATATCTTAATTTTTTTTTTTCTATATAAATAAATTTGACATATAAAACAACATGTCAAGTCAAACTAGCAGGTTAGATCGATCAAACCCAAAAATATTGTAGCCCAACAAATTTGGTTCCGGTGGTCGTGTTTTAACATGTCTAGTTACAACTATAATATTCATATTACATATCTAATCATCTTACAAATATTAACAAAATCATATATAATAATCTATGTTTTTGAAAAGGAATTTTTTTTTTTTTTAAGATCATATAAAATATATTCATCATAATAATAAAATAAATTAATTAATAATAAATTATATGAGGACACATGGCACATCATATAATAAACACGTGGTGATCGGTGATGTGGTTGAATACGAAAATTACATGGTGGCATAATCTCTTGCTAACTTAGTATTATATATAGATTGATATTAGGCCGCATTTTGCATTTTGATCTTCATATGTAAAAGTAAAATAATAAAAATTTACAATAATTTTAATATTTATTTGTATCTACCTATAGACACTTATACAGGGACAGACACATGATTTTGGTCCAGTAGAGACTAAAATTCCGAAAAGTAAAACATAAACTCTCAAACTACTTTGTTTGTCTATTATCTTTGAGTTAAATGTAAAACATTTAACGAAATAATGGGAAAACTTCATTACCCCTCCCATCTCGAACGAGAAAAATTTGTATCACGTAGAATTTAGATAATGCAAATAAAAAGTTCTACCGATTTTTTATTTTTGTTAAAAATGAGATATTTTAGTGGTGGATAAATGACCATCATTTACACTAAGTCTCGCTTCTGCCTTACCCAACCAACCCCACTTTCAAACCAACCCTATATTCGAACCAAAATGAAATTTTGCTCAAAATTGATCCAAAAATCTCACATTTTTTTAATAAACCATCATTATTTACTATTATCTCTGCGTAAATTCAACATATTTGTATAAAAAACTTTGATTTTGAAAATTTTAAATCCATAAATCCTAAATTTAGAAAATTCTAACACAAATAACAATATATATAAAACAAGTAGTGCATTTTTTAATAGGTCTTTTGTTAAAATTTTGGATAAAGTTGTATTTATTAGTATCTTTTAGGTTTATTTAAGAAACTTTAATTAAATTATTATTATTTAAAAATTGAAAATATTTTCAAAAAAAATTAAAAATCAATACTAATTGTTTTCTTTAAAAATTCCAGGAGCCACAGCCCCCACTGGGCATGATCTGTATCTGTCCCTCTACCTGTATTGATTTTATGTTGATAGATTCATTTAGAAAATAATGTATTTTGTATTATTATTTGTGCATTTTATCATAATTCTAGATTCATTATTCTTATATTAGTATATTAGTTATGTATAGTGCTTAGTGCTATTCCAATGTCATGTATTTTTCTTCAATTTAATTTAATGAAGTTTGTTGTTTTTATTTCTTCTTCAATATTTTTTTTATATTCAATTACTAATATAAAAAACACTTTTAATAAAATATATTTAAGGGACATATTGGTAATTTCATATCAACGGTAAATTCCTAATTTACTTTTTAGATATATTTGTAGTTTAATGTGTAAGAAAAATATTATTTTTGAGATTTAGAGGATTCATTGATAAAGTGACAAAAATGAGTGTAAGATCCTTAAATATGAACATATTTGTACATTTGATACTTTGCTTATGAAATATGTAACTGTCCAAAAGCACAATTATTGTGAAACATGAAGAATATATATTTCGTACCTCTTCCTTATTGCTCTTAATTATATAAATAGGGTGGAAATTATAATTAGTATAAAATAACGCAAGCTTAAACAATAATAATAATGACAAAATCAATTAAACATATTCATATTCGTTTACTAGAATGAGTAAAAATATATGTATACAACGTCAATGCAAACATAATCTCTTCATCGGGACATTGGCTTGTTAGTAGAGCTGTTAAAAAGTGATTGAACCCGTTTTACCGACCTGACCGACCCGTTTTTAGATCCGATCCGACCTGACCGGAATTTTTGATAAACCGAATTTACCAAACCCAAATTTACCGAGACCGAACCCGAACAACCCGAACCCGACCCGATTAACGAATAAATGTGGAGTATTAATAAAATATAACATAAAATATATATCATAAATGACTTTTTTTTTGGATAAGGTAAAAATTAGACGGGAAACCACAGACGACACGGTTTCTCAGTCTATAGCATCCTTGCGGATGAGAACTAAAAGCTATAAATTGGCTTGAAAGTCTTCCAAAGAACTCTGCTGTCCCAGCTTCGCAATACAGTCGGCCACATCATTTGTTTTTCAAAAGACATGAGAGATCTGCACTGAAGAAAATAGTTGTAATACACAAAGGATATCAGATATTAAAATTTCAATATCCCAAGGACAGTGTCAGATCTTATTCATGACGTTTACAATAGTAAGGATGTCGCATTCAAGTTGAATGTTGTTAAGACCTAATGCATAAGCTTTAACCAAAGCATTCTTGACTGCAAGTGTTTCTCTTTTTAACGGGGTTGATATTCCACACTTTTCTCCAAAAATGTGAATTGGTTCGTCTTTGCTATTTCGGAATATGAATCCATAGCTAGAGTCACCATTAGTCTTGGTAGATCCATCTGTATTAATTTTAATAACATTATCCGGAGGCTTTTTCCATTTCTTCTTTGGTCGTCTATTTTTGTTGTTTTGTTCGTTTTTTTTGTTTAGGCTCTTCCAGACAGTCTGGGTTCCAGGTCTTCGTTTGTTTCCAGTTATGGATTTGATTTTTAATGTACATAGGTACATCTTTTATCAGGTCAGTATCATTAGTTGGTCTCCCGAAACTTTGTTGGTTTATATAGAACCAAATTCCCCACCAAGAGACTGCCAATTCTACAAATTGTGCTCTATCAATTTTCTGTCGAATTTCCTCAATTATTTCAAAGGCTTTTTTGTTACCTATATTTAGGGCTCTAATAATTCCATGTGTGTGGCTGTTCATTTTTTCTATGGTTTTTAGTGTATGACTACACTAGAATAACAGGTGATTAGAATCTTCGTTTTGTGCATTACACTGGACACATCCCTGAGAGAGTGCTATTCCTTTTTCAGCTAGTCTGGCTTTGGTTGGAAGCCATTTTTCATTGTTTTCCAGAGGAAATTTTTTACTTTAGGATAAGTATCCAATTTCCAAATCCAAGAAGAGTCATACGCTGTATATCTTTTGTTTTTGTTGATCATATCCATGGCAGATTTTGTGGAAAACCAGCCATTTTTACTAACTTCCCAATACATTCTATCATGTATATTGTTTAAGGGTATTGGAGTAGATATTATTTGTTTAGATATGTGAGTTCGTAGAATTTGTTCAATATTTTCCTTGTTCCATGTATTATTTGGTAGAATAAATTCTGCCACCAAAGCATCTTTATTCTGAGTTAGTTGTATGTTGATAATGTCACATAAAGGAGTTGTAGAGAACCATCTATCAGTCTAAAATTTATGGTTCTACCATTTCCAACTTGCCAAATGAGTCCTTTTTTGAATTCGTCTAGAATTTCAATCATTTTGGACCACTGCCAAGAACAGTTTCCTTGTTTCTCATAATGTAAGATATGTTGTGTTTTTAGGTATTTTTCGGTTATAATTTTCACCCAAAAATTATCTGGTTCGGCCAAGATTTTCCACAACAGTTTAAATTGTAGTGCTTTGTTTATATCCTTTGATTTTCTCAATCCAAGTCCTCCTTGTTGAGTTGGTTTACAAATCTTTTCCCAACCTATAAGAGGTTTGTATGAGGGGTCCTTATTCCTGAGAAAAAGGTTTTGTTTAGTTTATCAAGTTAATTATGGGTTTGTGCTGGTAGCATAAAACTTTGCATAAGGTAGTTAGGTCTAGATGCCGGATTCGCTTTGATTAATGTTGTTCGACCTGCTTGAGATAGAGAATTTGCTTTCCATTTAGTTAGTTGTTGTTGTGTACTAATTAAAAGATCAACAAAGGTATTAGAGTTTACTCTACCATTAATGATAGGGCATCCTAGATATTTTTGAATAGATATAATGTTTGTTATTGTAAGTATTCCTTGGATTGCCAAATTTTTTTGTGTTGGTTACCTTCTTCGTAACATGGAAGGCAGATTTATGAAAGTTTACTTTTTGTCTAGATATTTTACAGTATTCATCCACAATATCCTTAATTTCATTACAGTTTTCCTGTTTGACTTTTGAGAATATCATAATGTCACCCGCAAAGGCCAAGAAGGGAATTCGAGTTCCATGTCTAGAAATTTGAAAGCCAATAGGTTTTCGAGGTCTATCAGATGCTCGTTGTAGTTTTTGAGCTAGGATTTCATATCCTAGTATAAAGAGAAAGGGTGAGAGGGGATCTCCCTGTCGAAGTCCTCTTGTTGGTTTGAAAATTTCTGTGGGGCCCTTGTTGACTAGCACTGAGAATGATACAGTCGTAATACATTCTTTTATCCAGTTGATAAATTTATCATGGAATCCAAATTTCTTCATTTCTTTGGGCTTCTATTGAATCGAGAAATAAATTTCAATAATGAATTTTCATTCAATTTTGTCATAGGATTTTTCCATGTCTTACTTAAGAGCTATGAATCCTTCGGTTCCTTGTTTTGATTTAAAAGAGTGAAAAATTTCATGAGCTATTAAGATATTGTCTTGAATAGCTTTGTTTGCTACAAAGGCTCCATGCAAGGAATGAATTAATTTTTCCATAGTTCTTTTAAGTCTTGTTGTTAAATTTTTTGATATAATCTTATAAATTGTGGAACAAAGACTTATAGGTCTGTAATGGTTTGTAGAGTTAGGATTATCGCATTTTGGTATTAATGATTTAAATGTATGGTTGATTTGTTAAAGTAATTTCCCCGATAGGAAAAAACTCTTTACTGCTTGAATCACAGAAGAACCTACAATGTCCCAATATTTTTGATAGAATTCTGCTGTCATACCATCTGGTCTTGGGGATTTATCCGACCCAATGTCAAAAACAACATTTTTAATCTCTTCATTAGAGACATTTCTTTATAAATCATCATTATCTTCTATTGAAATTTCTGTTTGAATTAATTCAAGGTTTTCCCTTAGTAAACCTTCGTTCATTTCTTCGCTTTTAAATCTTTTTATAAAATCATTTCTAATTTCGTTTCTAATATTCTCTTCTCCAATTATGCTAGTTCCTTCATGGGTTTTGATTTCCTTTATTATTTTCTTGTTTCTTCTTTCGCTAGCTATTTTATGAAAATAGCTAGCATTCGTATCATTAAGCTTTATATGTTTTACTTTTGCTCTCTGGTTCCAAAATATTTTTTTAAAGCTAAGAAGTTTTTCTTTTTTTTCAATAAGTCTGTTTTGTTTTTGGATTAAAGTGTTCATAGAGTTGGTACAGATTTCTATTTGAATATCAGATAATTGTGTCTTAATGTTCTGAAGTTGGCTAAACACATTACCAAATGTACTTTTATTCCAAATTTTGGCATGTTTTTTGAGTAACTTTGTTTTGGATACTAGATTATACATTCTAGATACATGATAGTTTGTTCTCCAAGCTTGTTTAACAACATTTCTAAAGTCTTTCCTTGTCATCCAATTTTTTTCAAATTTGAAAGGTTGGTTTCTTAAAGGTATAGTAGATGCTAGTTCAATAGAAATTGGACAGTGGTCAGAACTAGTAAAAGAATAATGTTTGGTACAGATATCAGGATATCATTGCAATATTTGATGATGAATCAGAACTCGGTCTAGTTTTTCATATATGTTATCAATTTCTGTTTTATTCTTTCTCCATGTGTATGTGTTCCCTTGTATTGGTATATCCAATAATTCACATTCACTTTTAAAGTGTCTTAGTCTAGTAAATTTGGATAATGGTGGAGCTGAACCCTAGTTTTTCAGTATGATCTTGTATTTCGTTGAGATCACCCATAACTATGCACGAGTAGGTACTATTTTTGATAAATGAAATAATGGTCTCCCAAAATTCATTTTTACCAGATTCATACGGAGGGGCATTAGTAAGGATAAGTAATACTATAATATTAGTACACAAATTTGTGTACTTAATACTAACAAATCTCGATTGAATTTTTTTGATTTCAAGTATTTCATTTGTGAGCTGGTAAGTTTTCCATATGACACAGATGTCACCTGAAAATCCATTAGCTAGGACAAAGTGAAATTGATCAAAGCCAACTTTTCTCCATGTCTTTTCATTAGGTTCCTTGTTCGTTCTAGTTTCAAATAAAGCTAGAATTTGAACTCGTTCAATTTTACAAAAGGATTCAACATCCATCCAAAGTGTTTTATTCCCAATACCACGACAATTCCAAGTTGTAATCTTCATAAAATAAACCAACAAGAAATTGCCCCATATTCGAAACATATAGGGTCTTTATCCACATTTTTTTGGCAATTGTAACAGGGAAACACAACCAACTGTTTCCTATTGATTGGTTTTATGGTCAGTTTGTCCCATTCGAATTTTCCATCCATATGAAAAGTGATCCATAATATACATAGAATAGTAGCCCTCAGTATATGAACATAATGGGGAGAAAACCATTCTTAGTTTAATGGACAAATTGTTTTGAATTTTTCAACATAGTTTATTTTAATTTGTTCATCATTTACCTGCTCAGTACAAATTGTGTAACAAAGCCTGTATAGATAAGACACCATTACGTGTGAAAAATATTTTAGAATCTTGACAAGGTTACAATTAATAGTTGCTGTTGTAACAAGAAGAGTGAGTAAAAAAAGCAAAATACTCGAATGGTTCATAAAGTAATTGTTGAAAGAGTGATTGTTCAAAGAGAGATTGTTCATGGAGTTTGAAATCCATAATTTGTTCATGTGTTGATGGTTCCATTTTGATTTTATTCCTCCTTTGCACCTTGGCTTTATTCTCTGATTTTGATCTCCTTTATTACTGGCCAAGATTATCCAAGAAATCAAGTCCATAGGAACCATCAAGTAAGATTGTTCTATGAGGATGTACAACTTCCCTTTCTCAAGTATGTGATTCTGACGTCTAGCAAAACCATTAGTTTCCTGGATAGAATTCAAAAGTACAAGATCAATGTTTAGTAAACTACATAGTTGAGTTTCAAAAAAGGGATAAAAGAGTACCTTAAAGTTACAATTGTTCAAGGTGTAGGGTCCATCAGTTCTGAGCAAGTGGTAATTCTGAAGTTTCAAAGGAAGATAAAAATTTCAGACAACAGAGTTCAAATCAAAATAGGCTATCCCAAAAACAATACTAACATCAAGGTTCAGCTCATTGTTAGTCTGGTTGTCAATAAGGTCAAGATTAGAAGTCTCTTCGACCAGAGTACCTTGTTTATTCTCTATTTCAGAAGGGTTAAAGTCATCAAGTTTCAAACTGGATTCCAAATCATAGCAGAGGATCTTAATCAAGGTTTTAATACCCTTAACTATAATATGATAAGCATAAGTCAAACAATGACAACTTCTCCATATCAGAAAGGTAAGCTCGATCAGAAGCAAGTAGTAAGAATTCAGCTTAGAGTTACACATATGCAAAGCTACAGCTTGCAACATTTTTAACCAAATAACACACACAGAGAAATAAGGACCGTACACATAAAGGTTTTCAAAGAAAGGTTCAAAGGTGGTAAGATGAGAAAGAAAAATCTCACTTAACAAAGCAATGAAGCAGACATGAGATTCAAGGGTTTGAACAGGTTTCAACCAAATGATGGCCACGTTGTAATTAGATCTAGTCATAAGAAGAAGAGTATACTTACGCCGACAAGAAGTTTGATCAATAAGATAGAGTTCAGAAAGAAAAAAAACCTGGTTTTCCGGTGCATTGAAAAAGCTTCCCTGTTTCGCTGAGGCTTGATGAGGCACCGGGTCACCAACAATTCATCTTGGGAAGAAACCAGTGGCCTAGGATAGCGGAGGAGAGGAAGGACGACACAAAAACCGCCCCTCCAACAGATCTCTGCCAGCGCCCCACAACCCGGAAGGAGAAGACACACAACGACATGGACAGCGAGTTTACATCTCCACCCCACCACCCATGTCCATTAGTTCTTCAGATCGTTCAGGCGACAGAAAAGAGCTCTGATACCAACTCAATAATCAGGCATAATTAAGATTCAATAGTCATTCCATATGCAAGGCACAACAACCAATTTAACATTCATGCATCATTAGAAAACCAATTCAACATTCACACATAAACAAAGTTTGATATTCAAGCATAATCTGATACCCTAAACTTAGACTACGACATGTAAATGCTCACAAATAACTTGCATCAATGAAGTTCAATGCCAAGCACATCCTGTTTTGTATTCAACATTCAGCCCGGACTTTGGGGTAATTACCAAAACAACCCAGCTTTTCAAACCTTCACAAAAACGCACAGACGCACATAACTTGTCACATGTATGTCCAAAACGAAATCCATAAAATTCTCCATACATGTAGAACAATTTCTCACCTCTTGAAAACATCGACAACTTTCCAGAATTTACGCAATTTGCCTAGATTTTCAGAAAGTGTACTAAATGTCTAAATTTCCATCAATCTCCAAATTTTGGTCAACCTAATCAATCCAAAGCATCAATGAACCTCTAACTAAACTCCAATTGCACATATAATCCAAATTTACAAAGTTAGGATTTAGAAGAATTGGGGAAAATCATACACATACAAATTGGGAGGAGTTGAAAGTTGTAATAGGTTCAACAAGGTTGCAAATGGCTTCAAGGGCGGCGGACTAGGGAGGAAGACGACTGAAGGTCGGTGGCGGTGGAGGAAAACGAGGCGGCTACAACTGGCATGGTGGAGGCGGCTCAGCGTTCACGTAGACGTGACAGGACACAAGCCAGTGGAAACAACGAGCAGGTAGTGGCTCTCTGGCGGCGGCAACGACCCTCCATCAATGGTGTGATTCAAGGACAAGAGGGAGGTTGATGTTGTGTACAAGGCTGATGTAGTGTGGTATCAAGGGTTTCAGGTAGACCTGGTAATCGGGTAGGGCGGGCGGGTTCGAGTTTGAGTACTCCCGGGTTCTGGTACATTTTAGGTCGGGTCATTTCGGGTCTAAATTTACCGGGTCAAACCAGGTCGGGTTACTACGAGTTTATTGCCGGTTCGGGTCAACTCAATGGGTCGAGTTACGTAATTTTTTCCTGCTTTTTTTTGTTAATTTAATTTTCATTAATTTATGAAATATTTATATTAAGTTTTTTGTCCGCATGGCTATCTATAGTTCAATTTTAATCCCAATAAAAACAATGTTATCATAATGCCTTAACTCTTAATTTTAACACTATATATTATAGTCTAAATTAACAATAATCAGCACAAATCTAGCTTTATGTATGTTGTATGCACAAATTGAACAATAATCTGCACAAATTAAACAATAATCGTTCCAATTCCTGCATAAACCATTGTGAATTAGCTTTTGATTTAAATTATGGATGAACAATTATCTACACAAATTAAACAAAAATCATGCCAATTAAACAATAACTCTCTGGCTACTGTACCATCAAGGAATCAAGGATGAAACAACCACTAATTCAAGAGAACACGCAGAAAATTAGGACCCCTAAATCACTTGCTTAAATGATCTACAGAATTAAAAAATGCACAAAACATTACACAATCTAACATGCAAAGAAGAATCAATGATGAAATAATCTAGCTCTTGAAGCGGTGAGGATTAAAAAAAAGAAATGTAAGGCAAGTAAATTTGAAATCTTAATCTCCAAATCAAGAAAACCGGGAAAGAAATAAAAAAAATGAACCTTGAAGTGGTGAGGATTAGCAGAAACGGGGAATCCCTTGACAAGCGGAGCTGTATCAGAGATGAAAAGACGAACAGGGTGTTCGAACCCGACACAAACTGCGAACGAACAACCGATGAAGGGAGTTATCATGGCCGCTGGAGGTGCGAAGATGATAGTGGCGTGGTGGATCGGCGATGATGAGCGAGTGAGCAGTTGAGGCGAGGAGAGGCGCAGTCGCGCAAGCCTTGAGGCGAGGAGAGGCACAACAGCGCACGGGGGCTTGAGGCGAGGAGAGGAGCTGCGCAACACAAGGTTGAAGTTTTGAAAGAATAAACCCTAAAATTTCTCAGGGTGAGTGTTTTTTTTAGTGAGCGGTAATTTTTTTTCATTTTCCCGCCTTTTTTTGGACCCGTCGGGTTGACCCGAGCCAACCCGTTTTTTACTCGAAAATTTTCCGGGTCATCGGGTTTGTTTGAAAACGGGTTTCGGGTTCAACTTTACCGGTTATGACCCAGAAAAGTTCGGTCGGAACGGGTCAGGTCATATTTTGCCTGGTCTAGTTGCAGGAGAGTGAAGTGAGGGATGATAAGAAAAATAAGGTTTAATTTGGGAAAGGGTTGACCTTGGGTCAAAATTAGAAACCTAGGTGGGTAAAATATCACTTATGGATATCCATTTACTCATACGAAATAATTCTAAAGAGTGGTAACCTGACCTATAAACTGTAACAACATAATTGTGTTGATACGCTCCTCAAAGAAAACGGCAGGTTGAACCCAAAATTCACCAAACGAGCAACTAAATGATAAACATAAGAATTGGACTAAAAATAGAATAATAACCACACAGAATAAAGTTAAGACAAACCTAATAATGAACGGGGTATTTCATACTCTCCCCCTTAAAAGGAGTTTTGTCCTCGAAACTAATCCTTGAAAAAGTAGGGATATCGCTCCCTCATATTCGCTTCAGGCTCCCAAGTAGCTACATCAGTTCCATCCTTAGACCATAGTACATTTACAATTGGAATAACTCTATTCCTTAACTGTCTATCCCCATACTCGAAACACTTTAACTGAATAAAATTGAAACGGGTCAAATTTTGACATCTCATAATCTCCATGATATTACACGCTCCTCCATCCCCTGAGCCGTCCCTCGTTCGCCAATTCAAAGGTCATACACGACCGAATCATTTCAATGGATGGCGGGAGCTCATTCCCATGGAATTAGTTGAGGATAAAAGGTTTTGGTTCGCCTCACAGAGTGGATTGACCGGACTACACGACATTTAGTTTGGATTCGTTGCCTACGTACTAATATCAGCGTTTTGTCGAGAGATGGCATCCCGAGACGAACAACTTTCATTTTCAATGGGGTGAGATTACCATTACACTTCATGACGTGGTGATGATCATAGGGTTGAGCATCCATGGATTTTCGTGCCATATCGAGCTTCTGGATGAGGTTGCCTTTGTGATAGAGTTGTTCGATTACATGTTCGGCTTCCCATCGGACGATATGGCGGAGGACATCAAGATCGGCGGGATGTTGACATCCAATTTTTTTCTCACATTCTTCATATTATTGTCGATGGCGACGAGCCCGAGTCAATAGCGACACAATACCTATGGCACACCATGTCTTCCAGCATGTTCAGGGATAAGTCCACGAACCAACTGAAGACCAAGATGATGCCGCTTTTTAACGATTAGATACGCGCTGCCCGCACAACTTGGGGAACCGAGGTTTTAGCATTCTTGTATATATACCTTGGTATGCCTTCTTGGGTGCATACTAGAGGCATAGCGGGGTGCATCTATTTGTTTCAGGTAAATCGACAATAATTTTAGCGTTCTTGTACTAATTATTATTTTTACAAAATTATTATATATTTCACGGGAAACCCTAACTCCCTCTGCGACATGAATGACGATGAGCGACGAGTTGCCCGGTATCGCGTTGCACCACTCTACGATAGCTAGACAAGAACTGACATTACAGGCGTATCTTGGATGAGTACCGACACGAGGATGTAAATACCATAATTTTATAATATTTAGGTCGCACATATGAATAAATATTTACACGTAAGGATTTGTTTATCATTGCAAGTATGGTGCATGTCATGTGATAGGCTAGATTTTGCGGGAGACTACAAGGCCTCCACATACCGAGGGACGATCCGGTTCTCGGACTTTGTTAAGACGTACATTCCCGATCGGGTTGTACGTCATTTTGGACATATCCAAAGTAGGCCGCTGGTTTTAATGAGCCGATTTCCACATTTCGTCCCAATATCGACAGAGGGAGGACGTTGTACAATTTGACCTTCGATCCCGTGTGGGATGGTTGGGACCATCTCGAGGAGCATCTTTGTGCAAAGATTTTGGCGACCCCGTAGGCCGAGTGTGCGTTGGATATGGATGGGGAGTACCTTGAATGGTTCCTCCATATGTGAGCCCCACTACATGAGTCCATCCTAGCTCGTCCTATATGCCTTTCTCCTCTGGCTGTGGATGCACATAAGGTACGTTTCTCCACCAATAAATTTATTGTTACATATTTAAAATATCATTACTTACATCCACATATAACTGATATTTGTGTTCTTTGGAAGCGTTTGGCCATGACGATAGCGTATGCTCGAGATGTATGCTGCGAGGGGGTGCGTGTAACACCCCCAAATTCTCCCTTGAAAGTATTACCGCCAGTGACCTCAGAATACACGTCTAGGGTCACCCAAGGCTAAATCATTTTATAACAACCATATAATAATACAAACTTTATTAAATATCATAAAGATTACCGAATATTATTCAACCAACATCGTGGTCTTACAACTGTTCTCAACCAAATACAGAATTGTTTAACACAACGGAAGTCTTTGAAAATTACTAAACGCCATAAAGGGTCTTGATCTGAGCGATCTCACGCCTAGGATCTTCAACCTTGGAAAAACACTTTAAACCATCATCTGCCCTCATCATCGTATTCTGGCCTTCACGGAAAGGGAAGTTTACCTGATGTGCCGTATGAGACGGATGACACCAGCCAACCATGCAAAGGAAAATAACCGGTTGGTTAGTCTAATGAAAGACTATGCAAGGGTAAAAGTAAAGAGGTTCTAAGTAGTCGTGTTAGGTTACACCTGTCGCTTCTTGAATAATAACCGATGACGAAAGTGAACCTCAACACTTCTACAGAAACATACGAAGAGGTATGAACAAGAAAAGACTCCAAAAGATTGAGTCTTATGGGAAACGTATGAAGTGAAGACTCCAAATAAGTTGAGTCTTTCGGAAAGTATGACAAGTGTTTGGGAACGTTATAGTTTCATACAAGCTTTTAAAACGACTTGATCATTTGGGTCAATGACCAACCTCATTGCGCAATGCAAATCCAGATTGGAAAGAAGACTTACTCTAACCGAAGTCCGGACGGGTTCCAAGTTGTACTTCTCGCCCGAAGGTTCATTAATTATGTGCATATCCACACTTATCTTATTTAATTACAAAACGTACATTCACGTTAAAGCTTTTAATATATATAATATCGACACAAGAGATATCTTGGGAATTAATCCCGATTGTTGGCACCAGCTGTGTGCACCTACCCTCAGTAAGGGTACAGTCGTGACCAGATAGTACTAGGGAAAAATCCTCCTAATACCAGTTATAAAGAAACGACTAGACCTCGCAAGGTACATAATGTTCCTACGAATACTCGTTCTAACTACACATTTAAGTTCGCACAATGAATCCACACCAATACCATCACGGTAATAACATGTATAATAGCGTTGTTTCTAGCAATATATACAACCTATTATAGTATCATATTTTATCACATCATTTTATAAAATCTGTTCCCAAACGAAAACAACACTTCACCCCATTTTAATTAACAATCAAGTAATTGATAATTAAAGGAAATACGGAATGATAAGCAAGAGTGAACCACCACTTGTCTTAATCTAGACGAATTGACGATGTCGGGTTCCGAGATCTGGAAACTGTAATCTGGTTACGGATTCTTACGACGACGACAAAACAACAACGGAACCCTAAGTTAGATTCGTCACGAACGAATAAACGATACGAAACGAAATACGATATGAATCAAAAGGGACAAAAGCCTAAGCCGTGACCGTGGTTGTCCAAGCCACGATCGCGCTTGCTAAGGCAAGCCGCGGTCGCGGAATTCTGGGCAGAGCCGCGGTCGCGGAATTCATCCCCGCGGTCGCGGATCTCCCTTCCGACGACGGCTCCAACTTGGCTTCGAAGCTTACCAACGATGCAAACGACCAGTATATATATTAAACGTATAAGAATTGAAGGTGACGATGAACAACGTTTCCGCGGTCGCGGAAATGCCGCGAGCGCATCCTTTGGCCTTTGGTCGCGGATCCACTCGCGATCTAAAGCTAGATCTTATTTTTAGTACCTTTAAAAATATTCTAAGACCCAGTATATATATTAAACGTATATTAATACGTTCAAAAGATCATTACAGAGATTACAGAGGTTATAGAAATTGCCCATTATGTCCTTCCTACAAAATGACATATCGGGACTTTTAGGGGTTATTACAGTGTGGGTTGGATGATTGGGCTCGTAAGTTGGTTATTCTCAGCAACGACCAACTTCCTATTGTTGATCCATTGATACGGGCCTCGCAACGATCATCTCAGTGGGAGAGGGGCGAGTCCTCGAGTGCAGCAGCCGATCGGCCCAAATCGTTCAGTGTAGCAGCGGCCCGTTTATCGTGTATATGTGAGAGGGGTGAGTCAACCAAGGCTACAACTGAGAGTTTAGCGACTGAGAGGGAGATGCACGAGTGTTTGGAAAGCCCTTTATGTGCTACATAGCAGTGCATAAAGGGAGGATTTAAGCCCTGAACCCAGAAACCATATGGAACTTATTTATCCAACGATTAGAAACCTCCTAATTAAGCAAACTCATGTTTAGATTGTTTCATGTCATTTGACCCAAATTCAAGATTTATTCTTATAATACCTTAACGATTAGGATTCCTAGATCAAAAAGATGTGCTATAATCGGAAGATAATTTACCAAAACATTCGGGCCGTATTTAGCTATTGGATGTCCTTTAACCAAGTAAAACCCATAAATCTCATACCATGAGATGTAACATATAAGACCCTAAACTATAAAACTTTAAACCCTAAAAAAACCCTGATGAAATCCTCCTAATAGCCCTTATGCGCCACAATTTAGCACACAAAGGGTTATATTGTAAACCATTTATGTGCTACATAAGTTTTAGGGTTTAGGGTATTCTACATTATAGTACATGATATGATATTTATGGGTTTAGTTTGGTTTAGGGACATCCAATAGTTAAATATGGCCCGAATGTTTTGAGCAATTTATAGATGTGAAAAAAAAATAGAGTAGTCTGAATGGCTCGTAAAGAAGACATCCAACAGTTAAATATGACCTGAATGGTTTTTTTAACATTCAACATCATCATAATATATGCTATTGATTGTTTGATTTTTTTTATGTTTACATATGAAATAACTTTGTTTTGAGCAATTTATAGTCTTTATCCCCCTTATCATAATGTAATTACTGAACCATGTCATTTATCCTCGATCATTGCTACTCCCTTGAACTATAACCTACGTATTACATCATATAATATGAGAAACTAACACGCATACAAAAAACTCATCAAATGATTCTTTTGATTCGATTTGAAATGTTGAAAGTTGAACATTATAAAAACATTCGGGTCATATATGGCTATTGGATGCCATTTAAATATCATAAGTGCATACATCTTATACCCTATATTGTAATGTATAAGACCCTAAATCCTAAACCCTAATCATTATAAGGGTTTTTCATGTTGGAACCGTAAATGTGCTATGTCGCAACGCATAAAGGGTTCCAAACCTTAAACCCTGAAACCCCAACATTTGTTTAGGATTTTGGGTATGGAACCCTTTATGCTCTATTGTGTGGTGCATAATAGGTACACATGCCATGAACAGTAGTGCATGACCTAGTTCTGTTACAAATCATGGTCAACGGTCCGTGTAGTCGCACTTATGAATAAGTATTACCTTATTCTTCATCGATCGAATATATCAAAACAATCCGACAATAGTTTGCCATTTGATATTACAATAAGAAATGGATTCACACCCATCGAATATATCTAAACTCCCTCCTGATCCAACATTTGTAGTAGTTGAAAAAAAAGTGGAATTACATAATTATTCTGGGACGACCATGTTTTTCACGTTCCTCGACATATTCATCCATTCTAGCCTGAAACGATGTATCACATCCTTCATCACTACTATCTTTCCATCTGGTCCAAACAGCGGGCGGGGCTGGGCTAGGACAACGATCATTAACTAGCCAAATATGTACAAATTTAAAGTTAGAGTTAGTGCAATATCACAAGGTAAATTATGATCTACTAAAAGTATGCTTACCGGGACAAAATGATCATGGTTGCCTACTAGTGATATCGTATGCACCATAGAGGGAGGACTGGCGCCCAGGGGAGCGAACATAGGGAGGCATGTATGAGGTCCACTCCATGATAGTACAACAAGAGTTACCTGAAATCTGGTGGCAAATGTTAACCCAACCATAGGCATTTCCATCCATTGATCACCCAAGCACACTCATGTATAATTGACTAACTTGATAAGCCAGTCTATTGTGGTAACCACACTCGTTCGAGAGTAAAGATCTCGACGTACTTATAGATCAAGCACTCACCACATGTGTGTATAATTCTATTGGCCCAAGCCCGATAATACAGCCAAGGAACGGTACCCACAATGACCATCGCCCAAAACGTCTTGTACTATAGAATTGTAGCAGAACATGAACAGGGCAATAATTGACCGCCAATTAAAATTGAGGTAAATCAAATCCTTCGATTGTTGAGACGCACTAGATTCATATCTCGGTATTGGCCTCGTGGCACTCTCTTTGGAAGATGAGACTCCGCTGCATGCTCGACTGCTTGGAGGACGTCCCATAGACCTGTCGGATGATTTCTTGGCATATGCCTTCTTCTTTTTCTCCCCGGCCTTGTGCTCAAACCAACTCGGATCCCTCTTGGTCGAGTTCTTCTTCTTAGGTCTACCCTTCTTGGTCTCGCCACTCGGGGGCTCTTGCAACAAATGCATACCGTACCTATATATGTACAAAAAAAAGATGATGTAGTCTGACAGGGCTAAAGTCGTGATGCCTATCAAATAAATCCCAAAATACCTACTAAGTAGTATAGCAAGCAAGTCAAGGTCGATCCCACAGAGAGTCAGATTATCAACTTATGCAATTTGTTATCACCAACTAGGAACTAGGGGGGGGGGGTTGTTTGTGTTTCTCGTAACAAGCAATAAGAAAGCAAATAAACAGTCCGCAAATAATGGTTGTAAATAATATGGGAAAAAGCGCCACACTCAACAGAGATCCACACAACAATAGAAAGGTCGATCACGGAATTCTATCAATCTCAAGTTCTTAATATTCCTATAGTTGTTCTTATCCCGATATTAGATAACTATTAGTTCTACCAGCCCTAATAGTACTTATTACTAAATCAAATCCGAAAACCTTCAGAACTCAATAAAGCAATAGCATTCAACCAAGGATTAACAAGACACATGCAATAGAAACAACCCGTTACTATAAGCATGCAATTAACTCTCTCTCACAATTATGCGCTCGGATCCCCTATATGCACAATCGTGTTCGCTACTAGATATGCAACCCGAACCCGGAATCACAAGTCCTAGCAATTAGGAAGATATCAATAAACCTAGGTGATCAATCTAGATAAATCAACATAAACCAATAATCAATCAAGCACAAGAGAATTAATCCAACTAGATAGGAAAACGAACAAGAGTAGAAAACTCACAACCAATCAATTGCTGGCTTCAAACTGTCAAGTGCAACAATGGAGGTTTAGTTCTCCATTAGGATTTGTGAGAGGAGAAATATGAAAAGTGGCAATTAGGGTTCTTGGTGGCAAAACAAAAGGTCACCTAAATAAAGTCTTAGAAATAACCTTAAGTACTACGACAAATAATCCAGAAATAAATAAAAGGAAATAACAAACTTGGAAATAAAGTTTCAGAAATAAAATAAAACGGGACTAAGAAAACTCGTAAAAGACTTTCAGCGCGTCTCCACCGCGGGTGTGGTGGCTCCACCGCGGGTGCGGTGGCTCCACCGCCGGGTGCGGCCATTTAACAGAAACTCCAGTTCTCTGACGACCTCGCCGCGGGTGCGGCAGTGCCCACCGCTGGGTGCGGTGGGATTCCAGTACTTCAGCTTCTGCGATACTTCAGTAAAAACGCCATAACGTTTGATTCCCAACTCGGATTGGGCTCATATTTTGAGGACTTGTAGTAGTCTTCAAGATCTAACTCCTCGAATTGGAATCACTCCATTTGGACATCTGAGTAGAGAGAACGAACCATTTGAATTCAGCCCACTGTTCTTCTACTCTTCTCTTCACTTCCTTGGCGTCTTCTCCTGGTGACTTCTTCCTCAGTGTCTCCTATGATATCCAAAATAGCTCAAACACTTCCAAATACACCAAACTTCGCCTCCAAACGCCATACACATGAATGTGTCTAAATCTACCCGAATGGCACCAATAAACCCTCTAAAGACTCTTACTTAAGCCCTACAAAGTAGTGCTTATCAAACTCCCCCATGCTTAGACCTTTGCTCGTCCTCGAGTAAACTAATAAAGAGTCTACTCCTCCAATGCAGCACCCAAGGTCTCAGGAAGCATATCCTCCAACTAAGAGTCACCTAACCCATGCCAAAGCTCCTGGCACCAATCTCATCTACAACACATCCATACTCAACAAGCTTAAGGGGCAAGCAGAGTACTTCCCCCAAGCTTAACCCGGACATCCAATAGTGTGAGTAACCTCTAATCCTAGCCTCCATCTATTGCTCCTTATGCCTCCCAAAGTGACCTAGCCGACAATCCTTCTTTGACTCCTCTTCTTATGACGCCTCGCCAAGAATAAAGAGAAATCCTAAAATCACTCTTCTTCTTTTTCGCTCATTTTGCCAAGGCGCCCTTTCGGGTCTTCACCAAGCCACTCATATTTTTTTCATAGATGTGCTCACATAAGCTCACGTCACTCTTGACCTCATATTACCCCAGCCTAATGCTGGTCCAAGCCACCTGCTTATTGCCTAGGCCGCCCTTTCGGGTTTTCGACCTATCCCAGGATTTTTATGTATGCCTTTTTTCAATTTTTGGCTTTTTTCTTTATTCTTTTTCTCCTCAGCGACGTAGCAAGTATAAAACCCTCCCCCATGCTTAAACATTGCATTGTCCTCAATGTAATGAAAGACAAAAGAATAGAGCACATGGAAAAGCAAAAAATAACTCACAACGTCGCCGAGCTGGCTTGGACACTTCCTTTGTTGCTGGCGGTCTTCTTCAATAAATGCCCAGGTCTCTGGTGTTGGGCGGGTGTCTTCATCAACTCTATAATCTTCTCATACCGTGCAACCATAAGGGAACCACTTTGGTGAATAGTGGTAAAACAATGATAGTAGGATTGCACGGCCTTCTAGGAACACATGGTGGAGCCCAGATGTAATTTTGGTGTGGGCTCTAGTGTTCCTCCTTCTCAGCTGCCAATTGTAGGGCCATCATCGTTGTCAAATCAAGTGTAGGGCGAATGTCTCCTCCTTGACAACATGATGCGAACCATCTCCATGGGAATTCCGGACAGCTGGCCTTCGGTAAAACTTTTTTTTTTTTGATTTTTTTTGATTTTTTTTTTTGCCCCCCGTTCAAGGTTTTTTCGGGGGGTGACTTAGTGCAGGGAAAGAAGAGACTTACATTGGTGGTAAACACCTTCTTCAATAGGCATGGGTCTCTTCCCTGCAGGTTAGTCGGAAACAAAAACAAGAACAAAAACAAAGCAAAAACACACTAAAGAAAAGGCAAAAACAAAGAAAGAAAAGCAAGAAAAGAAAAACATACCTCGGGTTGCCTCCCGGACAGCGCCTTAGTTATTGTCATGGCTTGACATATTACTCCATCTTCAACTTGGGTTGCTCATAGCAACTAAACTCCTGAGGTCCATATCAGGGGGATGCCTCTTTGTATACTCCATGTTGAGCCTTTCCCCCATGCTGGTACACTTCATGATGGGTGGACCGTTGTGCATACCCATGAACGCACTGACCATCTTCAGAAATGGTCTACCCAACATCTCAGGGCTTGCATGCCTATCTTGCCTCGTATCCAGTATGTAACAATTCGCCAATTGGATCAAGGCCTTCTTCTTGTGCTTCCCCTTCGGTTTCTTCTTGATCGTGCCCAGCACCTTTTAACATTTCCTTGCAGCGAGGGGTGCTATCTGCCAGTGTGACCAAGGGAACGGTTTTGATGCAGTCACTGAAGGCCTCATAGATATCCTCGTTGTTCTTTAGTCTTTGAGTATCTCGGGAAGCCTCAAGGAAGGGTGCAACGGGTTGCAGCGCGACGAGCGGGAAGGAGTTGAGACGCACAAACTCATCATAGGCAGCCTCCAGAGGGTCGGGGACTGTCGGGGCATTTTCGGGAGAAACGGTTGTCTCTGGAGTATTTCCGCGATCGCGGCACTCCTCCTCATTGTCGCTGAACTCTTCTAGTCCCAAAAAGTACTCCTCTTCCGAAAGCACCTCTGGGTATGGGGCGGGTGGCTTTTCGGGACCGAGAGGGGGAAAGTATGGACGAACGTAGGTGTCCACATAAGGTTCATCAACAGCTCCCGAAGTCTCGCCGCGGGTGCGTCCAGAAGCCACCGCCGGGTGCGGTGAATCCCCAGATTTTTCTCGAGAAACAGTACCGCTTGCCGCGGGTGCGGTGGTTGCCACCGCTGGGTGCGGTGAACTGGACAGAACATTCTGTTTTTCCAAATCATGCTCGCTGCGGGTGCGGTCACCTTGCCGTTGCGTGCGGTCATTCTCCAGAACACCCTCTTTTCCTGAGTCGTCCTCTTCAGCATTAGGAGCGACATGCAATTGCTTTCCACTTCTAAGAGTTACCGCGCTAACGTTTGCCCGTGGGTTAACTACTGTTTGAGATGGTAGATTTCCCGATATCTTTGCATCGATCCTTGTAATCGCCTCAACCATCTGTCCCATCTGTGTCTCAATGTTCTTGATACTCGACGTCGTAGCTTGGACGTGAGTGCTGAAATGTTTATCCAGAGCTTGGAGCATATCTTCAGTTGACATGGAGGGACTAGGATTGGAAACTGGCGGGCTATGCTCATATGTCGGATTGTACTGTTGTGGAGCACCCTGCTGGTAGAACGATTGTGGCTCCGGGTAGAACTCCTGGTAGTCATGACCATATGGAGGGTATTGTTGGTACCCATAACTCGAATTGGGGTGATCTCTCCACCCTGGAGTGTATGCGTAGGAGTATGGGTCATATTGCGGCTCTCCCCAGAAATCCATATCTGTATCAAAACCAAAAAAAAAGAAAATACAAAAATCAGTAGCACGGGTGTGGACCGTAAGATAGGTCCACACCAAGGTAGGCAACAAACAAATCACAAAAACAAAAAAATTGACTCCCCGGCAACGGCGCCAAATTTGACAGGGCTAAAGTCGTGATGCCTATCAAATAAATCCCAAAATACCTACTAAGTAGTATAGCAAGCAAGTCAGGGTCGATCCCACAGAGAGTCAGGTTATCAACTTATGCAATTTGTTATCACCAACTAGGAACTAGGGGGGGGGGGGGGTTTGTTTGTGTTTCTCGTAACAAGCAATAAGAAAGCAAATAAACAGTCCGCAAATAATGGTTGTAAATAATATGGGAAAAAGCGCCACACTCAACAGAGATCCACACAACAATAGAAAGGTCGATCACGAAATTCTATCAATCTCAAGTTCTTAATATTCCTATAGTTGTTCTTATCCCGATCTTAGATAACTATTAGTTCTACCAGCCCTAATAGTACTTATTACTAAATCAAATCCGAAAACCTTCAGAACTCAATAAAGCAATAGCATTCAACCAAGGATTAACAAGACACATGCAATAGAAACAACCCGTTACTATAAGCATGCAATTAACTCTCTCTCACAATTATGCGCTCGGATCCCCTATACGCACAATCGTGTTCGCTACTAGATATGCAACCCGAACCCGGAATCACAAGTCCTAGCAATTAGGAAGATATCAATAAACCTAGGTGATCAATCTAGATAAATCAACATAAACCAATAATCAATCAAGAACAAGAGAATTAATCCAACTAGATAGGAAAACGAACAAGAATAGAAAACTCACAACCAATCAATTGCTGGCTTTAAACTGTCAAGTGCAACAATGGAGGTTTAGTTCTCCATTAGGATTTGTGAGAGGAGAAATATGAAAAGTGGCAATTAGGGTTCTTGGTGGCAAAACAAAAGGTCACCTAAATAAAGTCTTAGAAATAACCTTAAGTACTAGGGCAAATAATCCAGAAATAAATAAAAGGAAATAACAAACTTGGAAATAAAGTTTCAGAAATAAAATAAAACGGGACTAAGAAAACTCGTAAAAGACTTTCAGCGCGTCTCCACCGTGGGTGCGGTGGCTCCACCGCCGGGGGCGGCCATTTAACAGAAACTCCAGTTCTCTGACGACCTCGCCGCGGGTGCGGCAGTGCCCACCGCTGGGTGAGGTGGGATTCCAGTACTTCAGCTTCTGCGACACTTCAGTAAAAATGCCATAACTTTTGATTCCCAACTCGGATTGCGCTCATATTTTGAGGACTTGTAGTAGACTTCAAGATCTAACTCCTCGAATTGGAATCACTCCATTTGGACATCTGAGTAGAGAGAACGAACCATTTGAATTCAGCCCACTGTTCTTCTACTCTTCTCTTCACTTCCTTGGCGTCTTCTCCTGGTGACTTCTTCCTCAGTGTCTCCTATGATATCCAAAATAGCTCGAACACCTCCAAATACACCAAACTTCGCCTCCAAACGCCATACACATGAATGTGTTTAAATCTACCCGAATGGCACCAATAAACCCTCTAAAGACTCTTACTTAAGCCCTACAAAGTAGTGCTTATCATAGTCATATTGAAAACTAAAGTTTACTTGTTTGTCTTGTAGGTCGTATCTATGATGACGACGTGGTGGAACAAACCCAACAAATATCTAGCGTTGGGGTGACTAACAAAAATTTCACTCACTGTAGATGTCCGCATAATATATTGTTAACTATAGATAATCCAACATGTATTACGACACCGTCAGGTTCCCCTTGGACTTCTTCCTCACCTTTTCCTTGCAATTGTACAATTGATTCCTTGATGTCAAGCATTAAGGATCCTCCTCTAGAAATAGAGTAATAATATTATCCGGCTTTGTGTCGGTGGAAGACAAAACCTTCACTATCTGATATTTTTCCTTCGTAAGTCGTCCAACAAATGCATGACCAATCAAACTAGTTGAAAGATCATGGTGGTGGCATCCACTAGCAACAGACAAAGTCCACATACCCAGTTTTCTCCAACCTCCTTTTGATAACAACCCATGCAACTCAAACAAGCACTCGTTCTTCTTTGTCCTAGATTTATTTTTTAGTTTAGGGGCTGCCTCGGGACCCTTTACCACCTTCTTCTTCACCACCGATCTATATGACCCAAACTTCTCACATGAAAATATGACCTTTCTAGTCCATAACTTTCTTATGACGATCAGCATATTCAGTCTGAGACCCACCTCACGAGCCCAATCAATCACAGTGTCTCTATCACTCCATTCCTCACTACTAGTAAAATTAGGAGAATAGTCGAATGGCACAATGCCTCTATCACTATATTCATCCTATTTATTTGAGAAATATATATACATTAGAGGTTTCCCTAAGTACCAACTAAAAGGACTAACATAATGTTCTAAGCACAAACATGTGATTTATTAATAATTGAACTAAAAAGACTAACATAATGTTCTAATCTCATAAACATGTAATTCATCAATAATTGAAATTCTCTATCACTAGAATAATCCTATTATTTTGACAAAGATATATACATTAGAGGTTGTCGTAAATACAAACTAAAAAGACTAACATAATATTCTAAGCTAAAACATGTAATTTTTTAATAATTGTATGCCTACCATAGCGTTCTAATCTATATATGACAAAACCAACTTAAAAGACTAAATTTCAAATAAATTTAGGAAAATCATATACGTACCCATACATCCTCTTGTTTATTCAAATCAAGACCGGGTATATCATCTCCGCTTGAGGACGACTTTCTCTCAATATCGTGATTTCAAATTCAGTGGTACATCACCTCCACATGTAGGCTCACATATATATACCCAAAAAAGTGACCTTTTGAATGCAACATTTGAATTTCAGACCATTGCAACAATCACTTTTATGCACTACACAGTAGGAGACAGAGAGACCGTTTGAATTTCAACAATCACTTTTATACGCTACTAGATAGCGCATACAAGTAAATCGATTATGTTGAACCGATTCCTTTTATACGTTAAACTGTAGCGCATAATGTTTGAATCACTTCAACCTTTATTTATTTTTAAATATTATTAATTTTTGAAGCAAATGAACCAGTTTTTATGTGATATCTTTACACGACTTCCTAGTGCACAAAATATGGTACGAGGCGTAAAATTTACAGTGCGAACCTCAACCGCGTCTCCCTTAGGCTCAGTGAAAAATTTTCATATACTATAACATTTTTTATCGAGCATAAATATGCCTAAAGCCAAATATTAATAATGTTAGTTTGGACAGCGAGCCAAACGTATGGTAAGGAAGTCTTACAAATTCCCACCTTCATGTTGCCATGATTAATCGATCGTTCCCTTTAGAGATTGTTGGGAAAACTAGACTTTTTCCTTTTTTTGTGTGATTAATATGGGAAATAGGACAATTAGAATTGTAAGCTAGTATTTATATGTTAGGAAAGAGACCAGAACAAGACTAATTATTTTTTGTTGGCAAACTAAGAGAATTAGTAACTCACCTTGCTTTTATGCTTCCTTGCTTTTGCTTAATGCTTGCTTAAAATTTCCAACACACACCCCTAATTAAACTAGGAGAAAGTCGGTCACAATTTGGACAAGTCACAACCGACATTCATCAATTTCAAGGTAGATTTTTGCTTCACTAATTCTAGATTAGTCTATAAGCTTGTCTTCATTTTATTTCTAGAACATTCCTATAATTGGACTTCTAATTGAACAAAATTAGGTCCATTTGTTTTGGGCTAATGGCGGGAATCCAACAAATCTCCCCCTTCCCGACCTAGCTTGGTAGTGTCGCAATGTTGGTGCCACGACAACAATCTTTGAACTTTTTAGTCGGTATCACTTTGGTCCTAATGTCTGACCAATTTACATCTGTGTGTACCTTGTCGAGATGTAAGAGCTTTTTCTTCAAGAACTTCCCGTATCAAATGGTGTCGTATATCGATGTGCTTTGAGCGAGAGTGCAAGGTTGAATTCTTTGCTAAGTGAATAGCACTCTGGTTATCACATAGCAGGACGTACTTATCTTGCTCTACTCCCAACTCACACAAGAAGTTCTTCATCCATAACATCTCCTATCAAGATTCAGTACCTGTGATGTACTCTGCTTCGGTGGTGGACAAGGAAACACACTTTTGTAGTTTCAATTGCTAGGAAATTGCTCCCCTGCAAGGTAGTTACTGATGAGAGTGGACCCCACGGTCCGAAAGGACCAGGCCCCAGGCCGTAAACCACATGGACCCGTGGGCTGTCAACCCCCGACTAGCCCAGACGGGGTCACCCCTGGCATAGCCGACAGGCCTAGCCCACACTCAACATGCCTGCAGGCCACACACCCCAACCCATTCCCAGGGTGTTAGCCTATAGGTTGTTGGATGTGGGACTCGAACCCAGGACCTCCCTTTAACAAGTGGGAATATCACCACTTGTTAACCAAAGCTGCAGCCCCATTGGTTAACAAGTGGTGATATTCCCACTTGTTAAAGGGAGGTCCTGGGTTCGAGTCCCACCTCCAACAACCTACAGGCTAACACCCTGGGAATGGGTTGGGGTGTGTGGCCTACAGGCCTGTTGAGTGTGGGCTAGGCCCGCCGGCTATGCCAGGGGTGACCCCGCCTAGGCTAGTCGGGGGTTGACAGCCCACGGGTCCATGTGGTTTACGGCCTGGGGCCTGGTCCTTTCGGACCGTGGGGTCCACTCTCATCAGTTACATAGCCGGACATCGATTTCCTGCAATCGTTGCCATCGGCCCAGTCTGCATCTGTATAGCTTTTCAACTCAAGCTTCCCATTTCCAAATCATAGGCACCCTTTAGACGTACCTCGTAAATACCAGAGGAAGTGACTCACTACTCCAACTGTGTGGGCAATATCAAGCCTGGTGCACACCATGGCATACATAAGACTGCCTATTGCTGATGCATAGGGGGTAGTCTTCATTTCCTGCTTCTCCTTCACACTTGTTGGACTCTACTTTGAACTTAGCTTGAAATGTCTAGCAAGTGGAATGCTCACCGGCTTCGCTTTGTGCATGTTGAATCTCTCCAGCACCTTTTCAATGTATTGATCTTGGGATAGCCATAGCAGCTTCTTCGATCTATCACGCGTGATTTTCATCCCAATAATTTGTCTTACCGGTCCCAGGTCTTTCATGGGGAAACACTTGCTCAAATCTTTCTTTAGAGCAACTATCTTGTTGCGATCAAGACCTACAGTTAATGTTGGGCCCAAGATGCTCTCACAGGCCAGGCCGAACAGACTGGGCCGCCTTACCTCAGATATGGCCCAAGAAGTGTGAAGAAGGACATCAGATGCTTGTCACTGCACTTACCCGACCAATCCCGAAGATCTCGCCCAAACGCCATAATTGCTTGATCCTTAGCAACAACGACCAACTTAAGTGCAAGATTAGAGGTGACATTAAATGAGAGGATCCCAGAGATTATGCCCACGAATAAAAGGAAAGATCTCGCAGAAACGGTCTCAAGACCGGTAAAGAGAAAGAACCCAAAAATAGGGTACGAAGAGGCTAAGAAGAGGATACAGACTTAAGACACACCAACCCAGCAATACTCATCAACTCAGCTCTTGCAAAGCTTGCTAACTCACTAGTTCTCGTTTAGTTCTTTTGGTACATCATCCGACCGCGGATAGTCGAGTCACTAGAGTAACCGGTCAGACAAGACCTGATCTCCTACTCCTTGAGGATAAGTTGTATTTTGACTCATTTCTGTTATCACTTGATCAATACATCATAATATAGTCTTGCTCCTATTTCATACGTAGTTGATTGTTTATTTGGTTTGGATTTATCGCATTCTATCTGATCGACTCGTTACCCCGTCTAAGGCGATTTAGGTTGATTGATCTTTTTGCCCCAAAACAATTTGGCGCCCACCGTGGGGCAACTTGCCGATCACCATCTCAAAAATCCTCCAACCATGACTGTCAGCCTACCTACCGACATCGAGGAACCACACCTCGAGGACGACTCCCAAACTCGAGGAAACACAACCGAAAACCCAACTTTGAACCAACTCCAAGAGCTTGCCCAAAAAATGACCACCCTCCAGGATGACCTCGCCCAGCAACGTCAAAAGACCGAAGCTCTGACTGCCTTGTCCACCCAATCTGAAGACGAGATCGCACAACTAACTCATGAAAATGAGTCTCTTAGATCGTAGGTACATTCGATGGCTTCTGGATCCAGACAAGCGCCCGTCCACAGCAGCGTCCAGACACGTCTTAACATGGATAACGTCGAGTTGACTCCCCCAAGCATCCGACGTCCCAGATATGTTGATGGTACGTCTCAGACTCCTTTGGTCAATCCATTTTCGACTAACAATGTTACCTTCTCTACACCGATCGGGCCAACAGGAATCCGAATCGACGAACCACAGGTTACCAATCCCCCCGATATCCTAGCTCTCGTCCAGCAGACGCTCAGTCAACACATGAAGGCGCTCGACGATCGCATCGCTAGAATTCCCGGAGTTCCACAGCCGATCGAGAAGGAAGCATCAGACGGATATGAAGAATCTCTGTTCATCGAAGAAATCACCAGAGTCGAGATCCCTAAGAAGTTCAATCTTCCTAGCATGATGACTTTTGACGGGTATGATCACCTCGTTCGCGGATCTGGTCAATTCCTTTAAAGTCCAATTCGCCAGCTGTCGGAGGCTCGAGAGGCAGTCAAGCGATCTCTATCGAGTCACCCAAAGGTATAATGAACTTCTCCGAAGCTATCTTAACAGGTACAACAAGGAAAAGGTCGCGATCCCCCACTGCGATGTCACTACCTACATCGAGGCCTTCAGACAAGGTTTGATCAAAGATAGCAGTCTCTATAACGAGATCACCAAGTACCCGTGCAGAAGCTTCGAAGACGTCCAAGACAAGACTATGGCCGAGGTACGCTTGGAAGAAGATCGCGAGTCACGAAAAGCATCCCATGGACCCGACCATTCTGATCGCAAATCCTCTTCCGACAATTGTCGAGACAGACGCCATCATCCGTACCCTTGTGGTCGGAACGAGCAAAGTCAGGTAAACTCCTTCCAAGATAGGTCTCAAGACTGGAAAGACGCTCTGACTCTGCCTCCCAGGGTACAATCTTACAACTTCAACATTTCCGTGTCGGAGCTCGTCAAGAGTTTCGACAAATATGGGAAAGAAGTAAGATGGCCTCGAAAGAGCGACAGACCAGACGTCAAGAAGGATATGAACAGGTGGTGCGAATTCCATGGTGACCACGGTCACTCAACGGACGAATGCATCGCATTACGCAAAGAGGTCACTAGATTGCTTGCACAAGGTCTCTTGCGCGGCGTGATCTCGGAACGGGCCAAAGCCACCATGGAACGACGAGACCAGGTAAAGCACGATAAACCTCCATCTCCTGTCCATACAAAAATCATCAATACTATTTCAGGAGGCTCGGACATATGTGGAAACACGTACTCCGCAACAAAAAGACATGCGAGAGAAAGCAAGGGTAACAAGCCCGAGATACCAGAGTTCAGGCGACCCAAGGTCTCTAAACTCCCAACGGTCACATTCGACGAATCCGACGTTGACGAATCGGGGGATCATCATGACGGTCTGGTAATCTCTTTGTCCATTGGAAACTGTTTGATACGTAGAGTACTAATCGATACAGGAAGCTCGACCAACCTCTTGACCTTCGACGCCCTCAAAGGGATGGGTCTGGGTGAAGATGATCTTATCAAGAAATTGACTCCACTAGGTTGGTTCAGCGGCGAAGTCAAGCACACTATCGGCGAAATCGTCCTTATGACATACGCCGAAGGAGTAAACCAACAGGTAAAATTCTTAGTCTTAGACTGTCCATCTCCCTACAACTGCATTCTTGGTAGGCCTTGGATACACGCGATGAAGGCGGTACCCTCAACGTACCATCAGACCATCAAGTTCCCAACCAAATGGGGAGTTCAAGAGATCAAGGGCAACCAAAGGATGGCCAAAGAATGCTATGTCGCCTCCATGAAAAGCGCGGTCGAACCAAAGATCGCATAGCAATTACAGCTCGGCGAAGGATCCAGTTGATACATCGAACCTGAGATGGAAAATCTCGACGAGATTGCACTAGATCCTTCAAAGCCAAACCAAATGGTAAGGGTCGGGTCGGACCTGGACTACTCGACCAGGCAACAAATATTGGATTTCCTTCGGTCTAATGCTGATTGCTTCGCGTGGTCACATAAAGACATGGTCGGGATATCTCCAAACATTATTACTCATAAATTAAATGTAGATCCATCTCACCCTCCTGTGAAGCAAAAGCACAGGAAATTCACCCCCGAGCGGAATAAGATCATCGACGACGAAGTCAGGAGCCTGATAGAAACAGGAAAGATAAGAGAAGTCGACTACCCCGATTGGCTAGCCAACGTGGTTGTGGTCCAAAAGAAAAACGGCAAGTGGAGAGTCTGCATCGACTTCACCGACCTTAACAAAGCATGTCCCAAGGACTCCTTTCCACTCCCCCATATCGACGCCATGGTCGACGCAACAGCGGGACACGAAATGCTATCCTTCATGGATGCGTTCAGTGATTACAATCAAATCCTCATGGAACCGGAAGACCAAGAGAAAACGACGTTCGTCACAAGTCAAGGTATTTATTGTTACAAAGTGATGCCCTTCGGACTAAAAAATACAGGGGCTACTTATCAACGACTAGTCAACAAGATGTTCAAAGATCAGATTGGGGACACAATGTAAGTCTACATAGATGACATGCTGGTCAAGTCAAAAAAGAAGAAGGACCACATCGATCACCTCCGCGACGGCTTCGAGGTACTGAAAATATATAATATGAAACTAAATCCTATGAAGTGCTCTTTTGGAGTCTCGTCAGGGAAATTCCTGGGGTACATGGTGACACAAAGAGGAATAGAGGCCAGCCCGGAGCAGGTCAAAGTCATCATCAACCTCCGATCTCCTCAGTGCGTCAAGGACGTATAAAAAATGACAGGTCGAATAGCAGCTCTAAACAGGTTCAACTCAAAGTCGTCGGACAAATGCAAACCCTTCCATGATGCGCTCAGAAAGAACAAGTTCTTCCAATGGACAAAAGAACATGAAGCCGCGTTTCAAGATCTGAAGAAGTACCCGGCCAACCCCCTACTGTTAGCAAAACCTAAAGACGACGAGCCACTACTGTTGTACCTAGCAGTGTCGAAATCTGCAGTAAGTGTAGTGCTGGTCAGAGAAGAAGAAGACAAGCAATCGCCAATCTATTATGACAGTCGAACGCTACTTCCAGCGGAAACAAGGTATTCGTCACTGGAAAGACTCATCCTAGAACCGGTAATGGCATCGAACAAACTTAAACCCTATTTTGAATCTGATACTATAATTGTTCGCACTAACCATACCATGAGAGCAATTGATAGGGGCTAAAGTCGTGTGCCCAATCAAAGTAATCCTTAAAAACCTAAATGATCAACACTACTTTGCAGTGCTTATCTAGGAGTTGTTACCGGTGTTTTGGGTGTCATCTGTATGGGTTTAGAGCACAACTGTGGATTATGGAGTTGAGGAGAAGAAGTGTGGATATGGTGGTTTGGAAGAGCTTAAATGACGACATCCAAAAGACGAGGAGTAGACCACAAGTGAAGACCGAAGGAAGAAGGAAGAAAAGAAGCCATATGGAGCAAACAAGGAGCAGCCGCGACCGGGGCAGCCCGCGGACGACGACCGCGGCAAAGTCGAAGACACGGTGCCAGAGTTTTCATTTTCCGCGACCGCGGAAAATGTTCCGTGACCGCAGAAAATCCCTTCGTCGAGGCTGTTCGAGAGCACAATTGATATTTCCGCGACCGCGGAATTCATTCCGCGACCGCGAAACTGCACGCCAGCGAACAAGTTGTTATTTCCGAACTTTTACGTTAATTTCCTTTTCAGTTGTTTATTTTTATTTATTTATTTATTCCGTTTAGATTATGTTTGTGATCTTTGGTTTTAGGTTTGATTTAAAACCTAGTTCCAATAGCCTCCATTCATCATCTAGATCATCACGTTTTAGCATTCAACAGTTTTCCCTTTGAAGTTTATTTGTTTCCAAGAACTATGAGGAGCTAAGCACTCTTTGCTTAGTCCGACGATTGAAGCCTTCAATTGATATACGGTTGTGAGATTCTAATTCGATCTATTTCTTTCCCTTTGAATGTATTGATTCTCTAGTTCTTCATCCCATTGATTATTATTGATTTCACTTGTTGGACGCAACTAGTTGTTATTGGTAATTGTCTATTGCTAGGGTTTGGTAATTATTGTTTGAGTTACCTAATTCATTTGTAGCAACTGCAATACTCTAAGAACTGTTTGGGACTAGTTTATTGTAGAGAGAATTAATTGCATGCAATAGTATGACTGTTTGCTACTCTTGCATGTATCTATCGAAATTCTTGTGCTCATTGCGGCTATTGAATTGACGCGTGAGGTTTTCATAATTATTTAATAGTTAGTATTCTCAAGGTCTGTTTGTCCTGTTTATAACTCACGAAAAGGAATAGGAACATTCATAGGAAGGAATTAGAGAGAATCTAGGATCAACCAATCAAATGAATGGTGGATATTTGTTTGGTTAAGTGTTTTTCCCCAATTGATTTCAACCTTTTGTTTTGTTTACTTTGCTTTGTTTACTTGTTTCACAACAATCAACCAATTCCCCCCTTTGTTACCTTTGACATACGACTTTGCACTCTGAAAGATTACTTCCACCCTGTGGGATTCGACCCTTACTTGCCTATTCTACTAGTTTAGGTTTGTTTAGGATTATTTTGTTTAGGCGCCTCGACAACGCCTATCACTAAACTAGTAGAATATGCAAGCAAGGGTCGAATCCCACAGGGAGGATTTGTCTCTCTTTATGTAAATTTTCATGCAAAAGTAACAAAGGGGGGTTTTCGTTGGTTGTTTGAATTGCAAGTAAACAAAGTAAACAAAAGCAAAGGTTTGTAATCAAATTGGTAAAAACACATAGCCAAACAAATATCTACCATTCATTTGATTGATTGGTCCTAGATTATCTCTATTCCTTCCTTTGATTATTCATGTCCCTATTCTGAAATAGTTACCAGTCCTACCAGTCCAGGTAACCCTAACTATCGAACGCACGAGAAACTATCAAGATTTAGAACAATAGCAGCAAGACGCATAGGAATTAACCAGGATACATGCAACACCGATTTTTCACAGTATTTAACACATAATCAATTCTCTTTCATAATAAACTAGTCCTACTAGTCCTAGAATATCATGGATGCTACAAAAGATAAGGAATCTCAACCCGAAATTTCCAAACCCTAGCAATAGACAATTACTAATATCAACTAGGTGATCAATCTAGTCAAATCAATAGGAATAAGCTCAAGAGAAAAGATATAATCCAAAGGAATAGGAAATAGAGTTATAACCTCACAATCATAAATCAAATGAAGGCTTCAATTGTCGGACTAAGCAAATGGTGCTTAGTTCTTCATAACTCAAAGGGAAAACAATACTGAATAATAGTCTGAATGATGATCTGATGATGAATGGAGGCTGTTGGAACTAGGTTTAAATAAACTAAACCTAAAACCAAAGATCACAAACATAATCTAAAAGGAAATAAAATAATCTAACCGGAATAATAAAATAAAAAGAAAAGGAAATAAAATAAAAGGAAAAAGTAAATCTTTGGAAAACTTCGGACGCGCTGAAGAAACAGATTTCCGCGACCGCAAAGAAATCATCCGCGATCGCGGAAAATACAATTTAAACTTCTGAGCTCTCGACTTTTCCGCGACCACGGCACTTGGACTTCCGCGATCGCGGATCTTCGCGTTCTTCACTTCTCGCCTTTCATTGATTCCCGCGACCGCGGCCATGGCCTCCGCGACCGTGGATTAGCTGTTGTTGCACCGTCACTTGGGTCTACTTCTTCGTCTTCTTGGTTAGTTTCCTTCTCTCTTCAATAAATCTTCATTTAAGCTTCTCCTAACAACCATATCTGCACATCTACTCCTCAACTCCGATCTCCACAATAACGCTCTAAACATCTCCAAATGGTACCAAAAACACCGGTAACAACTCCTAGTTAAACCCTATAAAGTAGCGCTGATCAAATTCCCCCATGCTTAAACCTTGCTCGTCCTCGAGTAAGCTAATATAAACCTACTCCTCCAATCAAATCCCCAAGGTCTCAGGAAGCATAGGAAAACCATCTCCACTAAGAATTGCACCTAAACATGAATCTCCAAGGCACCAACACAATAAACACAACACACAACACAACCAAGCTTAAAGGAAAGCAGAGTACTTCCCCCAAGCTTAACCCGAACACCATAGAGTGAATAAACATCTAATCCTAGCCTACATCTATCATCTTATGCCTCCCAGAGTGACCTACCTGAATCCTCCTTATATCACCTCTTCTTATGTCACCACGCCAGGAAAAATGAGAAATCCTAAAAATCACTCTTCTTCTTTTCACTCATTTTGCCAAGGCGCCCTTTTGGGGTTTTCACCAAGCCACTCATTTCATTTTTCAATAGATGGGCTCACATAAAACTCACATCACTCTTGACCAATTATTACCCCAGCCTAATGCTGGTCCAAGCCACCTGCTCATTACCTAAGCCGCCCTTTCAGGTTTTCGACTTATCCCAGGATTTCTATTTTTGCCTTTTTTCAAATTTTTGGCTTTTTCTTTTTCTTTATTTTTTTCTTTTTCTCCTCAATGACTAGCAGGTATAGAACACTCCCCCATGCTTAAACATTGCATTGTCCTCAATGTAATGAAAGACAAAAAGAATGAAGCACAGGGAAAGACAAAAAATAACTCACAAACGTCGTTGAGTTGGCTTGGACATGGAAGTGTTGCTGGCGGTATATCAATAAGCACATGTCTCTGGTGTCGCGCCGGTCTTCAAACTCAAACTCTACCGTGCAACCAAAAGGAATCCACTGTAAGGTGTAGTGGAATATCAAAGAATCGGGGATGCACGACCTTCAAAGAACACAAAAATGGGGCCCAGATGTAATCGTGGTGTGGGCTCTAGTGTTCCTCCTCCTCAGTTGTCGAATGTTGGGCCATCATCGTTGCCAAATAAAAATATGGGGCAAATGTCTCCTCTTTGGCAGCATGATGCGCACCATCTCTCAATGTAAAACTTGGACAGCTGGCCTTCGATCGAACTCGTTTTTTTCTCTCTTTTTTTTCTCTTTTTTTTCGATTTTTTTTTCCGAGCAGGGATAAGGAGACTTACAGTAACTTTTCCGCGACCGCGGAAAGATTTCCGCGCCCGCGGAAAAGACTCTGGTGCGTGGGTAACACCGTCTTCAATTTGGCTCCGGGTCTCTTCCTGCAGGTTAGTCGAAAGCAAAAACAAAAACAAAAGCAAAACAAAATAACACAAATAATAACTAGAGTCATGAAATGAAAAGAAAAGAAATACATACCTCGGGTTGCCTCCCGGACAGCGCCTTAGTTATTGTCGTGGCTCGACCTAGTACTCTTCCACTCAACTCGGATTGCTCACAGCAACTGAAATCCTGGGGTCAAGATCAGGGGGATGCCTCTTTGTATTCTCTGTGTTGAGTTTTACCCCCATTCTCTTACACTTCATGGTGGGTGGACCGTTGTTCACATCGATGATTGCACTTGCCATCTTCAGAAACGGCCTACCCAACATCTCAGGGGTTGCATGCTTGTCCTGCCCCGTATCCAGCGTGGAGAAATTCGTCGTTTGAATCACGGTTTCCTTCTTGTCCTCCCCTTCGGTTTCTTCTTGATCTTGCGCAACGCCCTTAAAAATTATGTGTAGCGTGGGATGCTACTCGCCAGTTTGACCAAAGGAACGTTTGCCTCACAGTTACTGAAGGTCTCATAGATCTCGTTGTTGTTCTTCAGCCTTCGAGTATCTTGTAATGCCTCAGGGAAGGGTGCGACGGGCTGCAGCAAAATGAGCGGAGGGAGGTCAGGACGAACATGAGTGTCATGCACGTTAGAGACTAAACCGCGATTGCGGTTCTTCCTCTGGGAAAATGTCAGCTTCAGAAAATATTCCGCGATCGCGGTTTTCTGCCCACGGTCGCGGTTTTTCTTCGTCAAAAATCTCGTCAACAGGCACTTTTCTGCGATCGCGGAAATCTGTCCGCGGTCGCGGAAATTCACCGACTTTCTCTTCTTCTTCAGCATGAACCCCGTGGTCGCGGCCTTCTTCTTCGTGGTCGCCGAATTGTTCCTGTTCCCAAAAATAATCTTCTTCAGAAAGTACACCGCAATCGTGGGTTTCATCACCGCAGTCACAGTCTTTGTTTGGAATGCTCAGATCCTCAGTGAGTAAACCGCGGTCGCGGCACACCTCCCACGGTCGCGGTTTCTTTTCTTCCAACATCTCGCTGTATTTTGCTCCCGTCTCACTAATTTGTTGTTCCCTTTCAGCTAATAGGGTGACATGCAGTTCATCAGTACTTCATAGGGTCATCGAAAAGGCACTCTCTCTCTGGTGCACTACTGGGTGAGGTAGTAGTTTCTTCGATGCCCTGGCCTCCATGCTAGTCATTGCTTGAGCCATTTGCCCAAACTGATTCTCCAAGTTCTGGGTACTGGTCTTCATCTCTTGTTCAAGTTGAATCATGCTTTGCGTAAGAGATCTAAGTAACTCCTCAGTAGATATGTGGGAACTTGGATCGGACACTAGTGGGCTATGCTCGTAGGCTGGATAGTATTGCTGTGGAGTACCATGCTGATAGAACGACTGTGGCCCTGGGTAGAACTCTTGGTAGTCATGACCATATAGAGGGTATTGTTGGTTCCCATAACTCGAATTGGGGTGATCTCTCCACCCTGGAATGTATGCACAGGAGTATGGGTCAAAAGCAAAGGTTTGTAGTCAAATTGGTAAAAACACGTAGCCAAACAAATATCCACCATTCATTTGATTGATTGGTCCTAGATTATCTCTATTCCTTCCTTTGATTATTCATGTCCCTATTCTGAAATAGTTACCAGTCCAGGTAACCCTAACTATTGAACGCACGAGAAACTATCAAGATTTAGAACAATAGCAGCAAGACGCATAGGAATTAACCAAGATACATGCAACATCGATTTTTTGCAGCATTTAACACATAATCAATTCTCTTTCATAATAAACTAGTCCTACTAGTCCTAGAATATCATGGATGCTACAAAAGATAAGGAATCTCAACCCGAAATTTCCACACCCTAGCAATAGACAATTACTAATATCAACTGGGTGATCAATCTAGTCAAATCAATAGGAATAAGCTCAAGAGAAAAGATATAATCCAAAGGAATAGGAAATAGAGTTATAACCTCACAATCATAAATCAAATGAAGGCTTCAATTGTCGGACTAAGCAAATGGTGCTTAGTTCTTCATAACTCAAAGGGAAAACAATACTGAATAATAGTCTGAATGATGATCTGATGATGAATGGAGGTTGTTGGAACTAGGTTTAAATAAACTAAACCTAAAACCAAAGATCACAAACATAATCTAAAAGGAAATAAAATAATCTAACCGGAATAAAGAAATAAAAAGAAAAGGAAATAAAAGGAAAAAGTAAATCTTCGGAAAACTTTGGACGTGCTAGAAGACACAGATTTCCGCGACCGCAAAGAAAGCATCCGCGATCGCGGAAAATACAATTTAAACTTTCGAGCTCTCGACTTTTCCGCTACCACGGCACTTGGACTTCCGCGATCGCGGATCTTCGCGTTCTTCACTTCTTGCCTTTCGTTGATTCCCGCGACCGTGGCCATGGCCTCCTCCACCGCGGATTGGCTGCTGTTGCACCTTCACTTGGTTCTACTTCTTCGTCTTCTTGGTTAGTTTCCTTCTCTTTTCAATAAATCTTCATTTAAGCTTCTCCTAACCACCATATCTTCACATCTACTCCTCAACTCCGATCTCCATAATAATGCTCTAAACATCTCCAAATGGTACCAAAAACACCGGTAATAACTCCTAGTTAAACCCTATAAAGTAGCACTGATCAGCAATCATGAGGAAACCAGAATTCACATGACGAATGGCTAAATGGGCCATACACCTCAGTGGTTACGAGATTGAATACGAGCCCAGGACGGCAATCAAGTCCCAGGCATTGGCTGATTTTTTGGCAGATTTCAGTCTGACCCTAGAACAGGAAGCCGTCAAAGAAGCAACACAATTGCTCGCAACAAAGGAAACAGGTAAATGGGAGCTCCACACAGACGGCGCGTCGAATGCTAGAGGGTCAGGGCTAGGGGTCGTGCTAAAATCACCACAAGGGGACAAGATAGCCCAAGCCATAAGATGCGAATGGGACGCGACTAACAATGAAGCTGAATACGAAGCACTCGTATTTGGGCTTATTCTGGCGCGCGACCTAGGAGTCAAGGAGATCGAAGTCATTTGCGACTCCCTACTAGTCGTGAATCAAATTCAAGGGTCATAGAACGCCAAGGACGACATAATGATAGCTTATCTGGAGTGGTCAAGAAACTAATCGACCAATTCTGAAAGTTCGACATCAGATAGGTTCCCAGAGATCTCAACGGTCAGGCCGACGCACTAGCCAACCTAGGGTCCATCTTATCCGAAGGAATTCCCAAACATCCCAATGGCACACGTCACAACACCAGTTGTCCCAAAAACACCCAAGGATCTGAGCACACCGTTGGAAGAACTTGTCGCATTAGAAGTAGGCGACCAATCAGAAGAAGACATCGTCAACGGTCATGACGACTGGACACTACCTTACGTCAAATGGCTAAAAGATGGCATCCTGCCCAATGACAAAACAGAAGCAAAAAGGCTAAAGGTACAAGCTCTCTCCTTCGACATTATAAGTGATGTCTTGTTCAAAAGATCTATCACATGAATACTCCTACGATGCCTCAAGACTCCAGAAGTCAAACGCATCCTATAATCATTACATGAAAGAGAATGCGGCAACCACACCGAAGGACGAAGCCTCTCAGGGAAAGCCCTGTAAACGGGATACTACTGGCCCACAATGAATAGAGACGCGATGGAGTACCCTAAGAAATGCGACGCCTGCCAACGACACGCACCCGTTCCACATCAACCTTCAGAATTCCCCCATCCAACTTTAGCACTATGGCCCTTCATGAGGTGGGGGATGGACATCGTCGGAAAACTCCCACCGGTGTCAGGCCAACGGGTCTTCTTCCTCGCCATGACAGACTATTTTTCCAAATGGGTCAAAGCTGAAGCATATCGAGAGGTAAAAGATCAACATGTCGTTTCATTTATAAAACGCAATATCCTGTGTAGATTTGGCGTCCCGTCAGAAATCGTGTGCGACAATGGCTCCCAGTTCATCAGTCATAAGACCCGAGCCTTCTACGACCAGTGGAACATCAAACTGGTCACATCCACTCCTCGATACCCGCAATCCAACGGACAAGCCGAGTCTAGCAACAAAATCATCATCAATAACCTCAAGAAACGCCTCATAGGAGCTAAGGGAAAATGGGCAGACGAACTTCCCCTCATCCTTTTGTCCGACAAGACCACTCTAAAGAACGCAACCGGACAATCACCGTTCTCACTCATCTACGGAAGCGAAGCGGTCATTCCCACTGAATTGCTAGTTCTAACAGTTCGTTATGGTCTCCAAACGAATGAACAAAACGACGTCGAACTAGCACACAACCTAGACACAATCGATGAGACTAGGGAAAAAGCTAGAATTAGGATGGTCAGGTTTCAGCAGCAGGTCGCAAGAAGTTACAACAAGAACATTCGGACCAAGGTCTTCAAAGTTGGCGATTGGGTCCTCAGAAAGACATTCCAGAACACCAAGGATCCTACCGACGACAAGCTCGCACCCCAGTGGGAAGGTCCCTACCTCATCAAAGAAGTAGTCAGACAGGGAGCATATCGACTGGAAGATAAAGACAGACAACCAATCCCAAGAAGCTGGAACGCCACACATCTGAAGCTGTATCACTTCTGACCTCATCTGGTAAGACACTAGAACCCTCTCATTTTTCGTATATTATTTATCGTTACAAACCCGATTCTATTCCGTGAACCTAACACTTATGTCTAGCAAAGACACATTCTTGTGACCATAAGTACAAGAAAATACAAAGACAAGCTGGATCCAGTCATATACAAAAAGCGCTTACATTACATTTACACGATCGATCGGAACACGAGGAGATGAATACCAGAGGCACGCCGGCACACCGCCTGCCTTATACAATACATAAGGCCATCACCTTATTACATTTACGCAATAAAAACATATTGCTTCCCTCATCGGCATAATACATGTCATGACTAAACAAAAACATACACACTTGCATGCCTCCCTTTTCTTACATGACGCGAAAAACCCTACTCGACGGAGCATACGGGCAAATCCGACACAAATCAAAGGCAACGCGACTATCTTCTCTAAAAAAGTCCGACAATCATTCAGACATAGAGCAAGGTCAATCCTTTGTAAAACAGAATACGCCAATAATAAAGAGAGTCTAATTCTTTTTACATTCATGCGACTCGCGATGGTGGACGGGTCGCCAAAACATACTGTTTTCCTACACACATGTAGGACTTCAAACATTCCTAAAAACATTCTATGCGACCCGCGATGGTGGACGGGTCGCCAAACCAAAAGTACTTCACCCATACACAAGTGGAACCACAAGTCATTTGCAAAAGGATCATAAAGGAGGAGGATAAAACACTAGGAGTCAGGAGTCGCATCATTACCTTTGGCGGGAGCCGGGTCGGACAAAGGCTGGGGCTCGGACGACACGATATGAGCGGCACCACTGGAGTGAACCTCATCTTCACCGACACTTTCATCAGGAGACTCCTCCTCAATACCGGCTAGCCGAAACAACTCCACCCCCGGATTCCCCAGAGGAAACAGGGTATCCATATTGCCTTTCTCCGTCTTCAAGTCCCAAGCTTCATGTTTACCCTCTTCAAACTCCTCGACCATTTCGACGCGCGACTTCAACGCATAGAAAGCACCAACATCACACGCGATTCGACCAGCGTCGATCCGGGCCTGCCTGACCTTCCCCTCAACACTGACTTGACTCTCACTCAGCTCATTCCGATAGCACTCTAGCTCGTCTTGAAAAGCCTTCAACTCCCCCGCAAAGCGACGCTCGGCGTCCTTTACACGACTTTCAGTTCCCTTCACTTTGGTCTTCAATGCCGCCAAGTCGGATTCTGATTTAGCAGCCCTTTCCTCGGCTTTGGAGACCATCTCTGTCACGCCAAAGTAGGCTCCCAAAAGGAACTGAAAGGTATTGAAGACGCAAAACAAAGGGAAGACATATAAAAAACACCATCCGACGAAAAAAATCAAAACTATAAGACTTGATAGAAAACTTACCCTCCAAGCAGAACAATCGGCCTCGCCAATACAATCCAAAGGTGAGACCCCATCGACTTCGGATTTCAAGACCGGGTCCTGGGCTTGGAACAGATCAACACTCGATCGCCCGACTAAGTGAATCCTTTCGACGCCAAAAGGGATATCCGACCTTTTTTTTTGAACACCCGGAATGGTCTTCTCAGCATCAGGGGAAACGACCGCTTTTCTCTTATCGCCGACCTTCGATGGAGGAAAATATTCGACAGGCGATGACTTATTCGACACAGCTCTAGCCGCCGCCAACTTTTGTTTGATCAAACCTTTCCCAGACACGCCGTTTAAACGGGCACTCGACCGACTAACACGAGATGTTGTCACACCAGACAAAACACGAAATTACGAATATGGCACATAAACAAAAATAGGAGCGATCCAAACAGAAGACTTACGCTTGACATGAGAAGACGAAGGGGCTGACATAGCATCTAGAGTCGTCGGACCGGCAGATAACAAATTGACGTTCACGAACTTTCGCTCCGACAAAGGAATCTCAAGAAGAATGTTGGTCAGACTCTCCGATTTAGCGTCGACTTCTAGGTCCTTAGGCTCAGGAACTACATAAAGAAAGGGGTAAGCACGAAGTAAAAACATATCTAGCAAAACGAAAACAAAAGAAAGGTGCGTACTTTCGACCCGCCACTCCGTCAGCAAGAACGAACAATCACCCCCCTTTTCTAAAGATGACCGCTCGACGAAGAAGAATTTCGACCCCCATCCACGGTCGTTCACATCCAGATTTGACACTAGTGGTTTCCTACCCTGACGCTTGCGCAGTTGAACCAGAGAAGAACTCTTCGATCCCAAAGCATAGTTGTACCACAAGGCGTCGAAGTCGAAGCCAATCCCTGACTCCAAGTTCAAGAGATCCAAAACCCTAAGAACCCGCCATGCTTGTGGCATGACTTGACACGGCACAAGCGCCAGAGTCGCCAAGAAATCACGTACGAGGGGAGTAAACGGGAATCTATGCCCAATCCGAAACGGATAAGCATAAAAACATATCCATCCCTCATATCTAGCATCTGCTCTCTCGTCCGGATGAGGAAGTCTCGCGACCGTCTCTGGTAGAAAACCGCCGACTTGGAGAATCTGCTCCAGATCCACCTCCGTCAACATCCCCGTCAGGGCGTCGGTCTCCTTCAACAAGAAAATGGGGAAACCATCATTTTTACTCGAACGAGTGGTGGACGATTCTGCGGAGCTACTGGAAACCATATCTAAAATGGAGAGAGGGGGAAATCGGAAGGCAATCTTGAAAGATTCTAAAGACTTACCAAAGCAAGAAACGCAAAGAGATCAGAAGGAAATAAGATGAAAAAACCTGCCGGTTTACTTCGAATTTATGGAGGGAAGGCTAGAGGCTTAGGTTGTCCCATCATGCCACGCGATTATTGCCACGTCGACCCTCGCATGTCGTGCCAGAACGGATGGTGGAGATCGTGTGCAGAGGAAGTCTACTTGAATCCCGCCATTAGCTGGCTTGAGCCCAAATGACTTAGGGCTATTGTTGGGCCCAAGTTGCTCTCACAGGCCAAGCCGAATAGACTGGGCCACCTTACCTCAGATATGGACCAAGAAGTGTGAAGAAGGACATCGGATGCTTGTCACTGCACTTACCCGACCAATCCCGGAGATCTCGCCCAAACGCCATAATTGCTTGATCCTTAGCAACAACGGCCAACTTAAGTGCAAGATTAGAGGTGACATTAAATGAGAGGATCCCAGATATTTGCTCACAAATAAAAGGAAAGATCTCGTAGAAACGGTCTCAAGACCGGTAAAGAGAAAGAACCCATAAGTAGGGTACGAATAGGCTAAGAAGGGGATACGGACTTAAGACACACCAACCCAGCAATACTCATCAACTCAGCTCTTGCAAAGCTTGCTAACTCACTGGTTCTCGTTTAGTTCTTTTGGTACATCATCCGACCGCGGATAGTCGAGTCACTAGAGTAACCGGTCGGACAAGACATGATCTCCTACTCCTTGAGGATAAGTTGTATGTTGACTCATTTCTATTATCACTTGATCAATACATCATAATATAGTCTTGCTCCTATTTCATACTTAGTTGATTGTTTATTTGGTTTGGATTTATCGTGTTCTATCCGATCGACTCGTTACCCCGTCTAAGGTGATTTAGGTTGATTGATCTTTTCGCCCCAAAACAGTCAACATGTCATCGACATAAAGCAAAAGTATGAAGAAGTCATTGCTAGCGTACCTCTTCATGAAGACACAATGGTCATTCATTGTTTTCTTGAAGTCATGATCAATAATGAAAGAATCAAACCTCTTGTACCACTGCCTTGGGGCTTGCATTAGGTCGTAGAGACTCTTCTTTAGTCGGCATACCAGATTCTCCTTGCCCAGGACATTGAATCCTTCAGGTTGCTCCATGTAGATCTCCTCATCTAGGTCACCATGGAGGAATGCCTTCTTGACATCGAATTGTTCGATCTCCAAGTCCAGAATAGCTGCTAGACGAAGAACAGCTCGGATGGAGGACATCTTCACCACTGTAGAGAATATTTCTTCAAAGTCGATGCCTTTTTTCTAGTTGAATCCTTTTATAACCAGTCATGCATTTTATCGGGGCTTCGATCTACTATCCTCGTACTTTATCCGATACACCCATTTGTTCTTCAAGGCTCTCTTGCCTTTCGGTAGCTCCACCAACTCGTAGGTGTGGTTCTCATGCAAGGATTGCATCTCATCTTGTATGGCTTGTATCCACTGGTCTTGTGAGTGTCGACCATGGCCTCTTTATAGCACTGAGGCTCCCCCTCATCTGTGAGGGTCACATATTCATCTCGACTATATCATGTAGACGGTCTCTTGTCTTTGGATGACCGTCTTGGCTTAGGCCCAGGCTGAGTGTTAGATTCTCCTTATGGCTCCAACTGCTCATCTTCGTCTATCTCTTGATCATTCTGATCGTGAGTAGGGGATTTGTCTTCAATGTCAGTATCATCGGTCTCGACCGCTTCTTCTGAGTTGTCTTGTCATTCTTGAGAAGGATGAGCATCTCTGCTCCTACTAGCTCTTGACCTTGGCTTCTCTGATCTCTGGATGTCTGGTCCTCGAAGAACACAACGTTTTGGCTTCTGACAACCTTTTTGTTGATTGGATCCCAAAGCCGATAGCCAAACTCATCTCTAGGTGAAGCAAGATAGGTGCACTCATTTGTCTTGGAATCTAACTTGGCCCGTTCGTCCTTAGGGATGTGGACAAATGCCCTACACCCGAACACCTTCAAATGGTTATAGGAGACCTTCTTTCCTGACCAGACCTCTTCTGGGACATCTCCATGTAAAGGAACTGACGGTGTGCGATTGATGATGTCGATCGCGGTCATCATAACTTCTCCCCAAAATGATGGGTAATTTGGCATGAGAGAGCATGCACCAAACCCTTTCTTCGATTTTTCGGTTCATCCTCTCGGCTAGCCTGTTAAGCTGTGGCGTCTTAGGTGGTGTCTTCTCCTGCCTGATCCCGCGAGATTTGCATAATGCCTCGAAAGGACCTCGGTACTCACCACCATTATCAGATCGAACACACTTGAGTGTATGGCCCGTCTCTCGTTCTACTCGGACTACGAACTCCTTGAAAGCATCAAAAACTTGATCTTTGGATTTCAATAGGTGGACTCCTACGGGCTCGGAGGCGGTGTCGATGCTTGCGATGGACCTGGTGACGAGTGACTAGGTTGCTTGGGCGATGACACGTGCTCGCGCTCTGGTCACGAGTCCGGGGGCTCGGAGGCTGAGCTTGTCTTCTTCGTCCTTCGCCATCAAGGTGGAGGGTAGGGAGCCATCATTCTCCCCTTCTTGGCAGCGAAGCATCCCCGCTTCGTCCTCGTCGTGCTCAGGGGGAGTGTAGGGAGACAAGTCGGCCACGTTGAAGCTTGGATGCACGTCGTAGTCGTCTGGGAGCTCAAGGCGGTAAGCGTTGTCGCCAAGATGCTCCAGAACCTTGAATGGGCCGTCTCCGCGGGCATTAATCTTGCTATGCCTTTTTGTTGAGAAACACTCGCGACGAAGGTGAAGCCATACCAAGTCGCCGGCCTCGAAAATCATGTGGCGCCGGGGTTGTACAATCCATGGCGGTAAGTTATAAATTGGGCCATCGTAGAAAATCTATCTACAACAACAAATATCGAGTCCCTCCTCTTCTTAGACATTGGCAACCCCGTAATAAAATCCATAGAAATATCCTTCCAAGGGGTAGTCGGTATAGGCAAGGGGTTATACAATCCATGGGGGCTCGATCTAGACTTAGCTCTCTGGCATGTCCCACAACTCACACAAAATCTAGTCACATGGTGAGTCATCTTAGGCCAATAAAAAATGTTCCTTAAGTGCGGCCACAGTCTTAGGTACTAAAAAATGTCCTCGACCCTTATGTGCCTCCTAGATCAAAAGCCTACGAATAGAAGTCCTAGGGATGCATAATTTTCCCTCCTTAAATAAGTAGCCATTATCCACAATAAAACCATTCGACTCTCCCTTTTCAACACAAGACTAAAAAATAGACTTAAAGTCTTCATCACTAGCATAGAGTTCTTTGATAAGGGAAATGCCTAAAATAGAGGCATCAAGGTGAGTCAAGAGCATATACCTACGGGAGAGGGCGTCGGCAACCACATTCTCCTTTCCCTTCTTATATTGGACCATGTATGGAAAAGTCTCCAGAAACTCAACCCAGCGAGCATGGCGGCGGTTGAGGTTTACTTGACTCTTGAGATACTTCAAGGCCTCGTGGTCGGAGTGAATCACGAACTCTTTAGGCCATAAATAGTGTTGCCATGTCTTCAACACCCGGATTAGCGCATAGAGCTCCTTGTCATACGTCGGGTAGTTGAGGGTGGTGCCGATGAGTTTCTCACTGAAATAGGCTATGGGCCTGCGTTCCTAGAGTAAGACACCTCCAATGATGTGGTGAGACGCATCGCACTCCACCTCAAAGGTTTTGGTGAAGTCAGGCAGTTGCGGCACGCGACACAGGCTGGCCTTGAGCGCCGAGAACGCGGCCTGATGATCCTCGCTCGACTCGATGGCGGCATTCTTTTTGGTGAGATCGTGCAGCGGCGCGGTGATTGTGGAGAACTCCTTCACGAAGCAGCGGTAGAAGCTAGTGAGCCCTAAGAAGGAGCAAACCATGGTTGGCGTCGTAGGGCGTGGCCATTCCGCAATGGCGCAAATCTTCTCTTGATCCACGCGGAGCCCATCCTTGCCAACAACAAAACCAAGGAAAACAGTAGAGTCCGAGCAAAAAGAGCACTTACCAAGGTTAGCATAAAGACTCTCTTTCCTAAGACACTCTAACACGGTCCTAAGGTGGCCCAAGTGGTCCTCTAAGGTCCTGCTGTAAACAAGAATATCATCAAAGTAGACAATGACAAATTTTCCCAAGTACACTCTCAATACATGGTTCATGAGCCTCATGAAAGTGTTGGGTGCATTAGTGAGGCCAAAAGGCATCACCAACCACTCATAGAGCCCGTACTTGGTCTTAAATGTCGTTTTTCACTCATCACCTTCTTTCATCATAATTTGGTGATAGCCACTCTTCAAATCTATCTTAGAATATAAAGTGGCTCCATGAAGCTCATCTAGCATATCATCTATTCTAGGAATAGGATGGCGATACTTCACCGTGATTTGGTTGATTGTGCGGCAATCAACACACATGCGCCACGAGCCATCTTTTATCGGCACAAGGATGACTGGGACGGCGTAGGGACTCAGGCTCTCACGGACATAACCCTTGTCCATCAACTCTTAGACCTGGCGCTGCAGCTCCTTGGTCTCCTCAGGACTGACACGATAGGCAGTGCGATTAGGCAAGGAAGCGTCGGGCACAAAGTCGATCTGGTGCTCCATGCCTCTCACAGGCGGCAAGTCGGCCAGCACGTCCTCTGGAAGCACATCCTCGAATTCCTGTAAAAGAGACACAATAGAAGGGGGTAAGTCAACCAAATCCTTGACATTAAGAAGACACGCCTTAGGCACAAGAAGAAAAAAAGGAAGTCGCCCCTTAATAACTGGAGTGACATCCCTGGAATGCGCCAGCAGTAGCCGTTTCTCGCAAGTGCCTTTGAGTGGCACTGCCTCGGTAACGCTGAAGTGCGGCGCAGTCGGGCGTGGCAGAGCTGTCATCGCCATCGCGCACGATGCGGCGCGAGTTGGCACTGGCGCCGTTGGGATGCGCTGCAATGCTGGAACGCGCGTCGTGCTTGGAGTCCTTAGAGCGAGACGCATCGCTGGGGTGCATGGAAGAGCGCGAGCCATCGTTGAGGCGCGCGGCATTGCCTGAGTGCGATGCGGCTTGTTTCTTAGCCTGCTCGATGGCCTTGATGCGGTTTTGCTCCACTTGGTCATGCAGAATTTCCTTAGGGCTCATGGGAAGCAAAGTGATGTGTTTCCCATTGTGCATGAACACGTAGTTGTTGAGGAAGCCATCATGAAGGGTGTGCTTGTCAAATTGCCAAGGGTGACCTAGAAGCAAGTGAGTGGCATCCAGAGCAATAACATCACAAAGCACAGTATCATTGTAATAGCCAATATTGAAGGTGACGTGGCATTGCCTTTTTACCACATTGTCACCATTACCTTCTGAGATTCACTAGAGGCTATGGAGCTGGGGGTGAGGGGTTGTCTCAAGGCCAAGATGGTCGATGACCTTCTCGTTGATGATGTTGCAGCAACTCCATCCATCTATGATCACAATAAGGTCGGCAGTCTTGGCCAGGCAGCGTGTATGGAACAAGTTCTCTCGCTGATCCACCAGGGTGCCCTCTTTGGCGGTGAGGACGCGGCATGTGACAAGGCCCAAGTGAGTGCCTTCGTCATCGCCAGGCGTGCTGCAGTAGTAGGCGTCTCCATCGTCGGCAGCGGCGACAGAGGTTTCCTCGTCCTGGGATGCGTCGTCATCATAGATAGGCTCGTTGTTGAAGGACTCATAGCCGGCCTGGAAGAAGAGGACGCGCTTGTTGTTGGGGCAGTCGCGCTGCACATGGCCATGGCCTTGGCACTTAAAGCAGACGTGGTCACAGGCGTGGTCATCTTGGGAGGCAGCGGGGCGCGCAGTGGGTACAACGACGCGCTGCGAGCAGAGGCGACGACAGGCGCCGCGGGGATAGACCTAGACTATGGAAATGGGCGCGAATAATTAGAAGAAAATTTAAGGTTTGGTTGAGAGCCATACATGGGATTTGTTCGCGACCACGCAACCTTTTTCTTCCTCTGAATATGCGCGTATATCTCCATAGCAGTGTGGGTCATGGTGTTGAGGTCCTTGATGTTGAGAATCTTGAGCTGCTCACGAACCTCAATGTCAAGCCCACGTAGGAACATAGAACGCATGGCCGAGGGGGCAGGATGCATGCCAGCCTTGTGGCACATCTCCTCTAGCTCGGTGAAAAACTCTAGCGGTGTGCGTGACCCTTGTGTGGCTAGAGAAATCTTGAGGCGCATGTCCTCCTTGTAGTCTGCCGCTTTGTCATTACGTAGACCAATTGGTTCCAGCTGGTAATGGGTCCAATCGCCTTCTAGCACGCTCGTTGGTGAGACAAAACCACCAAGCACGAGCGGCGCCGGTGAAGTGGAGGGTCACAATCTCAACCTTCTCGTGCGCCATGTATTGGTAGTGAGCCAGGGCATACTCCGTGGATTGCTGCCATTCAAAACAATTGGAAGCATCATATTCACCAGCAAAATAATCAAGTTTTACCTTAATGTCATGATGCTGAGTTACAACCATGGGGGGGCTGCATAGGCGCATCGTGGCGGTCGTTGCGAAAGTCACACGACAGGGGTTGGTCTTGCCTGGCGTCGCACGCGCACTCGCGCTATGGGCGAAGCTCGCGACGACGCTGGTTATGGGGTGAAAGGCTTGTCGTGGCTGGAGGCACATAGAACTCATCGCGTTGCTCACGCGCATGCACTCTGCCACCAAGGATGTAATCCTCATCCTCATCGTAAATGAAGAGGGGATCACTGGCCTTGGGCATCTCGGGCTGGCGCGCGGTGGCTTCAAGGTCTTCATCATCGTCGGCAAAGTCGTGGAAGTCGATATTGTCGCGCTCCGTCTCGCTGGCGCTATGGTAATGCGCGTTGTGTATCGTGGTCTTCCTCTGGTCGATGGTGTAGAAATAGGGGAAAGGATCATGGGACACGCGGTGGCTATGAGAGGGGCCCGCATCGGATTCATCATCTTCTTCAAAGGGCTTACGGCGCACTAAGGGAGTCACTAGGGCAGGATTATAGCGCTCACGCGCATCCATGCGCCCAAACTGGTTCGGGTGGCTCTCCACCTGGGATCGCAGCCGCGTTGGCTGCACTGTCGACATTGCAGTAGGGGCTTTGCCTCTTGAGAGGGTGGCGTCTTCGGCTGCATCATGCCACTGCGCCGTGGGGTTGATCATGGGGATCGCGCACGTTGTTTGCTGCGTGTAGTTGCGCAATCTCGGTGTCGTGCTCACGTAGCACTGCAGCATTGGCTTCTTCACGCTCGGCAAGCTCAGCTTCCTTCGCGGCGAGTTGGGCTTGTAGCACGGCGTAGGCTTCTTGCGCGTTGCGAATGCGTTACGCGACGTCGGCTTGGTTGGATGGCGAGTTTGTTGTGTCCATGGAGAAATCACCTATACGAATCATGAAACAAGCAAGATATCAAACGAATCAAAGTAAAAGAACCAAGGTCAAACCAAGTCCTTGTCTCGTAAGAAACCAAGAAAACTTTCCACGCAAGGAACGATCTTTTGGCTTTGCATGAGGCGGGTTGGTTTGACGTATGGCTTGAATCAAAATATTAGCAATAATCAATTCAAAACAAGTGTCCTGATCCAAAACAAATCAAGGAATCAATTTCTATCCTCTACCTTACTTCGCAAGAAATCGCAAACAAGAAAGTTACTTCCTTTAATTGATTGTCGTCAAAAACTTGACTTAGAGGAAGCGGAGATATGAGAGAATGGAGCTTGCGTCGAGTCAATAGGCTTCCCCTAGATCGCCTGAGGCTTTCGTTTTTCTTGTCTTCCTTAGAAAGTTGAGATTTTTGGAAGAATTTTTTTTTATATGCGGACACAAACTTTTTTTTATATAGAATCTCACAAGATATTGGTGTCTTGCAAGAGAAGAGAGAGAAGAGGGATTTCGTCCAACAAGAATTAAAACAAATAACTAACTAACATGCAAATTCTATCCAAATTAGATAAGAGAGAGAGAAAAGATTTCAAAAGTTGTTATGGAAAGTTATCTACTTGAAAGAAAAGATAATGCTAACAAGCAAATGATAAGATTTGGGGAAAAGATAAGATTTGGCTAACAAACTTTGAAAAGTCAAAGATTGTATCTTGGGAGCCAAGGAAAGGGGGTTTAGGGCAACCGTTAGTAAGGCTCGACTGCTACAAGGGCGGTAGTCAAAGATGACTACACGCGGGTGGTGGCGGAAGCGGTGGCACAGATGCGCGGGTGGCGGAAGCAGCGGCGGTGGGTAGTGGTAGCGACGGTGGTGGGCGAAAAAGTGGAGAAAAGAGGGATTTTTAACGCAAAAAATTTTCAAGATTCACACAAAAACAAGAAGACTTAACTTAACAATGGCTCTGATACCAGTTGATGCGAAAGTCCCCGTTGACACAATCGCAGATGCCCTGGAACGCAACGAAGTCAAGCCAAGCACCAAGCTTGAGTCTTCCTAACGTCGTAGAGGTTCCTTGAAGCCAAAGAGATGGCTTTCTTCCTTGTGTGTCGTCATGGAAACCAAAGTGTTCGTGGCCTTGTTGAATTGCACAAAAACAACAAGTGATGATGAACTAAACCTCAAAGGGAACTTAGAGGTTTAATTGTCATAGCGTTGGCTGCGGAGATCAAAGTGATGATCTTGATGAAGACGAACGAAGTGTCGAACGCCAAGGGATATGACGATCAAAGAGACGATCGAGTGGGGCTGAACAATCCACAACAAAACAACCCTAAATAACTTGGATCTTGGATCCAAACCACAACAATGACGCAAGCTCAAGCAAGGAGATAAAACTCAACTTTCATTAACTTAAGCAAACGTGAGTTTACAATGGAAATAACAAGTATTTACAGCTAAGCTAAAAGTGAAATAACAAAGCTAAACCATGGATCACGCCCAGTTAAACCAAAAATACCAAAACAAAACAAATACTAAAATTGTCTCAAAATATCCCAACTAACAAGAATTGACAAGGAAACAAGATAACTTGCACGCCAAGGACAAGCCGCAGGCACCGCGAGAGCCACGACCATGCGGGCACGCGACACGGCGAGGGTCATGCCGACGCGGCGACACGCGCGATGCAGCGCGGCCTCCTCAGCCACTAAACCTCAAAGCCAAGAAACGTGACTGCGGTCACTCTTGCAGGCTCGGAGGCGGTGCTGATGCTTGCGATGGACCTGGTGACGAGCAAATGGGTTGCTTGGGCGATGGCACATGCTCGCGCTCTGGTCACGGGTCCGGGGGCTCGGAGGCAGACCTTGTCTTCTTCGTCCTTCACCGTGAAGGTGGAGGGTAGGGAGACATCAAAGGTTGTCACTGACGGTATCCATGCTAAGCTTTCCCTCTGGTGCCTAGTTGCTGAGAGTGACGACCAACGTGTCCCAACTCTCCGACAGGGAGCTAAGGAGTAGAAGGGCTTGCATCTCATCTTCGATCTTAGTTAGCTGACTAAGAGCCCCTTGAAATTATTCAAGTGCTCCATCATGCTCTGGCCATCCTTATACTCCAACTTTACCAACCGTCGAATAAGGATGGCTTTGTTACGAGGCGTTTTCTTTTGAATCATGGACTCGAGTTTCGTCCATAATTCAAAGGCATTTATATAAATAGAGACATGCTCAAAGAGAGTTTTGTCGATGTACTTACGGATCATGGCGATCGTCTTCCGGTTTAAGAGCTCCCATTTCTTAACGCTCTTTCCTTCGGGCTTGTCCTTGGTGGTGATGGGCTCATGTAAATCCTTGCAGTACAAGTGATTCTCCGTCATCGGCTTCCAGTACGAGTAGTTGCCCGCCGTAAGCTTGAACATGTCACCGTCGTAAGTGACGTTACCCTCCATCTTGAATCGCACGAGCTATCGGGGATCGTAGATGAACCTTTGCTCTGATACCACTTGTTGGGAAAACTAGACTTTTCCTTTTTTGTGTGATTAAGATGGGAAATAAGACAACTAGAATTGCAAGCTATTATTTATAAGCTAAGAAAGAGACTAGAAAAAGACTAATTAATAATTGTGGGCAAACTAAGAGAATTAGGAACTCACCTTGCTTGTATGCTTCCTTGCTTTTGCTTGATGCTTGCTTAAAATTTCCAACACACACCCCTACGTATACTAGGAGAAAGTCGGTCACAATTTGGACATGCCACAACCGAAATTCATCAATTTCAAGGTAGATTTGTGCTTCACTAATTCTATATTAGTCTATAAGCTTGTCTTCAATTTATTTCTAGAACTCGCTTATAATTGGACTTCTAATTGGACAAAATTAGGCCTATTTGTTTTGGACTAATGGAGGGAACCCAACAGAGATAATGGTATGTATATATAGACATTCAAGATTAGCCAAGGTAAATTTTCAATCGCAATTTGTCTTATTTCTATGATTTGTGTACTAAAACATCTATACTTACATCTTTTTATTTCATTAATCACCCATTTATACTATTTGTTAATTACATATGATGTCATCCACATCTCGGATTTTATTTATTTTGGTGAACTCTCACATTCGTTTTTTTTTTACAATTTATGTTGAAAATTCGATACAGAGTACAATTGTTTTATACTCAAATGCATTTTGGCCCTTTTATCTAACACGATATAAGAATTGTGTGATACAGCAGAAACCTTTTTGCAAGTGTACTGGATAAATTGTAGATTTTAAGTATAAGTCATACGATAAATGTTATCTGGAAAAAAGAAGCATAACAAAAAAGCTATCTCCTCTCTTGTTTTCTCTTCTATTATGTTTTGCCGGTTTGGGGCGTCTCTTCGACACCCCCCTTCTCTTTCTGATGCGTTCCTGCTTGTGATGTCGGATCTCTGATCTTGGTGGGAAGTCGTACGCGTCGTGGTTGAGGGTGATAAGGTGGAATGCGATGTTTAGAAGACGGCAGCGGAGGAGATCGACTCGAAAGAGATCGAGTACTTAGCCGTAGCGTCGGCAGCGGGTTGAATAATCTCGATGAAGATCGAGTGGAGGCCGTAGCGTCGGCAGCGGGGTTGGATAATCTCGATGAAGATCGAGTGGAGGCCGTAGCGTCGGCAGCGGAGGAATGGAGATGAGAAGGAAGATTTAGGGTTTGACGCTCGATCAAAGGGGAGGAGGCAATTAGCTCTCAATACTCAGGCTTTGATTAAAAATGAACGTACCTAAAACAGAAGGCTGAGTTGGCCTTTTATAGCGAGACTCGGATGGGCCGAGTCTTGCTTAATGGGTTGGCCCACGCGACACACGTGGAACACACACCCCAAAAGAAAACACTGGAAATAAATAATGTTCAAACATTTACAAAGATATTCAAAGAACGCGTTCAGCATTGAATGCGAGAATCTTCAGATAGAACGCGATCTCTGGGCTTGGCTGGAGACGCTTGAAGGAGATCGCGGTCTCTGTTCCAGACACGAGAATTATGACGAAGAGCGCGGTCTCTGTACTCGATGCGAGCAGGGTGTGGAAGATCGCGGTCTTCGTATTTGGCCCTTCTGAGCTCAAGGTCATGGCTTCTTCTTCTATGGCTTTCATGGATGGAATGGTCGCATCACCGTCCCCCACTTGGCTGTGAAGCATCCCCGCTTCACCATCATCGAACTTGAGCTCCCCATACTCGTGCAAATTCGCGACGTCGGAGGTCGCATGCACGCCATGTCCTCTGGGCACCTCAATCTGGTCAGCTTTATCTCCAATGCCATTGACGACGCGGCATGGCTCCTTTCCACATGAATCCAACTGGTGCTTGTGTCGCAATTTGAATTGGTCAGTTTGCAAGTGCACCCAATGGAAGACTCCGGTGTCGAACACTAATCGACGGCGACCGTGATGTGGAAGATAGGCACCAGTCACCCAGTGGATTGTCTGTGGAAGGCTACACAAGGGTTGTAGTGTGTTCGGAGATGCCTCTGTTAAATCTGTGGTGAACTCTGCTTGCAACGCGGTGAAAGCTTGTGGCAAAGGCTCGTCGATGTGTGCGCAGTGCATGCTTTGAGTTGGCATGAGCAGGCAAGAAGGCACCTTGATGTTCAAACGGGCTGTGAAGTCCCTTGGTCGGGCGAGAAGCACATGGTGGTCACAACTGCCTTGCAACGCAGTGCTCGGTGGCGCGGTACTCCCATTGTCTCTGCAACGCGTGTCATCCTTGGGCGCGTTGTTTTTGAAAACGACGTCGTGCCTTGTGGAAGAATGCGTTGTCATGCTTATTGGGTCTGGGATGTTGGAGGCAACTCCATGATCTGAGTGGGGCCGCATTGATGTTGACGCGGGCTTTGCTGCTGCCACAGTCTTTTCTCGATCACACTCAACATGATCCTGAAAAATTTCATGGAGAGACATATGTAAGAAAGTCACGGACGTCCAAGAAAGAGATGGGTGGCGTCCATTGCAATCGCATCACAAAAAATTGTCTTTTTGTATAGACCAATGGAAAAGGGGAGAAGACACTGCCGTGAGACAGTGTTACCTGAGCTTGAAGATATCCCTTTCAGGTCACATGGTTGTGGGTAAAGTGTGGTTGGCAGGCTGAGAGGGTTGACCGCCTTCTCATTGTTGATCTTTAAGCAGCCGCCACCATCGATGATGACACTTATCGATGCGGTATCAACCAAGCAACGCGGGTGGAGGAGAGTCTCGCGTTGGTCATCAAGGTTGCCTTCCTGGACTGTGAGAATGCGCCGCGTGAAGAGGCTCAATGGTGTGCCTACATGGAGCGTGGTAGCTTCCCACATGATGGCCTCCTCGGTGTTGTCGTTGCATCCTTCAATTGTCTCAAGCGGGGTGTCCTCCTCGTAAGATTCATCTTCCACGGCAACAGTGGGGAAGAGGACCTGCTTTTGTTTGGGACAATTGCTTTGGTAGTGATCTCATCCTCCACACTTGATGCATTCACTGACATGTGCGGGTTCATTGCCCTGGTATGGGGCCGGTGGCGCGGTCACGCGAGAAGCCGTGGAAGTGGGCGTCGCAATCTGGGCGGTACGGCCTAGGTTGTACGTGGTGGATCCTGAGACTGGAACACGCACATCAGTAGTAAGGGAGGGACTAGTGGTAGGATCATACCTGCATTGGCCTTGATGTTGCCAAGATGATGGCTTGTCGTGGTTTAGCTGGTGGTGGTCCTTCACTTCATGGCGTTGGTATCGAGGCTGGGCAGGGGCTAGGTTGGGCGCGTAGTGTGGCGCGGCGTCGTAGAGAGAGTTCTCGTAGGCGTGCACACCATGTGTTCTATCGCGTCCAAGCTGGCGCCTTTCGCGGCCTAGGTGATCTTCGCCGTGAGCAAACCCGTTCCTGGGCGCGTCGCCATCGTCGCGTCGGCGTCTTCGCGGTTGGGCTTCGTAGTCTGCTCGTCGAACATATCTGGGCATCACATCGCGGCGCTCGTCGCCAATGTCACGAGCACGATCTCCTTGGGGCTGTAGACGCGGTGGAGGAATCCAATCCGATGGGTGGTCCTGCGATTCAATTGGATCTCCAATAGTGGGGTAAGAATAGCCAGAACATATCATACCTGAGTCTTCAACTTCCTCGTCGTCGAACTCCTCAAAGGCATGATGGATCGTCGGCGTCGTGTAGCCATAGCCATTTGAGCCATAGCGTGGTGTGCGCGTACTCTAGTGGCCAAGGTGGTCACGAACGGCGAACGGGATGGGTGTTGTGGTAGGTGGTCTCACGCGATGTTCGTAGCGCTGTGGGCGTCGAAGTGATCATCGCGGTGTAGTATCTTCTCGCGCGTTGTGGCGCGATTTGTTATCTCGCGGCGCGGAGGGTGGTTCATCGCGTTGAACAACTTGGAGTTGAGCCACTTGGCGCTGTAACTTCTGTATGGTTTGGAGTTGAGCAACTTGGCGTCGTAACTCCTGTATCTCGCGTTGTGGCGCGGAGAGTTCCAGACTAAGGGCTTCATTTTGTTGATTTTGTTGTGGCACCAAGGGTGGGTTTGTCGCGTTCTCAGTTCCTAACACAATGTAACCAGACATCGCGAGTAAAAACGAACAAAGACACCAAAAACCAAAGAACAAGCAAGAACTTACAAGAAAGCAAAATTCACATAGGTAGGCTAAGGCTTATGGCCGTGAGGGAGGCTAAGGCATGCACAAAATTAGTGTGATATGCAAGCACGAAACCAAGCGAAATCAATTGATTAATTGTGAACCAACTACGCAACCACACAAGCACACAAACCAAAACTTTAAGCGTGAACCTAGATGGTGGAGGGGTGAAGAAGATGAGCCTAGCCGAGAGTGGGAAAGAAGGTTGCCTTATTTTGGCTTTACTTCTTTTTCTTTCTTTCTTTTTTGAATTAATTCGAGTCTTTTTTTTTTTAATTCAACTTTGACTTTTTAATTTTTGAAATTCAAATTCAAATCCGATATCTTTGTTTGACTTTTGAATGATCGGATAAGATATAACAAATAAAATAAAATCGGCTAAGTAACTAAGAGAAAGAAAATCACGAGATTTGCGTGATTGGAGAGAGAAAAGATATGCATATTTAATATGGTCAACAACTTCCAGATTTGGTAAGATATGCTAGCACAAATCACGCAATTAATTACACAAATTAAGCATGCAATTTCGGAAATTAAATGCTAACAAATCACACTAATCTCGGATAGGAGCAAGCAATTAATTCGGCAAGAGATTCTCTTGGAACATCGAATGGACAAGGAAGTTTTTGAAAGAAAAAATTTCAAGTAACAATGGCGGAAGCAAGGATGATGGAAAGAAAAAATTTCGTGAACAAATGACAATCTTGATAAGCGACTTACAAGATCTATGGCTCTGATACCAGTTAATGTGTTCCTGCTTGTGATGTCGGATCTCTGATCTTGGTGGGAAGTCGCACGCGTCGTGGTTGAGGGTGATAAGGTGGAACGCGATGTTTAGAAGACGGCAGCGGAGGAGATCGACTTGAAAGAGATCGAGTACTTGGCCGTAGCGTCGGCAGCGGGTTGGATAATCTTGATGAAGATCGAGTGGAGGCCGTAGCGTCGGCAGCGGGGTTGGATAATCTCGATGAAGATCGAGTGGAGGCCGTAGCGTCGGCAGCGGAGGAATGGAGATGAGAAGGAAGATTTAGGGTTTGACGCTCGATCAAAGGGGATGAGGCAATTAGCTCTCAATACTCAGGCTTTGATTAAAAATGAATGTACCTAAAACAGAAGGCTGAGTTGGCCTTTTATAGCGAGACTCGGATGGGCCGAGTCTTGCTTAATGGGCCGGCCCACGCGACACGTGTGGAACACACACCCCAAAAGAAAACACTGGAAATAAATAATGTTCAAACATTTACAAAGATATTCAAATAACGCGTTCAGCATTGAATGCGAGAATCTTCAGATAGAACGCGATCTCTGGGCTTGGCTGGAGACGCTTGAAGGAGATCGCGGTCTCTGTTCCAGACGCGAGAATTATGACGAAGAGCGCGGTCTCTGTACTCGATGCGAGCAGCGTGTGGAAGATCGCGGTCTTCGTATTTGGCCCTTCTGAGCTCAAGGTCATGGCTTCTTCTTCTATGGCGTTCATGGATGGCAGGGTCGCATCACTTTCTCCCTTTCATTTCTCAATTTCTACAATGAATCAACCATATTGTTGAGATGATCAAATCGTGTGTTTGTTTATTGATTGATCAAGGATATATATACAAGGAGATTGTTACCACTGATAGGAGAGAGTGTTGCGTAAATCAAGCAATTACACAAGTAATGGGAAGACTAATTCAAACTTAATCTCTAATTATAAATAATTGTTTTATTTTTAACACTTATATCCCTACAATGAAATCTACAACACTAGATCTACCACCAATTATGTTGTGTTCTTACAATCCAACACCTAGAAACCTATGCTAGACCCATTCCTCATCAATGGCTTTTGGATTTTGACGCCTACATCTTGATCTTTTTGTTGGACGACAATCGGGTGAGTCCTCCCCTTTTCTACTTCAAATGTTCCCAATTATTACTAGATTTTGATCCCGTACCTTGATTTTGCAAGAGAATCAAGTTTCTTTGGCTTCCCACAGTCGAGGTGCTCCTTGATTCTTTATTTTGGGCGAAAAAGGTCTTTCGAGATAAATTTGCTATAATGCGGGATAATCTAGCAGAAGTATCATGATCCGATTTAAGACGATTAATGAAATAGAAAATGACAAGAATAAGTAGCAAAAATAGAATAAAAACGTAAGCTTATCTCCACTTTATCATATGCAGATTATAGGTACAAGTTCTAGAATGCTTGAAAATGATTCTGAGAGCCAAAATCGATAGTTAGTCGTGTGAAATTTGCAAATGAGAAAGTGTCCTTTATAATACTTTTGTTATATACTCTTATGTTTTACATTAATTTCCAGCATTCAATTCCCGATTTCTAGGATTCTATAGATGTTGTGGGAGTATCTTCGGGCGTAACGGCCTCCTTGATTCTCGCAACGGATTCGAACATTGGCTTGTGTCAATTGACGATCCTCTTGATTTCTCCATCCATATCGTGTCGCTTGTGATCTATAATGAAGTCAACTTGTCTCTTGATTGGGCCGAACGCTAGTCTTCGAACTCTTTTTCTTAAATGAACCGGAGTTGGGCCTTGCACAAATTCTAGGCCCAACGATTGCCCCAAAAGAGGAGTGGTGGATTGGGGCAAACTGGGTCAATGCCACTTCTCCTCTTTTTTTGAATATCTTTTGTGAACCTTCCATCTTTGTAGGTGGATCCCTTATGTGGCAGCAATCGGACGGACGAGAAGAGATCTCATCAACAGTTTAAGAGCTCCCATTCCTTAACACTCTTTCTTTCGGGCTTGTCCTTGGTGGTGAAGGGCTCATGCAATCCTTGCAGTACAAGTGATCCTCCATCATCGGCTTCCAGTACGAGTAGTTGTCCGCCGTAAGCTTGAACATGTCACCGTCGTAAGTGATGTTACCCTCCATCTTGAACCGCACGAGCTATCGGGGATTGTAGACGAACATTTGCTCTGATACCACTTGTTGGGAAAATTGAATTTTTCTCGTTTTATGTGATTAAGATGGGAAATAGGACAAGTAGAATTGCAAGCTTATGTGATTAAGATGGGAAATAGGACAAGTAGAATTGCAAGCTATTATTTATATACTAGGAAAGAGAGTAGAACAAAACTAATTAATATTTGTGGGCAAACTAAGAGAATTAGGAACTCACCTTGCTTGATTGCTTCCTTGCTTTTGCTTGATGCTTGTTTAAAATTTCCAACACACACCCCTACGTATACTAGGAGAAAGTCGGTCACAATTTGGACAAGCCACAACCGACATTCATCAATTTCAAGGTAGATTTGTGCTTCACTAATTCTAGATTAGTCTATAAGCTTGTCTTCAATTTATTTCTTGAACTCTCCTATAATTGGACTTCTAATTGGACAAAATTAGGCCCATTTGTTTTGGAATAATGGAGAACCCAACAGAGATAATGGTATGTATATATAGACATCAAGATTAGCCAAGGTAAATTTTCAATCGCAATTTGTCTTATTTCTAAGATTTGTGTACTAAAACATCTATACATACATCTTTTTATTTCATTAATCACCCATTTATACTATTTGTTAATTACATATGATGTCATCCACGTCTCAGATTTTATTTATTTTGCTGAAGTCTCACATTCGTTTTTTTTTTACAATTTATATTGAAAATTCGATACAGAGTACAATTGTTTTATACTCAAATGCATTTTGGCACTTTATCTAACACGATATAAGAATTGTGTGATACGGCAAAAACCTTTTTGCAAATGTACTTGATAAATTGTAGTTTTTAAGTATTACCCATACAATAAATGTTATCTAGAAAAAAGAAGCATAACAAAAAAGCTCTTTCCTCTCTTGTTTTCTCTTCTCTTATGTTCTGTCGGTTTGGGGCGTCTCTTCGACACCCCCCTTCTCATTCTTCCTTTCATTTCTCAATTTCTACAATGAACCAACACTATATCCCTACAATGAAATCTACAACACTAGATCTACCACCAATTATGTTGCGTTCTTACAATCCAACACCTACAAACCTATGCTAGACCCATTCCTCATCAATGGCTTCTGGATTTTAATGCCTACATCTTGATATTTTTGTTCGACGACAATCGGGTGAGTCTTCCCCTTTTCTACTTCAAATGTTCCGAATTATTACTAGATTTTGATCCTGTACCTTGATTTTGCAAGAGAATCAAGTTTCTTTGGCTTTCCACAGTCGAGGTGCTCCTTCATTCTTTATTTTGGGCAAAAAAGGTCTTTCGAGATAAATTTGCTATAATGCGGGATAATCTAGCAGAAGTATCACGATCCGATTTAAGACGATTAATGAAATAGAAAATGACAAGAATAAGTAGAAAAAGTAGAATAAAACGTAAGTTTATCTCCACTTTATCAGATGCAGATTATAGGTACAAGTTCTAGAATGCTTGAGAATGATTCTGAGAGCCAAAATCGATAGTTAGTCGTGTGAAATTTGCAAATGAGAAAGTGTCCTTTATAATACTTTCGTTATATACTCCTATGTTTTACATTATTTTCTAGCATTCAATTCCCGATTTCTAGGATTCTGGAGAAGTTATGGTAGTATCTCCGGGTGTAACGGACTCCTTGATTCTCGTAACCGATTCCAACATTTGGCTTGTGTCAGCTGACGATCCTATTGATTTCTCCATCCAGATCATGTCCCCTGTGATTTATAATGAAGTCGGATTGTCTCTTGATTGGGCCGAACACTAGTCTTCGAACTCTTTTTCTTAAATGAACCGGAGTTGGGCCTTGCACAAATTCTAGGCCCAACGATTGCCCCAAAAGAGGAGGGGTGGATTTGGGCAAACTGGGCCAATATCGCTTCTCCTTAATTTTTTGAATATCTTTTGTGAACCTTCCATCTTTGTAGGTGGATCCCTTATGTGGCAGCAATTGGACGGGCGAGAAGAGATCTCATCAACAGTCTCATGTTATATCTTTGTGTTGTTGATCTTCTTAAATAGGGAGTTAGTTTTATGATTTTACTCTTCATCTTTTACTGCCCGAAATCTTTGTGGTGAAGCTATGCAACTTCCCAAAAAGCATTCAAATTTACTCCTTTGATTGTTCTTTCATGGAAAGCATGCCTACGACGAAGTGTTGACGCTAGCCGCTCCGAGAGGAAAGATGGTGATTTCGTTTCTCTGAATATTATGGATTCCAAAGTGTCGATGGCAGGAACCTTGACCCAAGCTGAATTGGATCAAATATTGGAAATCGGGAAATTTTCGGCGGGTACTGTAGCACGACTTCCGCACGAGCGTGCCGACTGGAGGAAAGAAGGATGGATATGCTTCTATGAGTACCCTGTTAGAATATGGCATACGTTTCCTTTCTCTCTTCTCACTCGGAGTCTTCTTGTTGCTTTCCTTTTTCTCCATGTCAACTCATGCACCATGTATGGCATTTTCTAAGCATCGACCTGGTAGTTGGGAAATTGGGGGTCAATTTCGACCTTAGGGACGTAAGGTATACTCATTTTCTAGGCACCTGTGGGATGTCGTGTTTTCAGTTGCGCAAACAATCCGATCGCCAACCAATCATTATGGGTGGCAATGTGAACGTTCGTAACTGGGGTTCCTGCTTCTTCTTTGTGGAACGACGATATTTGCATGACGATTGAGATTGTTCATTCCTCTCTGACGACTGGCGCACGACCGGTAATGTGTATTCTTTTGGAGTTTTTCGTTATGCATGTTTCACTAACACCTTGCTCACATGTTTTTGTTTTTAGTACTCGACTTGGATATCTTGGAGGTTGGGGCAAAATCGAGTGAAATTACTACTTTGTTGTTGGATACAACAGTTGTTGATAAATCATTTTACAACATCAATTACCTCTGCTCTACGGAAACCATTCCTCCAGTCATGAAAGCCTCATTGGTTTTTAAGAATCAAGGCTCTTGTTCGTTTCTCAAGGTATGTATTTGGTCAGTCGTGTCTGTAATTGTCTTCTTAATGTGTTGTGCTGTGTTGGCAGTCATTCGATCTCGGATGACTAGTGCCTGCATCTCGACCAAGGATTTAATTGATCGGAAGGTAATGGTTATTGGGTCAAATTTATTGACTCCTATCACGATCTCGATCCCTAATTTTCCTACTTCTCAAATGTCGGGATCGAAGCAAAAGGCAACTTGCATCAACGCTTACCTTCAAAAGATACCACTTGAGTTTAATTCTGTTGAAGGAGCCTTGTTGAGGAAGTCGCTGTAAAAGATTCATGTTTTTGATCTGATCTCTAAGGGGAGTCATCTGGCTTGGAAGGTACGATATTGTTTGTCATCACAGTCTCTTCCTTTTTGTGTATCTTATCTCGCTATCTTTATCTTCTTAGTCAGCTCAATATGTCATGTCGGCTCATTATGCTCTAAACCAATTTTTGGTGGATCACGACAAGGAGAAGAAGTATTTGTCATGGCAAGTTGTCGACGTGATCGACCATCTGAAAATCATGGAGGAGAAGTTGATCAAAATGGAAGATCAGATTACTCAAAGTCGTTATGCTAAGAATGTCGGTGATATAGGTGATTATTTTACTCTCTTAGCTTGGATCGAGGCAATGGAGGAGTTCGACCGGGGTAAACATAGATTTGGGATATGAAGTAGGAAAAAGAGAAGTTGGAGTCGCTTTATCCTTTTGATGGCTTGATCTCCCAGAGAGGAACTGCTTCAACAAGCGGGTGTAATCAAGGATTCTCACGAGGAGGCTGATGAATAGGAGATGATGTTGGATGTTGTTCTAATTGTTGCTACTCCTATAATGTCGGCTCCTCCTAAGGCAACTGAAAAGTAAGGAGAGTCATAACATGTTAGTCTTAGTCGGAATGTTTTCAGGATTTATCTTTGGTGGATTGTTTATTGTTTTCGTCATGGTAACGGTTTAGACTTTGTTATGGCCGTACCCTGCTTATGTAGTAGGTTGGATATTTGTGTTCTATCATGCTGACGAGAGAGATAATGGTTTTGGCGACCCATCCACCATCACAGGTCGCATTCGATTGTGTATTAGGATTATGTATGTGATCGCATGTGTATACCTTGCTTTTGTTTGTGCATTGTTTTGCAGGTTGCCCCAGTCGACCGATGGAATCGAAAAGGACGTCTGGGTTAAGTTGTTTGTGTCGGTCGAGTTGACTTGTAAATTTGTTTGTATAGTCATTTGTACAAGTTGTTGTGTAGTAGATAGGAGTTGTATATAGTGGTGTTGAGTCTGTACCTTATGGAGGAGACTCTTTGTATTTGTGTAGCGATTGTACCTCGACCCTTCCTGTACCGATCGATCGTGTAATGTAAAGTGTATTATGTTGATCAAATTGATGGCTCGAGCGTTGTTGTTTGTAACCTGCTTTATTAGGATGCAAAATATCATAAGGAGTTGGTCGTCGGCTATCCCTTCAATGCTTATGTCATTAAATGTTTATAGAAATGAAATCGTAAATTGAAGACAATGCAAGAAATTGAAATGTAAAAAATGACAAAAGGTTTAGAAATGACACAACTTTAAGTGGGTCGCATTCCAACTTCTTGTTATGGGTAGGCCGTCTCAAGTCTCGAGTCGGTATGCTCCTTGACCGACTATTTCCATTATTAGATAAGGTCCTTCCCATTGTGGGGCTAGTTTTTCGTTGGTGGGATCCTTGGTGTTAGGAAAGACTCTATGTAGAACCCATTAGCCTACCTTGAAAACCTTAACCCTTACTTTTTAATTGTAGCTCCTTGCGAGCTGTTGTTGGTACCTTACCAATCATACTCTCGCTTTTTCCCTGAGTTCAGTGATCGTGTCAAAGTTGTGTGACAACTCGACCTTATTTTGGTTTTCAGTTTGTAAGTCGTACTTGGCGGTTAGTTCTAGGATTTCAGCTAAGATGACAGCTTCACAACCGTATACCAAGGAAAAAGGTGATTGTCCTGTGGCGGTCTTGGGGGTAGTCCTGTCAGACTAGAGTATTAGAGGTAACTCGTCGACCAATTTCCTTTGGCGCCTTCGAGTCGCTTCTTGAGGTTGTTGATGATAATTTTCTTGCTCGACTCTGGTTGGCCATTGGATTGTGGGTAGCGACGATTCGAAGTGACCAAATTGATGTTCCATTTTTAGAAAAAGGATCTTGTGCGATCACTTATGAACTAGGAGCCATTGTCGCATATGATTTCTGATGGAACGCCGAATATGCACAAGATGTTTTGTTTAATAAATGAAACAATGTGTTTATCTTTTACCTCTCGATATGCTTTGGCTTCAATCCATTTTGAAAAATAATATGTCATGACTACGACTCATTGTCCAGAGGCGGGTGGAAGTTTGCCAACGATGTCCATGCCCAATCTCATGAATTGCCAAGGTGATAGCATCGGGTGTAGCGGGTCTGACGGTTGATGGGAGATTGGGGCATGTCGTTGGCAGGTGTCATACTTCTTGACATATTCCATTGCGTCTTGCTTCATTGTTGGCCAATAGTATCCTATTCTTGGTGCTTTGCCGGATAGACTTAGGCCACCGGTGTGACTGCAACACTCGTCGTTCTGTAAAGATTGTAGGATGAGTTGGACTTTATTTTCCTTTAGGCACCTCAGAAGGAGATTTGTGACAGATATCTTAAATAGTTCCCCATCTAATAAGGCAAAGGATATGGCTTGTACCTTGAGTCACCTAGCCTCTACTTTGTCATGTGGCAGGATGCCATCTTTGAGCCACTTAATATAAGGCGTCGTCCAATCATCCTCATGGGGTATGAGATCTTCTACTGGATTATTTCCCACCTTTGCCGACACGACTTCTTCCAGGGGTAAATCTTTAAAGCATAAGGTTGTGCCGGGTTTATGAGGTGACTTTAGTGTTTTGTGGACTGTTGGTTTTGTGATATGAACCAACGACATTGTAAAGGTCGTCTAGACTAATAGCCGACCCCAATTTTGCTAGAGCGTAAGCTTGAGCATTAAAGTCGAGAGGTTGCGTGATGTTGAATTTTTCAAATTTCTTGGCTAAGTTCTTCACGATCTGGAGGTAGGCTATCATCATGGCTAGGAGAACCAAGACCACCAACAGAGACCGCCACAGTTCCTTCCTCACCCACAACAGTACCAGTGATCAGCACTACTTTGCAGTGCTTATCTAGGAGTTGTTACCGGTGTTTTGGGTGCCATCTGTATGGGTTTAGAGAACAACTGTGGAGTATGGAGTTGAGGAGAAGAAGTGTGGATATGGTGGTTTGGAGGAGCTTAAATGACGACATCCAAAAAACGAGGAGTAGACCACAAGTGAAGACCGAAGGAAGAAGGAAGAAAAGAAGCCATATGGAGGAAACAAGGAGCAGCCGCGACCGGAGCAGCCAGCGGACGACGACCGCGGCAAAGTCGAAGACACGGTGCCAGAGTTTTCATTTTCCGCGACTGCGGAAAATCCCTTCGTCGAGGCTGTTCGAGAGCACAATTGATATTTCCGCGACCGCGGAAGTGCACGCCAGCGAACAAGTTGTTATTTCCGAACTTTTACGTTAATTTCCTTTTCAGTTGTTTATTTTTATTTCTTTATTCCATTTAGGTTATTTTGTTTCCGTTTAGATTATGTTTGTGATCTTTGGTTTTAGGTTTGATTTAAAACCTAGTTCCAATAGCCTCCATTCATCATCTAGATCGTCACGTTTTAGCATTCAGCAGTTTTCCCTTTGAAGTTTATTTGTTTCCAAGAACTATGAGGAGCTAAGCACCCTTTGCTTAGTCCGATGATTGAATCCTTCAATTGATATACGGTTGTGAGATTCTAATTCTATTTCTTTCCCTTTGAATGTATTGATTCTCTTGTTCTTCATCCCATTGATTATTATTGATTTCACTTGTTGGACGCAACTAGTTGTTATTGGTAATTGTCTATTGCTAGGGTTTGGTAATTACTGTTTGAGTTACCTAATTCATGTGTAGCAACTGCAATACTCTAAGAACTGTTTGGGACTAGTTTATTGTAGAGAGAATTAATTGCATGCAATAGTATGACTGTTTGCTACTCTTGCATGTATCTATCGAAATTCATGTGCTCATTGCTGCTATTGAATTGACGCGTAAGGTTTTCATAGTTATTTAATAGTTAGTATTCTCAGGGTCTGTTTGTCCTGTTTATAACTCACTAAAAGGAATAGGAACATTCATAGGAAGGAATTAGAGAGAATCTAGGATCAAGCAATCAAATGAATGGTGGATATTTGTTTGGCTAAGTGTTTTTCCCTATTTGATTACAAACTCTTTGCTTTTGTTTCCCTTGTTTACTTGTTTGACAACCAATCAACCAAAACCCCCCTTGTTACCTTTGACATACAAGTGTGCACTTAGAAAGATTACTTCCTCCCTATGGGATTCGACCCTTACTTGCCTATTCTACTAGTTTAGGTTTGTTTAGGATTATTTTGTTTAGGCGCCTCGACAATGCCTATCAACCAGCAGCCTGGGGGTCAACAACAATTTTGTGCTCCTTACGACCAAAGACCCCAAGGCCAGAGTTCCAGCGCCCCCGCATCCAGTGAGGACAAGATCAACACCCTTGTCCAGGGCATGCAAGCCATGGTCAACAATGTGAACGCACTAGCGAACGTTGTGGCCCAAAATCAGCAAGAGACGAAGTCCAGCACTCAGAACCTGGAAAAACAAATGGGGCAGATCTCTATAGCTGTGAGCAGGTTGGAAGCTCGGGAGTCGGGAAAACTACCCTCTCAAACGGTAGTTAACCCGAAGGAGAATGTGTGCGCCATGACGCTAAGGAGAGGAGCTGGGGTGGAGGCCAGTCGAGCCAGAGAGAGAGACGTTCACGACCGCGGAGACGAAAGTCGCAACCGCGGCGTGACCACTGAAAGGGAGAAGGACGAAATCGGCACAAATCCGCAACCGCGGCAGGAAATCCGCGACCGCAGAAAAAGCACGGAGGAAAAGGAGCAGGTCAAGAGATTTCCGCGACCGCGGCATGAAATCCGCGACCGCAGAAATGCTCCAGACGCGCCCCTTTGACCCAACGACCCCTATGACAACTACGTACGCCCCTATTTTCCTCCGCTCGGATCAGAAAAGCCTCCCGCACCTTTCCCTGAAGCTCTGGCGGACACGAGAAGGCCAGCCAATGATAAGGAGTTGTTCGAAACGTTTAGCAATTGCGAGGTAAACATTCTTGTACTCAAGTTGATTAATAGTATTCCTCGCTACGCTAAATTTTTGAAGGAGCTCTGCACGCTAAAGAGGAAGAGGGTTGTGAAGGAGAAGAAAAAGGTGATGGTTAGTGAGAATGTATCCGCTATGCTGCAAAAGCGAATACCTAAGAAGGCAAGTGATCCAGGGATGTTCACTATTCCCTGCAAGATTGGGGGTACCTTGTTCGACAAGGCTTTACTTGATTTGGGTGCCTCCATTAATGTGCTGCCTCTCTCACACTACGAGTCCTTGGAGTTGGGGCCATTAGAGGAAATGGGGATTGTCATCCAACTGGCGGATCACTCCTACGTCTACCCCAAAGGAGTGGTACAGGACGTGTTAGTCGAGGTGGACAAGTTGGTGTTCCCTGCAGACTTCTTTGTGATGGACACGGGGCAGGACAAGGATGCAGCCCCGGTGATGCTAGGAAGGTCGTTTATGAATACGGTGAGTACAAAGATCGATGTGAGCAGCGGTTCGTTCACAATGGAATTCGACGGGGTGAGGGTCGGATTCAACATAGATGATGCCAAGAGACACCCTCCAGATGGGAACCCCGAGTGCCCAATAAAGGTCAGCGAACAAAGTTTAGGAGAGTAGTAGGTCGAGCCACGACAATAACTAAGGCGTTGTCCGGGAGGCAACCCGAGGTATGTATTTCTTTCCCTGTCTTTCCATTCCTTGCTTTATTTGCTTATGTGTTCGTTGTTTTTGCTGTTTTTGTTTTTTTTCGAACTAACCTGCAGGGAGGAGATCCGAACCTATTGAAGACGGTGTCAACCACCAATGTAAGTCCTCCTTTTGCCCTGCGTAAAAAAAAAAAAGTTCTACCGAAGGCCAGTTGTCCGAGTTTCCATGGAGAGAAGGTGCGCATCATGTTGCCAAGAGAAGGACATTAGCCCCACATTTGTATTTGACAACGATGATGGCCCTACAGTCGACAGCTGGAAAGGAGGAACACCAGGGCCCACACCACGATTACATTTGGGCCTATTTTTTGTGTTCGTTGAAGGCCATGTAACCTCGTTCCCTTGATTTACCACTTCTCACCAGAGTAGTTCCCTTTGGTTGCATGGTAGGAGTTGATTGAGTTGAAGGCCATGTAGGCCTGATTTCCTTGATGACCACTACACATTACAGTGGTTCCCTTTGGTTGCACGGTAGAGATGAGTTGAAGACCGCCGCAACACCAGAGACCTGAGCGTTCATTGCTTTACCACCAGCAACAACTTCCGTGTCCAAGCCAACTCAGCGACGTTTGTGAGTTATTTTTTTGCCTTTCCCTGTGCTTCATTCTTTTTTGTCTTTAATTAAATTGAGGACAATTCAATGTTTAAGCATGGGGGAGTGTTCTATACTTGCTATGTCGTTGAGGAGAAAAATGAAGAAAAAGAAAAAGCCAAAAATAAAAAAGGCAAAAATAGAAATCCTGGGATAAGTCAAAAACCCAAAAGGGCGTCTTAGGTAATAAGAAGGTGGCTTGGACCAGCATTAGGCTGGGGTAATAATTGGTCAAGAGTGATGTGAGTATATTGTGAGCCCATCTATTGAAAAATGAAATGAGTGGCTTGGTGAAAACCCGAAAGAGCGCCTTGGCAAAATGAGTGAAAAGAAGAAGAGTGATTAGTAGGTTTCCTCATTTTTCCTGGCGTGGTGACATAAGAAGAGGTGATATAAGGAGGATTCGGGTAGGTCACTCTGAGAGGTATAAGGAGATAGATGGGAGACTAGGATTAGATTTTTATTCACTCTATGGTGTTCGGGATAAGCTTGGGGGAAGTACTATGCTTTCCTTTTAGCTTGGTTGTGTGTGGTGTTGTATTATGTGTATGTTGTGTTGAGCTTATTGTGTTGGTGCCTTAGAGTTTCATGTTAGGTGCAATTCTTAGTGGAGATGATTTTTCTGTGCTTCATGAGACCTTGGGGATTTGATTGGAGGAGTAGGTTTTCTTTTAGTTTACTCGAGGACGAGCAAGGTTTAAGCATGGAGGAGTTTGATCAGCACTATTTTGTAGTGCTTATCTAGGAGTTGTTACCGGTGTTTTGGGTGCCATTTGTATGGGTTTAGAGCACAACTGTGGAATAGGGAGTTGAGAAGAAGAAGTGTGGATTTGGTGGTCTGGAGAAGCTTAAATGAAGACATCCAGAAGACGAGGAGTAGACCACCTGAGGAGACCAAGGAAAATAGAAGGAAGAAGCCACACGAAGTGAGAAGAAGGGCGTAGCCGCGACCGCGGGTGAAGAGTGGCCGATCGCGGAGAAGTCGACACTTCGAGAGCAAATTTCCATTTTCCGCGACCGCAGAAAATATTCCCCCAGTGCCAGAGGTCGAGAGCAATATTATAATTTCCGCGACCGCGGATTTCTTTCCGCGGCCGCGGAATGACACGGAGCGAAGCCCGCGAGGATTTCCGAAGTTTTCTTTCTTTTGCCTTTTTCGACTTTATTTTATTATATTATTTCGAACTTTATATTTTATTTCCTTTTAGACTACTTTCGTTATATTTTATCTTTAGTTTTAGGGTTAGGTTATTTAACCTAGTTTTCCATTCGTTGTTCAATCATTACGTTTTTTGCATTCAGCAGTTTTCCCTTTTGAAGTTTATTGTTTCCAAGAACTATGAGGAGCTAAGCATCCTTTTTCTTAGTCCGACAATTGAAGCCTTCGTATGATTTGATTGTGAGGTTACATCTTTATTCCCTGTTCCTTTGGATTATATCTTTTCTCTTGAGCGTATTCCTATTGATTATTATTGATTTGACTGGATTGATCACCTAGTTGATATTAGTAATTGTCTATTGCTAGGGTTTGGATACTTCGGGTTGAGATTCCTTATCCGTTGTAGCATCCATGATATTCTAGGACTGGTAGGACTAGTTTATTATGAAAGAGATTTGATTATATGTTAAATACTGCGGGTCATGGTGTTGCATGTATCTTGGTTAATTCTTATGCTTCTTGCTGCTATTGAATTAAATCTTGAAGGTTGGTAGGGATTGTTTAATAGTTAGGGTTGCCTGGACTGGTAGGACTGGTAACTAATTCAGAATAGGGATAGAAATAATCAAAGGAAGGAATAGAGATAACCTAGGACCAATCAATCATATGAGTGGTGGATATTTGTTTGGCTAAGTGTTTTCCCTTAATTGATTGAAACCCTTTGATTTTGTTTGTTTTGTTTACTTGTTTCACAATCAACCTTAAAACCCCCCATTGTTACCATTGCATGCAATCAACATAAAGATAAACAACTCCTCCCTGTGGGATTCGACCCTTGCTTGCCCAAACTACTTGTTTAGGTTCGTTAGGATAATTTTGATCAGGTGATATGACTAAAACCTGCTATCATAGGCTATCATCATGTCGTCATTAGCAACGTTTAGCCCTTGTATCTGGTTGATGATCAGGAGTGAGTCACAGATTACTTTGATGTTGCGTATGGACAAGTCTTAGGCCAACGTTAGTCCTAAGATCAAGGCATCGTACTCTGCCTCGTTATTAGTCGCTTCTCATTCACAACGAATAGTTTGGGCTATTTGGTCCCCTTGTGGTGACTTTAGTACGACCTTGAGTCCTACTCCTTGTGCGTTCAAAACCCCATCGGTATGGAGTTCCCAGGTGTTGTCATCATGCACAGTTGATAATTTTATCGTTTCTTTTTTGGCTTCATGTTCTAGGGTCGGACTAAAGTCGGCCACAAAGTCAGCCAAAGCTTGAGCTTTTATAGCTGTCCTCGATTCATAATGGATGTCGAATCCGCTCAGATTTATTGCCCATTTTGCCATTCGACTTGTAAATTCTGATTTCCTCATGAATGCCTTCATGGGATGGTTAGTTCGCATAATAATAGTATGTGATTCAAAATAAGGTCGCAAGTTGTTTGATGCCATGACTAATGCTAACACTAGTTTCTCAAGTGATGAGTATCGTGTCTTTGCAGCTAGTAGTGACTTACACACATAATAGACCGGTAGTTGCTTCACATCTTCTTCTCTAATTAAGATTGCGCTCACATTCGCCTTAGATATTGCTAGGTATAAAGGCGTTCGTTGTCTTTTGGTTTAGATAGTAGTAACGGGTTAGCCATATATCTTTTCAAGTATTGAAAAGCTTTATCATGTTCTCCGGTCCATTCAAATGATTTATTATGTCTAAGGACATCATAAAAGAGCTTGCGCTTATCTGAAGATTTAGAAATAAACCTATTTAATGCGTTTAGCTGACCGGTTAGACGTTGTACGTGTTTCATGCATCGAAGCGATTTCATGTCCATGATGGATTTTGGTTTGGAGTTGCCTCAATTTCTAAATGAGTCACCATGTATCCTAGGAATTTAACCAATGATACTTCAAAGAAGCATTTTGTCAAGTTAAACTTCATGTTGTATTTCTTGAGGATGGTGAATGCTTCTTTCAAGTGTTTTATGTGATCGTGAGCGAATTTTGATTTGACTAACATGTCATCTTAGACCTCCATCGTGTCTCAGATTTGGTCTTTGAACATTTTGTTCACGAGCCTCTAGTATGTTGCCCCTACATTTTTTAGTCCAAAGGGCATAAATTTGTACTAGTACGTACCTTGGCTCGTGATGAAAACCGTTTTTTTCTTGGTCGTCAGGATCTATGAGGATTTGGTTGTAGCCGTTGAAAGCGTCCATGGTTGAAACGTAGATTTTAGTTTATGACTTTATATATTAATTTATAAACAATTTTAACATATTTTTTCCATTTTTGGTTTTACACATATATATATATATATATATATGTTAGAAATAAAATATTAATAAGAAATAACATAAATAATAAGGTAAGATATATATTATAAATAATTTTATTTACAAATAAGAAAAAACTAATAAGGTAAAAAGATATAATTATATTTGAGATGATAGTATCTGTATAATTAAGGTAAGTTATTTTAGCTAAAAAATAAACAAATAAGAAATAGAATATGTAAATATCAAAATTAGGAAAGGATACAATTGTAATTGTATATTAAAATTTGTCTATGTGGAATATCTCAAGGATTGACACATATGAGAGATAATTAGGGCTTTATTATAGTATATAGATATATTATTTTTAAGCACTACAAATAACAATAATGGCAGACCTTGAATTATGCAGTAGTCTATAGTAAACAATAATGTCAATTTTGATGATTTTTGCAAAAGCGGTATCACGGAAGAGAAGAAGGCCTAAAAGATTTGGGATTTGATTTTTTTATTTTTCTTAATTGTGTGAAATGGGAGAAAGAAAACTCAATCACCAGATTTTTTTGGAAAACATTTCCCATGAAGTAAGGGAATTGTGACTTAATATGTTTAAATTTCTATTAATTAGATATGTACAAGTCCAGGCCAGCCCACCCGGCCCGGACCGCCCACCCGATTTAAAAACCAAACTTGGACAAAAATATTGGCCCTTCCGGGCCGGGCTGGCCCTATCCGATACAAAAACGGTCCAAGGATGGACACCCTCTATGCCCGGCCTGGTACCCGGTTAAAATTTTAAAATATAAAATATATTACATAATATGAAATATAAGGATTATCTTGCCAATTGTTAATATGGAATCAGTTTAGGAGTTATGTTAAGTTAAGGGTGTGTTGGTGTTAAAAAATTTGTATTATGGTTGTAAATCACTACAAGTATATGTACAAATCCGGACAGCACCGACCCGCCAAGCAACCCGGCCCGAACGGGCTTGGACAACAGTTTCATCCCGTGTGGACCGGGCGAGCTTAGCCCAGCCCGGTCAACCGGGCAAAAAATACCGAAAGCTCGGCCCGAGCACATGCATGTACATGTCTACTTTTAATCTTATACATTAAAGTTTTTAATCTTATGGTTTACACTAATACTTATATTTTACTCTAAAAAACAGTTTCACCTGAACTCAAATCTATGCCTATGCATGTTCTCATTATTGTATGGTCATATCATGCATTTATGTTTTTTACTAATTGAATTGTCAAAGAATGTTAAAATTGTTTGCGGGCATAACGAATTGGATAAAAAAATATAATAGCAATATGAAAGAAAATAAAAATCTTAATATAGAAAAACAAAACTTAGTTGAAAATTATTTAAAAAAATCATTAATAAAAATTACTTTGCATACTATATATGCACTCACATAGTAAAGAATAACAAATATGTTGCAATTAGATGGTACCCATATGGTATAAAATTATACTTTCTATAAATTATGAAGTTAAGGAATATAAGGTAGGTAATACGTTATAAAAAAGTAAAGTATTTGGGTTAAGTAAATATGAAAAATTATGAATGATAAGATGGTAAATGACATAAATAATGTTTATGTGTCATTACTAATTGACTGACAAGTATGAAAGAGAAATTTGACTTTAGTATTAGTACACAAAAGATTATTATATTGTGATTCTGCTAAATTTTGTCTAAATTTATTTGAATTACTTTTTCAATATATACATTATTATGTGTGATATCTTTGTCATATAATTTTCTTCTCAATACATATATGTTTACATTGAATTATCGTAATATATATACTATGATTGTCATCAAACATGACCCTACCCCACTCTCGCGAAAATTTTTGGGTTAGACCCAACAAAAAAGCAATAGGCTAAGGCCTATGAGTGACATAAACTTGACGGGTCTATAGTTTACAGATTGGGTTAATCATACCGGTTGCTTTACAAGTATTAAATTTATATTAAATATCATTATATATTTTATGTCAGAAAATATCTTAATATTATAATTTATAATTATTTTGAAATATTTATGTCAAGAAGTTTAGAAACCCGTTGGATTGACTTGAACATGCACCAATACGTTATGATCCGATTAATTTGTAATTTTTTTAAAATACTTAAAAATTATTTAATATGAATTTTAAACAAGTCTCGTGCATTCACGTAAACTAAGCTAGTGGATCTCTAATTATGAAATGAGATTTTGACGCTATTTTACATTTGAACAATTTGGTGTAATACAACAAAATCATAGATATTTAATATCAACCATTTAATGTATGATCTAATGTTTTTTATAACATTATCACTCTGGTGAAATATTGAATAGTGGGACGAACATGTCTCATACATGTTTTCCAGTAGATCATGTGCAATTGACATTATTGACTATCACCTCCTCATACACAAAAGTTAATAAGATGAGAAGTATTGACGTCTTGTTAATTGTGATGGTGATGGGTTCATCAAAGAATGTTAGACGTTAGATGTGGGAATTTTGTATTTTAGGCCATGCTAATTAAGGGTGGGTGTTTTTTTGTTTGGTTAAAACGGGTGGGTGTTGATTGAAATCTCACAAACATTGATTGGTTGATAACCTACATTATTTGGAAAAAGATTTTGTTGTATAGATTGTGAATTTTTAAGCCAAATGAGTAGTCAATTTGATACTGCATTGTTGATCGTGGGTAAGGAATCTGTAGACTTATATCGATCTTTACATAAAGGTTAAAAAATATGAGACGGGATCAAATGTGTATGGTTGTTATGGTGTAAAATAGGGACGAATATGAATTGTTAGACCTCCTTCATCCTACGGCTTGGATAAAACTCGTGTCTTATGATTTTTTAAAGCTATAGGATATTTTCATATTTTTCGCTTGAAAACCGTATTCCCCAGTCCCCCTTCTTCCTCAATATTCTGATGCGTTTCTCCAAACTCGATGATTGGCTTCTTCTTCAAATCCAATCTCACCGGTGTCCTACCAAAACACCGTCACTGGCGCATTCCCTTCTCCCATCTCACGGGCACCTTCCTCAGGAATGTCGTGAAGCTCAAAGTGCCCCTTCCCTCCATGAATCTTCATCAACTCGAACATGTGGTTAGTGATTTCATATTTGTGGGGTTTTTCGAGTCTATGTAGGGTTGAAAATATCACCTCTAGATCAGAATATCTGCCACCTCCGATGATCAATTTTGAACCCAGATCTACTCCAATCACATGTCAAAATTCAAAATAGAACTTTGAAGAAAGATCCACACATAAGAGGAGCCGAAGGAGATGAATTTTTTTTCTCTATTTGGATCTTCAGTTTGAGCATGATAAATACAAAAAATGCTTCACATTGTTGTTGGAGGGTGAGTTTTGATGCTCTACTGACTATGTACTTGTCTCTTTACGCATGTTAATAATCTTATTTTTGTTATTAAGCGTAATTTGTTTGTCCAATTCTTAATCCAATTCTACTGGTTTTGCTCATGTTTGTCCAATTCTTTTCTATGTTGGTGTGCTAGACAACCAATTTTTCATTGTAAACATGTAATAGTGTGAAAATTGTACATTTGCTGAGCAAATATAACAATTTTTTCATGTCCTTTTGATCATGTTAGTAACTTGGTCTTTTGTTTCATTCTCTCTCAAATGTGATTCGGAATTGAAGGCAAAGCAACTTACATGATAGAACAACATATTTACAATAGAAAAAAAATATGCTTGAGTTGATGTTTGTTACAATCATATTTAACTACTTTATTAGAAAAAGAATTATGCTTGAGTTGATGTTATTACAATCAACTTATGATTAAAGAAGTTGATCATAATCGTCCGTCAAATCTTCTAATCGTTTGTGGTTCATAACTATAGATTATGTTTGAGGTTTATAATTAACATACTAGAGGTTCATATATAGTACATTAAAGGTTCATACTTAATATACTAAGTTTCACATTTAATAAACATACATTTTAATGTTGTATAAAGTTTGTGAAACCTCTAGTATAAAGTCGGTAAATCGCTAGTATAAAGTTTGTGAACCTCTAATATAAAAATTGTGAAATTCTAGTGTAAAGTACGTGTATGAACCTTTAGTATAAAGTCAATGAACATCTAATATAAAGTTTATGAACTTCCCATATAAAGTGTGTGAACCTCTAATACAACGTTTGTGAACATCTAATATAAATTTAGTTTGTGATTCTCTTATATAAAGTTTATGAACCTCTAGTATAAAGTTTATGAATCTCTAGTATAAAGTTTGTGAACATATAATATAAAGTTAGTTTGTGAACCTCTAGTATAAAGTTGGTAAACCTCAAGTATAAAGTTTGTGAACCTCTAGTATAAAGTATGTGAACCTCTAGTATGAAGTTAGTTTGCAATTCTCTTATATAAAGTTTGTGAACCTCTAGTATAAAGTTGTGGACCTCTAGTATAAAGTTAGTTTGTGAACCTGTAGTACCTAAATTCGATCACTCGTTGTGTTCAGGAAAAAAAAACGAGGCTTCAATCCTCAAACACCATGGTTATTAGTATTGTTTCATCATGCATATCACCAAAAATATATATTTAGCTATGGAAACCATATGACATTCAAACATAGAAAACAACAACAAATAGACGTTATTTTAACATAGAAAGGAAGAAAGTCAAAAGTTATATTATGAATAGGAACTTCTTAGTTACAACTAGAAAGAGTATAAAATACAAGAAATCTAAATCAAAAGCATGTATTATGCAATATTCGAATCAGAGAAACATAGCATAATGATGTCCAAAACACCAAAAGATCACCAAAAATAAACTATTGACGTCTTTGAATCCTTGTCAACAACCATTGCATTAGCGCCGAGAATCTTCATGTCTGAGGGAAGCTAGGCAAACTTGAGCGCCTGTAGAAGCACAAGTTTTAAGACGTAGAATCATGTCATGTGAAAGGCTAATATTCAATGCCAAAGGTAAATGGAATGAGACTTTAAAAGTCCAAAAACAATAAGGACAACAATTTGCAGAAAAAAGCTCCATGTATGAAAGATCTTTATCATACATTAAGGTGTCATACAACATACGTGAAGGAATGAGAATGGTTCACTTTGTCACATCTAATCAACACATTGTAGACAACTAAATCATAAGTATGGCATCTAAATCTCAAGAATTAGAACATAGAGAACGAGTTTAATGTGCTCAATTTTTTAATGTTGACTAAATAAAGTCCTTTTTTTGTGAATCGCCTTGAGTTTGACAATCCTACATCATATTTCTTATATATGGAGAGACTGAGAATGCTTGAATAAGTAAAGAAAATAAAAGATACATGAGCTATGTAGGAATTAGGGGTGAAGATGAATTCCCTTTTCTTGCATGGCAACCTTTTCAAGCGTTTGTGAATTAACAATAGCATCCTATCATAGACAACTAACTAAACACCATCAAGATGACATTCAACCTTGATATCAACAATGCCCATTTTGATTCAGAAGCATATAGAGATTATGTCAAATATTGACAAGAAGTGGCAACTAGATAAAAAGCATCACTATTAATTGTTAATCAATAACATCTATCCTTTGCAAAAGATACAATATTTAAACCTGCAGTTTCATAGTTCATTACCATCCATGGAAATCTGAACACAATTTCCAAGGGGTGAACAAATCATTATAGACAAACATGCCAAAAGAAGTATACACTAGAGCTGAGTTTGAAGGCAACTCAAAAAAAATATGGCATAATATCACAAACTTCAACATATTGAATCAAGCTACCATCTCTTCATAGAGTTTCACAATGGTACAAGCCTAATAACTTAAATAAGACATAAGATTAAAGAAACCATGATCATGTAGATATCATCTAGAAAAAATAACATTAGATTGGAGATACTCAACATGGAAATGAATGATTCTACATGCCTCTAGTGTTGGGCAACCTTCTTAGGTGAAAATTCCTCCTTTGAACCTTTACACCATTCAATTGAATAGGTTTGATTGTATGTATAGGTTCCTTCCAAAACACCAAAAGATAACCCAAAAAGGAAACCATGGTCTTTGGATCAGTCGATTTCATGTTAGCGGTTATTAACGAAGGGCCGGAAGCAAGCTTTCTTCCTTAGAAAGCGACAAAGAAGCGTCGATATCGAACTCCATGGTGGAGCACAAAGTTGTTATGCATCGTTGTTCTTCTTCATCATTGGAAAGAAGAAACTATTATGGTTTGGGGAGAATTCAAAGCGACGGATGAGAAAGAAGTAGACAGGGTGAGCATGTAATTCTGGGCTAGTTTTAGTTTCAATAACCAATATGCCACCACACATTAAAATCATTTATGTTCCTTCTTTTTTATGTTTTTTGTGAGCTATCAATCTGGACCGTCTGTAAGTTCCATCTAACGGACCATAATTGTACGCATTTTACATTGTATGAATAGTATGCACGAGAACCCGCCTCTAGAAAATATTGAATTTGTCAAAAGGTACATCATTTATGGAAACTTGGTACTTCATTATGTCGGTGACATGAAAATATACTCAAAGTAAATCTAGAAACAAAAATTCACGAAATTCTGTTAACGAAAAAAATAAAACATGTAATTTTAATTTACTATTTTTATAGGCATTATTACTCTTTATTCGAAGAAAAATATGGTATGGACCTATTGGGCTTAAGGTTGTAAAAAATGTGGTATTTACGGTTCGGGACCGGACTAGTCCTTTAGCAGTCCGGTCCACGGTTTTCTAGCGGTCCGACTCATGGTTCTCATTTCTCTAGATTACGATTATGGTCCGGCTTTCGTCCAAGGCCTTAATTTTTCGGCCCAGACTGGAATGATTTGTAACCATAATTTTATAATTGGCAACCCATTATACACTAATCCTAGACCCTAGTTCAGTTGTTTGTTCTCTCAACCTCTCGCTCTATCCTCCAAAGTCCACCCTCCAACCCTCGATCACTCGCTCTCTCCCGCCTCAAAAGTCTCTATCTCTGCCTTTTCGGTCAACAACTCAACTGTCTCCGATCTCCCTCACCACTGCGCCACGCCGCACCGCCGAGTCTATGACTACCTCGCATCCATGGCTACACATTTTCCTCCAACTGTATATTTTAAAACCTTCCAATATTTTTTGTTTATATATATAGAGAGAGGTTAATTCAAGTGTGAGCAGGGCCCCAATGCGAACGTGCAGACTGGTTTGGGTTGTTGGATCAAATTCATGTGTAAATGGGCATTGTTTGGACGTCGTGACAATTTTGTAAATAAGTAAAAGTTACAAGAATATATGTCATTGGATTGTTTTTTATCAATGACTGAGATTTGAGTTTCATTAAAAGAGATTATGTGCAAAGCACATGCTTTATTAATTACATTTTTGTAGAAAAAAGAACACACTCCGTCAAAAGAGCTTTTGTGTCACTATGAGTGTGTGTGTGTGTGTGTGTGTGTGTGTGTGTGTGTGTGTGTGTGTGTGTGTGTGTGTGTGTGTGTGTGTGTGTGTGTGTGTGTGTGTGTGTGTGTGTGTGTGTGTGTGTGTGTGTGTGTGTGTGTGTGTGTGTGTGTGTGTGTGTGTGTGTGTGTGTGTGTGTACATCACAACGCATAAGAATGTGCATCCTAGTGCATGGGAATGTGCATCCTAGCGCATGAAGAATGTGCATATCTTCATTAAAAATACCTTTTAGAGCATGTCAATCACTGTGTGTGAATGTTCAGCACAACCCATAGAAAATGTGTGTCACAACACATAGAGAATGTGTGTCGCAATCCATAGTGAATGTGCATCACTTGATTAAAAAGACTTAGTTTTTAGAGCATGTGTGATGTATGTACATCACAATGCATTGGGGTTGTGCATCACAATACATTGGGGTTGTATGTCACAATGTATTGGTAATGCGTGTCATAATTCATGGGGATTATGCATCGCTTCATTATAAAGACTTGGTTTTTTTGGAGCATGTGTGTTGTATGTGCATCACAATGCATGAGGGATGTGTGTCGTAATGCATGGTGAATGTGCATCACAATGCACAGGGGATGTCCATTGCTTCATTAAAAAGACTTAGTTTTTGGAGCATGTGTGTTGTATGTGCATCCTAGCGCATTGGGGATGTGTGGCGTAGTGCTTGGGAATGTGCCTCGCAATACACAAGGGATGTTCATCGCTTCATAACAATGACTTAGTCTAGGTCCGGTCAACGTCGGTCAACGGCCGAATAATGAGTGGTCAACAAGTGGTCAATGTCGAACAAAAGTTTGCAAAATTCACACGGAAAGTTTGGTTCTCACCCAATCACTTCACTATATATTCAATTAGATATTAATTTAGACCATTAGTCTGTTTGTTAAAATATTATCACAATGTTGTTTACGGAAATATTAATTCATTAGAGTTTATAATATAACAATGTTTTTTGTATGTTGGTGACATGGCTATTATCACAAATTCACAAAGTCTTTTGTTTGCTGGTGACATAGCTTGCACGAACGATAACCGATGTATTTGGACTATCAATAAACGGTCATTGTGGTCTGAACCGTAGATTGGATCGTAAAAGGACCGACCATGTCCGATCTACGATCCAAGGTCCAAAAATTTTGGTGTGGTCCAGACCGTTGCAGATAGCATCAGGTTTCAAGTAATCCAATTACCATGCCAATGTGACCACACTCATGGTCAATCAAGGAGGCATGGACTTTGCAACCATCGCCTCAACGTCCAAGAATGCGTCAATATCCATGACGTCGTCTACGTCAAGGACTGTATCAACGTCCATGACGGCGCCTATGCCAACATCCATGAATGCATATGCGCCAACATCCACGATTTTGCCAATGACCAGTACTATTCCAACGTCCAGAACTGTTTTGATCCACCTCTAGGCTCCATTACTCAAGCCTGAGTCTGACGTCTCTAAACTGACCTTCAACAAGGTCTTATGGCTTAAGGAGCGCCCATGATTTATGTCTTTGGTGAAGTGGCTTTATGCCATGCCTTTTAGGCTACTGGCCGCTGCGCGTGCCGAAACGACTAGTGTGTTCTTCCTTCGAATGAAGTGTGTCCTGGCATTTTGGCCTATATGTATTTTACATGTATTATATGGTGCAATTTGTATGGTTTGCTCGGCCATTTGTGTCAAGCTACACAAAGAGGAGCCGACTTCAAGTGCACCACCAGAAGAGTCCCCTACCTTGCGTTTTTTTTTTTAAGCTCTTCCTCTTTCCACTGTTTGGGGAGAGAAGATGATAAGGATCGCGTCTCTCTTTGACTCTGCTCAGTGTGCAGCTCGTGTTATTGATGAATGCAAATTCAGGATTGTTCAGAAGTTGCAGCTGGGGGAAGAAGAGGAAGAGCAATTAGGAGAAGATTGAGAGCTTGATTGGCGTCTTTTCCTTATTGTTCTAGTTTTTTGGTCTATCTTTAGTTTGTATATGTTGTGGTTACATTTGTTGTTCTGCCTTTGGTTCTGGTTTACTCTGTTTGTTCTTTGTTGTATTCCTGCTTGTTGTTTTTGTTTTCTTCTGTTATTTTTGTTGTATATCCGGGCTGTTTGTTGTGTTTTGTTTTGGTTGTTTTGCGTGTGTGTTGTTTTGCTTGGTTTTGTTTGTGTGTTGAATATTGGTGTTTGTAAATAGGACGTTGGGCCTTTTTCCCAACCATCTATACAATTTTACCTTCTGGCAAAAAAAAAACGGTTTGCTCGATATGACTCACGAACAAGAACTGAATTTCTGTGAATTTTCTAAGGAAGAAAACTGGTTTTTGATTAATTCTTTGATGTCTTGCAATGGAAAAGGATGTGGCATTATATAGCCCTCCAAATCTGAACAAAACCCAACTCTTCAAGTGTCGTGGCAACATGAAGAGTTTACATTAACTCAAGCATTAAACTTAGCTGAAAATTAATATTTTCCCTTCCCCTTTATTACATAATATCATGCATAAAACAAATAATAAAATCCTCAATTTTTTGGAACAATGCGCATGCACTGAAATGATGTGCACGGTCCTTATTCGAACGCTCGACGTCTTGATCGGCTTGGTCTGGGCGCTTGCTTAGTTTCCTCTACGTCCAAGGGCTGGATGGGAGGCATGGGACTAGTGGAGATCGTAGGCAAAGGATGGCTAGGACCAAGTGGAGCTAGGCTTGAGGAAGAGGAGAAAGGTACCCTAGACGCGGGCGCGGCTGCGGCGGCATCGGTGGCATCAGCATCGACGAGCACTTCATGATTGACCCTAGGCATAGTCACATCATCCTCCCTCCCTTGAATGGGATTCATCCTCGAATCCAAGTGCCCTATAAGAAAATCAAAATAATGAGGCTCTCGAACTCCACCAAGTAAATTGAGAATGTAAGAACAAAAATTCCAAGTTCTATATGATGTGCAAGGATGCATGCACAAATTATGCCACTACCCTTCTTATGCCTAAGTAGATGCCTCATGGTACAACAGTTTAGTCTATTAGCATACTTAGACACGAAGATAAGGAAATGAACTAAATGCAACTTCGTGGACATGAATTGAGACATGGAACTATAATGTAGACAAGAGAACATAGTCCTAGATGCACAATAGCTTGTCAACATGAAAATTGTTCTATCAAGAGTTGCAATCTTATAATCATGCAAAATGTCACTTAACGACATAAAGGGGTAAGTAGAGAGCGGTTCTTCCTTGAATTTTGCTCGCATTCTATGCTTTGGTGACGCAACTGATTATGCTATAGGGTCCTTTGAATGATAAAACTCATTTGCAACGGCACCACTCTCAAACTTCATAAAGGTTGCTTTTGGGACTTCCTCCTTTAAGAGATTCAAAGTCAAGTTTGAGACACAAAAGGAACTTCCCTTCTTAGGTCCAATCATGTCAATGTCATCGCCATCGAGGGGCTGCGAAGTGACAATGTCATGGACAGAATTAGATAACACCTCAAGAAGACTTGAATCATGCAGCCTAGATGATGAATAAAAATGGAATGAGCTTGGACACAAATGAAATGAGATAAGGGATGGAGGGACTCCCCTTTCGTCATTGGATTCTATCGTTGCAACTACATTGATGGTGATTTCCTATTCATGTTGTTCAAATGGAAAACATGAGGGAACCTTGGGGGTTGCATCCGACCATGGAGTAGCCAAATAACTTAGTGAGTTGCGCATGATGGTTGGTTGTGGCTCTCTTTTTGTAGAAGAAGGACATGGTTCCAATACTTCTTCCTTTGTTTCCTTAGAAATCACAAAGCACTCCTTATTGGTGGAATTTGCAAGCACCTTCTTCTTCTTCTTCTTCTTCTTCTTCTTCTTCTTCTTCTTCTTCTTCTTCTTCTTCTTCTTCTTCTTCTTCTTCTTCTTCTTCTTCTTCTTCTTCTTCTTCTTCTTCTTCTTCTTCTTCTTCTTCTTCTTCTTCTTCTTCTTCTTCTTCTTCTTCTTCTTCTTCTTCTTCTTCTTCTTCTTCTTCTTTCGGTGCTTGTTCCTCTTCTACGAGCATTGACATAAGAGGCTCATAAGATTTTGCCTCGGGTTCTACATCATTAATGGATGACTCAACCACTTGTAGAGGCTCTTTGACTGGCTTTGGTTGAACCTCCCTTGGTTGCTCATCATATAGGGCATGGACTCTTGGTGGGGCCTCACATGAAGCAGGCATGACGATATCCCTCTCTAAGGTTAGTATCACTTCATCTTCCTCCTTGTATATGTAGTATCGATTTGGGCAAATGTCAGCCAAATGGCCTCGTCCTTCACACATAACACATACAATATCACGTGCCTTAATCTGCGGATGTGGACTTACTCTTTCTCTGCCCTTGGACATGCTAAAAGATGAGTTAGGTGAGTCATAGACTCCCTTGGTATGCACGGAAGGGTTAGACGAAGAATGATAATAAGGTTCAAAATAAGGGATGGTTTAAAACCTTGTTGGGGTGTGCCATCTTTCTTCCTCTCTATAGCCATAGTCATAGCCATAGTCCCCATAAGGTTTGTTACCTTGGCCACGAAAATCCTTGTAGGTTCTCGTATGAGTGTTGGATTCAGGGTAGATATGTTGTTGATCCCTCCCTATATGAAGCACCATAAGCCCGAAAGCAAAGGAAATCCCTTTGTGACATACGGCTCAAGCTAGACATCTCCATTCGCTCTCCTTGCAAAGTTAGTATCCAAGGCAAATACCAAGCAAACAAGGCAAAAGAATAGAACCCAATTCAATGAAACCTTGAGCCAAACAAGTGCTAAACTTTAATATAAAAGTGTTCTCACAATTCAGTTTGCAAGCTCTCAAATTGGGGTGGCTTAGGGTTTCTTTTGCAAACAAGAAAAACCACAACAAGCTTGATGGAACTTGAGGACTTACATGGCCAAAAATGAACCAACACAAGATGCAAAAGAAGCTACTAAGCTCTTAGTCCGTACAAGTTCAACTTTTACTCGCCTTTTTCTGGCCTTTGGCCTTTCTTTCTCGAGTTTGTTTGGATTACAATCTTTACTCGGCTCTTTTTGGCTCTTGGCATTTCTTTCTCTAGTTTATCTTGGCTATAAGCCTTTGTTTACAACTTGAGAAGACAACAAGAACTCTTGGGTTCTTAGAGATCAAACAAGGGAAGATCGAAATACTTTTGATCTAGTTGACACGAGTTTGAACAAGGCATTTCCCGTATCTTTAGTCCTTGGTTGGTTCAGTTTTAACACAAGCAAGAACCACAAATTCAAGCAAGACTTGATGCAGCAAAACAATAAAATAAGACAACGAAATCAGTTGAGTAATGAGGGGAGAATTCAAAAGAACTCGATGGTTTAATGAAGGTGATTTCTAGAGGCCTCAATTAATGTTTAGATAGTAAATGAACTTTAGTTTCAATCTACTCAAAGGTTGTCTTCAACCTTGCATTAACACGTTTCAAACAAACCAAGAAATTAGCAGAAACTTTCAGCAAAACTGGACACACTACAAGGCACGAAAAGTTTGATTGCTTGCAACTTGAATTAAGATCGACTTTTAACCAAAGTTTGAGCATTTACCTTGCGTGGCTCTGATACCACATGATAAGGATCACATCTCTTTTTGTCTCGGTGCAAGGTAAAGCACTTTGGATGGGTTCCGAGCAAGGTTGGATCTTGATCTTCAAAGACAGTCAGTTTCCAGAATTCTGCCCGATCTTCTACGGGGTCGTTCTCTTTGCTCGGGGCTCCAAATTGGTTGATTCCAAATCTAGGAGATAGATCTTGAAGTCTAGTTTATGTCCTCTAAATTTAGCGTGAACGGATCTAGGAATAGAAAGTTATGACGATTCTACAAAAGGGTTGCAGAGAGTTCCACGAGGGAGATCAGCAAGAGGAGTATTTGGATGAAGGACGTGAAGATAGACTGAGATGGAGATGGAGTCGAGATGGATTGATAGACGGATAGGCACTTAAAACCCATGTGGATATAACTCACCACTCAAGTTTAGAAGAGATCGAAATTCAAGAGATATGACTCACCCTTGAAACAAGACCGGTTTGCTCAATATGACTCACGAACAAGAACTTAAAACCCATGTGGATATAACTCACCACTCAAGTACCCTAGACGCGGGCGCGGTTGCGGTGGCATCGGCATCGGCGAGCACTTTATGATTGACCCTAGGCATAGTCACATCAAAAGATTAAGAAAAAAATAGTTAAACTTTGTTTAAGTTAATTTCAATCCTATTTACTTGTTCATCTTTTTCATTGATTTGTTTGTTGGTAGAACCTATCCATTCAAACACATCAAACTTGAACACATTCCAAGAAGGTGGTACTTATCCTTCCTCCGAAAAAGTTCAACCATTACTTGTTTCTTAGTTGTACCTATCCAAGATTCAATCGAGTTACTCATGCCATTTTGGTAGTACCTATCCAAGAAAACGTTGAGCACTTATCCCTCCAAGAGCCACTTCGCCACCTCCATCCCACCTTCAAGCAAAGAAGATCCCCACATTGTTCATTCACTTCCAAGGTTTACTTTGAAGCACAAAACACATCAAGGATCCTTTGAATCACATCACTTACTTCATGAATTTTCCATGAAAAACAAATTTCTCCTACACCATAAATAAATAAAATAAAATGAAAAATGACTCAAAATAATACAAAGTATCATCCTTGAACTAAAAATAATTCGAACCACCCAAACTATTGTAACATATAGCGAAAATCATATAGATAATGTTCCGATGAGTTTCGCGGCCAATATGCTTATGTGGCTGCCGAGAATTTAATTTGGACTATGTGTGTCAAATTATTTTATGACATGTGTATAAGTGCAAATATAACTATATTAAAGAGAGAGAAAACAAAGGGAATAAAACAAGGTAAATTTTACAAAACAACCCACAAATTTACTTGTTTTCACAAAGTAACCTTATGCAAATTCATGGAATTGAAGCCGTCAAGAGTAATTATGTGTAATCTTGCTAAATTTCATAATGAAACCTGAAACAACCAATAAAATTACAACTTTGTGCATGCATTCACTAGAATCACTCACTAATTGCATAAAAATCAACAAGATTTGGATAAATTTTGTTTGAAATAAATTCTATTCTTCATGCGTGCTTGAAGGAGGGAGAAATAGGCCAATAGAGAGAGAAAGTGGATTAGGGGTTTAATTTTCCGGATCAGCTGAGGATTGGGTTAATACAAAGGAGTGGTGGTGAACCGATGGTAACTAGGTGTCGGATTACAAAGAGAGAAAGAAACATGCAGGGGAAGATTGTATCTGATATGGAGAGATAAGACCATGGCGGTGGTGGTGGAAGTGGCGATGAACGCGAAGAAATGGCGGCGGGGAAGATCGTAGGTCAACGAGAGGTGAAGCGGTCGTCCATGATTTCCAGCGATGGTGCAGTGTAATTAAAGACGATGAAGAGGGGGAAGAAAAATGTTTTATTACCCTTTAAGCTCTCATAATGAAAAATATTTACACCTCAAACACATTGTTATAATTGTATTTTCGTTAAAAATCATTCTTTATGTAATACAAACGAATCCTAAGGGTAATTTTGTGTACTTTAGCCTAATAAAAATGACATGTTATTTAAATTTTGAACTCCTTAGAGTCCAGCCATATTTCCAACAGCCATGTCATACTCATTGACCGGAAAACTAACATTGGTCGTACCCTTTTTTATATATGTTACAATAGTTTGATTACCACTTTATAATTTTTTAAGTTAATATATTTTTTGTTACACGGCAAACATTAAACCACTTTTTAAGTGAAGGGCATAACTAGATCATTTAATCAGATGATTTTTACAACTTGTTTAAAAATTAACACCCTCACATTTGTATTTAAATTTAAATACTTAGATCTAATAGTCAAAATCTCACTTGGTAAAACAACCATGAGTTTTGCTTTCCAAATAACCTTGGCTCAGTTGACCTATTCTCTTATAAAAATAAGTCTAAGCAGTCATGGCAGTTTTCTAGACTCCTTCATCTCCGTGAGCAGTTTCATAAACGTCTATGCTGGGAAATTGGAGATGGTAAAAATGTTAAATTCTGGTCTGACAACTAGCTCCTGGAAGGTAATCTTCTTTCTTACTTCAAAAAATCTACTGCTCCAGATATTACAGTTTCTTCTTTCATTACAACTTCTAATGAATGGAATGTACAACTCCTCCAAACTTTGTTACCATCCTCTATCATTATAAAAATACTTAATGTGCACATTCCTTCTTTCCCATCGGAAGATCGTCTCATTTGGAAACTGACCTCGGATGGAAACTTCACTGTCAAATCAACACATACAATTATTGAAAACCATTTACCAAATCCTCACCCTAATTCTTTCTCTTGGATCTGGAAATTAAAAATACCTCCTAATATTCAAAACTTTCTTTGGAAAGCCATGGTTGATGCTTTACCTACTATTGAACGACTTTTACGCCACTTTTCCAAAGTCCCTTCTTCTTGTAGTCTCTGTCACTCGAATGATGAGGATTTAAATCATTTTTTTTACTGGCCCCTTTACTCAAACTATGATCTCCAAACTGGAAAATAAAATGCATTCTTCTTTTTCTCTCTAGTTCACATCTGACTTTCAATATAACTTCGAATATTTCAGACATTCAAATTCTTCCCTTACACCATGACTTTTTTATGGTGGTCTCTCTGGAATTATAGAAATAATCTTATTTTTAGAAGAGATGACCTCAAACCTCAGACTTGCCCTTCGGACCAAGCCTTCTTCCAATACCAAGATTGTACCACTTTAAATATATCCTTACCCCAAGCACCTATAAAGTGTAATCGTCTACGCTTTACGAACCGTACCTGGAAGAAACCTCCTATTGACTGGATTAAATTAAACTTTGATGGACCAAGGAAACAGGATGATACCTCACATTTTGGATACCTTCTACGTGATTACCGTGGTAGTATTATTTCCTTTCATCGTGACAATATTCCATCAACCTCTACCCTGAAATCTGAAGCTCTTGGTGCGTTGTTCGGTATTCAACGAGCTACTCAGCTTCAAGTTAGAAATTTAGTTATAGAAGGCGACAACCTTGTTGTCATCAATTCTATCAGGGGCATCTGGAAAGTTCATTGGGAAATTCATACCATTATTAATTATATTACTACGTTACTATGTTCTTTTGTTGCTTTTCAGGTACATCACTGCTTTCGTGAGGCTAATCGTGTTGCTGACTTTCTTGCTACCCACCCCATTCCGTTTACTACTCTTTATACATTCCAGCGTCTTCTGTCATCAGTTAATTCTGCCATTATTGTTGATCGCCTTTTTAACAGTAGATATGAGTTCATCAATGTAAACTCTACTTTTGATAGTTTTGGTACTCAGTTTGTAAAAATCATCTATTCGGATGATTTTGAATAGTTTTTCTTGTTTAAAAGGGTCCTAATGTTTGTCTTTATCAAAAAAAATAACATGTGTGATAGTGTTGAGCTGATATAAATAGTGAGAAGTTTTTATAAGTTAATATTATTTTTTATTCGTAACTAATAATTTATATTGTTTTAAGTTATTTTTTGAAAATAAAATGATACAACGTATCTATACTACTATAAAAACATCAGTTTCCTTATCTACAGTAAATTGTTTGTCCTATATTCGATTACATTAATGCCCTTTGCTCCTCATCTTTTCCCCTCTTTTACTTAGCTTTTAGGGTTACATAAAATCACTTCCCTCCATGCTCTCCTCACACCAATCTCTTGCTCTCCTCCATGGCTCACCTTAGATTCCAATTTCTCAAGCCCGATTATTGCTCTTAATATTTGCACCAATTCTTCTACGCCCAAAACATCACCAAATTTCAGCTTTAATTTCCGGCTTGAAAAATTAATGGCAGGAAATCAATATTCAGTTGTTCGCCTCTGGAGCGAAATAGCACAATTCCGCAACCGCGTCGGCCGCCGACTGATGCGCACAGCAACACAATGGCCGTCCGAGCCACCAAAGACGACGCCTCCTCCGGTAAACTGTGCACTTATCAACTTTTAATCTTCCTTCATTCTCTGCGAGGTTTCGATCAGTTTGAGTTTATCGGACGATTTGGTCGGAATCTATCAAATTTCATTGCCGATATGAATTTGCTTGCTCGATCGATTTTGTATTGTCGCTCTTGGGAATGAAAAGGTCTTCTCTCAAATTGTAGGCCGCAACAACGTTTTTTCTCTGTTGGAGAAGTCATCGGAGGAGGTGGAGCATCATAGAATGACGCAAGTCCCGTGGAGTTGCTCAATCTGTTGGATGACGCCGGGGGTGCCAGATCTGGTGGACAATTGCATGAGTCGGTGTAGTTGTAGATTATTGTTTAGGTCTCATGCTTAAAACAAAATTATATTTAGTTTTTTCTCCCATTTTACACTGACTTTCTTCTTAATCTATATCTTCCTAATAGCATGTAGTTGTCATATGACATATCTATTCCACGTGGTAGGCCAGCAGCAGCTTCAACTTTGTACCTTATCTCTGCAATAGAATGTTACACTACCGCCTACGTTACGTGTTTTCTTTTCTATTTATATTTTATTGTTTCATTCATGTTATTTACTTGCTCCATTCCACGTGTTAGGCATTCATGTAGTGTCCTTTACCTAACCTTATCCGTGCAGTGCCCTTTACTTTAGTTTATTTGTGCAGTAGAATGTCGGGCTTATCCTCTTCACTTTATTTTCTACCTTGTCATATGTAGCTGAATTATATAAAACTCTATAACTGTAATAATCATTTCCCACAGCGTTCTTATCGATGAGACTCTCTTTGTTTTCTTCCTCTGTTGTACTCATCTAATTTGCTCTACCGGAGTTCAAGCATATGATCTTACTATAGACAATACTCCTGTGTATTTTTTCCAGTTTCTGATTTGTGTTCTTTTCTTATAGATTTTGTCATTTATAAGGATTTCTATAGGAGGAGAATTAAATCAGTAAGGTTAGTACCAAGCTAAATGGCTATGAAGTAATTTATCTTGTCAATTATTTATTAAGCTTCATTTCCTGCTGTTTTGTTATGCATTTCATCGCTTTGTGCAGATTGCTAGGCTCTTACTGTAGTTTTATTTGGAAACCTTATATTTTGAAGTATTGTGGTATGCCTTCCGAGATCCCATTAAATAAGGAGTGGTTCATATCATGGGAATGTCCTTTCTCTTACACTCTTCAAGTATGACTTCTCTTTATAGTAAAAATCTTATAATATGTGTATGTCGAAGAAGTTAGATAATTCTCGAAAGTATTCTTCGCTGAAAAAGGAACCAAGTTAATTTAGAATACTTAATGTACCAGATGATGAATAACGTTTCTGATTTCAGCGCTTTGGATATAAAATTGTTCTGAATTTGCTCTTCTCACTTTTTCCTATTTCTCTATTACATAAATATATAAATATAAACTATAAACCGAACATGGAACTCATTTACTGTGTTGCTGAAATTTAGCGATTTTCTACGGCACGATCGCTTCTACGATCTGTGCATTCCTCGTCCCCAATCGACTCAAGCTTATAATACAATGTATCATGTCGTTGCCTCTATCACTTAACTATATATTTGTTCATGATTTCACAACTTGAAGGCTAATATTATGTTAAAGTTTTTACCTTCCTTTCCTTTCCCTCATCAGACGTTGGTTTATTTGTAAAATAGAACTGCTATACTTGGATCATAAGGTCATAGGATCAATAATTAATCACTCAATACTTTTATGCTACTTTCTAATTACAGTTGCCTTAAACAGAAATTACAATTACCTTAAACAGAAATTACAATTAAACTAAATAGACACCATAAAACAGAATATAGAAATTGATAATAGTTTAGAAGACATAATTGCATAACTATTTCAGAACTGCAGTAACAAATTTATGGTTGATTACTATCATATTTGGTCCTAATGGAGCTTGTATTATATGCTTGAATCATGCAGGATCAACAATTACATGTATTGTTTTCTTTTGGTGGAAATAAGATCACCTTTCAGAAACAAGCTATCGTCTTTTCTTAGTTTTTACTGCATTTCTTGTATCCAGAGCTTGTACAAGTTCCCTTCATAAAGTTTATAGATGTAGCTTTACATTTGTATGTTGTGCTTATTGCATTCAAGATAGTGTAAAAAGCGAGCAATTCGTCTAATATGAATCAGACTATGATATGAGTTTGTATAAAGGGAAGGACTGGAGCCTCAGTGACATGGCTCAGTGGTTGGACGAATAGAGTGATAGATCATAAAAACAGCTAAAGTTTAGCTATTAAACCTTAGTTATGTGTTATGCTTATGCTTTATATATCTTATAACCAAATTGTTTGTTTATACGAATCTATTTACTATATATGTTTCAAAAATCTATATCTTGTGAAATAATTATTTGCTTAATCTCCTTGCTTTAGTTTAAACTTTTTGAAGGTTGTAGTCCTCTGTATTCTTCAATGGATTTTCTAAATTTGTTGTTGACTCTTAATTACATTCTCCAGGGCTCCTGCTATAACATTTCCTCGTTCTGATGGAAAACTCCAAGCTATATGTCTTCTTGAGGCTAAATATGTGAAGAAGTTCTTTCAAAAACATCCAGATTCCAAGCATGAAGACACCATAAAGTATCTCCATACCTTAATCTTTGTATACGTGTGTTTCAATTTCACCTTTTATTTATCAGATGATGTCTTGCAGTTCATGTTTTTTTTTCCATTCTGGTTCCTTCAAACAACTATTTCTGGTTCATGGATGATTAATTACTGGGTGTTCATGTTTTGTTGAATAGGTTTAACAGCTTCAATCCCGTCCCTGCCCGACTATTTGCAGGGCGAGTACTAGAACTGAAGGAGCAAGGAGTTGGTGAAGAGGAAGCAATGACTGCAGCTGATGTATGTTTACTCAAGTTCTTACCATTTTTTTTACAAGTAAGAGGATTCAGTTTCCCTTCCAAACTTTGGTTCTTTGCTCATTGAACTTCATGATTTCAACCTCCAATTCAGATGGAATACCGAATTGAGAGGAGGGCCAAGAAGCAAGTGTACGCGCGTTTGAAGCAAATAGCCAAGGTTCAAGGACAGAAACCGCCTCCAAACCCATACCCAAATTTCTTTTTCTTTGAATTATATTATTGTCCGCCCAGGACTCTACCTTCAAGAAACATCTGACATGGATAGCACCACAAAAGCCTTCAGTTAGGATCACCCTGTTATCCGGTGTGTATAGCTGCATTCCCTCTATGCACACACACACATAAAAGCCCTGATGTTAAATTGGCCTTCGGCCTTCAATTTTGAATCAGGATCAGAGCATGCGAGCTGCCGGAATCTCCTCCTTCGGTGCTCCTCCTTCTGCGACAATTCAGATCTGGTCAGCATCAAGTCTCCTCCTTCGGTGTTCCTCGAATTGTTTTCGTCTTGCGCACAAGGTTTCCATGGCTGGAATCTCTTCCACATGCGAGCTGCTGGAGAGGACGAGGAGGCGATGGTGCGTCGCAGGATGAGGCCCGGCTTATGGGACTGGGGGCGCTGAAGGCTTACAACGCCGCTAGGGTGGGAAGATCTGGACCACCAACGATCACCAAGAACAACCGCAGAGGTATGGAAGAGACAAAATCGATTCGAAGAGGGAAAGGGAAAGGGAGATATGGAAGCACCGACTACAGCCATGGATCTCCAGTTTCTCGAGCACCTAGCAGCTTCTCCCGACTGCAATCAGCCCGGAAGGGGTCAAATCAAATGAGTTCTTGATGGAGAGCGAGGCCAGCCCTTTGCAGAGTGCAAGGTCGTCGATCTGGGATTCGATTGCTTTACACAGAGTGTGGAAATGGCCCACCTGAAGGGATCTGAGATTGGGTCACTTAGTGGCCAAATCTGCTTCCAATTGTGGCGCATTGCTGCCATTTTGCAAGTTATGCGTTAATTTTGCTTATGCTTTGTTGCCTTAATTAATCCTAAAGATATTTACTTAGAAGTGTCCTTCATTTTGATTTTATGTCCCTCTTTTTCGCCTTCTGTTTAGTTCTCCTACTTCAAGGGAAATTTATATTTACCTTTTTCCCCATTATACTATTATTTTCTTCTGAAGTTATATCTTCTAAATAGCAGTAGCTTCATGACATAGCTATTCCACATGCTAGGCCACCAGTAGCTTTTAATTTCTGCCTTATCCGTAGCACCGCCTCTGTTACATTTTTTATTTGGATTTACATGTTTATGATATTTTTTTGCAGTCTAATGTCGTGTTACCAGGAGCTAGAGCATGTGTTAGACATCTGTGCACTGGCTTTTACCTAGGCTTATCTAAGCAGTACAATATTATGCTTATCTCCTTCACCTTATTTTCTACCTTATCATCATCTATACCTCAGTTATATAAAATCATAGAACTGAAATAAATATTTTTCACAGTGTTCCCATCGGTGAGACTCTGTTTTCAACTTCTATTGTACTCCCGTAATTTGCTACGACGAAGTTCGAATATGTAATCTTACTATAGACAAGACTACTATGTGTTTTTTGTGGTTAATGATTTGTGTTTTTTACTTTCTATAGATTTCATTATCTCTAAGGATCTCTACAGGAAGAGAATTACATCAGCAAGGTCAGTATTACCTTATGAGAAATAGTGCTTATATACAATTCAAAACATGTGTTTGGATGTAGGAAGTTAAATGGTTGTTGTCCTTGTGTATTGTCCTATTTCCTTTGCTAATTCCACCACTTATTTAAATACAGGAACAAGTTCATTGAGGAGAGCAAGTCCTTGACGAACAAATTTCCAAGCTGAAGGAGCTCTTGTCTAGCAAAAAACAAATAATTCAGGTTGTTTGACTGTTGCCAACTTCTGTAATTGTTTAATGTTCACAATTCGGCGTTGGCTTTTATGACTAATATCCTAGAAGCATATGCTTGATTGTGTCTTCAATGGTTATCTTAGCTGATCCATAATTCGATGCTTCTCTTTGTTATATCTATTTTTCCACCTTAGGCAAAAGACCAAGAAGCTATGGAGTTGAAGAACAAGTTCTCAACCCCAAGACGATCGATGTTGGAGGAATGTGATTGTGGACTAATTGAAGATATAGATGTTATTCCAAATGAAGATATGATTTTGGTGATGAAGCTATTGGTCCCCACATCCATCTCCTTGTCCCCGTACATATATTTGTTTGACGGCTCTTCCAGCAAATAACTTTTTCCTTGGAATGTTCTATCTTCTTCTAAATGTCTTCACCTATAACTTTTAGGCTGTCAGTGAAAAAGGTTATGTTACAAGGACGAAGCTCGACGTATTTAATCTTCAAAACCGCGGAACTATAGGTAAATCGGTTGGGAAACTGAGAGTAAATGGCACGATGTCGGATATGTTTTTGCACCTGGTTGTGGAAAGGTGAATGGAGTTATTTTACTTGTTTATGATCTACGCCTTGGCTATCCAATAAAGCATGACCTCTTTGATTTTGCAAACATTAGTTGCCAAGGCTATAGCTGGTGAAGCTGGTGTTCCATTTTACCAAAAGGTAGTTGCCAAGGCTATAGCTGGTGAAGCTGGTGTTCCATTTTACCAAAAGGCTAGGTCTGAATTTGTAGAGGTGTTGGTCGGTGTTGGTTTTGCTCGCATTAGGGATTTATTCAAGAGAGCCAAGGTATATGTCACCCTTCTTACTTCCTTTAACACTACAACAGAAAAGCTAATCCGCGAGGAACAAATTTGTCGTTGAAAGTCGAGATTTCCTCGCCGTAGTGTGTTGGCGAGGAAAAAACTTTGGTCACCATTTCCTCGCGGTAAGGTGGTCAAGAAAAGTTTCCGCGAGGAATATTATAATTTCTCGCGAAATCCTTTTTGCGATGAATATATTCTTTTCTCGTTGTTACTCTTTAGCCTCGATTTTTTTCCTCACCTAATCTCATACCTTTTTCATCGCTAAACTACAGTTTCCTCGCCAATGATACATGAATAATATTTAATTTATATATAATAAAAGTTCTAAAAAAACTATTTTCTTCGTTGTAAATATCTTTCAGCGAGGAAACTTTTCCTCACCAAAGGTAAATCTTTAACGAGGAAATCGATTTTCTTCATTATATGTATCTTTTTCTCGTGGAAACAGTTCCTCAGTAAAGGGACTCAAAGACGAGGAAATTTTAAATTTGTCGTTGTAGGTTGTATGGGGTATTCCTCGCCAAAGAAATTCAATTACGAGGAAATATACATTTGTCGATATAGGTTTTATGGTTTATAGCGAGGAAAATTACTTTTGCCGTTATAGGTTGTCTCACTATAGCGAGGAAATATGTATAAATAATTGTCATCAATTGTGACCACAATACATCAAAACAATTAAAATAATGCATATTAAGAGAAAAACGCTCAAAATATAAATAATTGTCATCAATTGTCACCACAGTACATCAAAACAATTAAAAGAAATAAAGCAAGCAAGTTTCTACCATAAGTAACAATGCTAGTCTAAAGCAATAACAAATGCAACACGATCAAAGAAACATTTCTCCAAGTTTAAGTTCACCAAGAATACTAAGCTGATGGATGTTGCCTGGAAAATTTAGCCATAAACTCCTCAAACTTTTTGGCTTGCTCCTCCAATCTTTGGATTACCTCATTTTGCGCATCGATCTTTTGTTGTTGAGTTCCTACAAGTTGTTGGGTCTCTTGAAGCTGTTCTTGCAACTCTTTATTCTTTTCAGACATTTCACTCATCGAAGAAGAAGAAAACCTTAATGGTGGTGGTCTAGGGCCAAAACCACAACCCTTAATGTAGCCTGATTTGACTTTGAGAACTTTTGCACAAATTTCCTCATCTGTCATTGTTCGAGTTCCATCAGGTTGAGTGGTATCTGCTCGCATCTTTATCATTTGATCCTATAAGTAAAAAATATATCCAGTTCAATATCATATGCAACTTCTCAATTACAACTTAATCAATATAATCCTCTTTAGAACAGTAATATCAGTTTCACCTATATTCTTAAAATATAATAAAAGCATGCATCATTGACACGTTACTTACCCATTTTTACTTTGCTCCCAAGTCCCATCCTTTTTTTGTGCTTCTATACTCTGTTTCAAGACGATCAATTGCACCTTGTATCCCTCCAGTCTGTGCTGCCTATTGCATTCAAACATATTTTCTTTTTCAGCATATATATATATATATATGTACAAAATTAAGTTACAAATTTATAAGCAAAACTAAAAAGTGTCTTACAATTTGCTCTTGGTGTGACATAAATGATTTTGACCCAGCTTTGTGGTGATATGTCAACTTTGACCTATTAAGAACATTCTTCTCTGAGCGAATCTAAAATTATTAAGACATACAGTTAGAAAGAAGTAAATGAAAAAAGTAAAAATGTAATGCGTGGAGAAAAATAAAAAAAGATATTGTACCTTAAACTTTTCACTAGAAAAATGAGTGTAAAGAAACTCCCATTCTTCCTGAGTCTTGACAGCTTCATGTTTGTTTTCAATTGCCTCCTCAATTGTTGAAAACTGCTCAAAATGTTTCTTCAACTTATAGCGAAAATTACAATATACGGTCTGACATGTTGTGATTACATATCTCTCGACCCAAGGGAGCGACATGTCAAAGTCAAACTTATTCTGCACAGGCATAATTTCATGTCAAACTAAATATAACAAATCAAAGCAACCAATATAATGCCTTCAGCAAAACAAATCATCACTAACCTGCATTCTTTTGATCAAGTTTTCCACATCCGCTTTTTCAATCTTCTTCCATTTTTCCACATTCAGTGGGGCGTAGTTTCGAATTGTGTAACCAATTTCATTTGCAAACATCTCAGCATAAGGGCCCGTAGGTCTGCCATTTTCTTCAGTCAGAGTCACAGGTATTTTAGAATTCAATTGGGAGAACACCTTATCTGCATTCACTCCTCTTGTCTTCCCTCGCACCTTTTTGGTTGTACCTTTGACATAATTTTTATTAAGAACATAACACATACGTATATCTAATTCTCAAAATATATGTATATAATTTTTTGTATACCTGGAGGAGGCTCCTGATTAATATTTGACATCACATTATCATCTCTCTCTTCAGCTATGGTGTTTACCACTGGCTGATCATTAGCACTTTGTTGCTAAAGACGTGCACTAACTCTAATCCCTGTCATTCGAGTTTGTAGTTTAGGTATACCCTTCTAATTTGCAATTGATGAAAATGAAATTCAATTCAGCTTCTCTACACCTTTTAGAGGAAAATAATTCAATTCAGCTCAATTCAACTGAATTCAGCTCAATTCAACACCACTTACCAGTAGTAGTTCGTTCTGTGGTGACACTAGTACTACTAGAATTCAGTCCATCTGCTACAGAATTTTGGCATGCTTGATTGAAAGTTTGCAGACGAGTACATTTTGTACCTATTAGCATACACACTTGTTAGATAAGTAAAAACTAACGGTACTTAAATATTGTAGCAGTAAAATGAAGATTGAATATTTACTCGGATTAGAACCGGATCCATTCCCTGCAGAACTCTCGCATGGAAGATCACTAGTTGCTGCATGAGAACGTTTCTTTTTTAATAATTCTGCATGTGATTGATTACTTGCTGCATTACCTGTTGTTACATAAACGTTAAATTGATAATAATATTATTATCAACCAAGTAAATGAATCATGAATTATAAGAGAAATATGCACTACTTACCAGAAGTAGACCTCTGAACAGTAGGCGCTTTGTTATGGTACATCTTCTCACTGTTTATCATCAAACAATTAGAATGGTCAAAATGCAAAAGAATTTAACATTCATCTATTTGAATCTCAAGATGAATAAACAATACAATAAGTGATTCTATGCAATACACGGATTCTAATCATTATCAAATGGAGGTAGAATTACTTATACAACTAAAAACAAAACTATAACTTTCTAATAGAGGAAACAAGACCTAGAAATCATACTAAAGTAATTAATAAGATGACTGATTTATAATAGCAAGAGTTTCTGTCATATGTCAAACTAAAACATCCCACACAAATCAAAAAAAAATAACAGTAAAATTATGATATAAACTAATCACTATCCTCATCATCACTTGAAATGATTGGTTCTTCATCACCATCTTCCGGATCATCTTCTTCTTCACTATCATCATTTATCAAATTATCTTCCCTACCATCATTCATCCATTCATCGTTCACAACCTCTGAAGCAACAATTTCTGGGTCAAGATCGTTAAGATGCAATTCTGGAGTTTCAAGGCCCTCTTCTTGAACGAACCAGTGAATATCATTAAACTCGTCTTGTTGATAAGCATCATTTGTCACAGGATCTACATCATCCTCATCTATCACTCCACTTGTATCCTCGACCTCTGGAACATCCCACACGTTTCTCAATTGCACCTTTTGTACAACTTTCCAGGGTGAACGCAACTTACAGTCATCAAGATAAAACACTTGTTGGGCTTCCATAGCAAGTATGAACGGTTCATCATCATACCACGTTGAGCTTGTATTAATACTAGTAAGATTATAATCATACCGTATCATTCTTCTCCTTTCGTCCCTACTTGATTCGTCGGTGTTGAACCATTTACACTTGAATAAGAAAACTTGATTCATATCTAAGTACGTTAACTTCACAATACTTAGCAAAACACCATAATAATCATGACTTCCACCAACAAAAACTCCAGGGACATACACTCCACTATTTTGAGTTGTCCGATGTTCATCAAGATCTTTTGTATGAAATCGAACTCCATCCACAATACAACCAGTGTACGTATGAACACGTAAATCTGGTTTACATACTAGACAATAAAGCTTCTCATCAGTTGCATCCATCAATCCGTTTTCTCTCTTTTTAATCATCTATGAATGACAATTGAAACAAGAAATTTAGCATAGTGGTCATATACAATAACTAACTACTATTTAAATTGTGTATGAACAACTTACTTCTTTTTCAAACCAATCAGAGAACTCATTTTCTTGTCTTTCATACAACTTATGGTTACTTGTTTGCCTTAACTCATCCTCATGTTCCCTACAGGTACAAATCAGATAATTCAATCTCTAATCTGATTTTTTTTTTTTTTAAATGAACTTAATACACACTAATGCAAAAAAGGCACTTACTTGAGATAAGGTTTCACCTCGTCACAGTTGTATAGTACATACCAATGAGCTTTATTCACTTCCTTCCGGTCCAGTAAAATATATTTTTTTCCGCTGAATGGACGAACTTTCTGAGAGAAAACGGATAAACCACCCACTACTTGGTCATCTTATACATCGACATTTCGTTATGCCCGATTGATACGGGTTTCAATCTCACGAAAATACATAGAACAAAATGTCACTGCTTCATTGACAATATATGCTTCTGTAATAGAACCTTCAGGTCAAGCTTTATTTGTAACATACTTTTTATATGTTCCCAAATTCTCTCAATAGGATACATCCACCGATAGGTAACTGGACCACCAAGTAAAGCTTCACGAGGTAAATGGACTGCCAAGTGAACCATTACATCAAAAAAGGCCGGTGGAAAAATTCTCTCTAATTTGCACAATATTATAACAATCTCCTTCTCCATTATTTCCAAGTCTGACACCTTTAAAGTTTTTGCACATATCTGTTGGAAAAAAATGGCTAGCTCAACAATTGCAGTGCACACATCCTTGTCCAAATATGAACGAATACCAACTGGGAGGAGGCGTTGAAGTAAAACATGGCAATCATGGCTTTTTAAATTATGTATCTTCCCATCGACAATGTTCACATTTTTGCAAATATTGGCAGCATACCCATCAGGAAATTTGACAAATTTGAGGAACTTACAAAACAGCCTATGATATTCCAATTTCAAAACATATCTAGCATGAGGCTTCTTCAATTTATTCCCTTGACGTGTGAGATGCAATCCTTTCCTTATCTTTCTATCTGCCAAGTCCAAACGAGCCTTGTTGGTGTCTTTTGTTTTCCCATCTATATTTAACAAAGTACCAATGACATTGTCACATATATTTTTTTCAACATGTATCACATCAATATTATGTCTCAACGTAAGCTTGGACCAGTACTCTAACTCAAAAAGAATACTCTTTCTAGTCCAGTTTAGCTCATGAGGCTCACGTTGTCGCTTCAAATCAGGATTGTCAGGATGTTTCCCAGGCCTAGCTTTATAAACACGATCTAATTGCCGCAATATGTCATCCCCAGCAAATAATCTGGGAGGAGGACGATCTTCAACTAAACCGTTAAAATCTTTACTCCTTCTCCACTCATGATCCTCAGGCAAATTTCGTCGAGCTCCCATATAACATAATTTTCCTCTAACCCCTCTGAAGTTACATCTTCGTTACAAACAGGACAAGCTTTGTACCCTTTTGTGCTCCACCCAGATAAATTTCCGTAAGCAGGAAAATCATTTATAGTCCATAATACACATGCCCGCAGATTAAAATTTCTCCCAACAGAGGCATCAAAAGTTTCAACTCCAACCTCCCACAATTCTTTTAATTCGTCTATTAATGGACGAAGATACACATCAATGTCTTTCCCAGGTGCTCGAGGACCATGTATGAGTAATGACATCATTGAATACACTCCTTTCATGCATTTCCAAGGAGGCAGATTGTACGGCACTAGCATAACTGGCCACATACTATAACTAGTGCTCATGTTTCCAAATGGATTAAAACCATCTGTAGCAAGCCCCAACCTCACATTTTGACAATCTGCAGCAAAGTCAGGATACTCCTGATCAAAGTGTTTCCACTCGACAGAATCAGCTGGATGTCGTAGGAAACCCTCTTCATTTTGTCTTCTTCTTTTATGCCATTTCATTTCAGTCGTTGTATGTCTCGACATATACAACCTCTGAAGTCTCGGCTTCAATGGAAAATAACGCAAGACTTTTTGTGGAACTTTCTTGCGTTTGCCATCACAAGACTTGTATCTCGGCTCCTTGCACATTGGACATTCATCCAGTTTCTTATTCTCTTCCCCATAAAATAGTGCACAGTCATACTTGCATGCATGTATGGATTCATACCCCAAACCCAATTTCAGCAACACATTTTTGGCTTCATAGTTCGATGTTGGTATGGATGCACCTTTTGGATACGAGTCATTTAACAATTTCAGTAGATTTTTAAAACTTGTATTGCTCCAACGACCGTCTATCTTAATCTGCATTAATTTTATAATAAAAGACAATGCAGAGAACTTTGTACAACTCGGGTACAGTTCTCGTTGAGCTTCATTAAACAAATAATCATATTTGTTAACATGAGTATCGTTCTCATCATCTGTCTCCATACTTATAGCCCCTTGGACATCATTTAACATGTCAAACATCACAGCATTGTCATCATCATCATCCTCGCTGTCACTTTCAAAATCCTCATACATTTGGTCGGTTGCAACATCAACAAAATCTTCCCCGTGCTCAGTCCATGTTGTATAATGTTGTGCAAACCCATTTACAAGTATATGTCTGCGTATCTCGGGTAGAGAAAGACACGGCAAGGCATTTTGACATTTAACATAGGGGCAACGTGTCTTATTTTCATGATCTAGGTGTTGTTTCGCAGCATCCAAAAATGTTTTTAAACCATTGGTGAAGTCAGGGTTGCGAAACCTATCTCTAACAAACATCCAACTTCTGTCCATCCTAAAAAGGACTAAAACATTGTCACACAATTCATCATAAATTATCTGTATGCAATTCTAGAGTAATCAAAATAATATGCCACATATCAAGTGTATAGAGTAAATTTCATCCGGTCACCATCTACGCTAACTTATGCGCACACCGGGAATGCATCTAAGGTTGATGTGCATCAAACAATACTAGTAATCATACTATATTTAGCTATGAATGATGATCAGTAAGAACCTCTCACCTTTTCTCAACAATTCAAAAACCGTGTAAGTGTCTTCCTTTGCTGTGTTCCTCAACTGTAGCACTGTAAACAATTGCAAAATCCAATCAGTTTGCGAAGGCAAAACAACGCACCAACTAGCAATACACAACTACATCTACAGAAAGGGGCAATTATACAAGTCTCAGATTGGGTTCACCGAAACTCAATGGGGGTTCAACGAAACTGATAAAAATAGAACTCACACCTCAATTCGGGGATCACCAAAACTCAAAACAATAATACTAACCATTAAAACTCAATTAGAGTTCACCAACTTTACAAATAATCAAACCTAAAATAAAAGATTAAGGGGGCAATTGAAATTAACCCAAATCATCTAAAGTCTGACGATAATCAGACCTTGTTCTAGCATAAAACTTGACCTCGATTAATCAAACAGAAAAGATTTATACATATTGAGGAAGAAAATTGAAAGAATCTATGGGCGAAGAAATACAAGATTGATTCTCAGTACTTAAAAAAATTGAAAGCTCAATAGATCGGCGGGATGTAAACGAGTACCTCACAGTTTCAGAGTGCAGCAGTGCAGCGCCGTGTTGAGATTGAGAGAGATATTAGGGTAAATCTATTCGTTCTTTTTTGTTCAAATTTATTTTGTTTTACTTTTTAGATTGGGCGTTATAAACTCTCATACGAACTACGAATAATACATATAATTATAATAGATAGATAACCATAACAATTTTACATAAATACCCCTTATGCATACATGTTGTGAATTTGAGGGATAATCGAACAGATTAGCCCAAGAGAATAAGAACAAAGTTTGAGAGAAAATCGCCCTTTAGGGTTTCTATTGCTGATGTGGATAAAACAGTTACAAACCCTAATACAATATTTATACTCCCAAGAAAAAAAAACTCGACACGGATCCAAATACCCGTACCGCGGGGGCGGAGCCCCCCGTACCCCCCGATAGCGGCAAACCATACGCCGCGGCCCACTAAGTCGTTCGTTTTCTCTACCGGGCCCTACTCGAGCGAGCAGGAGCTAAGACTCGGGCCGAAGGCCCGGATACTCTCGCGAACCCGCTACAGACCCGGGCCTTCGGCCCGGGTCTTAGCTCCTGCTCGCTCGAGTAGGGCCCCCTTGCAGTACTTCTCGATTTTAAGTCAACAATAACAATACACTATGAAACCAACAATAGTTCAAAAGGGTAAACAAGTAAAATTAGTGGATAAACTACTTCGGATAGATATATATCTTTGGCCTTAACACATCCATTTGCTTTGTTTCATCGTTGAGTGTTGATCAATTGGTTTGGGTTTGGGGTTTACAGCTTAGGATTTGGCATCAACATATCCATTTGCTTTTTGACGAGGAAACGGTTCCTCGTGAAACAAAATTTTTTAGCGAGGAAGCCTTAAATTTGTCGATATTGAAATTGGCGGGTTTTGCACATTTTTCCGCCGAACTAATAATGAGGAAACTATTATTTCCTCGCTAATTGGTTCTTTTAACGAGGAAACAGTTCCTCGTAAAACAAAAATTTTAGCAAGGAAACCTTTAATTCGTCGTCAATGAATTTGGCGGGTGTTGCAACTTTTTCCGCCAAATTAATAGTGAGGAAACTATAATTTCCTCGCTAATAGGTTATTTTTAACGAGGAAACAATTTCTCGTAAAACAAATTTTTTTAGCGAGGAAGCCTTAAATTTGTCGCCATTGAAATTGGCGGGTTTTGTTTTTTTCCCGCCAAACTAATAATGAGGAAACTATTATTTCCTCGCTAATTGATTCTTTTGACGAGGAAACAGTTCCTCACAGATTATGGATCTTCAGCGAGGAAATCATACTTTGTCGCTGTTACATTTGGCGGGTTTTCCTCTATTTTCCGCCAAAAGAACAGCGATGAAATGATTATTTCCTCGTTAAATGTGCATTTCGCGATGAAAAAGTTCATCACCAAAAATCTCATATTTCCTCGCCAATAAAATAACTAGTTAGGAGACCAAATTATGATCATCTTTAATGAGGAACTAAAATTTTCATCGTAGAAGGTGGTCTACTGTGAGGAAAATATATTCCTCGTAGAAGACCTACTGATATTTACCGAGGAAACATTATTTTCCTCGTAGAAAGTGATATTTGTTGAGGAAAATAATTTCCTCGCAAAAAAGTTGGTCGCTAAAAGACCTGTCTGTTGTAGTGTAAGTTTCATATAAGCTCCTCTGGATAGATATGTTGACTGAGGCAGTAGCATTTAGTCATGTCTTGTATAGTGTGAATGAGTGATCTTTTAACAGATTTTGCTAGGAAAATCCTAGCCATGTTATATTTCATTAACTTTGATAATTGAAAATATCAATTCTTCTTGATTAAACTTTTGTAACGAAGAATTTAAATTTCGTTCTTCATTGCTTCTTATCAAGTGCCCCATGGCCAAGAATGCTAACTTATTCTCTTGTGTATCTAAATAAACCATCAGTTGTGTTCATTGACGAAATTGATGCATTAGCTACGAGGTAAAACCTCTTGCTTACCTTAAAGGAATTCATTGTGAATTGATCTTTGTTTTGTGTAAATTATTAATACTATTCATGCTGTATCATCCATTCCACAAGGCATCAAGGGATATCTGAGGGACCAATAAATGACCTATACAATGCAGCTACTCAAGAGAGAGAAACTACATTAAATCAGCTTCTTATTGAGCTTGATGGGTTTGATACTGGAAGGGGAGTTATATTTTAGGGCGCCACAAATCGTAAGGATCTTTTAGATCTTGCACTCCTTCGACCTGGTCCGTCTGATCGGAAGGTCTGTAATACATGCTTTTTTATCTGTAAATTATATGGTGAAGATCTTCATCGGTTCTATACTATGCAATATGAAGAAGCTTATTGTTGCTACTCTAATACCCCGCGAAGATTAAGATACGACCTCCTAATGCTAAGGGTAGATTGGCCATTGTGAAAGTACATGCTCGAAAGGTGAAATTATCAGGCTCTGTTGATTTGTCAACATATGAAAACAACTTACCCGGTATGATACAACTACTTATATTGCCTCCTACTGCTAATATAATTTTGCATAACTAAAGTATCATTTCCTGTAAGCCAAGAAAGATATAATTGTTGGTAGCTCAGACTTGTACTCTTTACTTTCGTGGTCCTGACTCTATAATCATGTGCTTGTCAGAGTTACCTTGTTGGCTGGATTTATAATTCATAGATATTGCATGTGTTGTTTAGTTTAACCTGTATATTTATTAGTCCTTTGTATTTTCAGACATAGTAAACAGATGCTTCTCTTTTCATGATGGACTGGTGCTAAGTTGGCGCAGTTGTTGCAAGAGGCTGCTCTGGTGGCTTCCAGAAAAGGCATGAAGTCATACTTCAATCAGACATGGATGAAGTTGTAGATCGCCTTACAGTTGGTCCTATATGACTTGGCATGAAGTTGGGTCATCGATGACAATCTCATAGGGCCACAATAGAGCTTGGAACTGCCACAGCTTCTCATTTGTTGAGACGCCTTGAAAATGCAAACATTGAAAGGCGTGATCGTGTGTCAATCAACCCCCGTGGCAAGGTGTTTTGTTCTCTTTTTCTTCATATTTCTTGAAGTGATTATATTTTGTCTTTTTTCATCTGTTTGATCTTGACTTTATCAGGGATAAATTTGTGAGAGACGCCCTTTCATTAATAGGATACATGGTAAAGGATTTCCAGTAGAATCTTTCTTGGCAATTTTTTATATGACAAGGATGATGAATTACGTGCTTTTCTAAACATCATGGCATGGAGTAACCAATATATGTAGTTTTCCAGCAATTTTCTTTTCTAAACATCATTCTGAGACATAAATTGGAGGAATTTTTAAGTGCATTCAATTTCGTGATCTCAAGGTAAACAAGAGATAGGAGGTTATGTGTGATGAAGTTAAAATATTTTTGGGCCTATTTGGTGGAAACTGTATCTGGAGGTGTAATCTTATTGAGACTAAAATATGTATCCTTATTCATTACATATTCCAACTGATGTAGAATCTTTCACAAGTTGTATTTCATCGCCTTGATGACGTTGCAAGGAGGAGTGAAAAGCTCCTGAAGGACATGTATCAGAAGACAATTACTTAGGAAGCATCATTCGGCTTTGCTCAAAGCAGCCAAGGTATTTAACATCAGTTTCCTTTCATCTTCATGCATCACGAGCTTTAGCTTACATAATTGCTTCGTTGTGTGAAGTCGTAAGCATTCTCAAATGTGTGCCTTAATAGCTTATTTTGGCCCTTAAGTTCTCTTACAATGGGCAATAATAAATTTGTAGACTTATGGATTTCGTATATAGTACAACAGGTGATAAAACAATACAATAGACGCTACTGCCACTAGGACTATGATAATTGTTACCTATTGACATTCCATTTTACATAAATCAAGGTCATTGGAGAAGGGCATCTTGTAATGGTTTCATGTATTCGCCTTTAGGGAAGTCATATATGTGGGCAAATCCCGTTCTGTGCTTGTGCTTGCAAATCTGTGTTTCTCCGCACTAATATGATTCTTATCCCCATCTTATTCCAAGTCCTTGACTAGGCTTCTGGAAACGCTACTTCTTCTGCATGAAACCATGACTGTATTTGACTAATATGTTTTCGCAGGCAACCATGTTTGCAGAACGTGGAAGTTATTTGTTTGTTTCTACCAGGTTCTACTGGAACACAAGGAGATAAGTGGTACGGAAATCGATTTCATTCTTGAAAAATACCCCCTGGATAGACATGTACAAGTCCGGGCCGGGCTCGGGCCGAGTTTTTGATGATTTTTTACCCGGTTGACCGGAACGGGCCAAACCCGTCCGGTCCAAACGGGCTGGAATTTCTGTCCAAGCCCGTCCGGTCATCCGGGCCGGGTTGTCCGACGGGCCGGCCCGGTTACGTTTTTTGTATTTTCTAATTATAAAATATGGCTAATTAGCTTGATTTACATTTTTTTAATATGATTATTTATAATTTTATATGCAATTGGATGCTTGAGTTGATTGCTTTATAAATTCACATTGTGAATTTATGCAAAGCAAAACAATCTGGCAGAAGCAAAATGCAAAAAAAATATAGAAGTAAAAAATCCTTATAAAACATAATAACAATCCTGCAAATATCTTATGCAAAATGCAAAGCAAACAAACAATAATCCTGCAAAAGCAAACAAGAGTGCCATCAAGGCAACAACATAAAAAAGCACAATACAAATCCATGCTTACATCCTTATGCAAATACAAATACAAAACCCAAAGACCACACTGCAAACAAAACAAAAGGATCACGATAACAACGAGCAATCCTCTAATCATCCTTGCTCTTGAAATACCATGTCTACGACTTCTCCATTCTCATGACTCCATTGGTGGTTCCATCCCTAACGATTAAAAAACACCAAATGGCTGAAAATTACAAATAAAGGGGCTGAAAAAATACAAAAAAATAGGGGCTGGAAATTACACAAGTTGTCAGAGTGAGATTCAACATAATCTCAAAAAATAGAACTTGAAAATTTAAGATATTTAATCAGATTCAACATAATCTCAAAAAATTCAGATAAACAAGTCTGATGCAATGGCTCGGTTAAAGGATCGAAGCACTTAAATACCTGATGGCTGATGCAAAGGGCTCGGTGGGATCGAAGCAGTTACCGCGAACAATTCAAGCAGATCCAAGCAGCTGGCTCGGTGGCTGGACCGGTGGCCGGCGCAAAGCAACAGGTGGTTGGACCGATGGCCGGCGCAAAGCAGCAGGCTCCCGATCGGCGTTCGAAGTGGGAGGCAGCCCAGGCGGGTGAAGCCGTGAAGGAGAAGAGGCGGCCACTGACCCACTGTCCAGGCGGGAGGAGATGATGGAGGTCGGAGGAGGAGAATAGAGAATGAAAATGGAGGAGAAGATGAGAGTCAGGAGAACTGAGGAGGAGAATGAAAAGGGAGGTGCAGCTTAGAGAATGAAGAGGAATAGAAGATTAGGGCTAGATTTTTTTTTATATGTATATATATTTTTAAATATTTATATGAATAGTAACGGGTATCGGGCCGGGCTTCTAGGCCAGGTCGGGCCTAGAGGGTTGTCCATGCCCGGTCCGTTACTGTTCCGGGCTGGCCCGGCCCGACCGGGCCAATATTGTTGTCCGGGCCCGGTTTTTTAACCGGACGGACGGTCCGAGCCGATCGGGAGCTTCCCATTCTTCCTAGAAGAGCATGGGTTTCAACTGGAGCACGCGACTGTCATGACTTCTTCACAATAAAACATGAAAGAGCAAACTCAATCCCATCTTTCAGGACTTGTGTAACAGCCACTCGAGAAGAGTAATTGTTGCATTCATGGCTGTCTACAAAGATCTGTTCATTAGTCAACGAACTCACATAGGGTCAACTCAAGCAGATGAACATGTTAGCTACATAGTTTTGCCTTGTTGGAAGGACAGGTAAGAGGCTTAGCCTAAATTTATCAAGTGTCGGCGGCAATTTTTTTTGGTTTTTTTTTGTAATTAGATGTTAGATTGTGTTGTTCAGATATTTTTGATTCATTACATCAGATACTGTCAACCCATCAACTCTGGAAATATGTATTTCATGATGTATTCACATGATTTTAGAGGTATATTTTTGGGTTTTGTATTGAGGTTTGTTCGGAGAGAAAGAATTTGTATCATGTTATACATAATGCGTGGACTGAATTCAGTAGAATTTGTATAATGCGTGGACTGAAATTACTCCTTGAAATGAAATGCAATTTGTAGGACGAGTGAAGGATCGCATAATTTGTTTGTACAATAAATTCTTCAAGAAACCTACTTAGTTTCATTCCCAAGTATACATTGAGGGGTCCATTTTTGTATTAAATCTGAAAAAATCAATAACATGAACTACCTCTAAACAGCATCCCGCGTGCTGGGGTCCCCTAGAGAAGCTTAAAAAGTAAAAATAATATCAGTTAGGCTGTTCGCTTGTTAGTAGGAGGCAATATAGTCATTCTTCATCTTCCTTGCTTCGCACTTCTTCAATCTCTCTCCTCTCGCTAACACTTCCACTTTCAGCTTCGGAGTTACCAACAACCGTCGCAACCACCGCCAGTGCCACCGCTTCCTGATCGAATCAAGATCTCTTGCACATGGGAGATATGAGAGAGCCAGTAGGGATTGCGGCTGACGGCAACGCCGCGGCGGCACCGATACTGTCGCATTCGCCGCCGCAAGCGCTTCTCGAAAGGCTCAAGGATTACGGACAAGAGGATGTTTTCGCACTCTGGGACGAGCTCTCTCCCGATGAACGTGACTATCTCATCAAGGATATCGAGGTCATTGCCATTGCTCCTTGCTTCTGTTTCCCCCGATCAGCATCCCTAGTTTCTGCCTTTAATCTGACTTTGCTTTCATCGATCTCGCTTGCGTTTTTCATATTGTTACTTTCTATGACGAAATTTGCTTAATTTTAGCTGTGTTTTTCACGATTTGAGCTCGCAATCTCGTTGTTCTCGAATCTTCGAGTAAATTTTGTTTTTGGTTTACAGAGCTTAGATCTTCCCAGGATCGACCGGATCATCCGATGCTCCCTTCGATCTCAAGGTGACCTCTGGCGCTCGAATCCTGATGTTAATTTGACTTGCTTAAATTGAACTAAAAATTTGGTCATTACTGATTTTGGATCTTTTGACTCTCTCTATTTTTTTTGGTCGGCAAAAGGGCTGCCAGTGGCGGCAATAGAGCCAGTACCGCAGGCAATGGTGTCAACCGTGGACGTGAGAACGGTTGAGGAGAGAGAGAGATGGTGGAAGATGGGCATGAAGGCGATCCACGACGGCAAGTTGGCTGTTCTACTTTTGTCTGGTGGCCAGGTATATGATCCCCTCATATAGTCATATACTAGTACTAGTATTAATATCTCGAGCTTGTTAATGTGAGAGCCTATTCATCCTTGCTATAAAAGTTGCTTATTCTTCCAACTTTTTATTGTACCACCATTCCTTTTTTCAAAAAAAAAAATGGAGTTGCTTTTTGTCGGTGCTTACTTTTTGGGTTCTCTAATAATGTCAATTTTTTGTTCCTTTATATAATTACGCCTTTAAGTAGATATGCTCATCACTTGATTATTGAGATGCGAAATTTGTACTCAATAATGGAATTAGGAAAGTTGGTGCATTCTGTTCACTTACACGCATAATATTAATTACGCTGAGACACTTTTCGCTGAGAAAGTATGCTATCAACAATGCTAACCATCACTAGGCATAATTGACATGGGTCTATATAATGCTTGACTTATTTCACTTATCTGTTTAAGTTTCATGCTATTTGACATTAAAATCACTCTCATTTTTCTACCAAAAAAAGGAAGTATTTTTTGTTTAGAACTTGACAATTTGAGTGCTCTTGATCAATTAACCATCCTATGGATTAAGCACTTCTTTTTTGCAAGACTGGTAGTGTGCGGAATGTTCCCCTAATGCACATCTACTAGATAACTAATTAATTCATTGGTGAACACCCAGGAATTGATTGTTAATTCAGATAAAGATTCTGCAAATGGGTGCCTTTCAACTTTTTTCATCATTTCAAATTTGATCAAATTAGGACTATTAAAGTATGTTATCTTAATCTCTTGAATCACTGAAGTGCAAAGGGGATTGTTTTGTTGCCAAATAGAAGAAAAACAAGAATTGGAAGAGCTTAATTAAGCAGAGCAAGGCTTTCCTGGTACTCTGACATTCAGCATGTTGAGATGCCGGGAACTCTATAATTTCCAACCGGATTACATACACCCATTTTAATTATGTGGATATGCCTTGTTTCTTTACTGTGTTTTATGCAATTTTGGATATATTTTTGCTGATTACTTGATTTTGTTCAGAGCATTGCTGCATCTCTTCTTTGTGATTGTTTTTTATTTGAACATCATATTGAAGTTAAAACTTCTCTATGAAATGTTTGTGTTGAGGGAATACAAGTAGGGGGAGACCCACCCCTAAAAGCTAGCCAATAGGGATAGGAGACCACCCACTTGCATACCACACATAACACATTGGAAGTCATGACTTTCCAATGTGGGATGCAACAGAGCTGAGTGCCGATGTCTCAGCAGCACCGAACAGGGTATCGTGCTGAGACGTGCAATCATAATCAGATATAATATAATCCATTTTCAAATATGATCATTTTGACAAACCCAATATATGCTTACTGTGACAAAGCAGAACCAAAACCATAATCACATATGGTGCCAAAGGCTTTGAAATGCATGTAACTTTGTCCCGACAATTCCCGAAGAATGTTTCTTTATTTTGTAGATTAATGGGTCCAACTTGTAGTGTACATCCCAAGGCAATTTAATTACATGGTATCCAAGAAGATGCCTCTTTTCTTTGAAAAGCATGTACATATGTATTATGACTTCCTTTCTTGAACTTATTGGAGCACCCCATTTTTACAGTACTATGTCACTTAATTTATTTATCTGTTGTTTTAATTGATTCTTGAATGCAGGGAACCCGACTTGGAAGCTCAGATCCAAAAGGCTGCTATGGTCAGTGTGATTATTCCAATTACTGCATATTTGTTTCGAGTTGCTCCAAGGCTAACAACATACTGGCTTAGAACATTAACTTTTAAAACAACATCTACCCAAAAAGAAAACAAAATTTTGAACAACATTCAGAGAGAAGATTTCGGTTTTTGATTTACCTAGTAATTGAAATTGCTTCCTTTTGGTGACAATTGAAGAAAAACCTGTTGCTCTCTTATAATAATTATGGTGTCTGTTTCTCATACTACTTTCTGTTGTTTAATGGTATGCTGACATGTCACTTTTTGTTTGAGAATCTGCAAAATTTTACTCTTGTTTTATCTATGTTGTCAGACATCGGACTTCCATCTAGAAAGTCGCTCTTTCAAATTCAAGCTGAACGAATATTGTGTGTGCAAAAACTAGCAGCTGAAGCAGTGAATGATAGTAAGCTCCTTTGATTTATACATATATTCCACTTGTTCAATGTATTAAGCTCACTATTTTGCTGTCTTGCTCTACAGGTTCGTCCGCTGTTGTTCCAATTCACTGGTACATAATGACTAGCCCATTTACTGATGAAGCCACTCAAAAATACTTTGAATTTCATAAGTATTTTGGTCTAGAGGCTGATCAAGTAATTATATCTGTGTACTGGCTCCTGTGCTTGCTTTCTGGCCTGAATACTGGAAAGATCTTTTATGAAGTGAATTTCATTTTTCTGTTCCATCCAGGTAACCTTCTTCCAGCAGGGGACAATACCTTGTATGTCAAAAGATGGAAGATTTGTCATGGAGACTCCATACAAAGTAGTTTTGCTTGTTCCTTCTTTTTCTTCTTCTTCTCTCTTTTCTGAACTCCTTGAGTCATCTAAAAGATTTGTTGTTGCCTAAACATGAATTAAGGGGAAATTTGTCAGTAATCTATGTTCTTGATTAGCTGGTCAGAAAAAATAATAGTATTTATTTTGAAAGTTTGGCAGAAATAAAAATAAGATAATATTTCTACATGTTCAGTGACATTATACTAAATTAGTAACACATGCAGCTCTACATACTGCAATCACCAGCAGCTGTGATGCCTAATAGTAATGTTAGAACTTAAAATGACATCCGCTAAATCGTGAACAGAGATGTATTGCATGCGGGTAAGTGCTATTAATTGTTGAAACTTGATGAAGCTCTAGCTGTCCTTGTGTTCAGAATTTGTTTCCCTTTTGTCCTCTTTGTTTATTCTTCGTGGTGTTTTCCTCGCATGTGCATTTCCAGTTTCCCATTAATACCCTCAATGATATTGGAATTATTTGAAGTTAATGAAATAGCCAAAAAGTTAACTTTTTTTGGTCTTGATAATTTATTCGCAATTCTATATTTTCCCTCTATGGCTATTGTTTGAGAAAGAAATGGCAACTTAAAATCATTGCTCGCTTTTTCGTTTTGGTGCGGATCCTATCAAGAATGTCCTCTATATCCTCCTTATTCTTTAGTCCTTACCAATGTTTAACTTTCTGGCCGATGGTGGATTAAGGTGTCAGGTCTCTAGTGGATTGCTCCTTAATCTGTATGACTATTCTTTTGTCCCTCATTTCCTGGCTGTTTTGTGATGGCAGGTAGCAAAGTCTCCTGATGGAAATGGAGGAGTTTACACAGGTAAGTCTTTGGCCATATAGTATCCATTACAAACTATGCACTCTACTTTGTCAGTCATTGACTAGTTTCATTTTCCTAGCCTTAAAATCTTCAAGGCTATTAGAAGATATGGCTTCAAGAGGGATCAAATATATTGATTGCTATGGAGTTGATAATGCTCTTGTAAGTTTTATTTTTTATTTTTCCCTATGGTGTCACTAGTTGAGCTTGATATCCTTCTACTCAGCTACATTTGTTTTCCCATTTTATCTTTCTCTCCTCTCAATTTGTAAGAACAGGTTCGGGTTGCTGATCCAACTTTCTTGGGTTACTTCATTGATAAAAGTGTTTCATCTGCTGCAAAAGTTGTCCGTAAGGTACGCAGTGTTTGTATTTATGCAAATTGTCATAAAAGTAAACTTCTTAGAGTACACGTTGTGTCCTGAGGGTGAAATTGGATTACTTTAGGCATGCAATGAAGCCTGGCCAAGTGTGAACAATATCTACACATACGAATGTGTTTTTGAGCTTTGAAGAAGATTTAGGTCAAATCAGTCTCATCTAGCTAGCTTCACATGCCGAGTTTGAGTTCTACCAAGTCTTAATAAATCTTGTTTTTATGGTAGTGCTGAGTCTGTTGACTGACGTAAACTCTTTAGTATTATTAATCTCTCCTCTTGACTTTATGCTTCTATGTTATTTGCCTTGCTTTTCTTAACAAAATCAATACTGTGGTCAGCCAGATGCTAAACTATTCTGGTATTATATTGTCTGGTCAGTCAGATGATAACAACTGGTTTATTACAAAATCCAATTGCAAAAGAAATTAATACAATCTCATGCTTGACAAGAACCCCATACCTTTCCACAATATGGCATTCTTTCTTAATGAAAGGAACCCAAAATACTCGTGCAGCAAAAAATGCTTTACTATTGGGCATTAATTTGATTGCTCTTCACATCCGTAAAGAAGAGATTGGTGTGCCTAAGTGCCTCTAAATGGCCATTTTTAACATCAACATTTCTTCATTGTTCAACAAAGCTACGATAAGAACGTGTTGTCCTGAGTTAGATACAGGGTGGAATACTAAGACATATAGGCATAGAGCTATGTGCGATATTGAGCTCCTTGCAACACTTTTACACTGCAAGTATCTTTGAACAGAGTTGATATTTGATCCTGCATGATAATTGACTGGGAATCATGATATTTGCTCCTGCATGATAGAGTTGATATTTGGTCCTGCATGATAATAGATGATTCTAACTGTCAATTTCAGCAGTCTTTGTTTTCACGCTCCTTGCTATTTTTCAAGTTAAGTGATGAAAAAATAGGATATTTAATTCACAGGCATATCCTCAAGAAAAAGTTGGTGTATTTGTTCGGCGAGGAAAAGGTGGACCATTGGCTGTTGTTGAGTACAGTGAATTAGATTCATCACTGGCTAGTACAATCAACCAACAAACTGGACGGCTTCGTTATTGTTGGAGTAATGTATTTCATTTTCCCTCTTTCAAGCTTTTTATGTATCTGTTTGGCCATTTTATTAGAATTACACGATCTTGTAATGGAGTGTGTACTATGCTGCACTTGCAGATTAGTTTGAAAGTCATAGTATGTTACACTTGCAGATTAGCTCAAAAGTCATAAAAAGTCATAAAGAGGTCTTTGAATGGTGGTCTTTGAATGGTGGTCTCAAAAGTCATAAAGAGGTCTTTGAATGGTTGCACAGCATTTGGTTTTTACTAATTTGAGTTATTTGGTTTTATAGTGAGATTTCATTTGTGGGTTTTTAAAATTATTTTTATTACTATTAGGACAGTTGGCTCAAATTCATTATTTCTATATTATTTAGTTAAATTTCTATGCTGTGAACTCAATTTAAAATCACAAAATCTTTTCAAATTCTGTTGGTTTTCAGCTGGGCTTCTGATGAGTAATATATAATGTAGTGTATACAAATGAAAACTCTGGATACTTCTGTTGTCTGAAAAATAAATCATTTTCTCCATATTCAATTGTTATTACACAATTAGGATGTAAATGTGCCTCCATTATGTTGGGTACTCCCGAAACTTCTCTTGATATAGTGATTGAAATGTACTTCCATATCTACTTCTACTGACTGACATTGGGGTGCTGGTGCAAAAATTACTTGTAGATATACTTCGAAGATTTATGTTGCCTGTTTGCATTGAAATAATTGGTCTCATTCCAACTGTTGAGATTTGGCAATATTTTACCTTTATAAATTGCAGGTTTGCTTACATATGTTCACTTTGGATTTTCTGAACCAAGTAGCAACTGGCCTGGAGAAAGATAGCACGTAAGTAGGATATTATTTTCAGAGTTTTGTTTATGTATTTGGCATAACGCCTTAAAGGCATATGAATTCTTAGCATGATCCTTCAACCTTGTACGGTTTCTTCCAACGTCAATCAAAAGAGATCCTAATTCCTCACTCCACACAATTTCTCTGATCAAATATAAAATTTACAAAATCTGCTGCAGTTACCATCTGGCGGAGAAGAAAATTCCTTCAGTCAATGGATTTACCTTGGGACTAAAGTTGGAGCAATTTGTTTTTGATGCATTCACATATGCTCCTTCTACTGCACTATTTGAGGTTTTCTCCTTGTCTAGGATCTTTCTGACCGTGGTTTGTGGGATAAATTTCATCTTGAATGGATAACTCAATCAATCAGGCGAATCACTCTTATTATTGAGTTTTGAGATTCTAATGATAACAGGTTGTTCGCGAGGAAGAATTTGCACCGGTGAAAAATGCCAATGGTGCAAATTTTGACACACCAGATAGTGCTAGACTGTTGCTTCTCCGTCTGCATGCCCGATGGGTCTGTGCTGCTGGTGGCTTCATAACACACTCAATCCCACTTTACGCCACGGGTAATTTCTCCAAGAATTTGCACTAATACATCTGTTCTTTATAGCTACATGCTTTTGATATTTTAGCGGCCTTTCACCATTTTTTATGTCAAAACCCAGGTGTGGAAGTATCACCGCTTTGCTCGTACATGGGTGAAAACCTCGAACACATCTGTCGTGGAAGAACTTTCCATGCACCATGTGAAATCAGTTTCTAGAGAATGCCTTTTTGCCTGATTATACACTACACATGGTGCTCAGCACTCCATTTGATATAATAAATAACTGATGTTACCATCAGCTATATGTACAATCTTTGATATAGCTTAGAGAATGTGTGATGTTGTGCATTAATCCGCGAAGAGTTCTCTTTTTCAGATGGGGACGTGGTTAGTTAGGTTATGAACTTGCTAAAGTATGCTATTGTATTGTATTCATTTTTTAGTTGTTCTATCTTAGTTGTTTATATTGAATAAGCTTCATGTACGAATATATTGTTGATGTTGAATTTGCTTGATACTGATGCGTTTAATAATAATTGCCTGATATGGGATACAAGTTGTTTACAGTTTCTGGAAAAAGTAGCATTTTCCCTCCGCGTGATTTAGATGGAAAAAATAGAACTACTAGAAAATCTGCAAGTAGACACCTGATGTACAATCTTTTCATATGTTGGAGAATAAGGAAGATCTTTTTTTTTTTTAAATTGGGGAAGTGACTCTCTAAGAAAGGTGAAATTAGACAAATGTCCCCTAAAAATTTCCTTCTAAACCTATGACACATGATAATGTTATCACCATAAGTCAACTCAACTAGCACCTTTGACCATTATCAGGTCTGCAGGTGTTGACTGACATTGACCACTAGACTCTTCTTTTTCATGGGCAGTAACTGTTTTTTTATGATGTCATCATCTTGATGACAGTTTCTGTCATCACAAACACAAACTATCATCATAACCACAAACTGTCAGCATACCACAAACTGTCATCACATACACAAATTGTCATCACAATAAAAATTATATCGCAACTAGTTGATGCACAACTCTCATCGCAACTAGTTGATGTCATAAACTATTATCACAACTAGTTGATACATAAACTGTTATCACAACTAGTTGATGACAATTCTCGTTTTGATGACAATTCTAGTAGAAATGTCACCACCACTAGTTGGTGGCACTTTCAGAGTGTCATCACCATTAAATAATGCACTTTTAAAGTGTCATCAAAACTAGTAATTGGTGGCACTTTCAAAGTGTCATCGAGACTAGTAATTGGTGACACTTTCAAAGTATCGTCAAGACTAATCGGTCGAACTTTCAAAGTGTAATCGACACGTGTCATCAAGACTAGTCGGTGACACGTTCGAAACGTCATCGGGAGACTAGTCAGTGGCACGTTCGATGTATCATCGAGACTAGTCGGTGGCACGTTCGATGTGTCATCGAGACTAGTCGGTGGCACGTTCGAAATGTGATAAGATTTGAGAGGATAAAAGAATTGTGGAAATATTTCCCTTGCTGTTTGATTGATATGAGAAGAGTATATATAGATACATGTGAATCCTCTCTCTAGGATCTTTATTGTTTTCATAAGGTAACTAGAAAGATAACAATTTCCTAAAAGATAATATATGAGATATCTTGATGATATCTTGATACTCCCCCTCAAGTTGGAGCATGATGATCAATGATGCCCAACTTGCCCAAAAGAAGTTGAAACTGGGCCTTGCCCAGCGCCTTAGTAAACAGGTCAATCGGTTGTTGAGACGTAGAGAGATACTTGGTGACAATGTGTCCGGACTACACCTGATCACGAACAAGATGACAGTCGATCTCAATGTGTTTGGTCCGCTCGTGGAAGACAGGATTGGCAGCAATGTGCAGAGCTGTCTGACTGTCACAAAAAAGAGACATCGGAGTAGAATGACGTACCCCAAGCGACTCAAGGAGAGACTTCAACCAAATGAGCTCACAGCAGGTTGAAGCCATCGAGCGGTACTCGGCCTCTGCAGAAGAACGGGAGACGGTAACCTGCTTCTTCATCTTCCAAGATATAGGAGAATGACCGAGCATAATGAAATAACCAGTAAGGGAGCGCCTGGTTACCGGGCAGGATGCCCAGTCAGAATCACAGAAAGCTGTCAATTGCAGCGAACTTGTTGCAGAGAGAAGAAGGCCCTGCCCTGGATGTCCCTTAAGATAGTGAAGAACACGGATTGCAGCATTCCAATGGTCGACCTTAGGCGATTGCATGAACTGCGCCAAAGTGTGAACCGAATAAGACAACTCAGGACGAGTAATAGTGAGATAGATAAGCCGTCCAACCAAGCGACGGTAACGCTCGGGAGATTCAAAGGACTCGCTAGTTGAGGCAGCAAGCTGATGATGTTGTTCCATGGGGAACGCAGAGGGCTTTGCAGCAAGAAGGCCGACTTCAGCCAAAATGTCGAGCGCGTACTTGCGTTGAGATAAGAACAATCCTGAGGAGTTGCAAGCAATCTCGATGCCAAGAAAGTACTTCAAAGCACCCAGATCCTTCATGTGAAAGCAGGTACTGAGATATGCCTTGAATCGGGTAATGGTTGCAGAGTCATTTCCTGCGATAATTAGATCATCGATGTAGACGAGCACGTGCAAAGTAGATGTGGGCGTCGCATAGGAGAATAACGAGTAGTCTGCATAACTTTGTTTAAAGCCAAAAATACGAAGAGCATGAGAAAGTTTAGCAAACCAATTTCTCGGTGCCTGTTTCAGCCTGTATAAGGATTTTTGGAGACGGCAAACATGCCCTGGTGGCACGTGCAGCAGGCCCGGTGGCGGTAACATGTAGACCTCTTCATTAAGGTCCTCGTGCAGAAAGACGTTGTGAACATCCATCTGATGTAGTTCCCAGCCTCGTATAGCAGCGACGGAAAGAAAAACTCGAACCGAAGCCATTTTCGCCACCGGAGAAAACGTTTCCATGTAATCGACGCCCTCAACTTGGCGATTACCGAGTATGACCAGACGAGCCTTGTGTCGCTCAATAGACCCGTTTGAATTGTACTTGATGCGATACACCCACTTGCAGCCAATCGGTTTCTTCCCTGGAGGAAGAGGTGAAATACGCCATGTCCGGTTACGCTAAAGGGCGTCAAGCTCGGCCTGCATTGCAGCTCGCCATTTGCCGTGAAGAATGGCCTCCTTAAAAGAGGAAAGCTCTGTATTGGCGGTCACAGCTGCTAAAAATTGGACATGGGAGGGAGAAAAATTAGCACAACTAACATACGATGCCAATGGATAGAGAGTACCTGAGGACGATGACTCTGGCGTGGGTGTTGATGAAGATATAGGGGGGTTTATAGGCAGAACTGTGCTACAGACGTAATCCTTTAGATGTACAGACGGAGTCTTAGTGCGAATTGGTCGTGTAGCAGTGGATGATTCAACAAGAGGAGGCGCAGGAGAGTCACTCCCCCTGGCTGATGAGACGGACGAGCCCCACCAGATTGCAGTGGCAAAGTTTCGGTACTCCCCCTAGCGGGTATAAGCACAGGCGGGTCATCATAGATCATCGGTGATGGTAATGTCGGCTCTGGTGACGACGGCTCGGGAGTTGGCATAGCAAACGGAAAGAAGTCCTCAAAGAACACAACATCCCGACTAGGAAAAATAGTCTTGGCCTCTAGATCAAATAGCAACCATGCGCGTTTGCCTGGCGGATAACCTATAAATAGGCATTTCCGACTACGAGGCGAGAACTTGTCTCGATCACGGGATTTTGGGCAGCAAAACAGAGACACCCGAATACGCGAATGGAGGAATAAACCGGAGGATGCCCATATAAAATTTCATAAGGAGAACGATTACCGAGAATGGGCGTCGGAGTGCGATTGATCAAGAACGATGCGGTAGAGACGCATTCGGCCCAAAACTCAATTGGTAAGTGCGCTTGAAAGCGGAGAGCTCTTGCCACATTAAGCAAATGACGGTGTTTTCGTTCGACACAACCGTTTTGCTGAGGTGTCACCACACAAGAGGTTTCGAAGACAATCCTGTGGTCGTCAAAGTAAGGGCGCAATGGCAGGAATTCAGTCCCGTTGTCTGCACGTACCCGGCGGACCCGAGTGCGGTACTGAGTTTGAACAAGAGCGCAGAAGCTCCTGAACCGATTGGCAACCTCGGCCTTGGTGGTGACAAAGTAAACCCAGACGGTCCGAGAGTGATCGTCAACAATAGTCAAGAAAGATCGGGCACCAGAAAAACACGAAGTACTGTAAGGACCCCAAACATCACAATGTACTAATTCAAATAACTCAGAAGCTTTATTAGAACTATCCGGAAAAGACAAACGCGTCTGTTTAGCTTTAAAATAAGAACTACATGGATGAATTTCTGCTAAGGAATGCTTGTCTAAATGAAATTCTGAAATAGAAGATAAAACTGATGACGACGGATGACCAAGACGACGATGCCATAGAGTCGCAGAGTAGGCAGACGATTGAACAGATAGAGCGCAAACCCCGGAAGTAAACGCCTGAAGCCAATAAATCCCACCATGTTGTCTACCCACGCCAATCACCGTCCTCGAACTGATTTCCTGAAGAACACAAAGAGTAGGCGTCAAAAGAACAAGCAAACCCAAATCAGTAGTCAATTGTGCAAAGGAAAGTAAATTGCATTCCAAATTGGGCACAAAAAGCACATCAGATAAGCAGAAATCTCCCAAATAGAGACAGCCTCGCTGCGTTGCAGATGAAATGCGCCCATCGTGCAGCTTAATGGAAACCGGTTGCACAGGCGATAAGTTACGAAGAAGCAGCGGATCGCCCGTCATATGAAACGAGGCACCCGTGTCTAATATCCAGTTAAGAGACATACCAGATTTGTCGGAAGAGGACTGCATAGCATTGAACATATTCATGACAGCAGACCATTGGTCGTTGGAGAGAGATGGCCCGAACGCGGCGCGATCAGCCGAGGAGACACCCGAGGACGATGTCGAGTTGGACGTTTGCGCCGCGTTTCCTGAACCCTGCAGGCGATCATCACGAGAGGCATTCTGCTTGCGTTCTTTCTCGCGAGCAGCAAAGCGTTCCTTCATGAACTCGGGGTACCCAATGAGCTTGTAACACCCACTCTTCTCATGGCCGTTCCGACCACAGTGAGTACAAAGGAGATTTTTCTTGCTTGTTGAAGACGCGGGAGGTGCTGAAGAAGGCTGCGAAGGTGGAGTTGATGGTTGTGTTCACGGCTGTTGCGAATGCTGCTGATGAGCCGCGAAGGCGACAGAGTCAATAGGGGCGTCGCGTGAAGACATCACTGTTTTGAGCCTCTCCTCTTGAACAGCCAGCGCATACACTCGATTGAGCAGCGGCAGCGGTTCCTGCACCATGAGGTTGGATCAAAGAGCCCTGAAAAGACTATCATCCAAACCAATGAGAAATTGATGAATGTGCTCCTCTTCGCGTTCTAGAGCCCAAACAGAATTGAGATCAATGCCACAAGTGCAGGTCCGAATCGACAAATATGATGCCAGTTCGTCCCATAATTTTTTCAAAATATTGTAGTAGGCCGCAACACTCTGTCCGGCTTGGCGACAATTGGTGATTTGCTCTCGGAGTTGAAGCTTTCTAGGGCCGTTTCCGATGGAGAATCGCTGACGAATATCCTCCCACAGTTGTCCCACTATATGAAAATATGTAAGAGAAGACCGAAGCGATTCTTCGGTAGATTGAATCACCCAACTAACGAGCATGGAGTTGACTTGTCTCCAATCAGCAAGCGTTGGGTGAGTCATGGCTGTGGCTTCTGGTTGCTTGATTTCACCGTCCAGGAAGCCAAGTTTGCGCTTCGCGCAGAGGGAATTGTGAAAAGCAAGAACCCATTCGTCATAATTATCGCCTTTGAACGTCACCGGGCAGATTTTTAGACCCGGGTTGTCCGAAGGATGCAAATAATAGGGATTTTGAGGGCTGATCGTGATCTCCTTGTCAGCCATTGGAGGCGTGTCGTCGTCGCTGGACGCAATTGCGGTGAACCTGGGCTACTGAACGTCGGCGGCTGGTGTTAGGGCAAGAGGGGGCGGCGACGGAAGGGTTGTGTTTAGGATCGGTTAGGCTGATACCATGATAAGATTTGAGAGGATAAAAGAATTGTGGAAATATTTCCCTTGTTGTTTGATTGATATGAGAAGAGTATATATAGATACATGTGAATCCTCTCTCTAGGATCTTTATTGTTTTCATAAGGTAACTAGAAAGATAACAATTTCCTAAAAGATAATATATGAGATATCTTGATGATATCTTGATAAAATGTCATCGAGACTAGTCGGTGGCACATTCGAAGTATCATCGAGACTAGTCGGTGGCACGTTCGAAGTATCATCGAGACTAGTCGGTGGCACGTTTGAAGTGTACACATTTGAAGTGTCATCGAGGCTAGTCGGTTACATGTAGACCTGTACAAGTCCGGGCCGGGTTCGGGTCGGGCATTTGGTGTTTTTTTGCCCAGTTGATCGGGCCGGGGCAAACCCGTCCGGTCCAAACGGGATGGAATTTCTGTCCAAGCCCGTCCGGTCATTCGGGTCGGGTTGCTCGGCGGGCTGGCCCGGTTATGATTTGTGCATTTATTAATTCACAAAATACGGTTGATGCAAAGGGATCGGTGGAAGGGTTCGGCGGAAGGGTCGATTCAAGCAGATCGAAGTGGAAGGCGGTCGGCGGGTTGAGGAGATCGAAGCAGTTGGCTAGCTGGATCGGTGGCCGACGCAAATCAAATATTCAAGCAGATCGAAGTGGGAGGCGGCCGGCGGGTTGAGGAGATCGAAGCAGCTGGCTGGCTTAGTGGCTGGCTGGATTTGTGGCCGACACAAATTGAAGCAGCAGGTGGTTGGTGGAGTCCGGTGAAAATGGAGATGCAGGCAATTGGCGTTCAAAGTGGGAGGCGGGTGAAGGAGAAGAGATGGAGGCGGCCATGCGAAAGGAGAATGGAGATGATGGAAGAGGAGAGAAGAATGGAGGAGGGGGAAAGGAGAATGGAGGAGTCGAGAGAGGAGAATGGAGGAGGAGGGAGGCGTCGCTGGTAGTGGTAAAATGAAGAGGAATAGAATTAGGGAAATTTAGAGTTAGCTTGTTTTTTTAGTAATTATGTATAAATTATATAATATTATTTATTTAAACATTAACGGGTATCGGGCCTAGAGAGGTGTCCATGCCCGGCCCGTTACTGTATCGGGCTGGCCCGGCCTGACTTGGCCAATATTATTGTCCAAGCTCAGTTTTTAAATCGGGCGGACGGTCCGGGCCGAACTGGCTAGCCTTGACTTGTACAAGTCTAGTTACATGTTGCATGGGACAATCCATTTATTGATAAAGCATCAGCATTTCTAAGACCACATGATAACATACCATTTACATATAAATATAGGCACAGACTAATTGTGAAAGTCCGTGGGCCCAATGACTGGGGGTCGTGCGGACACGAGCGCATAGACACAGATAGGCCCAGTACATAAGCCCAATGAGGTTCCATCCTAAAACCAATTGGCAATAGGAGGAGTAGCCCATCAAGCTTATATACTAAGCAAGTTATATCTCAACTTTAGATGTGGGACGTTTATATTCCAACATTAATTACAATATAACCTCCACAATCTGTTGATTTAAAACGTAACCAGAAGTAGAAGATTGATATTTTTTGTTTGACAATATGCAGCCTTCCTATTTGCATCCCTAATTGAAATAGTACCTTCATGACATTAGTAGCACAAGCCAAAGGGAGAAATAAGTGTGGAACAACTGCAGTTGCCAGCTCCCAATTCCATTAAGAGATTACCTGAAAAACAGAACTTCCATGAAGGTTGTCAAAAATAATGAGGAAGTGTAATGATGACAATTATGCGAACTGGTAATGTTATTGGTTTGAGTTTCATTCTTTCCTTGGCGAGCAAAGAGCATTTTTCCAATCCGTCTTGCACCATCGTAGACATGCAAAATGATTACTTGAAAGAGAATATCAGGAGAAAGGAATAAAGAATAATGAAAAGTTTTTTATATTATAAAAAAAATAATGTGCACAAGAAATGGGCACAAATTTAAAAATTATAGACACCAAAAGTTGTGAACATAAGATGGTAAAACTACATGAAATGGTTACTAATGGACAATGGATTAGTTTATTATACTGAAGGGTATATATAGTAGAAGACACAAGGCATTCTACCAACAAGAACTACATATTTGGTGATGTATTTACCTTGATGATCCAGTTAATTGCCACAACACTAGAAGTTGCACTATTTTTGGAGGCTCCAATTGAACTCAACAGTGTCTTTGTAGTAAAAAACCCCATTACTCCACCAAAAAAGTACTAGAAAGCAATATCAATGTTAATACAATTGAAGAACATAAAGAAAATGGAGATACACCAGTGCTTGGTCCAAATTTTACGAGATATAGTTAATAATAATTGAAAAATAAGAGGGGAGGTCCTTGTAAAGCAGATTTATTATCATCTTATTGACAGTTTTTGGGTTGCAAAATGCAGATTAACTTCATAAACAATATTCATTCGAAGTAAATACGAGCAACAACATGAAATACAAGTTCGCCTTATAGTATCTTCAATGATCTCCATGACATATAAGGCACATACGATGCGGTGACACTATCAGGAAAACCTTCAGGAACCACATATGATCTTATGAATGAAACCAAATCCTTGAATTTCTGGAGGAATAAGCAACAAAATGAAATTCCATGAAATTAAGACACAAATGACAAAAATAAGGCGTCCAAATTCATGAGCAAACCAAACTTATAAACAATAATCAACGTTTTTCAAACATACAAGTTTCACACTTATCAAAATATGTTGACATAATGAAACTCAAACCAATAACATTACCGGTTCGCATAATTATTTTGTATATGATTGAGATTAGTACACCAAAATCATTTTCTAAAAATGAAATGATGATAATGTTTTTCAGATACTTAATATATTAATAATATTTTTGTGTTATTTATTATATATGCTTTAAGTAAAAATTAAGTTTATTTTATTAATCGCGTCGGGTTCAGTTTATACATTTTCGATTAGATTCGAGTTGGGTAATTTTGAATTAGTCTGGTTCAGGTCGAGTGCAAGTGTGGGTCGATAAAACGAGAGTTTATTTCTACTTTATTTGGGTTCAATAATTATCAGCTAAGGCCTAGCACTATATAGGAGTTTATTTTTCTACTTTTATTTTAATTTCAAGTTATAAACTAGAAAAGCATTTATTATTTTGTTCTTAATTAGTATATGTTTTATATTTTATTGTTTATATGTAGATATAAGAGTATGAACATCACGGGGGTCTCAGCCCTTGAAAAACTAGACAGGACCCTAGTACAACATCAAATACTATAATGGTATCCAGATCTTTGTACTAAAAACCATGCTTTCACAACATCTGACCACTGTCCTATATCAATTGAACTTACTATACCTACCCACTTCAAAAACCAACCCTTTAAGTTTGAAAAAGTATGGATGACCAGACACGATTTAGAAATGTGGCTAAACAAGCTTGTAGATCATGCTTTCATGGATCTAGGATGTACGACATTACCAGGAAAACATTAATACTCAAAAAAATAGCCAAATAGTGGAACAGAAACACCTTCGAAAACCTATTTACACAAATCAATAAAATTGAGGAAGAACTCACATCATATACAAAAAATCATCGCGATCAATACTAACAGAACCCTGGCCAATAAACAAACTAGACTCATTACAAAAAAAAAGAAAATCTACTCACTTTCCAAAAAAAAAATTGGAACCAAAGAGCAAAAACTAAACATATCAAATTTAATGATACTAATGTCAGCTATTTCCATAAAATAGCTACTGGCAAAAGAAATAGAAAAATTATTACAGAAATCCGAACAAATGAAGGAACAAATATAATTGGAGAAGAAAATATTAGAAATGAAATACGAAATGACTTCATAAAATGTTTCAAGAGCACCCAAATCAATCAAAACGTTCTAAAAGAACATCTCGAACTCATTCAGACTGAAATTACCCATGATGACAACAAAGAACTCACTCAACCTGTAACAAATGAGGAAATCAAAAATACTACCTTTGTTATTGGCCAAGATAAATCTCCTGGTCCTAATGGCATGACAAATGAATTCTATCAAAAATATTGGGACATTGTAGGCCCCTCTGTCATCCAAGCAGTGAAAAGCTTTTTCCTATGCGGAAAAATATTGAAACAAATAAATCATACTTTTATAACTTTGATTGCCAAATGTGACAACCCAAACTCGACCAATCATTACAGACCTATTAGCCTATGCTCTACAATATACAAAATTATTTCAAAGATTTTAACAGAACGAATCAAAAACAAAATGGAAAAAATAACACATCCCCTTCAAGGAGCCTTTGTCTCAAACAGATCGATCCAAGATAACATCCTCATTGCCCATGAAATCTTCCACTCCTTTAAATCTAAAAAGGGAACTGAAGGATACATTGCAATCAAACTTGATATGGAAAAGGCATATGATCGAATTGAATGGAACTTCATTATTGAGGTTATGAAGAAATTTGGATTATGCACAACCTTTATTAACTGGATAACAGAATGCATTTCCTCGGTCTCTTTCTCGGTACTCGTGAATAATGGACCTACTGAAATTTGCGTGCTTGAAAGAGGACTGGGGCAAGGTGATCCTCTTTCACCCTTTCTCTTCATTCTTGGGGCAGAAATACTCGCTATAAAATTACAAAAAGCCACAGATCGACCAAATAAACCCCTAGGTTTCCAACTAACTAAAAACGGAACAAGAACTCCTTTCCTGACCTTTGCGGGTGATATTATGATATTCTCCAAAGCAAAACATGAAAATTGCAAGGAAATCAAGAAAATAATCGACGATTACTATCAGATCTCATGACAAAGTGTTAATTTTCATAAATCGGCCTTTCAAGTCACCAAGAAAGTATCGACCATAAGAAAACAACAAATACAAGGAATTCTTACAATTACAAATATGATATCACTAGACAAATACTTAGGTTGCCCTATTATTAATGGGAAGGTCAACGCTACAACCTTTGGAGATATGATAACTAAATCCAGAACACAATTAACAAAATGGAAGGCGAATTTCCTATCCCAAACAGGAAGAACCACACTAATAAAATCAAATCTAGCTACTAAACCAAACTTCATTATGCAAAACTTCATGCTACCAAACTCAACACAAAACGAACTCGACAGAATCAACAGAATGTTCTTCTGGAATAAAGACTCATCCCATAAACCCCTTATTGGATGGGACAAAGTTTGACAACCGCTTTCCATAGGGGGTCTTGGTATTTGAAAAACTAAAGATATGAACCATGCTCTCCCGTACAAATTACTGTGGAAAATTTTAGTTGAACCTGGCAATTGTTGGGTAAGAATAATCAAAGAAAAATACCTTAAAGAAAATCACCTATTATCCTATGATTACAACAAAAACGAATCATGGCAATGGGCAAAAATGATGAGCATCAAAAAAGATTTCCAAAATGGACTCATTTGGCAAATAGGCGATGGAAAAACAATCAAATTTTAGACAGACAAATGGGCACTAAATGAACCTCTTTATAAGATTTTAAACCCTGCGCTAGGCACAAACCTAGATTGCAAAGTTCATGAGTTCCTCGACCAAAATATGAAATGGAATAAGACTAAGCTCCAACAAATGCTACCAGACGACATAGTGAAAATAATTATGGGCATACCAACTCCAGTGAACCAAATAACTGATCGGATGTACTGGAAACTAAGTAAAAATGGTTGGTTCTCAACAAAATCAGCTATGGAATTAGTTAACAAAAATAAACACCTATCAGCATATGACTCATCTTGGATCTGAAAAATGGACACATATCCCAAAGTTATTTTCTCTGGAAAATCCTAAAAAATGGTCTATCGACAAAAACATGACTACAAGAGAAAGGGGTCCAGATCCCCTCAGGATGCATTTCCTGTTTATTGCCTGTGGAGGATACGAATCACTTCCTCTTTCACTGTAATCATACCTTAGAGACAATCGCCAAGGTCAATATGACGACAAGCCTTTATTTAAGAACAATCGACTATACGAACAAACTAATTGGGGAAATTTTTGAAGAAATCAAACTCAAACTTTCCCCCAATGAATTTTCAGAACTTTCTGTCGCGTGGTGGGGCTCCTGGTTTTTTAGGAACCAAAGGACTTTCATTAATGATAACCCTGAAAAGGATATCATTAAAGATCTGTCAAAATATATACAAAACCTCATATCTGCCTGGAAAAAGACACATAAATGGAACTTGGATTTCACTTTTGAACAAAACTTCACAAAAGGAAAACAAGTGACTACAAGAAAAAACGTAACCCTAAATGGAAAAAACCACCGGATAAAGTTATCAAGATTAACGTGGATGGTTCAACCAGAACTAATGGATTGTCCTCTATTGGCATTATCTGTAGAAATAACCTAGGAATTCCCACTCTTATCCATGCAGAAAAGTGTGATATTTTGACTCCCCTCAGAACTGAAACGCTTGCCCTCCGAAATCCGCTTCTAAAGGCCAAAGAAATGAAATATGACCAAATACAAATAGAAACTGATAACCTTACTATTGTGAATGTCATTAATAAAATTTGGCACTGCCCATGGGAAATCGAGATTATCATCTCTGATATCCTATGTTTATTACATTGCTTCCAGGCAGTGCAGATTTCTCATATCTTTCGTGAAATGAATGCGGTGGCTGATCTTATCGCTAAACTTGGCCACCATTTATCTACGAACAATATCATGACCAACACTGAGCTCAAGACTCTCATCCGAAAGGATGCTATAGGCTAATTGTCAAGTTTATACTTGACACTAGTCTAATTCTTACCTTATCAAAAAAAAATATGGGGGTCTCAGCCCAAAAAAAAGAAAATAGAAAAAATGGGAGGTTTTGGTAAGAAATGTCTCTCGTATGAGGGACGAAGAGAACACGTCTTGGGTATTAAGATAGTGGTCCCCAGGAGTTTCAAGTGATGAGTGGCTTCACACGAAACATCGGATAAACACCATATGTCGCATCCACGAACGACCCAGGTGAAGTTTGAAACAATAAAATTTAAAACTTTAAAATGCATTTTCTAGGTTAATTTGATATCGTTTTCAATTTATTTTAACTTGCATAAGAAAAAGGAGAGTTGTATATAAATACACGATTTCTATTTAACGCCCGGTGAAATTGCTATTTCACGCCCCGTTTCGTCCGTCACGGACCAAGTACATCCGTCTGTCATGGACGGATCATATTAGTACATGACGGACGGATGCACTTGGTCTATGACGGACGAAATGAACAACCAGAAAATTAAATGTTACTTGTCCCCACCTAACAACATTAACTACCCCCATCATACTCATCAATATTACGGCCAAAATTAAACCCTAAATTTTTCAATCACTCTTTCCTTTCCATCCAACAACACTTCTTCCATTGTCTTCCATTACTTTGATTCTTTTCCATGGCAAAAGAAGATGAGTTTTCCAACTTCAATGGTGGAGAAGATGTTTCAAGGGATTGTCATCACAATGAGGTATATTTTTTAAGTTTTTACTTTACATGTTAGTAGAACTTAAGAATTTTATGGTTCCTTCTTGTGAATGTCTATATGTTTGAGTTGTTCTTTGGAAAAACAAACACTTTGTTAAGGTAATTCTCAATAGTTGTTACTATATATTCATAAAAACGTCATCTTTGATTATGTTGTACTAAAAAGTTGGAGATTTTGTGTGCAAAACTGCATGTTTGAGTGTTTGGCCTTGTTCTATTGATTTTTTACTAGATCATTGCAAGTGTAAGAACTTTGTTCATCGACTATTTTTGAAAGAAAATCGTCTTTGACGAATGGATAGGTTCCATTCGTCCCGAATGGATTGCCTTCATCCGTCATGAATGGAATGCTTTCATCCGTCATGGATGGAATGTATCCATTCGTCACGGATGGATCTGTTTAACAGAAACTACATTCTTACCTGCTTTTATGCTAACTTGTTTTTTTACTTCAGTAGGAGAGCAATTTCATGAACGACGGTATTAACAATTTGTCCTTGAATGAGTGGGACATGGCACCATCGTCCTTCTCACTTGGGTTTTTCGACGAAAGTTGTGCACCTCAACAACCTCATATACCGTTATCAGATTGTTTAGCTCTTAGTGGAATTCCGTCCGTAAGGTGGCAGGCTCCACCTCGGTTTGGGTTCTCGACATTACACACACAGCCGCGGTTTGATTATCCTACACCTAAAGAAGTGATTGTTTCGGAAGATTATTCAGAGAAGTTTACCACGGGTGAAGTATTCGGCTCCAGAGATGATGCAATTAATTGGGCTAGACAAATTGGGTTTGATAATCACTTCTGCATCACTATTGGTCGGGATAGAAACCTTGGTAGAGGAAGCCTTCGGAAGACACAGCTGTTGTGAGAAAAAGCGGGAATTTACATTCCTAAAGATGAAAACAGAGTAAGGCAAAGAACAAGGAGCAAAAAATGTGATTGTCCATTCAGATTGTTATGTCAAGAAAAACCGAGAGACTCATATACAATCAAGGTAGTTGTTGGAACCCACAACCATGTCATTGGTGATGACTTGTACAGGCATGCATTCGCTGGCATGATGACACCTGAGCAGAAGAAGTTGTGTAAGGTCATGACATAAAATCATAATAAACCATCCAAGATTGCAACAACACTTAACCAGGACCCAAACAACTACACTAAAATGAAGCAAGTGTATAATGAAGTGTACAAGGCCCGACATAGTGGGATGGAAGGAAGAACCGTGGTCTAAGAGTTCTTCCATAAGTGCAAGGAGAACAACTCCTTTATGGAGTATAGGTCGGATCCAACGACGAATAAGATCGCCGACATTTTCTTTGCCAGTCCAGATTCCATGAAACTCCTAAAGGCATTTCCGTACGTCCTTTTGTTAGACTCCACATACAGCACAAACAGGTTAGTATAACACATCTACATGCTACATCTACTTGTTGATATGTTTATTCATTATGCAATGACATGTCTACTTGTGCAGGTATGACTTGCCTTTTCTCGAAATTATAGGAGTCACGTCTACATGGAAGAACTACAATGTGGCGAGGGCGTTTCTATAGCGTGAGCAAGAAGACAACTACGTGTGGGCCGCATAAAAACTTTTTGAAATGTGTAAAAAGTGTCAAGTAACACCTACATGCCTAGTGACAGATCGAGAAAAGGCCTTGATGAATGTGTTAGATAGACTCTTTCCAAGTGCAAAGTCTATCCTCTGTAGGCGCCATGTGAAGAAGAACATAGAGGACAATGCTAAGAAGGTGATAAAGGATAAAATCTTGGGTACAAGGTTTGCAAATACATACTACAATTTATTCAAGCAAATAATTGTACCCGAGTACGAGAGGGAGTTGCGCAGAATTGAGTCGGAATGGAGGGCTTAGCCACGTCTGACTCAATATGTAAGAAACAGCTGGTTGATTCCGTATAGGGAAAGACTCGTGTCAGCTTGGACAGATATTGTGTTCACGCTTGGAACTTCCACGACAAACAGGTTAGTGCATTGTCCAATCTGTGCTGCATTCTGTATTCACTCATTTGCTAAAGTTTTACTGCATTCTGTTCTCTACATAAACTTTTTTGTACTAAATATAGTGTTGAAAGAGCACAATCTAGTTTGAAAGACTTCTTGACTACTCCACATGGCAGTCTAGACACGATATTCGGTCAATATCATTCAAAGATGGGTAACCAAGTGAAGGAAATCAAGGGGATCTTCAACGAGAGTGTATAAAACATGATGACTCTTGTGACAGGAGCTGATGTTTTCAAGCTGTTGAAGTACAAAGTATCTAAGGTTGCACTTGACCGCTTGACGGAGGAATACAGAAAAGGGGGAAATCCATTTTATGACAGTACCTGCACATGCCAGATGAGGGTGAGAGATGGATTGTCGTGTGTGCATGACATCGCTAAATATGTGACGAGTCCAATCCGTATTAAGCTTTCAGCGTTGCATCCGTTTTGGAGACGATTGAGTTTGTCAGAAGTGCAAGATGAAGGTGAGGTTGAGGTGAAGCGCAGAGTCGCGAGATCTTTGATGGGTCAATTTTATACGGATCAGTTCCCCAATCTGTCAGCAGATCATCAAGAAAAATGTGTATCGTGGCTGTACGACATAGCTCACCCTGAGGGGACTAGTCTACAAGAGCCAGCTATTAGGGGAATAAGGGACGGCCAATGGGAGCTCCAAACAAAGATACCACTAAAAGAAATCCTTCTTCATGGGAGTACATAGACAAAGATATGGAAGAGACACCTCCCAAGAAGCAACGAGGTAGGCCACCAAAGCCCACTAGTATACCTTCACCAAACCTTACAACTCCTACCACTCATTTGAGGCCATCTCAGGTTAGAGCTCCCAAAAAACCAGTGGGTCAAATGTTTCCACCACCTTATCTGTCTCCACAGTCCTTCATTAAAGACTTTGAGCCGTATAAGGGTATAGTTTCGTCGTGTATGCACGAACACTTGAACGGTTACTTTGATATTGTTGGTGATGGAAACTGTGGATACAGAGTCGGTTTAGATCAAATACGCATCGGGCAGGAACAATGGAGGATCGTTCGGCAAGCCATGATTGACAAGGTGAAAGAAATTTGGGAATTGTATGCTAAGACTTGCCTCTTTGAGACAACGCTCGAAAAAGTACTACAACAGCTTACATGGTTTGACTCTGGGATGGCCCCAGAGAAGACTTGGATGGTGCTTCCAGATATGGGTTGTCTGGTCGCTTCTGCATTCAATTGGGTAGTTGTCGTGGTGAGTGGTCTAAACGTTACTTTCTTGCCTTTGCAAGCGGTTCCACATTATCCCAGAGGTGCTAAGCTTAAGCCGACTTAAATGCTATTGTACCCGCACATTGTAATCCTATTATGATCCATGTTTTATGTCCCATCTTTGGATGCTATTGTACTCGCCAAGAGATCTATGTTTTATGTCCCATCATTGGAGAAGTATAACTTTTTCTACGTAACGCTGAATTGAGTGATTCCAACGCCAGATTAAAGTAAAAGATGTCAACTATAACCATACAAATTTCAGTGCGTTTGGACAAGGATTTAGCTTCTGTAAAGTGGCACGGTTTGTGACAAACCGTGCCACTTTACAAAAGCTAACCGCTCAAGTGTAAAAACTAATGACTAATCCGTGACGGGCGGAAGTGACTCATTCCTCACGGACCAAAAGTTTTTGTATGTCACGGACATAGCACTTTGGTCTGTCACGGACGGATACCTTTGGTCTGTGACGTACGAAGCCTCTGTAATTCTGTCATTCTATAGCTTTTGTAATTATGCAGAGTTTGTCACAAACCGTGCAGAATTACAAAAGCCTCTTTTTGCCACTCTCTATAGCTTAAAGATTAGAGGATTTATTTTACGATGGTATAGGATTTAGCTTTTGTAATTCTCTCTAGCTTTTATTTTAGGACGGTATAAATTTCACTTTGACCACTACGTATTTTTAGAGTTCCATTATAGATTTGTGAAGACATGAAAATATCAAACAAGTTTCTGAATACAAAGGTATCATTCAAACTCTCAACAAACTTAAAAGCATCCACAATTACCACATTCGGGTTACAAATGAAAACATCAAACAAGCAAAGATGTCCAAACTAAGTAAGGCAACCTATGCATCTTCCTCTTCGTCGTCCTCCGCATCATTGCGGTGTGCAAAGGGTCTAAAGTCTTGAAAGCAGTGTCAGACAGCCTCGCGCATGTTGTAGAATTGCTCTTCCTCCGCATCATGGAATGGATTGAGACGATGCAAAGCTTGTCCAATGCACTACAGAAATATGGAAAAAATAACTAAGGTAAAGCTTGAATTGTATATGTAAATTAAAAACAAACATACAACACATATTTTCACCTAGATAGGATCTCTAATGCCTACATCATGAGGCCTAACACATGGGTGTGTACGAGGTATGTACCATTCCATGTAGTTTTCACTACAGTCAAATCCATTGTGTGCAGGAGGGCCCATATGTTCGATCCAGATGGAGTGCTCACTTCTTGCATCCTGTTGAATTCCTTAGGTTTTGATGGTAACAAACATTCAACTAATCTGGGTACTAAGTATTTCAGGAACAAAGACAGTTATCTCAGGGAACCATTGCAGCAAAGGATCGCAAAGGGAACAAAGCTCTGTTCATGTGCTTTGTTACCTCTCAAGGAACAACAGTGACGAACAAGATCAAAGCTGTGAATGGAAGGAAGAAATCCAGCGTGCTGAATTATGGAAATAAATCAAGAAGCACACGCGGTAAAGGATGAAAGACTTCGGCTGCAAGGATTAAAGCCGATCGAGAAGATATGGAGAGAGAGAAGCCCGATTGTTTTATCTTATGAAATCTTTCCTAAGATAAGATAATTGGAGAGAGGGGATTATATCTTATCCGGTTATATTAATTTAAGGAATCTTTTCTTTAATTAATATAGACGGTTGGGATATTAATTCTTCAATCAAATCATATCTTCTTGTTACCTTATTTGGAGAAATATTATCTTGTTACGATTAGGGTTTAGACGAGTTGTATTTATAGGAGTGTGGGATTCATTTCTATGTACGAACTCGGGGCATCAAACGAAAAGAAAAGAAAAAGAGAGTGAAGTGTTTGTGAGTCTTTGAGGGTTGAGTTCGATTCATCGTTGTAGAAGAGGTTTCAAATCTAGGTGGGAAGTCTAGAGGTTGAAGTCCAGGATACAAGTGTAATCGAACAAGAAATCAATAAGACAAGTAGACGCTTCAAAATCCTCTCAAGCGGAAGCTTGAAGGTAGTGGTTTTTCCTTGAGAAGCTAGTTTTGCCAATCAGGGTTTCCACTATATATCGTGAGTTCGTTCGTTATCTTTCCTGCTATATTGTTCCGTTGTGCCTTCTGTGGGAACAAAGCCTTTGTTCCCTCAGACGTAACTCTAACGATCCAACAATTGGTATCAGAGCCTGGTGCTCTAGATTGTTTTCGTTTTAGACTTTGCAGGAAAGATGTCGTCAAGCAACGCTATTGGTGATTCATTCTGGAAGCCACCAGTCCTGAAGGGAGGTGAATATGACTGGTGGGTTGAGCAAATCGAATCCCATATTTGTTCCCTCGATGGACAGATATGGAGAATCATCGAGGTTGGCCCCATGGCTATCCCAAATGAAAAGGACGCTACAAAGCCTAAGCCAAAGATCGACTACACCGATGGAGACTAGAAGAAGCTGGAGAAGAATTGCAGAGCCAAGAAGATCCTTCACATGGCCCTTCTCCCCACGGATCTCAAGAAAATCATCGGCTACAAAACCGCCAAGGAGATTTGGGAAGCTCTAAGACGTCTCCATCATGGAAATGAAGATGTCAAGAAAAACAGAATTCTTTCCTTGATGAAGGAGTACGATCAAATTTCTCAAGGAGATTATGAGCACATTCAAGAGTTCTACTCTAGGTTCCAGGGGAACGTAGGTCAATTAGAGTTCCTTGATGAAGAGATGCCAGACTGGAATCTCACTCATCACTTTATGCAAGGCCTCAACTCTCAGTGGGACGCAATTGCTCTCGCTCTGTACTCCCAAACTGACGTCAAGTCTCTCACCATGGAAGAGGTTGTTGCCAAGCTTGAAAGCAACGCATCTGTATACAACCACAAGATGAACAAAAAGGGAGAAGAGAAGGCTCAAAGCATTGCCTTGAAGGTTGAACGTGCCTTTGACCTATCTCAAGTTGAAGACGAAGATGAGGACGGTGATGAAGATGTGAATCTCATCACTAGAGCTATGAAGAAAATATGGTCTCAAAACAAGGGCACACAGAGTTCCTCTAAAGGGAACAGAGACATGAAGGATGCCGTTTGTTACCACTGCCAACACAAGGGACATTTTGCCAATAACTGCTTCAAGAAAAAGGCCGGTCACCCTCGGGTTCGTGAAGGGAAGCAAGCAATGGTCGCAACATGGGGTGATATTGACTCAGAGGATGAAGAATATTCTCATTCAAGAGATGTCTGCTTGATGGCCATAGAAGACCATGACAAATCAAAAGACGGTATGCAGGGAACTGAGGTAAGTGAATCTGAACTCATCTCTAGCTTGAAAAGGAAGTCAAAAGAAATCTTAGTTTCCTTCATTAAGAAGCTTGTTCATGAGAATAGTCTTTTCAGTGAACAGATTAAAGATAGGGATGAATCGATCTCAAGTTTGATCGAAGAAAACAAAGGATGGGCAGAAAAAGTGGTCAAACTTGAGAAAGGCTCATCCTCTTCTCCAAGCCTGTGCACTGAGTGTCCTAAACTCACTGAGAAGATTATTTCTCTAGAGTCCTCTGTCTCCTCACTTGAGGCTGAGTCATTAATGCTAAAACTAGGAAATGCAAAACTTTCTAGTGATCTAACCAAACTCAGTGAGGAACAGAAGGACAAGACAAAAGGTATTGTCTTTGTTGCAGCCAAGAATGAAAAGAAGCCTGAAAAGAAGGAGGTACCTCTCTTTGGTATTGGCTATCAACCCAAGCTTCATGTTGATGAAACCAAGTTAAAAGGCTCTAAAGTCAAAGGAAAAGAGTCAGTGCAAGAAAAGGGGGAGAGTTCCTCTAAAGGGAACAAAGGCAAAGACAGCTCAGAACCGACCGACGAGAGCAAGGCTTGGTACCATGGACAGAAGGCTCATAAAATCTGGTTGAAGCAATCCCAAAGCAGTAAGTCCAATAACATTGATTTTCATTCTAGGATTGCTAACAAAACAATTTGGCCTGGCAAGAGCAAGTATGTCGACCTAAAGTGCCATAGGGTCTGTTGGTATTGCAGGCATTCTGGTCACTACAAACAAGAGTGCCTTCTGAAGCAACACAATGAGGATATTGCTCATACTACAAGGGAGCAAATGAATGTTGAACCTCCAAAGATCAGATATGTTGCTCCTACGCCCAGAAAGCATAAGTTTGTCTGGGTTCGCAAAGAACTAACTCTTTCTGTGCAGGATAAAGTGAGGAAAGTTCCCGGTATTTCACTCGTATTAAGTTCAGTTACCTGACAGGGAACAAAGCGAGTCTCACCTCACTTCTGCAGGAATGTTTAAGACTCAAAGGCCTAGTGACAAAGGTAAAAGAAATGGATATGTGGATAAGGACTTAATGACTGAAGTGTTCCGTGTTTGTATACTCAGGTACCATGTACATCTAGAAAAGACATCACTGTGTGGAGAAAGATTGGCATACAAGGAAATTCATGGAACAAAAGAATCAAACGCCAATTTTCTCATTAGGACACTTGTTGGGGAACTCTACATTCAGTTCCATATGAAGCCTGGTTTGTTCCCCTAACCACATGTCTATTTGTTGTGTTCCCTCGATGATTGGCTAAATTACATGGTAAAGTGTGAAAGGTTAATCATCATGTCTTGATCTGCATTCATTCTCTTGATCATTTGTTGAACGCCTTGCTTAGACTCATGCTAATACTTCACTAATGTGCAAAATTGCATGCATGATTCTCTATGCTATCTTGTTAATACATGATTCAGCTTTCTTTCGGCCTAAAAGAGTCAACTTGATGCATTGATCCTTCATTATAAGCCCAAATGATTGTTGACTCTACAGCCTACCCTAGCCATCATGCTTGATGCTTCCTATGAGCCTCTCTTATCATCCACATCTGGGAGCCTCTCGTTCATGATTAAACATTATTAAAAATTCTCGTATATATTTATGTGTGATGTTCTTTGTACCCTCTCGGGTAACATTACCCCCGCATCACACTCCTCTACTTTTTCGGAAAGTCGAGAATACGAATTGTCGCCTCTGTGGTCTGTGGCTGGGATTTGACAGGTATGATGTGTAATGATGGCTTGCAACTGCTTTAGAAGTGTCCGTGCATAAAGGTGATGTGGTGGCTGCGTGATGGTTGTTGTGCTTGAGATTTTGTGGGCTTTGATGGATTTGGACAGAATCTTTTACAAGATTTATTTTTGGAAAATATCTTCTTGGTTGTGATCTTTGGTAAAAGAAGGAAAGAAGAAGATTGGGATCATTATCCTTAATACTTGAAAAGATATGAAAAAGGATTCTTGTGTTTTCTCCCCTCCTATCTATGGCGTTCTCTGTAAAGTTGTCATGTTACTCCCGTGTGCTATTTCAAAAAAAAAAAAAAAAAAAAAACTGGAACACCATAGGGAACACAAAGAGGGGACAAATGAATCTTTCTTCTACCGGCGGTTGGATGCTAGTAAGCTACACAAGAAGTAGTTTGTGTTGCAAAAAGGTGTTGGTTGGGTCTGAAGGGGAACAGATCTGCGAAGGGTCGTGAAGAGTTTGTCTCGCGCAATATCGTTGATTGGCAGAACAACAAAGGCGACTTATGGAGGATGTGCGTGCTCTAATGGCTACTCATACTCTGGATCCCTCTACAGGCACCAGTGGTACTTGATTCGTTGTTCTCTGGCTAACCAATCCCTCTTTTGTTCCCTAGCACATTTATCCCTTATTGCTTGATTTTCCTTGTCTCTGGCTCATGTGTTTCCATTGACTGGCATGTTGATCATATGTGTTATCTTTGCTTATTTTGTAGTTGTCTTTACATGCAGTCTATGTTTGTGCGTTTCAATCTAATGCAAAAGGGGGTGTTGCTCATCTTGATGTGGTCGTTTTCTCTCTATCTCTCTACCTATGTTTTTGATGATGCCAAAAGGGGGAAAATGACAGGTAGCTTTGGTTAAGGGGGAACAGAACATGGTTTCATATGTTGCTGAGTTGAGGGGGAACTAATACTGCCTTAGTGGGAAGACTTTCTCTCCATAACTGTGTTTATCTCGTACGTGTATGCTTTATTATCAAGGGTGTTTGTCACCATCAAAAAGGGGGAATTTGTTGAATTCCTTAGGTTTTGATGGTAACAAACATTCAACTAATCTGGGTACTAAGTGTTTCAGGAACAAAGACAGTTATCTCAGGGAACCATTGCAGCAAAGGATCGCAGAGGGAACAAAGCTCTGTTCATGTGCTTTGTTACCTCTCAAGGAACAACAGTAACGAACAAGATCAAAGCTGTGAATGGAAGGAAGAAATCCAGCGTGCTGAATTATGGAAACAAATCAAGAAGCACACGCGGTAAAGGATGAAAGACTTCGGCTGCAAGGATTAAAGCCGATCGAGAAGATATGGAGAGAGAGAAGCCCGATTGTTTTATCTTAGGAAATCTTTCCTAAGATAAGATAATTGGAGAGAGGGGATTATATCTTATCCGGTTATATTGTAAGGAATCTTTTCTTTAATTAATATAGAGGGTTGGGATATTAATTCTTCAATCAAATCATATCTTCTTGTTACCTTATTTGGAGAAATCTTATCTTGTTACGATTAGGGTTTAGACGAGTTGTATTTATAGGAGTGTGGGATTCATTTCTATGTACGAACTCGGGGCATCAAACGAAAAGAAAAGAAAAAGAGAGTGAAGTGTTTGTGAGTCTTTGAGGGTTGAGTTTGATTCATCGTTGTAGAAGAGGTTTCAAATCTAGGTGGGAAGTCTAGAGGTTGAAGTCCAGGATACAAGTGTAATCGAACAAGAAATCAATAAGACAAGTAGACGCTTCAAAATCCTCTCAAGCGGAAGCTTGAAGGTAGTGGTTTTTCCTTGAGAAGCTAGTTTTGCCAATCAGGGTTTCCACTATATATCGTGAGTTCGTTCGTTATCTTTCCTGCTATATTGTTCCGCTGTGCCTTCTGTGGGAACAAAGCCTTTGTTCCCTCAGACGTAACTCTAACGATCCAACACATCCTAACTCCAGTTTGAAGCAAGGTCATACTGTACTATATAACTCATGATGATGAGATGTCTGGCAGCTTTGATGGGCTGTATAATCGGTCCGAGAATCTGTTGTTCACGTCCAAACTGCCTCGCTACACGATCGGGCATATATGGCTCTGTGATTCTCATAAATGAGATGACCCCATGAAAAAAGGCAGGAGCCAACTCTGGCATACTATAATTAACATATCCATAGGGCTGCCAGTCAACCTATACAAAATTGGATACAATCAACATCGCCGTAAGTACCTTCACACAACTGTAATACTTTAATATGAGACATAAACCACATCATATGATACTTACATACCAAGGTTGCATTAAGTCTAGCTCATCCCTGTAGTTTCTTCTCTGTATACTATGAGTCTGCACAGGGTTCCATCGCCTTGCATATGGTACATTGTCTTCGAAGCGGGGATTTTGTGGAGGACGAAAGCTAGGGAAGTACAGATAGATCTATGCTTGTACATAAATATGTTTTTACAAACATATCAACCTATACCTTAAATTTAATTAAATAATATAAAAACAATATGCAACACAATTCTTACCAGCAACAATGTGTAGCAGGTCGACATCTGACGACATTCATGGCGTGAACACTCGCCCAATGAACGATACATGAATGCCAACGTGCCGGAACCCCAAGAAAGATTGTGAGTAGCACGAACGTCACTCACGTAGGTCAGATTAGGCATGGGCGACATGTGTTGTGACTTGTCGGGAAAGAGGGTCGAGCCCATCAAGTACAGCAGATAACCCGACGCGATCGTCTCATCATCCAACTCTGTGGTCAAGCAATGATTTTTCAAATTGTCTGCAGTGAGTCCATGATAGGCGTTGTCGTGACACCTAAACAAAATAATCCTAACAAACCTAAACAAGTAGTTTGGGTAAGCAATGGTCGAATCCCACGGAGAATCAAATACTATTCCAACGATGTAATTGTATACCAACAAGTAACCAAGGGGGGGTTTAAAAATAAACAAGTAAACAAAATAAATAAAAACAAAGACTTGAAATCAAATTGGGAAAATAGCTCAGCCAAACAAATATCCATACTTCTTCTCTCCAACTCCATACTCCACAGTTGTGCTCTAAATCCCTACAAATGGCACCCTAAACACTGGTAACAACTCCTAGATAAGCACTACAAAGTAGAGCTGATCAAACTCCCTCATGCTTAAACTTTGTTCGTCCTCGAATAAGCTAAAGTAAACCTACTCCTTCAATCAAATCCCCAAGGTCTCAGGAAGCATAGAAAAATCATCTCCACTAAGAATTGCACCTAACATGAACTCCAAGGCACCAATACAATAAGCTCAACACAACACATAACACAACACCAAATCACCACACACAACCAAGCTTAGAAGGAAAGCGGAGTACTTCCCCCAAGCTTATCCCGAACACCATAGAGTGAATAAAATCTAATCCTAGCCTCCATCTATCTTCTTATACCTCCCAAAGTGACCTACCTGAATCCTCCTTATATCACCTCTTCTTATGTCACCACTCCATGAACAATGAGGAATCCTAAAAATCACTCTTCTTCTTTTCACTCATTTTGCCAAGGCGTCCTTTCGGGTTTTCACCAAGCCACTCATTTCATTTTTCAATAGATGGGCTCACATATAACTCATATCACTCTTGACCAATTATTACCCCAGCCTAATGCTGTTAGGCTGGGTCCAAGCCATCTGCTTATTACCTAAGCCGCCCTTTCGGGTTTTTGACTTATCCCAAGATTTTTATTTTTGCCTTTTTTCAAATTTTTGGCGTTTTCTTTATATTCATTTTTTTTTCTCCTCAACGACGTAGCAAGTATAGAACCCTCTCCCATGCTTAAACATTGCATTGTCCTCCTCAATGTAATGAAATACAAAAAGAATAGAAGCACAGGGAAGGTGGAAAAATAACTCACAAACGTCGTCGAGTTGGCTTGGACAAGAACGTTGTTGTTGGCGGTACATCAATAAGGCACATGTCTCCGGTGTTGTGCGGGCGTCTTCAACTCAATATTCTTCTCCTACCGGGCAACCAAAAAGATCCACTGTGGTGAGTAGTGGTATGGCAAAGTAGTCGGGGTTGCACGGCCTTCAACGAACACATGGTGGAGCCCAGATGTAATCGTGGTGGGGGCTCTAGTGTTCCTCCTCCTCAGCTGTCAATGGTAGGGCCGTTATCGTTGCCAAATAATGTGTGGGGCTAATGTCTCCTCCGTGACAACATGATGTGCACCCTCTCTCCATGGGAAACTCGGACAGCTGGCCTTCGGTAGAAGTTTTTTTTTTTTTTTGAAATTTTTTTATTATTATTTTTTTTCGATTTTTTTTTCTTGCAGGGTATAGGAAGACTTACGTTGTTGGTGCATGGATAACACCGTCTTCAATTGGTTGCGGGTCTCCTTCCTGTAAGTTAGTCTAAAATACGAAACAAACTAAAAAAACAAAAACTGAATTAAGAACTACTTACATCGGGTTGCCTCCCGAGCAGCGCCTTGGTTAATGTCGTTGGCTCGACATTGTGCTACTATAGTCATGTAATACCACTTAATCCAGAATACAGCACAGACTTACTATCAGGAGGGTGTTTCTTATGATCAAACATCTTAAATATCACCCTATCACCCCCATACTTCACAGACACAATACCTCTACTCATAATGATTCGGATGTTAGCAGTCTTAAGAAAAAGCCTACCTAACAGAATAGGGGGCTCATGCATATCATAACCAATGTCTAACACCACAAAATCCACATGAAAAATCATCTTATTAACTTTCACAAGAACATCCTCAACTATTCCTTTCGGATAAGCTTTGGATCCATTCGCAAATTGAATAACTAAATCAGTATGCAAAGGTCCAAGATCTAGCAATTGATACACAGAGTAGGGTAACACATTAATAGATGAGCCTAAGTCTATCATGCAATGATCAAACCTAGAGTAACCTATATCACAAGGAATACTAAACATGTCAGGGTCACTACACTTTTCAGGCAAACGCCTTCCGAATACAGCAGACACATGTTCATTCAAATTAATTACTCCTGTCAATTTCTTCCTCTTCCTAGGCCAGCATAAACATCTCATATATTTAGCGAATTTAGGCACAACATGCATCAGATTAAGTAAAGGGAGATTTACCTCATGCTCACCTATGGAGTTGCGCGGCTCCATATCGAGTTTCGGCTTCTTCTTCACTTGTAGCTTCTTAGGAGAGTGAGGAGGTGGATTCTTAAGATCACGAGGTGGAGGAGTGTCATCAACAGGAATCGCTTCCAAAGGGTATTCACCAAGAACTGATCCGCAAAATTTTGTCCAAACCTGTGGACGCTGGTTCTCGACTTTCCATTTCCGCTCATCCGTGGTCACTGTTCCTGAGCAAAAGGGCTCCTCTGTCTTTCCTCCTTTCAGCTGTGATATGACATTCACATTAGCCACTGGAGTCGGTTTCGATTGGGGTGGTGGCCTTTCAAAACCCTCCTTCATATTTGCCACAACTTGAGTCAACCTTCCAAGCTGAGTTGCCAAATTTCCAACTTGAGTTGTTAGAAGTTGGACGTTGGAGTGCGTCTCCTGATGAATAGTCATCATGCTCTGCACAAGTGACTTGATGATGTCCTCCATTGACATATATGAACTTTGACTTGTCTCTTGAGGTTCAGGATAGTAATGGGGCCAGCCTTGCTGCTGATAACAAAAATTCTCAAACGCTGCCATCTTTTTGGATTAAGATCTCAATGAAAAGAATTAGTAACACATGTGTGGACCGTAAGATAGGTCCACACAACAGTTGATAAACAAACACACAATTAGACTAGTAATTTAGATTCCCCGGCAACGGCGCCAATTTGATGACAGGTTTTAGTCGTATCGCCTGATCAAAATAATCCTAACAAACCTAAACAAGTAGTTTGGGTAAGCAAGGGTCGAATCCCACAGAGAATCAAATACTATTCCAACGATGTAATTGTATACCAACAAGTAACCAAGGGGGGTTTTTGTTTAAAAATAAACAAGTAAACAAAATAAATAAAAACAAAGACTTGAAATCAAATTGGGAAAATAGTTCAGCCAAACAAATATCCACACTTCTTTTCTCCAACTCCATACTCCACAGTTGTGCTCTAAATCCCTACAAATGGCACCCTAAATACCGGTAACAACTCCTAGATAAGCACTACAAAGTAGAGCTGATCAGTCCACGTGCCATTTCGGGTGTCAAGGAAAAGAACTTCATTGCCCTCAGCACTTGTTCATTGAACGATTCATTTTTGCCCTTGATGTGATCCTGGAGAGGAAGTCCCATTCCATCCCCATCAATCTTGAGGCCCAAAATCATGTACACATCCAGGAGAGTGATCGTCATCTCTCCAAATGGCATATGAAATGAATTGATCATCAAAGCTAGGCTGCTGAGCGGGGCAAACACCTTGCCCACTCATATCTCCCGACCACATGGGCCAACCACTAGGTTGTTCTGGTACAGGAGGTATATACCATGTCAGATCCTATAAAACAAATTATTAGAAACAATATTAAATAATGCAATAGTTTAATTAACTAAGCATATATATAGTTACTTACCACGTCCGGGTTAACATTCTAGTATATGGGTGGATTGTTAAACGGCATGGTGTTCAATGGCGGGTCTAAATATACTGGTTCATTTACTGTGCTCGGTCCCACTCCGTCGCCTTTTTTATATTTTTTCTTCGAAGGTTCCCTTCTTCGGTATACGATGGCCTCCTGATCTTGTTCTTGTCCCTCACGGACAGCGTTTCACCTTCGATGACGGGCAGATCTTGTCTGGTTATCCATCTGTAACAGCAAAAAACAACACATTAGAAGCACAACTCCTAAAAAAACAACACTTTAGCTCCAAAAAACAACACTTAAATATGCCTACGGGTTGCTAAGCTTACTGAATTTCCTTCTTGAAAGATTTCAAATTTGTAAAACATTACAGAAAGTACTAGCCGCATCAAAGAGATTCGTCCGTGACAGATCAACACGATCCGTCCGTGACGGATCTTCAAGATCCGCCCGTGACGGATCTGCAAGATCCGCCCGTGACGGATCTGCAAGATCCTCCCGTGACGGATCGAAGAGACCCGTCCGTGACGGACGGGTTGTTCAGCTTCATCCCAAAATTTGTCCAGATTCAAACTAGTAGAAATACCCTAAAATTTGTCCAGATTCATGCCGAGATACCCTAAAATTCAAACTAGTAGAAATCGACAATATTTGTCCAGATTCAAGCCATTTTTCATTTCAAACAACATTCAAACAAGTTCAAATTCAACATTAAACACTTAATCATGTAAATCCTAAAACCTAATTCATCAAAAATTTGCAAATAGCATTCAATAATTTCAACACCATTAAACTAAGCCAAGAACAAGTACAGATTTAACTAACCTGACGGTTCGTAATGGACGAATTCGATTGATACGTGACGGATGGAAAGGAAGAGAGGGAAGAGGGGCTGAGACGAAGCTGTATTTGGGTGAAATGACGAAGGGGACGAAGTTGCTGTATTTATGGGCAGCAACTTCGTCCGTGATGGATGAAAGCCATCCGTCCGTGACGGACGAAAGGCATCCGTCTGTGACGGACAGATGTGTTTTGTCCGTCACAGACGAACCACGGAGGCAAATAAAAATTTACCCAAGGCGTAATATAACAATGACCTATAGATATTCATATTGCATATGTTTATTAAAATATATTCAAATGTGAGGCGGATCATCCATTCTCAAGTCAAATTTGGATTCAGTAATTTTAAATTATTAAAGTTTTCGGTCAATTCAGGTCGGGTTTAAATATGAATCGTTCTGAACGATCCATATTCGGTCTGGCCCGGTTCCAGTCCGGTCTAAGACCGGAATTTTAAAAAAAATTAAACTCCTATTTTATATCTAAAAAAAAATCTAAAAAACATTTAAAACAAAATAACATTAAAACTCCTAACTTATTATTTTTTATTTTAAAAAAAAAGTTTTTTCGGGTTTGGACCGGTTCATTTTTTATTTAAAAAAAAAAGTTTTTTCGGGTTTGGACCGGACCAGAACCGGATTAAGAAAAATATCCGGACCGTAGACCGGACCGTAATTTCTCCGATTCGGTTTTCCAGTCCGAACCACTTTTGAACAGCCCTAATCGTTCAGGTCGGTAAAACAAATTTGTTCATATTTTGACAACTCATTGCAAAGTCTAGTTTTTACAATCAAACGCAACTCATATCTTATTTTAGATTATACACTACTCGAGTTCCACAACACCAGACCTTTGCCAATGTGTCGAACTCAAGTGTACTAAGCCATGTTCCATATGATCTCCGTATTTCTGCCATGCTTCACACCAGAACTCTTGTACACCATCACAAGTTGAATACACATCAAGATTCAAGATCACTATCTGAAATTCAAACTCAATAAATACAAACGGCTCTCCTAATTCAGCAATGTGTCAAAGTAAAAGGCAATAGTTTAAGCAATCCATTAGCCGCTGAAACAGACGCCCAAAATTGTAGACGTTACAATAGAAACCAAACCTCTTATGACTAAGTTATACATGCCCATCATTCTATGGCACCATTACACATGGGCTCCTGATCTAGGGGATAAGCTTGTCTTTACTCGTTGCATTGCCGTCGCAGACCACAATATATAGCTTTCTTGAATAACGGGTGTATGTTGTCGTTAAGGACCTCCGAATCTATCTTCTCAATGTGTGGCCAAATCTGTATGTCAGAGTTCAACCAAAATTAAATTCACGGTTATTACACATCTAACACAGACATGTCGAGATGAAGATCGTGTTGTTAAGGTCTACTCAAGTCTTTACACATCATTTAAGGTCAATCAACTGTCAAAGGGTGTATTGAGTACGCATCATGCAAGGTCATTTCAGTGATTAAAAAGGCACTAGGCACGTCCTGATGCTGGGGCTCCCTGGAGCCTAGGCGCTAGTAAACAAGTAGGATTATTAAGTCTAAAGAAAAAAAAAACAAGTAACAACAATCAGGAAGATGTTGCAAAACAGAGAAAGGGCCAAAGAGGAACACACAAGAACAAAGGAAGAACCAAAGAGGAACACAGCAGCACAGAGGATGAGCCAAAGAGGAACACCATCAGCGTAGGACTCGAACAGCTACAGAGGAGGAAGAGAAGAGACATTTGTTTTTTTTTGACGTGTTTTCGGGGTTTATAGAGGAAGAGAAAAGATTACAGAGTAATTAAGGAACACCAGCAGCACAAGACTCGGAACAGCCACATATGAGGAAGAGAAGAGACGATTGATTTTTTATAGTATGTAGGAAGAGAAAGATTACTTAACGAAAAATAAGAAAATCAGTTATTTCAAAACATCACGAAATCTTTTTTTAAAAGAATAAAAATCACAAAGATATAAAAAAATCACAAAATTCTGTTGAAGTTTGAAAGGCGCTCTCCTGGCTCTTAGGCGAGCCTGGCAGCCTAGGCGGCGCGTAGGGCGCCTGAGATGCGCCCAGCCACTCAGGGCTCACCTGAGGCAAGGCGGGCGCTGGCCTGGACCGGGCGCGCCTTTTAATTCACTGGGTCATTCTATGGGTTATCCAAGAAACTGTGCAAGCTCTACCACTCACATTATTATAGGTTAATGCTACAATTGCTACTTTCTCAAGCAAGCAAGATGATCATAAATAACTATTAGAAACCACATTACCTCAGAAGCATATAGCCGAGAGAAGGCTTTGACATAGCCTAACGTTATTAAGCACCATTGCTCATTTTCTCCCAAGCTGTAGGTATTCCGACTCTTTTCACCATCGGACGGACTGTCAATCCAAATCAAATGTTTGGAGTTAATAAAACTGTTAAGAATCCTTGCAAGACCATGATGAGTACATATTGCATATGTAATAACGTTGAAGCAGAAAGGAAGGATGTCAGACCTTTTTGATTCATCTTCTTTGTCCTTGTCAACTTCCATTTCTGATACATCTTCTGTATCTAGAGTCATTGCCTCCGGCTTCTCAGACAGTAAGCTGTGGAACATTGTAGTGTCAGCATTCTCAGGCAGGCGATCTGCCAACACGCTCGAAAAGCTTTTATACAAGGAGAGGAACAATGCCTGCATTGTGCAACAAGTCAATGCAAGAGAATCAATTACAAGTGGGTAACAAGTCAATCCTTGTGGTCAACAGTCAAAACAGAACAACAAATTTTGGCATTAGTTGTCTAGAAATACACCATTGAATACCTAAAGACTAATTTTGGCATTTATTAAGTTAAATTGTTGTCAGACAATGCAAAGGCATGTCCATGCCACAATGGCTGGTCATGATATATGCAAAACAAGTTACACATTCCAACTATGATAATGACCAGTAGGTGACAATCTATAGGAACAAAGTTAAAAACTTTCTAGATGTAGGAAGAAGAACACAATGTTCCTACATGTTCTGGTACTTTCCAAATTTTAATGAAAAAGATTATCAGCGTGTATACCTCATTTTCAGTCAGCGCACGTGATAGAAGAGCCTCTTTTGCCTCCAAAGATTCACGAACGGATACCTCTTCTTCTTTTGCCTTTTCAGCAATTGATTTTAAACGCTTCAACCTAGCAGGATTTTCTCCCAAAACAGGTTCACCGTTCATGAGTGTAAGCTTCGAATCAGCTGCGTCAAATTCTTCTTTAGCTTTTTCTGCGGCTCTTTCAGCCGACTGCACACTCTTGTTCAGTGAGCACACCTCCTTCCTTAAATCAGATATACGATTGTATGTTTTACTCAATGCATTAGTGAGAATCTGCATCCAGGAAACCGAAAGCCGTCAGAAACCTACTTTCTTTGCCATGAGAATGACACTATATCAAATCAACATGATTCCAGACCAAGATCCATTAAGTACATCACAATTGTGCAGGTATAACCCATATGTATATTAGTATCGAAGTTTTCTTGGTACAACAACCAACCCAGGTATATCTTAGGCATGTACAGAGTAGGGGTGTGCAGATTCGGACCGGACCGAAAATGCCCGGACCGGGCAAATTACGGTCCGGTCCCTGGTCAGATATTTCTAAAATTCCGGTTCCGGTCCGGTCCAAACCCGGTCGGTTTCCGGTCCGGACCGGATGGACCGGTTTTTTGTTGTTTTTATATTTATTTTATATATTATGGTCTTATTATGTCTCAGAAGTCATAACACTAATTAAAAATTAGTTTCTACTATGAATATAAATTACTAACAAAATATATTGTCTATTTTTTTTTTTGGTCGAAGTTATATTGTCTAATATTATACACAATAGTTATAAAAATAGAAAAAAAAAATTATATAAAACAAAACAAAAAAAATACTTTTACCGGTCCCTTCCGGTCTCCGGTCCAAGGATTGTAAAAATTCCGGTCTGGACCGGATGCACAGCGCTAGTACAGAGTGAGACTTGTAGGTTTTTGTCCCCGTTAAAATGCAAATAAGAGATCTATAAAGGGCGTCCGCCGTCCATTGAGAAGCACTAAGGACATATTGTCATATTGAAAAGAAAATTGAGATATACTGAAAGCTCATCTGCACCTACTGAATCTATTCTAAAATGGATGTTTCCTTAAACATAAACCTCATTTGAAATTTGAAATTTATATGCAGAAAGAACCAAGGATGTATATTCAGATATTTTTTATTTACAGTGAAAAACACATTTGAGAAGAATTTTCAAACTACTTCCACATAGCAAAAGAAAATAATTCAGAAAAGTCTACGCTGATTCACTTGCACAAATGTTAGAACAAATTATGAATGTAATATTGGGTTCAAAAGTATGTAGCATACCTCCCATGGGTGACCTGAAGTATGAAACAGATCAATATTCGCAGGAGAAAATACCCATTTTAGGATAGCCAAATTGGAAATAAGGCGGTAACCCATCATCCGATCAATAGTAAGAGCAATCATCTGAGCACTATTCTTCCAGAAGGAACTGACTTCACTAATAAGCATGACTTGCTTATCTTCATCAGGACAAACATTGGCAATTACTTGACCATACCTCTCCAAAACAGTCATGAGATGGGTAAAACTTTTTGAACCAATGTTAAGCAGGGTTTGAACAATGACTTCAAAAGTAACTTCCCAACCGTTAGCGGGAACAACACTGTCTTCTATCCATTTCATGATTTCGCGTGCAGCTTGCCTCCCTTTAACCATGCTACTCAGTTCAACTGATACAGCATACCCCTCAGCAAGTTCCTCTTTACTTTCTGCAGTGTATTTAAAGTTTGGGACACTTTTTGGAGGAAGCAACTCTTCAAACCCAGGGGCATTTTCAACACTCTGAAAATAACATTTCAAGACCAACCGCATATGATGAACCAGAGGAACAACCAAGTAAATATATCAGCATTTTTCAATCTTTACATGTAAAAACAGTGTCAAGCAGGCAATCTCTATATTAAATGATGTATCTGCTCTTGCACGTATGGAATCGAAGGTGGCATATGTATCTTTGATTAATATATTATAGAAGAAATAAGAAGCAAGGGATTGAGACTAACAAGCACAATAAGAACTAGATAAGTAGATAGCTGTTCATTAACTTTCAAAAGGAAGAGCGTGCAAACACACAAGAACAAACACCATGACCATGTGTAGTGTTAAATAAACAGTTAAACACAATAGTCAAAGTTCAGAAACTTCTTTGTAATAACAATGAATTTAACAAACGCAGAATGAAAAAATTACCTAATTAAGCTTTTTAAATCCCATTCATTATCATTATCTATTGGCCAGCACATGCAAGTACATATGAACCAACATAAAACTGCAGTACCAATAATTTACAATTACCTGCTTTATTTTTTCCCAGTATGACAATCGAATTTCTCTTTCCAAAACTTCCTGTACAAAGACACGTTGGGGGCCCCACTTTGGAAGGTCAAGCACACAAGCCCATTCCTCCCATGGCCAAATGAACTGAAAATTGGATCTGCAAAATAGGAAATAATCAAGGGAAGGAACAAAAAGCTTCCAACAAAATCTTCATGACCTATATCAAATTATTAATTCATTTCAGCTTATTACCTCTGTTCCTGTGAATTAATTCTCCAATTATTCAGATACTTGAGATGTACGTATATTCCTTTTATCAACAAATGAAACAAAAATGTACTAATTTTTTTCTTCCATGCCTGAAGATTACACTTGAAACTCTGACAAACTAAAATGGGATTTAAGATGTAAAATTTTTTTCTCAAACCAGATTCTGCTTACATTTATAAACAGTTGAAAAATGAAAACTCCAAGAAATATAAGTAATGAACTAATGAATCCTTCCGGGTAACTTTTAGTATTCCAGTGCCATAAGATCACCACTACAGATCGAAATATAAATACAAAATTGCATAGTTCACATTACAAATGCCATCTAAGCTTCCTTGGCCTACTCAAAGAAGAAGAACATCCTAAGCTTGAAGAATACCACAGTTCATGTACAGTTGATGAAGACAAGAACTCTACTTAAGAAGGTGGGTTTGCAATGGCCCCCAAAACCTATGAAAAGCATCTAACATTTGATAAGAAATTCTAATATACCAATAGAAATGATGATTTAACTAGAAAAAATGGTAAAAACCCTAGCACAAGAACACGTCATGACATAGAACCAAAAATGGCACTTGAAAACAGCATGGCAGACAGGTCATGATGAAGAGTGAAGACTATAATATGAATAAAAAAGGAGAAAGTGGATTTTCAATCCATGCAGCAATGATTCAGTGTTCGTCCTTGTGTCACGCAAGAATGGTGGAAATGGAGAAAGAAAGGTCATAACTTTCCTCAACATCATTATAATCTTAAGCAAATCACCTATATCTATGTTTAGCATCTAAAGACCAAATGCAAGAGACATCTGAAGTGGCACACATGATCTCTGGAGTAAGCCAGCCAATATGATGCTCTCAATCATAGCCTTTAGCAATATGCAGTCAAAAATAATTTACAGTCTATTAAATTTGGAATGCAAAAGAAAATAAAGCAAATGTCATACAATAAAAATAAATGTACTACGTCAATAAGTGAAAATAAAGACTATGTAAAACCGGGAACAAACAGCTCACCAATCTATATCTCTTGTGAGAGAAGCAGAAAAATAGTAACATCCAGAAGGAAAGTTAGCACAAACGAGACTCACAGATGATGGGAAAACCAAAGTATAAGACGAATTCGGCACTCCACATCTAATTCAGCAATTTTCTCAAAAAGAGCACGGACAGCACCTGCCACCACTGCAGGGAATGCTCCAGGAAGAGCCTAATTATCCAGCCGTCAGAAAAATGAAAAAAATACATTCATTAGACTAAAGTTCATTTAAGAAATATCTCTATAACAAACCATCCCCCCAAACCAAAATAGCTAGCAGAGCCTACCTTACAAAGATCCATAATAACCAATGTGTAATATGCAGGTTTGAATCGAGGTTTGGGCAGCAAAAGTAGCTGCATAAGAAACGATAGAAATGAGGATGCAAACACATATATATCATCAGAGAGACCTAAATAAAACAATGAAAATTATACATATACGAAGACTTCAAAGAGTGACAAGTCATAGAATAATATATATAACGGTTTTTTCGCCCGGTAACCCCGAGGTATGGCAAAATTCACGAGATACCCCACTTTTTAGTATATTTCACCAGGTAACCCCGAGGTTTGTTTTCTTTTCCCCAAATACCCTATAGTTAATTTTCTAACGGTTAAAAAAAAGTAAAAAAAATATAATACATCAATTTCTCCTCCTCTCTCATCCTCTGCTCCTCACATTCTTCGGTTTGATCCTCTTCAAATTCCGGACTACCCACATCCCCAATCTCCAAATTATCCGCAACAGACACCGAATTATACGAGCCCTCAATCTCCCTCTCCCCACCTCCCTCCGCCTTCACCACCGAATCGGCTTCCTCAATCGCCGGATTACCCGGACCCGACGCCAAATTTTAGGCCCCGGCGCCGGATTATCATCGGCATTGATGGGCAAATCACACCTTTAGTTTGGAGCCCCACCGCTTGTTGGTCGCCGACGAGAAGCCGCCCTCTCACCGACGAACCAGCTGCCTACACCCGCCGCCGACGCTCGCTGGAGTCGAGAACCAGAGGCGGAGCTTCTCTGGCGAAGGGAACGAACAGAGAGATGGCGGTTTAAAAACGATGCGTGAATTTTTTTTGCCTTTTTTTTTAACCGTTAATAAATTAATTATAGGGCAATATGGGGAAAAGAAAACAACCTCGGGGTTACCTGGCGAAATATACTAAAAAGTGGGGTACCTGGCGAATTTTACCATACCTCGGGGTTACCGGGCGAAAAAACCGTATATATAAATACTTAAAAATACAAATAAGCATATAATTAAATGTGCAACTAGAACATCAACTCAGCACAAACCTTTCATCAAACTCTATAATATTTAGCTTTTGAATAAACAAAAATGAAGGATTCCAATTGCAGCAAAGACTCTACATCTTAAATATTATTCCACGTTAAAAACAATCTCATGCTCCATCAATCAAATTGAACATTGTTAAGGAAAGGTGAAGAGATCATAGCAATTGAACAGGCATTTTGATCCCTTAATAAGAAGCATGGAAGTCAGATTTACAAAAAAATAAAGCAGAAGTGAACCCAACCATTTTTAGAAACTTTAATATATTGCAACAAATTTCAATATTGTAGAATCCTAATGATAGAACTCTACAAATCCATATAGTTAGAGAGATGCTAACAGTGATAATTATGAATTTATGAGAATGAGTTTAAAACATAATTCATTGTTTTAGTACATAACAAGGCAACATGAAACCACAAAATTCTGTTCCTTCCATATACCAGAGAACAAAAAGTAAATAGAAAGATATTAAAAAAAGAGGCCAAAACACGCAAAAAAAAACGACAGCTGTATGAACTAAATTGAGAAATTGAGTCCAGCAGAGATTCTTATAGGCAGCATACCTGGGAGAATATTGTTTCTGCCATAAGATACTCGTATCGGAAAGGTACAGGGAGGCCAACCATGTATGAAGCGCACTCCTTTCGGCTGTCTTTGCATAAAAGTCAATGAGTAAAAATGAGTAATTAACATCTACAGCCTACAGGCATAGTTTAGAACAAGTGGAGCTTGAAACATCAAGTTAGCAATATCCAGCATATAAGGAACACAAAAGGCACACATTGGCTTGGGTGCCATAATAATAAAAGTTAACTCCAACACAAGAATAAATCTGTGCAAAAAGAGCTGAGAAAATCAAGAGAGAGAAAAGAAGGAACAACCATGACAATTATTATATTGTCCAGGCTACATGAAAACATGTGTAGTTTTGCAGGCATTTGTAAGTATCTCTTGTTAGAAACAATATTTCTAAATGCATAAATAAGCAGACACCAGATTTAGGAAGTGAAGAAAACTTTTATATCTTTTTTTATTTTCAATCAAGCATTTGGCTCAATTTTAATTGAACTTCATATCTATGACAAGCAACATTGAATCTTATCTCACAAACATTAAGGCTGAAACAGTCACAAGAATGATATACTGTAATACTTCGTGAAAGGTTGTACAATTCAGAATCTAATTTGTGTAGCTAGCTGCTGCCAAAATCTAATTTGTGTACTCGTGTTCTTCATGGCCTAAGAATTCAGCAATGTAGTGGTCAATAGATCTATAAGTTCAATTGACTACTACCTTACTGAATTATTAGGACAATGTTGTGTTTACTTCCAAAATTCAGTTTTCATAAGATAACAGGATATCTCAGCTAGGAATTCCTCTTTTATACATTAAAAAGTCCATAAATTGTCTCTTTCAGCTTCCCGTGTTGTCATTCTCCTACAATAGATGTTTCGTTTATGGAGAGTGGCTATATCTATTTAAAAAATATAGAAGTAGAGAAAATCTACTTCTTTCATCTACTAGAGTTCCCTCAAAGATTGATGAGGAATTATGGTTAGCTAACCCTTTTAGAACTACCCTTTTGTGCCCTTTTAGACCTGCTCATCCCCCAAATACAATTTCCACTACAGAAGCCTTTGTGTACCCAACAAATAAAAACACGTAAATGCCAATTTTTTTCCATACAAAAACAATAACAATTCGTTTCATGGGGCTTTTGTGATAGATTGCAGGTGGATGTTTATATAGTAATAACAACGAAATAGGGCATCTGTGGCTGACACATATGATAAGCAACTAGTACAAACCATCCATTCAAGAGCACAAGCACGTCGACCAGATATTCTTCCACAACAAAACGATCTATTGGTGTCAGATCCTGTCATACAGAAAACAGACGAAGTGTTAAACCCACCATAAATAAAAACTTTCAATCAAGACAAATACATTTCCCAAAACCAGGATTTAGTGGAAGACAATGGTTAACAATTATCAATTCAAGCAGAAAAAATAGACAACATTAACTGAAATGATAATAGAACTGCCAATCATTTACTGCATCCTAATAATATCACCCTGAAACTAATTCGTGATCCGACAGCTCTCCTATTTTCCTAAAGCCCCAAGATACAGGGTTATTCACAAGGCCAGGACCTAGTATACCAACATATATCATCTAGGCAAGGGTTTAGTCATGCAAATGACACACTCATGATCAAGGTATAATAGAAAAGTAACACATGCACATGCCCTAGATACAATCAAGACCCAGATTTGTACAGTCCACGCTCTGAAATAGCAGAAGACTTCGTTAAAAGCATCAGCTCTTCAATATACAATATAAGCATCGCACCAACCAGATCACCAGTAGACTTATCATTTATCAAACAAAAGGACAATAAAGTAGATTTTGTCAAACAAAACATCTCAACCCAAAATTTTATAAGAGGTACAAATATACAATGATGGAGCTAAGAGCACATAACTCAGTCAGATTGAAACATCAAACAAGGAACTTGCACCAAACCATGTGCAAAATGGCATGACAAAATACAATTTAAGTTATTTTAACAAGACAAAATTATGAAAAAAATCACAAGGCAGACCTGTTTTATGTTTCCTCTGCAACAAAAAACAGCTTATTAACAACACTATCTAGAGGTGGGAAAGAATGCCATTGTCCTAAGAATTTATTTTCCATACAAATGAATATCATGAAAAACAATGTGGCCGGAATGTACCTCAAGTTTACTTGGAGGGAATATATTCAGCCTACAAATCCTTTGAGGGTACTTCAACTCTGCTTCATGCTTCTGTTTAATAAAGGCAATACTTGATGCTGGAGAAGGTAACTTCGGTAGCTCAGGGCAGTTGATTGAACCAAGATTGTGAGATCTTCCAGTAACCAATTGAGCTTCAAAATCAAGGTAAGGCCTTGGAACTGCATGTACGAAGACAATATTATATTATGTACTGATAAATAAAAATTGGCATACATGCCCAAGGATCAAATTTGTCTTAAGCTTTCCATTCAAATGAAATCACTATACTTCATGATACTTGGGGAAGGCAATCAATTGGAAAAGTCACATTCCATGTTGTGTGCAAGTATTCTTTCATTGCAATCACTTCATCAAGAAGTCATTTGCATAAAGTCGGCCATAAACTGTTATATATAATATAAATGGTGCAACACCAAAATGTATATAGCTTCAAAGAGGAGCGTTTAACCATTTTTATAATAAAAATGCAGCAGAAATGAGTAATTAAGAGAAATGGTGCTTATATTGGAATAAATCACAAACCTTATACTGCAAAAAAATAGGAAGGATTAAAATGGTAAAAAATGCATTGTATTCCAAAAAGCACAAGACAAAGTAAACAGACAAATATGAGAGAACCACCACATAACATCAGGAAATTAATTACTTATACGAGCAGAATTGAGTTACCACTATCAACTTTCCATCCACTACTCGATAAGGTCTGTACCCGACTCCACAAGTCTTCCAAGAAATCCTGTATCATTTCGGAGATAAGTGACAGAGAAAAGCTTCACTAGTGGATTATCAAGAATGTTTCTATAACACCGCGAAAATAGAAACATTATGGAATAGACATGAATGGAACTATAATACAATAAAAGATATTTAAAAACAAGAACAAAGATACAGTAAAATAACATGGCTGCATGAAACTTGAACCTATTAGAATGCTTAATTCAACCCAGAAGCTAGGTCATCATCAGAATAAATCCCCAAACTTGTCCTATGCAGTTTCAAGCTACTTAATGCCTTAAATATACAGAATAAAAAATCATATTGAAATAAATGAGGATAATTTTTCCACTTGTATATTTGCAGTCCTCTTTGTTATCAAGTCAAGGAGACAGAAAAAATGCTTTCAAATAATTTTTAGAACTACATTAATTTTATCTTGAAAATCAAGGGAAATTCATGATGCGTATATATTTCATTTTGACTGAGCAACAATTGAACAGTAGCTTCGTGTCATCAAATAGAAGATGGGAAAAAGTCATTTGGACATACAATATGAAGGGATGATGGTATGCATTAACATCAAGTGCATAGCTACAGTTGATGTGGTGGTGCAAAGAAGTCAAATTCTTACATAAAGTGCAAATTGGAGGATACACATACACCAAAAACAATCATACCTTTTCATGGAAAGCTTTCTCATTATCAGATTCATCCAGAAAAATGGAGAAGCCAGTGTCAGGAACACGCCTTCTTATGCTTAGATAAGCTTCTATCCCAGCCATTAATCTATCAATCTCTTCTGGTACTTGCTGCAACAAACATGTTGATCATTAAAAGGGGAGAATGTAGTTGAAAAAATGGCCTGAGAACCATACATTACAAAAAATGTTACAAATATCACATGTATAAGAAAAGAGTACACCAGCAAGTGTCAGCTAGCTTAGTCAGCAAAGTCTTTCACCGGAAAACGGATAGCAAGGACTTGATGTTTCACAGCCCATTTGAATAGACGTAGAGAGTTACTCACCAGAGAAAATCCTTATCAAGAAGTGAATCAAATGCGCAAAATAGGAATTATAGAGCAACCCTACACTGCCAATGTGTTTTTAGGACAAGATATTGAAACCAATTTTCCCTTGTACAAGGGAGGGAAGAACTATTATTCTAATCACTTGATTGACAAAGTATTTTCCTACCAAATTTTGGAGTGATATTTTCCTTTCTGATATTCATTGCTTCATTGACAAAATAAATAAAGCCAAGCTACCAAACGAAGTAAGACAATCAGAAGAAAACATGTTTGGATTGACAGAAATACAGAATGCACAAGCACCTCACTGAGTTCCAAGCCTCCCCACGGAAGGCAAGACAGTATGCAAGTGATATAAAAGTCAGCACATGCTTGCCAAGCTGGATTTCCTTTCTCTTCATCCACAGTTGTTGCAGCAGATGACAACATTGTTTCAAAAACAATCACTAGTGCAGCTGGCTGAAGAACTTTACTACACATCTGCATTAAAGAAATCATATAGTAAGTTATATATAAAGCAGAGATCATAGAAAACAAGGGGTGGAAATCTGAAAAATATGTGATCTTAATATAAAAAAAGTGGCCATGCAAGCATCAAATTTTTGGCAAAGTACAAAGAATTTGATCAGAAATTGAAAGCTCTAGTTTGGTACAGTTTTAAACAAAATCAGCCTCTCATAGGCACAAGTAATAAGGAAAAGGATAAAAGTGGATCAAAAAGAAAAAAAGGCATAACCAATACAACAAATAAAGAGGGAAAGACACATCTGAATTCCTTTCTATGAGAGCAATTGCCAACTGTACAAAAAAATAGTGTACAACAAATCTTACAGAGTGCAGTACATGGATTTTGTTGTCATTTTAGTAGATTGGATATGCTTAAAAAATCAGCAACAAAATTTGACCAATTTATATGATAGCATTAGCATCTAGCAGTCTGAAAAAGTGTTTAAACATTTGTTTTCTAGAATAAGCAATAAAGAAGTGTCCATACCAAAACTGTCAAGAATCGCAACAAAACACGTATCCTATCACAATCTCCATCTTGCAGCGAAGCCTGCAAAGTGTAAACGTCAGATAAATCATAAGAGATGCAGATGAATTCAAAAACAGATGCAAGAACTATAGAGACACAAAACTAATGCTTAAAGAAGGATGAACCACAAAAAGCTCCTAGGATAAACAGCACTCTACAAGCTCATCATGCATAGGTTAGTTTAGGTTGAGAAGTGAAAAAAAAAATACTAGAAGACCTTATTGTCATTATTAATTCCAAAAGGTTGTATGTAGCTAATAAAAGTGGAAATTCAATAGTGTGGCAGCTTATATACCTGTAAGATTGCATGCGTTTTCTCTAATATTGTTTTGACGAAGTCTTCGTTTTCCAAATTCAACAAACCAACCTGCATAGAACAAGAAAGGTGAAGCTTTCTAACGCTTATTCAGACAGCAATAGAAGGTTAGTTAAGCATTGCAGGATACTAAGAAAACCTTTGTAAGAGTACCCAGTTTATATTTACATAGAAGCTCACAACCTCATTCTAACCCGAATTCCTTTCAACTATTTAAATAATCCAATAAAGAATACAGAAAGTATGTGAAATCATCACAGCCAAAGGGACTCCACAGCCAACATGTATATGTAATACATGCATATAATGTTCATGTATCATACAGTTGAGAGTAGAGTATGCTAACGATCAAATGGCAATTTTGTTTCCTTTTATTACTGGTGCAAGTCCCGTTTCTTTTTATTATTATCTAGAGAAAGCCTAAGTGTTTTCTCTTCCACTTCTCCCCTCGCTTTGAAATATGTATCAAAGCATCCTAAAGCATGTATAGCTCTAATTTTCCTTTCAAACACCTGTGCACATCAATCCATCTTTCTTCGTTTCAGAGCTCAAAGTCTTAAACAGTGTGGAAGGAATGAAAGATGACAGAGGAATGAACTGGGAGCACAAAAGGTTAAAGAAAGATGACGAAATAGATATCATGTTTTCTAGTAGGGGTTGCTTCTATCTCAAACTGTTTAAAAAAGGTCCACAAAGTGGCTAGGACAGAAGCTTATAGTGCAATAGAAGGGACTCACTACTTTCCAAGCAAATAAGAATTTAATCATGATATTTCCAAATACATTGCTTTTGGCTATAATTTTGGGTTTGCATAAGCGTTACTGTAATTTGAACCAGTCATTACATTAAAATATACTTCTTGAATATGTATGTAAGAAATTACAGTTAGCATGATCAGATATATAAGATTTAAATCACATTTACGCATGTGGAATGCTATATGAATGAGATGAGATGAGATGAAGAAGATTAATGGATAACATGACATACCAATGTTCCATAGAATGGGATCTTGTGAGGCAATTGCTCAACGCATTCAAGAAGGAACTGACAACAATTTACAAAACAGGAAAAGTTCAGCAATGTCACACAATAACTGTAGAAAGATAATAGATAAGGTAGGTGGAACTCATTTAGTGATTTAGATCATATACACCCTCAATTCTCAAATTAGAAGGAGACAAAAGGAAAGGAGGAGCATTCAAATGCCATTTCGTGATAAAAATTTATTAGTCTAAGTTATAATGGTGTTGTCATTACACATTGCTAAGCTAAAATTGTAAAGAACCAAATCAAACTTGACAACCACCTTAAAAAAGGTACAAAAGTTTGATAAAATAAAAGGCTTCAAAAAAGCAACCAGCCACCAAAAACCCTAAGGTTTATTTGTTCCCTGCTAACAGAATTTCAACAAATTACATTAACAGAAACGAAATGCCGCAAACTTATTACTGGATTGCGGGTGAATACGGGAAGAAAACATTATTCAAGAAAAACACAAATACAACAAATCTTTCACCTCGAGAAAATCATCCGTAGAATGCTCCAGCTCTCTCCAAACAACGCTATAGCACGTTTCCTGAAATTGAGAGCATAAAATGACGGCAAGTAAGATACTAAGAAGAAGAAGCAATCAGCCTAGCATCCAGCATTAGAAGAGAGGGGAACTAGGGTTTTACACTAAAAGATTCGATCTTCAAGAATGTAATAGAGAGAGAGAGAGAGAGAGGGAAGAACTAACAATTTGATCTTTGAAGTCGGGAGCGGTAGCGTACTCGGGACACTTCTCGCCCAGGCGAAGAACAAGGCTCCTCCAACTGCTCATTCTCTAAAACAGAGAGAGAGAGGGAGAGAGAAGCGAAGAGATAGTGGTCAATGAGCAGTAACTGATGCGGCGGCTAGGTTGTTGCGGCGGCGGAGATGAAGAACGGCAAGCAGAGAGAGAGGAGAAACTGAGAGGAGAGTAAGAAATAAGGAGAGAGAAGCCAGCGAATTTCGCGAGATATTCAAAATTTGATCCATTTCGCGTGGTATCTCCGAGTTTTGTTTTTTTTTCGTCAAATACTCTTCCGTTAAATATGTTAACAGAAATGTTAATTAAAAAAAAAGGAAAAATCCACAAAAAAAACCAAAAAAAACAAATCTCTCCCCGTCTTCTCTTGCCGTCTCTCTCTTGGCTCCACCGGCGGCTCGAGCCCGTCCTCCATCACTCCGCGTTGCTCGCTCGCCTCCCGTCCGCCTTCGAGCTCGCCCGCCCTCCACCGCTCGCCTCTCGTACGCTTTCGAGAATGTTGCCCTCCGACGACTCCCTCCATTTTCGACGACTTTCTCCTCTTTCGAGCTCGCCTGACCAGGTAAGGTTGAATTTCGCGAAAATTTAACTCCTCTGTTGGTGCTTTATTCTATCGGGGTTAATGGCTTCCTCTCCCTGAGCCATTGTTTCTCCTTCATTTGCAACTTTCACTCCATTTGATGTAACTACAATGTTAGGGTTAGCTTTCTGTTAACCTTTGCTGAACTGAATTGTTGAACGTTTCTCCTTCATTTGCAACGTTTCTGTTAACTACAATGTTAGATTTGCTAAACTGAATTGTGTTTATGGTTAGAGAGTGCTTGTTTTCTTAGTTAGGGTTAGCTGAGGCTTCCTCTCCCTGATGCAGCAAAAAGTAGAAGATATAGAAGGAGGAAAAATCAATCAGAAGTACGCTTCTGGTTGCGTACTTGTATGTAAATCTTTAGATTCCTGCAATTTTAACTTGTAGGCAGGATGAGTTCAAGAGGATTACATCAAGATACTCTGAAACCCAACCAAGGGTACTACTAGTGCCTTTGGTAGTGGATCATTTTGGACATGAGCTCTGTTTGTTGCTCTTGATATTGAGACAACCTTAGCACGTGTCTGCCAAGCGATGAGTTTTTTTCCTTTTCAATCTTTTCTCGTGGTAATAGCTTGCTGAGTGTTGGATGTTCAACATTTGCTAAATTAAGCAGAGAAGTAAGTGACTATTTAATGTGTGTCTAATATTTTTAATAGAAATATTTGTATATTCTTGGTTTTTCTGAATTAAATCGATACAATTGAGTTTTGCTTCCCTTCCATTTTCAAGAGCTTATACAGTGGAGCTAATAATCAAAAGTTACGACTTTGCCAAGATTAAGTTAGGTCTGAAATAAGTTGTAATGTAGCACTATATTATCAAATTATGACTATCGTTCAACTTTAAATGTCAAAAAGATTGAAAGAGTAATGTGAAACTCCACTCTGTGTACTAACCGTTAATGCAATTTTGGTGTTTATACTTCCACTAGTTTCATCATGGATTTTGGGCTTATCCAAATTGCCCTTGTCAATATCCACAATCATGTGACATGGACAATATGTTTCTGCAATTTCCTTGCCAAGGTCGTGTGGCTTTTTCCCTGTGACTTGCACGTCTAATACCCTGGAGCACTAAGGAGGTTGAGAGACCCAGTGGTGGCTCACACTGCCCATTTCCCGTGCCTTCATCAGTGATGACCATATGCAGCAAATTATTGCTATTTTCTGGGTTCTGTTAGAGCTTTTACCATATGCATCAAATTATTGCTATTTTATGAGTTCTGTTTACCTAATAACTGTTGTTCTTGCCGATTCTGAGTTAAAATTAACTGCATCAATCTATAAGGCATTCCAATCTGACTCCCAATTGAACAAGCACAATCCAAAATTTGTTTTGACCATGACAATCTATTTTTTTCATCTTGATAAATGTAAATCTTTAGGGAGTTACTCTATCTTTCATGTTTCATGTTTCTGCACTAAAATTTGGCTACTCAAACCGTGTTCTACTGAACTGCATTGCAGTTAGATCATCGCATCCTTGCAACTGCAACCTTGGCATCAATAGGTGGTTTATGGTGGGCAACCAGGAAGCTGGACATTCACCCAGCTGTTAAATCCCTAATTGGAACCACATTGGGCATGGCTTCCCTTTAGGTGAATATGCTCCTCTTTATGTCAAAGTGTAGGATTGTGATTGTTAGATTAAGAACAAGGGAACTGAGAATACAGATTACAGTTTCCTTCACAGCGGAAATAAACAATCAAATATAAATGAACAAGTTCCTTATAGTGAAAATCTTCGATTGCCAACTAGCAATCTAGGATAAAAACCACTACCTTTCTTTCGAAAGGATTTCAAGGTCTACTTCTTGATTTCTTATCACTTCGGTTACATATTACTCTAGGAACAAACACACAGTTTTTTTGTCTTACACACAGTTAGACAATCCTAGATAAACTTAACAGAAAGTATAATCAATCCAAGAAGCAGTCCTAAGCACTAAGGAACTAACTCACTTACAGTCACAGAAACTAGTACACAGCTCTCAGATTCTTTGACGGGTTCCTCTTGATCTTGATTTCAGTTGACGATCTGATTGAGAGCTCACACTATGATGTTTTCTATGAAGTGTGATTCTTGTTGTAGTGCTTTAAGATAACAGCGGAGCTTATCTTCCTTATATAATGGATCCTCGAGGTTGGATCTTCTCTTGGTTCCCACAGAGTAAGCTTGACCTAGGTTGTGTGGTAATCCTTGATTCACGCTGACTTAGACATGTACCAACAACCTAGGCAACTCAGAATCCACATTGGTTGGTCAACTACTTCAGGCAAGTCTGTCATGTCGTTGTCCAACTCCTTTCGTCTGAGGTTGAGCAACCTAGACACTTTGGAACTATCCTCTGGATGGTGACAACCTTGTGACATGTCGCTTTCAGCAACCTTTGTCCGAGGTTCAGCGTTCTAGACTGTGATATCCCGTAATTTTGTAAGGCTATTTTGGGAATTATGGATTTTTCCCGAGCGCCAGTTTGGTACGACGGATTTAATTCTGAAGGTTTGAGACATTCTGTAATGTGCTCTGTATCTGTAATATTTTTCTCAGTGAAGAATTATACAGTCGAGGGGTGTTGGGAGTTTATACTCGTTCATGTACGACTTTTGTTAACGCGGATTAAGATTGGTACAAGTTTATTGCCCAAGAGTTGTTATCTAATGGACAATAGTACAAGATTCTTTACCCGAAGGTTATTACCCGAGGGTTATTATCCAAGAGGCGCTAAGGTACAAAGGGTTATTACCCAAGGGTTTGGAAGGAAGCTTCCTACCCACCTTCCTAAACCCTTGGATTGCCTATATAAGGAGGTGTTGGGAGGAAGAGAGAGGCTTGATATCAAACCTCTCAAACTCTCAAAAACGCTCTCAAGGAAAACGCTCCCTCTCGGAAGGCTTGAGTCGAGCGTCGGAGCTCGGTCGGTGTCGTTCTCGGTGGCCAAAGGAAGCTTGGGAGATCCTTAGAGGCCTAGAAACCAAGCAAGGCGGAAGACGAGCCAAACCGATCGTCGAGGGTAAGTTTTCCCTCTCGTATTTCTATTTTCGTTCGCAACGGCGACCACCGCTAGGGAGACGGCGACCGCCGCTAGGAACGGCGCCCGCCGTGGAGAACGGCGCCCGCCGTGGTGAGGTTGCCCAGCCGCCGTGATGTGTGGCCAAGGGGCGGCGCCCGCCGTGCTTGAGGCGGCGCCCGCCGTATTTAAGGCGGCGCCCGCCGTGATTGTTGTGGCGCCCGCCGTGAAGTTGTTGTTGGCCGGGTTGTTGGTGTTGGCTTCCGTAGCCTTTGTTCGGGTTTTGTTTCCTTCGATTCCTTTCGTTCTTTCGTAGATCGGTATTGTTGTTTGTCGAATCTAACTTAGGGTTTCTGTATGGGTCGATCCGAAGGTACCGGAGTTGGCGGATTCGTCTCTGTGTCGAGCCCGGAATCCCATCGTTAGACTTCGTTCAATCTCTGCGGATTCAGGCAAGTGGTGGTTCGCTCTTGCTCATTGTTCCATATTTACATTAATTATCAGTTGTTTATCTGAGTAATTAATTTGGAATGATTACTGTGTTTGTCTGGAATTGGTTTTATAAACTGTTTTGGAAAATCATATAATAGGTTGTATATCTGTTAGAACGACGCTATTATCTGTGATCTCCTTCCGGGCATTTATGTGGATTTATCCTGTACTGTGGTTGTATTGTAACTGTAAGTTAGCACAAATATTTGTAGGAACGCCTGGATCCTGAGAGTTCCATGCGCGTTCCTTTATAACTGTAAGAGCGATGAAGACCCAACGATTGTTGAAGTTTGAACTCAGTGAGGTTCATTCTTTTAAAGGGCGAGCAAGACCCTGTGATAGTAGAAGTTTGGACTCTGTGAGGTTCATTCTTTCGATGTAGATTCAGAGGTTTGGACTCGGTGAGGTTCATTCCTTAGATATGGGTCCTGTGTGACAGGGACATATATTAAAAGCTTTTAATGTGTTAATCGTTTTGGAATTAAATAAGATAAGGTGCCCGAGAGCACTTAATTAATATACATTTAGCGAGTAGTGCAGCTAAGTAAATAGTGCAGCTAGGAAAGCTTGTCTTGACTTTTGATCAGAGTACGTTCTCTTTCCAATCTGGATTCGCTGTAAGCGATGAGGTTGGTTGTGAACCGAAACATCTTAGTCAGTTTTTAAATCATCGTTATGTGGTTCTGTAAGATCCAGACTTGAATGTAGTACATTCTCCTTCCGATCTGGATTCGCTGTAAGCGGTGAGGTTGGTTGTGAGCCGAAGCATCTCAGTCGGCTTTTAAATCATTGTTGTTTGATTCTGTAAACATTCCAGATTTGTCATATTTTCTTAAAGACTCATTTCCTTTGGAGTCTTCTTTCGGGTCGATTTCTGTGAAGATTAAGTCTTCCAGAATCTTCTCTTGTGCATACCTCTTGTTGTTATTCCGTGAAAGTGCCGGGTTATGTATCGTCCCTTCGGTTATTATTTGAGGGACAATGATAGTAAACGGTTACGATCACTCGAACCACTCTGCTTTTTACCCTTGCTAGTCTATTCAAGTAGACTAACCCACGAACATTGTTCTCTGCATATGGGCTGGTGTCATCCGTTCGATTCGGCACATCAGATAGAGCGAAGATATGAGGAGACTAGATTGACTATGAAGACGACGGTTGTTTTTGGATGTTTTAAGAATTTCTTTTAATCAGGTTGAGATTCTTGGGCAGGTGATCACTACGATCACAACCCTTTTTGTAATATCTTTTATAAGACTTTCGCTGTACTTTGTTTAAACTCTGTATTTGTCCTATTCGGGATTGTGATGTAATCCCGTAACTCATGTTTCATTTGATTGATGTTTTGATTTGAATACTTTGATCATTATGTATCAATTGTATTTCCCTAAATTGTATTTAAACCGGTAAAGCCTTGGGTGATCTCGGTAAGGAACACTGGGGTCACTGGCGGTAATACATTTCCAAATGGGTTAAGATTTGGGGGTGTTACATAGACATCTTGGAGCTTTCCTTTGGATGGTGGAAGGCTTTAGAAGCTTTGCTCAAGTCGTTTTCACCATCTTTTATCCGAGGTTCTGTGTTCCCAGCTTCATCGGGAAAAACAAAGTCACGTGTTGCATTTCTGGGCACTTCTGGGTTCCTTTGACTTGCTTGTTTGGTTTCTTTATCTTGTTTGGCTTCCATGGTTTCAGCAATTGTCATGTGGTTCCTTTAAACACATCTTTGAGATAAAACATTAGTATCAAAGTATTTGTCATCTTCAAAAGTAGATAAACTGAGGAAATGAACTCTCATGGGAACTGAGGTTCCTGAGTTCCGTTTCCTAACACAAAGTCACATCTCTAGATCAATTGCAGATCCTTTTCTTGCACACATCACAATAGTTAATCTGCACTCTATAGAAGAATGTTTTTGAAGTATTCGTCCTTGTGAATTTTGATTATTTTTACAGGTTACATTAGGTATATCCACTCTGTTGACGTATGTTCCAGCGTCGCTAGGCACAACTCACCAGGCAGGAGCGTTGACGCTGCTGACACTGATGCTACTGCTCACTCACACTGTCAAGAAGCCATCCCATGGCCTCTTAATCTGCACACATCACAGTAGTTAATCTGCACTCTCTGCCTCAGGTAAAATGTTCATCTGAATGAGGGCAGCTGGAAAGTAAGCTCATGTACTACTATACCTAAAAACATTATTTATGCTACCATTATTGTATGTTGTTGGAGTTGGTTTAGCATATAACACTTTTGAAGCCTATTAGCTCAAATGATAGAGCAACGTGCTTAAGCATGTGGATGTGGGTTCGAGTCCCACATAGGTTATCCTAGCAAAGCTGATTTAAACACATTGTTTTGCATGCTTGGAAGTGTATATGCACTAACAATTCATCTGTTTTGAAACTTAATAAATTTCGAGGAATCATGCGATTGATTTTAGATAGTTTCAATTCTTACATAGATAAGCATGTGTGTATCTTGATCTTACTCATGCAGCAGAACCTACATCTTTGTATTAGCCTATGTGGGAGTCGAACCCACATCTTGTGCATAAAGCACATGCTCTACCATTTGAGCTAATAGGCTTTAAAACAAGCCTGAAGATCATGCTTAAAATCTCATCATGCAGCCTACAAAGTCTAAATGCAACAAAACCTTGTACAAATCACCCTCTAACCTTCTTCTCTTTTTTTAGAGGTCTTTCCAACTCTTCTTTTCATGGGTGACGAGTTGATTCTTGGGAGATCAAATCCAGGCCATTGTTCTTCATCCAATTAAAGTCACACAAAACCTTGTTGCAAAGATACCGCTGCAATGGATATACCAGAAAAAACACACTTCAGCACATAGCATTTAGATCCAATTCGAGTATGAATCTAATTAGCTTAATGTGCACAGTCTAAATGCAACAATGACTGGCTTAATAAGTGAGTGGTTAGCTCTTCTATTTTTCAAGGATATAAGTACCATAGATTTCCATATCCACTAAGTGCACTTGCTGCATGAATCTAAATGTTATTGTGCTAATTAATGGCTGAAGATAATTATACAAAAAACATGTTAGATTTCAGGTTTTTGAATCTAAAGAGCTAACCACTCAGTTATGATTGCAAACAAATGCACATTCATAAAAGACCACATGAATATTTGCATTTCGTAATTGGACTTATCAGCATGTGCAACCACCAAAATTGATGAAAGCTAATAAGCTTATACTTGAAATTATAACCTCTGTCATTTACAAAAACCAAAATTGATGCTTCAATAAGAATGATTACGAAGTTAATGATATTATAAGAAGAATTATCTGCACACAAAACCTGTAAATAACGTGATGCCATCTCTGCCTTTTACAACTTCTAACAACTTCTCACAATACAACTTTTACTCCTCAAATCATCAATTTCTTAGATCCAAAATCATGAAATCCCTAACCCTAAATCCTTAAATCCAGCCCCGATAATCCACAAATTCATAAAAGCCCTAAATCTCCCAAACCCTAATTCCCCATAAGCATTCAAAATCGTTTCAAACCCAACAAGGATCAAACTACAGAGGACTGAGCTACATACCGAGATCATTCTCTGACGAAAGAGATGGCGGGCGAACCAGGAGATGGCGAGTCGTCGGTGTCGTCACCTTGCCACTCGACCCAAGAGCACCGGCGAAGTGACGAAGAACGTTGGCGAAGTGAGGAAGGAGAGGGTCGGTGAAACTCAAAGAAGTCCAGGAGATGGCGAGTCGCCGGTGCCGCCGCCTTGCCGCTCGACCCAGGAGCACCAACGAAGTGACGAAGAACGTCGGTGAAGTGAGGAAGGAGAGGGTCGGGGAAACTCGAAGAAGAAAGAGAATGGAATGGCGTGTGGGATTTGTTTTTGTTTTCTTAATTTAAACAAACGGAGTTGTTAACAATTTAACGGTTGGGCACTCGGTGAAAAAAAAAACGAAATTGAGAGGCACTACGCGAAATATGCTAAAAAGTGGGATAGCTCACGAAATTCGCCGTACCTCAGGGGTATTAGGCGAAAAAACTGTACATTTTTTAAATATACAGTGTATAGTCACATAACACGTGCCCGTGTCAAGTTGGCATGTAAAATGACTACGTGTCCGTGTCATTTAACTACTCGTCGGATATTCGATTTTGACACGGGCACGTTATATATACACGTGTCTTTTTTCATCAAAAAAATAAATAAAATACTGTAGCATGGGCACGTAAAATATTTTTTTTTTTAAAGTTTCTTAGTTTAATGAAATTATGTGTAATGCTCTTAACTTGATTGTCGTATTATTCGAATATCAATTATACTAGGTGTAACATAATCCAAACTTTATTATCGTATAATTCGAATATTGATTATACTAATTATATTGTAATCTAACTTTATTATCGTATTATTCGAATAACGATTACACTAAGTATAATGATTACCCTAGGGTTGCTAGGGTATGATAATGAAGTTAGGATTACATTATATTTAGTATAATTGTTATTCAAATAATACAATAATGAAGTTAGGATTAAAATAGAATTAGTATAACCGATATTTAAATTATACGATAACGAATAATAATATAATGAATTCATGTTTACACAATGTTCTAAAAATCCCCGCCTAGGCCCCGTCAAGGCGCTAGACGGTCATCCACCGCCTAGGGCCGCCTAGGCGAGAAGAAGACTCATATGTCGTGGAAGCAACAACATTTTAGTAGATGGAGGATGCATAAAACATAGTTTTGGGTTAAACTTTAAAAAATAAAGCCCATAACTAAATATCAAACTTCATCCCAACATAGTTTTATAAACATTATGGAATTGGGAGAACATAGTCAAATAATTACATGGATCACGCATTAATTTTTAATCCGCCTAGGCCCCCGCCTAGGCGCTAGGCCCCCCCTCACCGCCCAGCTCCCGCCTAGCGACTTTTAGAACATTGTTTACATTATACTTAGTGTAATCGTTATTCAAATAATACGATAATGAAGTTAGGATTACAATATAATTAGTATAACCGATATTCGAATTATACGACAATGAAGTTAGGATTACGTTATACCTAGTATAATCGATATTCAAATGATACGACAATTAAGTTAGGAGCATTACACATAGTTTCTTAGTTTCATTAAACTAAAAACTGAAGGAAAAGAAAAGAAAAGAAAAAAAATGTAGCACGGGCACGTATTTCGTGCCCGTGCTATATATATATATATATTTTTTAAATGTAGAGGCATGTAATATACATATGTGCACGTGCCTCCCTGAAATATGTATTAGGCATGTAATATTTATATGTGCACGTGCCTGTGCCTATTCGGATACCCGACGGGAAAATAAAAGGCACGGACACGTAGACTATATACGTGCATCTTATGTACGTGCACGTGTTTTTACTGCGTGCATATGCACTGTATGAATAGAAAATGTATTTAGCCGCGACGTTTCTTTTTGGTAACAGCCTACGGGAGGGATTTTGAACAACGCCCCACCTGCGCTGGGTGGCGGTCTAGTACACTAGTACTAACGAAAATGGAGCAACTCAGCAAGTTTGTTTTCTAAGAGTGATTTTTTTCTTGAGTGCGCATCCGATGAGAATGAATATTAGGGTGAGAAATGTAAATATCTCATAGCTTTTGGATGCGGATCCGGTGAGAATGAATATTAGGGTGAGAAATATGAATATCTCCTAGTCTTTGGATTTAAAAAAATTTAAAGGCTAGGATTAGACTATCATCTTCTATATATATAATATGAGTCAGGCTCCGGTGAAACGGATGCTTACGGTGAAACGTGAGGAGGAATGAGAGTCACTCATTTTGGGACAATGGAAGGCTATGATGGAACATCCATCATAGCAAACATACACCCTCTCATACACAATCACACCCCATGGTCAACATCTGACCATTGACCGGTCAATGGTCAGCGTTGACCAGTCAACGGTCAATGTTGACCGGTCAAACTGATTTTTGTCCGGATTTTTTTTAAAATTTTTTAATTTTTTTTTTAAATATTTTTTTTTTTTGTTTTTCTACACGTTTTTATCATAAAATTGTAATTAAAAAAGTTGAACAATTCCTTATTAAACTTGAACAATTATATATTAAAATTTGAACAAAGTTTTTTGAACAATATATAAAGTTGAACAATTGTACAAACAAGTTGAACAATTGTATCTTAAAGTTGAACAATTTCATTTTTATGGTTAGACGACTGTTTCACTAAGCAATTTTTATTTTTTATTTTTTTTGGGCAAGTTTTTTCCTTCATTTTTTTTATTGTTTTTATACACGTTTTTATCATAAAATTGTAATTACAAAAGTTGAACAATTCCTTATTAAATTTGAACAATTGTATGTTAAAAGTTGAACAATATATTTTGAATAATATATAAATTTTAACAATTATACCAAAGTTGAACAATTGTATCTTAAAGTTGAAATTTTTTATTTTTATGGTTAGACGACTGTTTCAGTAAGCAGATTTTATTTTTATTTTTTTTGGGCAATTTTTTTTCTTTCTTTTTTTCCCCTTGTTTTTCTACACATTTTTATCATAAAATTATAATAAAAAAATTTGAACAATTCCTTAATAAATTTGAACAATTGTATGTTAAAAGTTGAACAATATTTTTTGAACAATATATAAAGTTGAACAATTGTACGAATAAAGTTGAACAATTGTATCTTAAAGTTGAACAATATTTTTTGGGCGAGTTTTTTTCTTCTTTTTTTTTATTGTTTTTCTACACGTTTTTATCATAAAATTTTAATTAAAAAATTGAACATTTTCTTATTAAATTTGAACAATTGTATGTTGAAAGTTGAACAATATTATTTGAACAATATATAAAGTTTAACAATTATACCAAGAAAATTTAACAATTGTATCTTAATGTTGAACAATTGTATCATACAAGTTGAACAACTTTTTTAACAATATATAAAGTTAAACAACTGAACCAGAAAAGTTGAACAATTTAAATTGCATGAAAATTCAAACTTATAACAAAAGATAGATTAGACAATACTTCATTAATATTTTAACAATTGTCAAATAAACTTGAAGTTTTGTTTATAATGTAATATAAACATAATACAACTAAAAAATGTTCAAAACATAAACCCTAAATCATAAATGTGTAGGAAAAAAAAAAACGGCAAAAACGGCCATGTACAACTAAAAAACTTATAAAAAATAAAATTGTTCAACATTAAGAGACAATTGTTCAAATTTATATACATAGCGAACACAGTTGTCGAACTATAAAAAAAAAATGTTCAACTTTAAGATACAATAGTTCAACTTTTCATGTACAATTGTTCAACTTTAATATTGTTCGAATTTTAATTGTGCAACTTTAAACATACAATTGTTCAACTTTAAGAACAAATTGTTCAATTCTTTTCATACAAATTTTATAACGAAAACGTGTATAAAAAAATAAATTTTTTTTAAGAAAAAAAATATATTTTTTTTAAAAAAAAATGGCCTTTGACCGGTCAACGTTGACCGTTGACCGGTCAACGCTGACCATTGACCGGGATTGAGTGTGGTAGGGTGTATGGTAATATTAAAATGAATGGTCTAAAATGCTCTTCACGTTTCACCCTAAGGGTGCTCCTCACATGAAGCTCTCCCTATATGATATAATATAATATATATAATAATAATAATACTAAAGCCGCAATTATCTCTCATATGCGTCGTTCATCTAAGTATGTCATGTCATCAAATAATTATGTACATTTACCTATTCACCCTTATTGTAACACCCCCAAAACTTAACCCTTTTGGAAAGGTATTACCGCCAGTGACCTCAGTGTTCCTTACCGAGATCACCCAAGGCTTTACCGTTTGAATACAAACCATGAAATACAATGATACAAAAATGATAACTTTATTCTTATAAAACATGAGTCCCGGGATTACATCCCAATCCCGAATATGACAAACACAGAGTTTAACAAAGTACATCGGAAGTCTTTAAACAAGGTACAGCGGAAGTCTTTTAAATATATTACAAACAAGGATCTTGACCACAATGGTCATCTTCCAAGGATCTCAACCTGATTAAAAGAAATTATTAAAAACATCCAAAAACAACCGTCGTCTTCATAGTCAATCTAGTCTCCTCATATCTTCGCTCTATCTGATGTGCCGAATCGAACGGATGACACCAGCCAACCATGCAGAGAACAATTGCGGTTGGTTAGTCTACTGAATAGACTATGCAAGGGTACAAAGCAGAGTGGTTCGAAGCAATCGTATTAGGTTAGACTCATCGCTTCTCGAATAATAACCGATGACGATAGTCAACCATCATACTCCTACTGGAATAAACAAGAGGTATGCACAAGAGAATATTCTGGAAGACTGAATCTTCACAGAAATTGACCCGAAAAGAGACTCCAAGAGATTGAGTCTTTAAGGAAATATGACAAATCTGGAACGTTTAAAGAATCAGACATCAGTGATTTAAAAGCTGACTTAGATGTTTCGGTTCACGACCAACCTCATCGCTTATAGAGAATCCAGATTGGAAAGAGAACGTACTCTGATCAAAAGTCGAGACGAGCTTTCCTAGTTGCACTATATACTTAGCTGCACTACTCGCCAAAGGTATATTAATTATGTACACTCTGACACTTTATCTTATTAAATTCCAAAACCCATATTACGTTATAAGCTTTTAAACATATGCTCTGTCACGCAGGACATACAACTAAGGAATGGACCTCACAGAATCCAAGCCTCTGGACTTATATCGAAGGAATGAACCTCACAGAGTCCAAGCTTCTACTATCACAGGGTCTTGCTCGCCCTTAACAGTTATAAAGAAACGAATGGACCTCTCAGAATCCAGGCATTCCTTCGAATACTCGTGCTAACTTACAGTTCAAGCACAACAATAGTTCAGGATAAATCCACATAAATGCCCTCAAGGCGAACATAAATAATAGTGTTGTTCTAACAGATATACAATCTATTATAATATCATTATTACAGTTTCCAAAACAGTTTATAAAACCATTTTCAGATAAACACAGTAATCATTCCAAATTAATTACTCAGATAAACAACTGATAATTAATGTAAATATGGAACGATGAGCAAGAGCGAACCGCCACTTGCCTGAGTCCGCGGAGATTGAACGAAGTCTAACGACGGGATTCTGGGCTCGACACAGAGACGAATATGCCAACTCCGATACCTTCGGATCGACCCATACAGAAACCCTAAGTTAGATTCGACAAACAACAATACAGAAACTATGAAAGGACGAAAGGAATCGACGGAAACGAAACCCGAACGAAGGCCTCGGAAGCCAACCACAACAACTCACGGCCACCACCTCTCGTCGGCGGGCGCCGCCCAAATCACGGCGGGCGCCGCCTCACACGCGGCGCCCACCGCTCATCCACGGCGGGCGCCGCTCCTTGGCCACACATCACGGCGGCTGGGCAACCTCATCACGGCGGGCGCCGTTCCTGGCGGCGGTCGCCGTCTCCCTGGCGGCGGTCGCCGTCGCGAACGAAAACAGAAATACGAGAGGGAAAAACTTACCCTCGACGATCGGTTTGGCTCGTCTTCCGCCTTGCTTGGTTTCTAGGCCTCTAAGGGTCTCCCAAGCTTCCTTTGGCCACCGAGAACGACACCGACCGAGCTCCGACGCTCGACTCAAGCCTTTCGAGAGGGAGCGTTTTCCTTGAGAGCGTTTTTGAGAGTTTGAGAGCTTGAGAGCATTTTAGGATTTCCAACCCCCTTTACTCTCTCCCGATGCTCTCTATTTATAGGTAAACCCAAGGGTTAGGAAGGTGCTAGGAAGCTTCCTCTCCAACCTTTGGGTAATAACCTCTTGCACTTTGCCTCTTGGATAATAGCTCTTAGACAATAACCTTCGGTTAAGGAATCTTGTACTTTATGCCCATTAGATAACAACTCTTGGGTAATAATCTTAACCCGCGTTAAATATATTCGTACACGAACGAGTATTAATTCCCAAAATGCGTCGACTGTATGTTATTTCACTGAGAAAAATATTACAGAGGCATAGCACATTACAGAATGTCTCAAACTATCTGAATTAAATCCGACGTACGAAACGGGTACCCGGGAAAATTCCCAAAATTCCCAAAATAACCTTACAGAAATACGGGGTATCACACTTATTCTATTTACAATTTATTTTATCTTTTATTTATACAAATTTCCTAAATTATCACTCCAAAATATCTCCCATTGTACATGATAATTCTGCACTTACCAAAAACATTATTATCATACTTAATTAGTGTCCATAATATAATATATACGTTAATGGTCCATAAACTCCATTATAGAGATATGTATATAGATAGATGGTTTGTAAATAGTTAACATTATACGGTTGATCCACCAACATACATATAATTATGCACTTACCAAAAACACTATTATCATATTTAATTAGTGTTCATGATTTAATAAGGGTGAATAGATTGTCCGTAAACTCCATTATAAAGAATACAATATGTAGTTTTATTTTTAATAATTATATAAAATTCCTAATTTATGCTTTCTTCTATTAATATAAATTCATACATCTACCTTCAATTTTCATCATACAATACACCTTATAAATTATTCCAATCAAGAAATTATCTTTCTGATACATTATGTTAATTTTCCTATATAATTCTCTTTTATATTTTACATTTTGATAAACAAATTTAAATTCATTCTTAAGATATATGGTCATACCGTGCAAGGCACGGGGACACATGCTAGTTTACCACTTAAGTGGATAATTAATCGGTCAAACCGATCACCGGCCGGAGCTTCGGTGGTCAACGTTGGAGCTTAAGATGACATGTGCATATTGACCGGTCAAAAGTTTTTTTTTTCCGGTGCCACTTTTTGGCTTAAGATGGAATGTGCATACATTTTGGCTTGTATGTGCATCTATATTGTCCTATATGTGCATCAAAATTTTATAAGGCGTTGTCCGGTCTAAGTTTTTTTTTCCAGGCCCATTTTTTTTTTCCGAATCCACTTTTTACTTACGCTGACATGTGCACCATTTATGGCTTGTGTGTACATCAATATTGACTTGTATGTGCATAAAAAATTTATAAGGTGTTGTCCGACCATTTTTTTCCATTCAATTTTTTTCAACCCAACTTTTTTCTAAAACTATTTTTTTTGCTTGAGATGGTATGTGCATACATTTTGGCTTGTATATGCATCAATATTAACATGTATGTGCATCTGAAGATTGTAAAAAATATGCATTGTTTTCTAGAGAAATGTGCATGAGTTGTACACTGTATGTGCATAAGTTTTGACATGTACACATTCAAGCAAAAAGACATGTGTTTCAAATGGTATGCACATACAAGCCAAAAACTCATGCACATATCAAGCCAAGAAAACGATGCATACAAGTAAAATTTATATGCACACACAATTCAAAATCCATGTGTAACACCCCAAATCTTAACCCATTTGTAAATGTATTACCGCCAGTGACCTCGGTTTTCCTCACCAAAGCCACCCAAGGCTTTACCGTTTAAATACAATCCATGAAACACTTATGATACAAAATCATCATAATATTCGATTAAAGCATGAGTCCCGGAATTACATCCCAATTCCGAATAGGACTAAATATAAAGTTAAACAAAATACAGCGGAAGTCTTTCTTAAAATATAGAAAAAGGGGCTGTGTTCGCCATGATCACCTGCCCAAGGTTCTCAACCTGATTAAAACATTAACAACATCCAAAAACCACCGTCGTCTTCATAGTCATTCTAGTCTCCTCATATCTGCGCTCTAACTGATGTGCCGAATCGGACGGATGACACCAGCCAACCATGCAGAGAACAATTTTGGTTGGTTAGTCTAATGAAAGACCATGCAAGGGCACAAAGCAGAAGGTTCGAAGTAGTCGTATTAGGTTAGACTCATCGTTCCTCGAATAACAGTCGAGTACAATAGTCAACCACTATACTGCTACTGGAATACAGCAAAAGGCATGCACGAGAGAAGATTTTGGAAGACCGAGTCTTCCCAGAAATCAACTCGAAAGAAGACTCCAATGAAATGAGTCTTATAGGAAGATATGACAAAGTCTGGAACATCACAGAATCACAAAATTACAGTATCGCATTCGAGCGACTAAAAGTTAAGACGAGCTTTCCTAGCTGCACTAGCGCCTAGCTGCAGTACTCGCCCAAGGTATATTAATTATGTGCGAAAATGGCACTTATCTTATGATATTCTCAAACGCACAACACGTTATAAGCTTTTAGATATATGTTTCGTCATGAGGGACATATATTGAAGGGAATCCTTCCCAAGGTTTGTGACACTAGCTAAGTGCACCACCTCTATACTCGTGTATCAGAGGTTGGGTCATGACCATCCATGTGGTATTAGGTGGGGTCTAGCCACCTCTCTACCAAATTATAAAGAAACGACTAGATCCCAACGAATCCAACGTTCCTAACTACTAGTGCTAACTAAACAGTTCAAGCACAAAAATAGTCCACAAACATCAACATAACCGCCCTCAAGGCTATCAACATAAATATATATATTCATAATAGCGTTGTTCTAACAGATATACAACCTATTATAATATCATATTTTAGTTTTCCAAAATAATTAACAAAACTGTTCCCAGACGAACACAATATTCATTCCAAATTAATTACTCAATTAAACAACTGATAATTAATGAAAACATGGAATGATGAGCAAGAGCGAACCGCCACTTGCCTTAAATCCGCAAAAGCTTAACGAAGCTAGGTACGACCACAACTGGTTTCCGGGCTCGAAACAAGGACAGATCTGGCAACACAGATTCCTTCGGATCGACGCATAAAGAAACCCTAAGTTAGATTCGACAACAACGAGTAAGAATCTAAAGAATAACGGAAGAAATCGAAAGGAACGAAGCCTGATCGAAAGCCACAGAAGCCAAGGCCGAAACAAGCCAAGAGCTTCTGGGCGGAGGTCGCCACCTGCCTTACGGCGGGCGCTGCCTGTTCGTGGCGGCGGTCGCCGCTACAAACACCGGGAAAAATTACGAGAGGCACAAAACTCACCGACGACGATCGTTTTGCCTCTTCTTTGCCTTGCTTTGGATTCTAAGCTTTCAAGGGCCTCCAAAGCTTCACTTTGCAACTGGAATAACACCAAATGGAGCTCCGGCGATTGATTGTGAATTATCCGGCGAAACTTGGATTTCCGGCGAGATGATTGTGAGGGAGATTGAGCTTCGGATTTGGGCTTAATTCAGCTCCCAAATCCACCTTTAAATAGCCAAAACTCCAGGGGACAACCAAGGGCACGTGGAGGGTTAAGATCGGAGGTCACCCGATTCGCCGACCATCACGGAGTCCAGCCGGCGAGGCAGGGCTAGGCCTGCATCTAGGCGGCGGTCGCTGCCCATTTTGGCCTACGGCGGTCGCTGCGTTTTGGCCTGCGGCGATCGTTGATTTTCGGCGCCACTTGCCAACTTGCCGGAAGAGGATGACGATGTCAGAGCCTGTCAGGCGGCGGTCGCCGCCAAGCCCATTATTCGTCCGTTTAAGCTTGGAACAATAAGGTCTTAATTCGGGATAAATAATAATCGTACACGAACGAGTATTAAGTCCCAAAATACGTCGACTGTATATTATTTCACTTAGAAAAATATTACAGAGATTAAGAACATTATAGTATTTCTTTATGTCTCTGAAATTAAATCGACGTACAAAACAGACTTTCAGGTAATTTCCAAAATACCCTTACAGAAATACGGGGTATCACATCACCTCCCCCTTAAAAGAAGTTTCGACCCCGAAACTTAGGTCACAAATAACTCGGGAAAACGTCTGAGCATATCTGCCTCAGTTTCCCATGTTTCCCAAGTAACTTCTTCAGTCCCTGACTTGGACCACATAATTCGTACCAACGGTATGATCTTGTTGCGCAATTGCTTTTCATGACGCTCGAGAATGCGCACAAGCATCTCTTCGTAGATACCATTTGCTTGAATCTCGATGTCCTCGTAGCTCAGCACATGAGACTCATCTGGTACGTATTTCCTTAGCAAGGATACGTGGAACACATTATGCACTGGGTGTGCCGATGGCGGCAATGCCAAGCGGTACACTAGAGATCCCACTTTATCAAGAATCTCAAATGGTCCCACGTAGCGAGGGTTAAGCTTCCCACGTTTACCAAATCTGAACACACCCTTGGATGGGGATACTTTGACAAATACTTTGTCACCAACCTCGAACTCGACAGTTCTACGCTTCCGATCCGCGTAAGACTTCTGTCGACTTTGGGCGGCCAATATTCTTTGTCTAATCAAAATAATGTCCGAAGCTGTTCTCTCGACCAACTCTGGTCCGAGCAGAATCTTGTCGGCATTCTCATCCCAACAAATCGGAGATCTGCATCTGCGACCATACAAAGCTTTGAACGGAGCCATCTTGATAGTAGCATGCCAGCTATTATTGTATGTGAACTCAATCAGACTCATGCTATCTTCCCAGCTAGTCGGACGATCGAGTACACATGCTCTTAGCATATCCTCCAGGGTCTGGATGGTCCTTTCAGACTGTCCATCTATTTGAGGATGAAACGCAGTACTGAATCTCAATTCAGTTCCCATGGCCTTGTGAAGTTCTTGCCAAAATCTTGACATGAATCGGCCATCTCGATCCGATATAATGGTCTTGGGGATACCATGTAAACGGATAATCTCCTTGTGGTAAACTTCTGCTAACTTCTGGGTTTCCCATGTGGTCTTGATGGCTATGAAATGAGCACTCTTCGTAAGCCGGTCCATAATTACCCATATAGCATCTTTCTGACTTCGAGTCTTTGGTAGCCCAGTGATGAAGTCCATGACGATGTCCTCCCATTTCCATTCTGTCACGGGGAGAGGTAGCAACTCACCACCTGGTCTACGGTGTTCGATCTTGACCTTCTGGCAAGTTAAGCATTTTGCCATGAAGTCTGCTACATCTCACTTCATGTTTGGCCACCAAAACTTATTCCGAAGATCCTTGTACATCTTGCTAGAGCCAGGATGTACATAATAAGCTGAAGAATGAGCTTCTCTCATTACTAACTGGTGAAGACCTTCTGTGTCAGGCACACAGACCCGGTCTTGAAACCAGAGTGATCCATCATCCTGAATCACAAAACTGGGAGCCTTCCCGTCCATTACTTCACTGCTTAACTTCACCAAGATTATGTCATCGACTTGCCTTTCTTTGATTTGATCTAGTAGCGTAGCCTGAATTTCCAGCATAGTCAGGTACCCTCTACGTTGATCATACAAGACTTCAGCTTCGCATGACATTTGATTTAGTTTAGCCTGAGCAGTAAGTAGAGCAACTACTGTCTCGTGCGTTGTCTTCCGGCTTAGTGCATCGGCTATCATGTTAGCCTTGCCCGGATGATACAGCAACTCGATGTCGTAGTCCTTAAGCAACTCTAGCCAGCGGCGTTGTCTTATATTCAACTCCTTTTGAGTAAATATATATTTGAGACTCTTGTGATCCGTGAAGACTTGGCATTTCACCCCATAGAGATAATGCCTCCAAATCTTCAGTGCAAAAACTACCGCTGCTAACTCAAGATCGTGTGTCGGATAGTTTTCTTCATAAGTCTTGAGTTGTCTGGATGCGTAAGCAATCACCTTGCCTCTCTGCATCAATACACAACCCAAATCACATTTTGAAGCATCACTATAGACCACATAATCGTCGTTCCCTTTTGGAAGTGCTAACACTGGTGCCGAGGTCAGACGCCGTTTCAATTCCTGAAAACTGGCCTCGCACTTGTCATTCCAGAAAAATTTCTTGTGGACTTTGCGGAGCAGACCGGTCATAGGTAGAGCGATCTTCGAAAATCCCTCTACGAACCGTCTATAATATCCGGCAAGTCCAAGAAAATTGCGCACCTCCTTCACGTTCTGAGGCTGCTTCCAATTAGCCACAACTTCAATTTTCTAGGGATCAACTATCACCCCATTCTCATTGATCACATGGCCTAGGAAAGCCACTTCACTCATCCAGAAGTCACACTTAGACAATTTAGCATACAACTCATTTTGTCTAAGGACTGATAAGGCAATCCGCAGATGTTCCTCGTGAACCTCTTCATTCGGAGAATAGATCAGAATGTCATCGATGAAGACCACCACGAACTTATCCATGTACTGGTGAAAACATCGATTCATCAGGTCCATAAAGACTGCTGGAGCATTCGTAAGTCCAAAAGGCATTACTGCGAACTCATAGTGACCATATCTGGTCCGGAACGCAGTTCTAGGAATGTCTTCCTTACGAATTCTCAGCTGATGATAACTCGATCTCAGGTCGATCTTGGAGAAAACTTTTGCTCCTTGTAATTGATCCAACAGATCATCAATCCTTGGCAAAGGATATTTATTCTTGATCGTGACTTTATTCAACTCGCGATAGTCGATACAAAGTCGAAACGGTCCATCTTTCTTCTTGACAAATAAAACTGGAGCACCCTAAGGCGATACGCTCGGCCTTACATAACCCTTGTCGAGAAGATCCTCGAGTTGCTTCTTCAACTCTTTCATCTCTACAGGAGCCATCCGGTACGGTGATTTAGAAATCGGCGCCGTACCAGGCTCAAGATCAATAGAAAACTCCACATCACGATTTGGGGGTAATCCAGGAATTTCTTCCGGAAAGACATCCAAAAAATCCCTAACCACAGGAATATCAAGAACTGAAGGTTCATCTTTCGCGGGCAGATCCAGGTAGCAAAGGTACCCGACACAACCTTGTCGTAGTAGCTTAAACGCATCCATCACATTGATAAGCCTGCCGTTATCAGCGTCATTCCGACCCTTAAACTTGCACACGAACTGGCCCCCAGATGACACCATCACCGTCCTTGAACTAAAGTCGATCACCACCCCATGACGCATCAGCCAATCCATACCGAGAATAATGTCGTATGGAGCCATGGCTATACAAATAAAATCTGCCTCGAATTTCTTACCCTGAATGGTAATCGGAAATTCAGACAACCGCTTCGTCCCAACCAGACGATCACCATTAGGAACACTTACAACGAAAGACTCGCAAGCTTCGTCGCACACTAATCCTAACTTACTAACACAACTATCCGAAATAAAGGAATGGGTAGCACCCGAATCAAACAGAATGCATACCGAAGTAGAATAAAGGTATAAAGTACCTTGTGCAATTGGAGCGTTAGGTCCATCCGCCTCACGCATCTCGTATAGGCGTTGACCGTGACCTCCAGAAGCAGCTGGGGCTTTCCCCTTATTCTGAGCAGTTGTTTGTATTGATGGACTAGGAGTCTCAGCTGGCTTGAACCTGAGCCGGTTATTCTGATTAACTGACCCATATTGTGACTCCATTCCCCTCTGATTTCCCTGCTGACAGAATTTCTGCATATGGCCTCTATGACCACATTCAAAGCATAACTTCTTCTCCTTTGGGCACACAATGCTCTTGTGCCCCGCAACACCACAATTATAGCACTGGGCTGGATTCTTGCTCTGGCCCGTCTGCTGCGTTGACCCTCCTTGAGTCGTGTCCGTCTTTGCTCGACTAGACTTAGCAAAGTTAGACGGTAGCGCAGGTCGCTTGAATCCACTCCCTTGATTATGCATCGATCTTAGCCGATTGCGTCTTTTGGCTGACTCCTCCAGAGTCACCTTCAATTTGTAGGCTGCATTCACATACTGCTCCAGAGTAGAGCATGTGTGGTGCACCATCATTGGCTTGATATCTGGGCTCATCCACTCGTGGAAATACCAGATTTTTTGTGCCTCGCTGGATATCTCAGGTCCAACATACTGTAACAGGTGATTGAACTTGGTCGCAAGCTCGGTTACCTTCAATCCATCCATTTTAGGGTACATAAACTCCTTGTGTTTCTCCTCCCTCATAGCACGAGAGAAGAAACGGTCTGTCATCTTTGTCTTGAACATCTCCCAGTTCAAAACAGGACTTTCAGCTAAGCCGGTACTCTCCCACCAGTCGCTAGCCTCTTCCTTCAACTGAAGAGAAGCTATATGTACTTTCTCAGCTTCAGTACAATCCACATTGCGGAACAGCCGCTCCATGTGGGAAAACCAATGGGTCACCCCGACCGGTTCTCCTTTTCCGTTGTAGCTGTTAGGCCTCATGGAATTAATGGTCTTCAGCGCACGACCATAATTGTCCCGAGTCCTGACTGCATTCTCTTGGAATACACGGTTCACTGGCTCCTCAAATCTGGGAACCGGTAGAGGTATTGGCACACCTTGTGCCTGCGGCACACCTGGTCACAGTATATCAGTTACTGCCTGCATAATCATTCCTCGAAATGCTTCCATTGCAGCAGCATCTAATACTATTGGAGCGTTGGTCTGACCTTGACCATTGCCCCCAGGATGATTGTTGGAACCTGACTCCTGCTCGTCTTGTCCAACATTTCCTACAGTTGGTCTGGGGTCATTGCTTGTCCCAGCACCAGCTCGAATTGTGTTCCTCGTGTTCACCATCTGTTTACCGATCCAGTTCCAAGTATTTTATACATTAATATTATTCAATATACTTAATGTAGCAAAATCACTCAGAGTAGATCAACTTGGTATTTTTATAGATGAACTTGAACTATTTTACAACTGCACATTAGCCGATCTCCCGAGCGTCAGGTCAAAATTGCTCGGAGATTGTAGTATTTCACAAAGTACATGCCGCAATACTAGAATATTTACACGGTACATGCTGAAATACTAAGAAAAGGAAACTACTGCTATAGGCAACGCCGGTCCTTATCACGGTGCTCCGAAACGTTTCCTATACGGTAGACTTCCCATGCAAGGCTTCTTCGGACGGGGTTCTCCATCGGATTCTGACGATGGACTACGCACCCTGCTTGGCCCTGGAACACATGATTCTGGTGTCCCTGGCCTTATCTCAGTCATGGTAAAGTATGGATCATCCAAGTTTGGCTCTCCTAGCCCAGCCCTTCTCTGAGCACTGGCGATCATTTTATCCATCTGGTATTGCTGTTCAGAAGAGATCATCTCGCTTTGACGAAGGATCTCTCGTAGTTCAGATTCCGTCCTCCTTCTCCTTTGAGTAGGGATAGTCTGAGATTCTCTGCCACTTCTTCCAATACCGTACTCGGTATAAAGTATTTCCCAGTCAGCATTAAACATGAGTGCGTACTCTGGCACTGGTGGCAACTCTTGCACAGGTGGTAACTCTGAACTGGGGTGAATAAATTGCATCCCCGGTTCCTGACTATCCACCAACAAGTGCCTCAAGTCATTGGACTCCTGGTTCTGCCCGTTGAGGTCCATCTCGGTATCCTCCTCGGGATCATCCTCGATGGGGTCCTTTTCCTCATCGGGGTCTTCCTCTATGGGGTCCTCTTCTTCGTCTTCCTCCTCGCTCCCTTCAGGAATCATTTCTATCTGGTAATCGTCATTGTAGTACCCTCTCGCGTACCTAGACGATTCATCTTCATGCATTGCTTCCTCCCTTGGTGGCTCAACTGGTGCTGCCACAGGAACTACATCATTCCTTGACACCAGGACTACCGACTCAGGAAGCACATGCTTGATCTCCTCAGATGGGCTGCTTGGTTCTCCAACCTCGAAGCACCCCTGGGGTATTGGGAAGTCGAGCCTTCCTGGAGATGGTGAATCCATCTCGGCATCTACCGAGTCCCTCTTATGAGAAAGACACGCACCCATATATTACAGGATAACGAGGAATGAATTAGTCTTTCTAGACATAGAAGCAAGCTTACTACATCAGACTATAGATAGAAGACATGACTATGAACGGTGTTTTATTTTCAAATTCTTTTCATTTTGAAAATTCAGAGCCCTTTTGAAAAATACTTTTCAATTGAAAACGAGTAATTGATTTTCAAATACCCAACCCGTTCAAAAACATAGGCTCTGATACCACAACTGTAACACCCTCAAATCTTAACCCATTTGGAAATGTATTACCGCCAGTGACCTCGGTTTTCCTCACCAAAGCCACCCAAGGCTTTACCGTTTAAATACAATCCATGAAACACTTATGATACAAAATCATCATAATATTCGATTAAAGCATGAGTCCCGGAATTACATCCCAATTCCGAATAGGACTAAATACAGAGTTAAACAAAATACAGCGGAAGTCTTTCTTAAAATATACAAAAAGGGGTTGTGATCGCCATGATCACCTGCCCAAGGTTCTCAACCTGATTAAAACATTAACAATATCCAAAAACCACCGTCGTCTTCATAGTCATTCTAGTCTCCTCATATCTGCGCTCTAACTGATGTATCAAATCAGACGGATGACACCAGCCAACCATGCAGAGAACAATTTTGGTTGGTTAGTCTAATGAAAGACCATGCAAGGGCACAAAGCAGAAGGTTCGAAGTAGTCGTATTAGGTTAGACTCATCGTCCCTCGAATAACAGTCGAGTACGATAGTCAACCACCATACTGCTACTCGAATACAGCAAAAGGCATGCACGAGAGGAGATTCTAGAAGACCGAGTCTTCCCAGAAATCAACTCGAAATAAGACTCCAACGAAAGGAGTCTTATAGGAAGATATGACAAAGTCTGGAACATCACATAATCACAGAATTACAGTATCGCATTCGAGCGACTAAAAGTTAAGACGAGCTTTCCTAGCTGCACTAGTGCCTAGCTGCAGTACTTGTCCAAGGTATATTAATTATGTGCGACAACGACACTTATCTTATGATATTCTCGAACGCACAACACGTTATAAGCTTTTAGATATATGTTTCGTCACGAGGGACATATATTGAAGGGAATCCTTCCCAAGGTTTGTGACACTAGCTAAGTGCACCACCTCTATACTCGTGTATCAGAGGTTGGGTCATGACCATCCATGTGGTATTAGGTGGGGTCTAGCCACCTCTTTACCAAATTATAAAGAAATGACTAGATCCCAACGAATCCAACGTTCCTAACTACTAGTGCTAACTAAACAGTTCAAGCACAACAATAGTCCATAAACATCAACATAACCGCCCTCAAGGCTATCAACATAAATATATATATTCATAATAGCGTTGTTCTAACAGATATACAACCTATTATAATATCATATTTTAGTTTTCCAAAACAATTAACAAAACTGTTCTCAGACGAACACAGTATTCATTCCAAATTAATTACTCAATTAAACAACTGATAATTAATGGAAACATGGAATGATGAGCAAGAGCGAACCGCCACTTGCCTTAAATCCGCAAAAGCTTAACGAAGCTAGGTACGACGGCAACTGTTTTTTCGGGCTTGAAGCAGGGACAGATCTGGCAACACAGATTCCTTCGGATCGACCCATAAAGAAACCCTAAGTTAGATTCGACAACAATGAGTACGAATCTAAAGAATAACAGAAGAAATCGAAAGGAACGAAGCCCGATCGAAAGCCACAGAAGCCAAGGCCAAAACAAGCCAAGAGCTTCTGGGCGGCGGTCGCCGCCTGCCTTACGGCGGGCGCCGCTACGAACACCGGGAAAAATTACGAGAGGCACAAAACTCACCGACGACGATCGTTTTGCCTCTCCTTTGCCTTGCTTTGGATTCTAAGCTTTCAAGGGCCTCCAAAGCTTCACTTTGCAACTGGAATAACACCAAATGGAGCTCCGGCGATTGATTGTGAATTATCCGGCGAAACTTGGATTTCCGGCGAGATGATTGTGAGGGAGATTGAGCTTCGGATTTGTGCTCAATTCAGCTCCCAAATCCTCCTTTAAATAGCCAAAACTCCAGGGGACAACCAAGGGCACGTGGAGGGATAAGATCGGAGGTCACCCGATTCGCCGACCATCACGGAGTCCAGCCGGCGAGGCAGGGCTAGGCCTGCATCTAGGCGGCGGTCGCTGCCCATTTTGGCATGCGGCGGTCGCTGCGTTTTGGCCTGCGGCGGTCGCTGCTTTTCGGCGCCACTTGCCAACTTGCCGGAAGAGGATGCCGATGTCAGAGCCTGTCAGGCGGCGGTCGCCGCCAAGCCCATTATTCGTCCGTTTAAGCTTGGAACAATAAGGTCTTAATCCGGGATAAATAATAATCATACACGAACGAGTATTAAGTCCCAAAATACGTCGACTGTATATTATTTCACTTAGAAAAATATTACAGAGATTAAGAACATTACAAAATATCTTTCTGTCTCTGAAATTAAATCGACGTACACAACAAACGTTCAGGTAATTTCCAAAATACCCTTACGCAGCTCAGTTGGTATCAAGGCGCTCTTCGGAGGCTTGATAAAGGGTGGAGAGGTCGCGTGTTCGACTCTCATCAACAACCTCCCAGCCATGGGTATTTGGGGTACATGGGCTGCGGCCCATGGATAGAGCAATGGCTGGCCGGTAAGGGTCGGAGCCCCTCTATATAAAAGTGTACTTTTATGTAATACCTCGACAGCTTAGCAGCCCGGCCCATCACAGGACTGCAGTCCATATACCCCAACCCCTCACTGGCCCATATTAAATGGCGCCCAGCAGTTTGTTCGTGAGTCTCGAGTTCGAGACTCACGAACAACCTGCTGGGCGCCATTTAATATGGGCCAGTGAGGGGTTGGGGTGTATGGACTGCAGTCCTGTGATGGGCCGGGCTGCTAAGCTGTCGAGGTATTACACCATGTACTTACAAGACAAAACCTACGCACATTCTATAAAGTGTATAAGATTTTACATGTATGTGCATAAGTTTCCACTTACAAAAAGTCACACATATAGTCAAACCCCATGCACGCCTAGTTCAATTTACATGCACATGCAAGCAAAAAGACATACACTTCAAAGGGTATGCACATACAAGCCAAAACTCATGCACATTTCAACCCAAGAAAACAACGCACACAAGTAGAATTTAGATGCACATATAGGTCAAAATTTATGTACACACAAGCCAAAACATATGCACATTCTATGAAATGCATGCATAAGTTTTTGCATGTATGTGCATCAGTTTCCACATACACAAAGTCACATATATAGTCAAAACCCTATGCAGAATTTATGGAATTTATATGCACATACAACAAAAAAGACATGCACTTCAAAATGTATGCACATATAGGTCAAAATTTATGTACACACAAGCCAAAACATATGCACATTCTATGAAATGCATGCATAAGTTTTTGCATGTATGTGCATGAGTTTCCACATACACAAAGTCACACATATAGTCAAAACCCTATGCAGAATTTATGGAATTTATATGCACATATAACAAAAAAGACATGCACTTCAAAAGGTATGCACATACAAGTCAAAACTCATGCATATTTCAACCCAAGAAAATAATGCACACAAGTAGAATTTAGATGCACATATAGGTCAAAATTTATGTACACACAAGCCAAAACATATGCACATTCTATGAAATGCATGCATAAGTTTTTGCATGTATGTGCATCAGTTTCCACATACACAAAGTCACATATATAGTCAAAACCTTATGCAGAATTTATGGAATTTATATGCACATACAACAAAAAAGACATGCACTTCAAAAGGTATGCACATATAAGTCAAAATTTATGTACACACAAGCCAAAATATATGCACATTCTATGAAATGCATGCATAAGTTTTTGCATGTATGTGCATGAGTTTCCACATACACAAAGTCACACATATAGTCAAAACCCTATGCAAAATTTATGGAATTTATATGCACATACAACAAAAAAGACATGTACTTTAAAAGGTATGCACATACAAGTCAAAACTCATGCACATTTCAACCCAAGAAAATAATGCACACAAGTAGAATTTAGATGCACATATATGTCAAAATCTATGCACACACAAACTAAAATATATGTACATGCTGAGAAGTGCATGAGTTTTCACATACACAAAGTCACACATATAGTAAAAAAATCCTATACAGATTTTATGCAATATCAATGCACATACAAGTCAATATCAATGCATATACAAACAAAAATCAATGCACATGCAGTCTCAACCCAAAAAATGTGCCTGAAAAAAAAATGGCCAGGAAAAAAAAACTTTGACCGGTAAACGTCGGAGCTCCGGCGTTGACCGCCAGTGATTGGTTTGGTCAGTCATGTTGACCGGTCAAACTCTCAAAAATCAGGTCATGTGCATGGTTTTAATGAAAGTTTAATCCTAGCCTTTGGTTTATTTGTCATCCAAAGGCTAGGATTTATTCTCATTTCTCACCCTATTATATATTCTCACATGACACTTTCCCGTTTTTTACCTAGTTAAAAATGAGGTTGCATTTTTGAGAAAAATATCCAGCTTAAATTATCATTTCGGATAATCATAAGAAAAGACGATTGAGATTCGCACCGCATTTTTTTTATGTCTCGCACCGCATTTTATACGGGACGACTTTGCGCCCATTTTTTTTAATTTTTTTTGTTGTGTGCCACCTAGTGGCGCCCAAGAGACGGATTTAATTTTTAAATAAAAAAATGTTTTTAAAAAATATTAAATCGATTCATGAAAACCGTAGCGCCCAAAAAAGTTATATATGGCAAGGATTCCGTCACAAGAAGTTGGTCAAAGTCTCTTTCCATATAAAAAAAATGTTGTTGGCTTGTGCGCTATTAAGTAGTGCACAGGTGAACTTTTTTTTATATTAATTTTCGTTGTTTTTATAAATAGGTTTAATTGAACCGGTTTATAAAAAAAACGGTTCATTTTTTGGGCGCCACTAGGTAGTGTCCAAGAAGCAAAAAAATTGAGTGCCACTGTGCTCCGTGCAAAATGCGGTGCGGGAATCAGAGCAAGCTTAGAGTTCTGGGAAAAATGTTTGGTGCAAAACCATTTTGGTGTATGTGCAAGTGAAACAGATATGGTTTGTGTCCTCATTTGATTCCTTACAGAGGATGCATTCTGCATAGACTCTATTGTAGTGTATATTTAGTCTTTCATTAGTGGGTAGGGAATCAAAGCAAGCTTTCCATAAGAAATGTTTGATCTTTAGAGAAAGATTTAGTTGCCAGATTCAGGAAAAGGTTTGGTAACTATCTCCACTCCTATTGTTATGGAGTGACTGTGTTGCTGATTTGACTGAGTACTTTCCATTTGGTGATGGTTCCCAAACTAATTGATCCTCTATATTATGTAATGGTATCTGCACCCTTTTAATTTTTCTACTATGTGACTAGGAAATATATTATTTAGTCTATTCTCATTCCATTCTTGATTTCTAGAAATGAAATCAGATACTTTTTTTGGTGGATTGTCTGTGTTTAGAATTTGATTGAGGCTATTGTTATAAATCCAGATGTCATTCAAGAAATCAATTGACTTACCAATTCCCATTTGCCATCTTAGTTGGTCTTGAAATTCCTTTCTAAGACTACTCTTGTAAATTGCCACGAAAAGTTCTTTGTGTTATTTGAGAAAATGTTATCCTCCTTAATATATTTCTCTTTTGTTATTCGTACCCATGCATTATTAGGTTCTGTTAGTATTTTCCATAATAGTTTCATCTACAATGATTTATTATTGACTTCAACTGTACGAAAGCCCAAGCCACCATCCCTTTTAGGGGCACAAATACGTTCCCAACTAATAAGTGGGTGATATCCTGATGTGTCCATTTTGTTCCATAATTTTTTTTTGTTAATTTTATCAATTTCTTCTAGAGTTCCTTTGGGAAGTAGGAAACTCTGCAAAAGGAAATTTACTTTTGAGATTAGGTTTGCTTGAATTAGGACACCCTTGTTAGCTTGTGAAAGTGAATTCGCCTTCCGTTTAGAGAGTTGTTTTTTAAGTGAGCTAGTGGCATCTTGGAAAGTGACATTGTTGACACGACCATGAATAATGCCGAGATATTTTTCCAGATTCCTAGCTATGAGTACTTCTAGAATTCATGCCATAGCAGCGGATAGTTGTGGTGATGCATTAGACGAGAATTGTACTGAGCTTTTATGAAAATTGACCATTAGACCTGTTTTTTTTTTTCGAGAAGTCTTATAGAAAAGTTTTAATGTACATTGCTGAGATAGCATTAGCTTTCGCAAAAATCAGTGTATCATCAACAAATGTTAGGAAAGGGACTGGTGTTCCATTTCTAACTATTTTGATTCCAATCTTTGGGTTCGGTTTTTTCAGATTCAGCAGTTAGAGTTCTGGCTAGAAATTCCATGGCAAGGACAAATATGTAGGGTGTCGTTGGTTCTCCTTGTCTAATACCACATAAGGTGTCTGTATGTATTCTGGTTCATTATTTACAATCACCAAGAAGGATGTCGTTGTGATACATGCCATAATAAGACTAAGAAACTTCTCATGAAATCCAAAGGGTAAGAGAACGTGTTCAATGAAATCCCATCGAATTTTGTCATAAGCTTTCTCTAAATCTAGTTTTACTGCCATTAAGCTATGTTTCCATGATTTTTTCTTGTGAAAGGAGTGGAATATTTCACGTGCTATTAGTATGTTGTCCTGGATTAGTTTGCCTTCCGTAAATGCACCTTGAAGAGGATGGATCAAGCGAGGTAGCAACGGTTTTAGTTTATTTGCTAGTATTTTCGTGATAATTTTATATGTTGTATTGCAAAGACTGATAGGTCTGAAGTGGTTTATGTTTATAGGTGTATCTACCTTTGGTATTAGCGCAACATATGCATGATTTGTCTCTTTTAGCATTTTTCTGAGTGGAAAAAGCTCTTGTTGCATTTATGACAGAGCTTTCAATAGTGTTCTAGTATTTCTTAAAGAAGTCAACAGGGAAGCCATCAAGACCTGATGTTTTATCTGTAGCCATATCATTTATCGTTAATTTTATCTCTATTGACGTTGGTAATTTTAATAACTTATTATTATAGTCATATGTTATTTCTTTATGTATTATATGTAGTGGTGGTATAGTAGTTGTGTAAATTGTAATGATATGCAAATCTAGATCCCATTTCCTTTGAGATTTCATTTTTTATTTGATTCGGATAAAAAATCATAAGCCCATCCTTATCTTGAAATTTATTAATAGATTGTTTTGTAAATGGAATTTTTGCTATTGTCTGATAGTATTTTGTGTTGCGGTCCGCCAATTTAAAATGAGTTGTTTTTGCTCGTTGTTTCCAATACATATGTTGAAACTTAAGAATGCATTGATGTTTGTTTGTTAAAAGTTGCAGCCGTTTGATTGTTTTGTTGTAGGTTGGCGTTAATGCTAATTGTCGTCGTATTTCTTCTAATTTCTCATCTGGATTTTTTTATTGATTGAAGTCATGGCTAAAAGTTTCTTTTGCCCATGTTTTTGAGTATTTCTTTAGCAAGTTTAGTTTATTTTTGTTGGATCGTTAGAGTTACGTCTGAGGGAACAAAGACTTTGTTCCCACAGAAGTTGCAGCGGAATAATATGGCAAGAAAGATAACAGACGAACTCACGATATATAGTGGAAACCCTGATTAGCAAAACTAGCTTCTCAAGGAAAAACCACTACCTTCAAGCTTCCGCTTGAGAGGATTTTGAAGCGTGTACTTGTCTTATTGATATCTTGCTTGATTACACTTGTATCCTGGACTTCGACATCTAAACACCCAGCTAGACTCGAAACCTCTTCTACAACGATGAATCAAACTCAACCCTCAAAGACTTACACACACCTCACTTCTTTTCTTTCTTCTTTTCGTTCTCTCTGTTTTCCGTCGTCATTCTCACATAGAAATGAATCCACACCTCTATTAAATATAACTCGTCAAACCCTAAATGTAACAAGATAAGATTTATTCAAATATGGTAACACGAAGATATGTTTTGCTGGAGGAATAATATCCCAAGCCGTATATATTAATAAAAAGAAAGGATTCCCTTAAATTAATATAAACAGATGAGATAAGATTCTTCTCTCTCCAATCCGCTTATCTAAGGAAAGAATCCCTAAGATAAGGAATCGAGCTTTTCTCTCCATATCTCCTCCAACGGCTAGATCCTTCCAGCCGATTTCTTCAATCCTTGACCGCGTGTGCGCCTTGATTTGTTTCCATAAATAACACGCTGGATTTCTTCATTCCATTCGTGGCTTCGATCTTGTTCGTCACTGTTGTTCCTTCAGAGGTAACAAAGCACAAGAACATAGCTTTGTTCCCTCTTCAATCCTTTGCTGTGAAGGTTCCCTGAGACAACTGTCTTTGTTCCTGAAACACTTAGTACCCAGATTAGTTGAATGTTTGTTACCATCAAAACCTAAGGAATTCAACAAATTCCCCCTTTTTGATGGTGACAAACACCCTTGACAATAAAGCATACACGTACGAGATAAAGACGGTTGTATGGGGAAAGGTTCTCCACACAAGACCATAATAGTTCCCCCTCAACACAGCAACATATGAAACCATGTGTTGTTCCCCCTCAACCAAAGCTATCTGTCATTTTCCCCCTTTTGGCATCATCAAAAACACAGTGAAGAGTTTAGAGATGAAAGATAACAGCCAGAAAAACATCATTCTCAATCGCAGTAGATTGAAACACACGAACGTAGACAGCATGTTAAGACGACAACACGATATGCAAGGATAACATTCATGATCAACATGCCAGTCAATGCAAATACAAGAATCAGAGACAAGGAAGTACTAAAAGAGAGGAGTAGATGTGCTAGGGAACAAAAGAGGTGTGAGTTAGCCAGAGAAGTACGAATTAAGAACCACTGGGGCCAGCAGCTAGAGCAGAAGTATGATTAGCAATGGAATTCATCTTTTGTTCCCACTCAGAGCTGTTTCACCTCATTGGCGTCAGCAACCACCATAGCCTCAACTTGTAGAGGAGTGAATCTGTAGTGTCGTCTTTTCCCTTCTTTGAGTGTCTTGTGATGATCAATTTTTTTTTTTTTTTGAACATCACAAACTTCAGCTTGCCTTCTTTCACCAGGGATTCATTCAGAGCCCACTACCTCTCACGCGTAACATTAGCTTTCGAGCATGAACCTTCCTCAGGCAGTTGTAAGCCAGCATCACACACATACCAGTCGAACCCTATCCACAGACCACAGTGGCGATAATTCGTAATCTCGACTTTCCGAAAAAATAGAAGAGTGTGATGCGGGGGTAATGTTACCAAAGAGGGTACAAAGAACATCACACAAAACATATATGAGAATTTTTCAATAATGTGTAATCATGAATGAGAGACTCCCAGAAGTGAATGATTAGAGGGGCTCATAGGGAGCATCAAACATGATGGCTAAGGTAAGCTGTAGAGTCAACAATCATTTGGGCTTATAATGAGGGATCGTGCGCGCTATCAAAGTAATCCTATTATGCAACTAGAGTATAGCATGCAAGTAAGGAGTCGAACCCAAGGGAATTAACACGTCAATTTATATGTAATTACTAATTTATCAACTTTAAAGAACAATTGGGGGGGGGGGGGGGGGGGTTGGTTTTTTCTACTAAGACTACTCAAATAAAATAACACCAAAATCAAGTTTAAGAAAATAAGATTAAAAGAAGTTTCACCTAGCAAGTTTCCACACAACAATTAACCAAGTTGATCATCGATTCTTCTCATGTTCATATTTATCCTATGGATTGTTCCAATTCTGATCTTGTTTATTATAACAAGCCAACCGGTCTTGCTAACACTTACCAATTGATAACCTAGAAGACCTTCTAAGTTGGTTCAATCAATAGCATAAAGCGTAAGATTAACGAATTGCAAACAAAGACTTAACACCGCAAGTATGTCATGCAAATCAATTTCCTTTTCACAATTGAACTCAATTTACCAATTTCATGCAATTGTGATTGCTACCTATGATTAGGGATTCCACCGTCTATCCCAAATCTAGCACCTAAATTACTATAGATTTAAACTAGGAGATCAATCTAGCCAAATAGATAGTAATAGAAATATGCTCAAGGAAATCAATACCAAATCCAAAGGGGTGAACAAGAGAGATGAACCTTACAACCAGATTAACTGTGTGCTTCCACGCTAGGCAAAACAAGGGTTTAGTTCTTGCTCATGTTCTTCACAAACTTTGAATCCAAAAGAAAGACAAAGGAAAACTAAAAATTCTTGAGAGGAAAGAAAAAGGGGAAAATTCAGGTAAGAGGCTAGGTCTGGATGTAGTCAAAACCCTCCTCCGAGCCCCTTAATTACCTATTAATTAAAACAAAACAAAACCGCCAAGCAGTTGAAGAAAACGGAGACTGTTCAGTCGCACAGCAAACCGCGGGCGGCCGCGAGCGCGGGAGGTCGCGGTTTTTGGCTCCCCAACATTCTGTTAAAATCTGATAACCGCGACCAGAAGCGATCGCGGGAGGTCGCGGTTATCGGCTCGCCAATGTTCTGCTGGAGCCTTATAACCGCGATCGCGGTAGGTCGCTTGGGCTCGCGGTTTCCACTCCAGCAACTTCTGTCTTCTGATCACCAGCTTCCTTCATGGTTCCGGACACCGTCTTCAACTCGCAAGTGCTTCCAAAAACATCCACAATGCAGCTCCGCACCTCAAACACCAACTTACCTCTAAAACTCTGTAAATCCTATGATTTAACCACTTCTCACCTTTTCTCCGGATTACAGAAATATCCCATAAATCAAATCCAACTCTCCTCAATAATATGCTAATAACTACTAGTTGCGCTATGTAAAATACCGCTTATCAATGAGGGATCAATGCATCAAGTTGACTCTTTTGGGCCAAAGGAAATCTGACTTGTGTATTAGCAAGATAGCATAGAGAGCATGCATGAAATATTGCACATAAGTGAAATATTAGCATGAGTCTAGGCAGGTCATTCAACTAGTGATCAAGAGAATAAATGCAGATCGGGACATGATGATTCACCTTTCACACTTCACCATGTAATTTAGTCAATCATTAAGGGAACATAACATGTGGACAGTCAGTTTAGAGAGATCATACCTAGTTCCATACGGAACTGTTCGAATGGTTCCCTGTTTAGTGCCTTGGTGAAGATGTCGGCGATTTGATCCTTAGTTCCACAGAAATCCATTGTCACCAACCCTTTCTCCACACAGTCACGTAAGAAGTGATGTCTTATCTCAATGTGCTTGGTACGTGAGTGTTGCACCGGATTCTTGGAGATATTTATGGCACTTGTATTGTCACAGAGAATGGGAATGGAGTTAAGGAGAATACCGTAGTCGCTGAGTTGTTGTTTGAGCCATAGGAGTTGAGTGCAACAAGCAGCAGCGGCTATGTATTCAACTTCTGCAATGGAGAGAGCCACGGAGTTCTGCTTCTTTGACCCCCAGGAGACCAGACACTGCCCAAGGAACTGAGCCATTCCAGAGGTAGATTTTCTGTCCACTTTGTTCCCTGCGAAGTCAGCATCTGTGTATCCGACAAGATCAAGGCTTCCTCCCCTTGGATACCACAGACAGAGATCATATGTTCCTTTCAAATATCTCAGGATCCTATTTACTGCTTTGAGATGTGTCTCTTTGGGATCGGCCTGAAAACGAGCACAAAGACATACACTATACATAATATCAGGCCTACTGGCAATGAGATATAGAAGCGAACCTATTATTCCTCGGTAGAGAGATGGATCAATTCCTTGCTCATGTTCGTCTTTTCCCATTGGATTGTTTAGAGATATGGGAGTAGTGAAGGGTTTCGCATCATTCATACCAAACTTTTTGACGCACTCCCTGAGATACTTCTGTTGGTGCACTTTGGTTCCCTCATCTCCCTGAGAGACTTGCAGACCTAGGAAGAACTTGAGTTCTCCAACCATGCTCATCTCGAATTCACTGGCCATCAGCTTGGAGAATTTCTGAACCAGTTTATCATCAGTGGATCCAAAGATGATATCATCCACATAGACTTGGACCACCAGAATATGCTTCCCTTCCTTCAGAAGGAACAGAGTCTTATCGACCTTTCCTCGAACGTATCCGTGTGTCAGAAGGAACTGTGAAAGCCTTTCATACCAGGCCCTTGGGGCTTGCTTGAGACCATATAGAGCTTTGTCTAAAATGTAGACATGGTCAGGTTGGGTGGTGTCCTCAAAACCGGGTGTTTGCTCTACATATACTTCCTCCTTGAGAACCCCATTCAAGAAGGCGGTCTTGACATCCATCTGTTGTAGCTTGAATCCATGGAAAGAAGAATAAGCAATTAGGAGTCTTATTGCTTCTAACCTGGCAACAGGAGTAAAGGTCTCATCATAGTCGATGCCTTCCTGCTGGTTGTAACCTTTCACCACCAGCCTAGCTTTGTTCCTTGTGACCAGACCTTCATCATCCAACTTGTTTCTGAACACCCACTTGGTTCCAATCACTGTTCTGTTCCTTGGACGAGGAACTAACCGCCAAACCTTGTTTCTTTCGAACTGGTGAAGTTCCTCTTGCATGGCGTTTATCCAGTCAGGATCCTTCAATGCTTCTCCTATAGTTTTGGGTTCTTGCAAAGAGAGAAAATCATTGAAAGCATAGAAATTTTGTAGGGAGGAACGAGTGCTCTAAGGTGCTCCTTTTCTATAGTCAGTGACGATTAGCTTGACTGGATGAGCCCACTTTTGTTGGTAGTTGGGAACTTGGAGATTGTTGATGTCGAATTCCTCTGAATTAGCGTTCCCAGCACTTGAGCCTTCACCTCCTGTGCCATTAGCATTAGGATTGACATCCCTCGTTCCTTCAGCAGAAGGGCAGTCCTCCGAGGGCTCCGTTGTGCCGTGACTTGGGCTTTGTTCCCCCTGAGGTGCCTGAGATACATCAAGGGGGTAAGCATTTTCTTCATTGCCCCCTGAGTTGGCGGAATTGGGAGTTCTTGGAGTAGAGGGATCATTTTGAGTTTCTTGATCTTCAGAGGTCTCACCGCTGACATTGCTATCTACAAGCTGAAAGAAATCATCTTCAGAAAGCTCGATGTTGCCTGATAGTTCCTGCACATTGTTACCAGCCATAACAGTTTCATCAAATACAACATGAACGCTTTCCTCTACCTTTCTGATTCTCTTGTTGAAAACTTTATAGGCCTTGCTTTGCTGTGAATATCCTACAAAAGTTCATTCATCACTTCTGGGATCAAACTTCCCAAGAGAATCTTTCCCGTTGTTGTAGACGAAGCACTTGCAACCAAATGTGTGCAAATGAGACACATTAGGTTTCCTTCCCTTCAGAAGCTCATAGGCAGTTTTGTTCAGAAGAGGACGAATGGTTGCCCTGTTCAGAACGTAGCATGCGGCATTCAAGGCTTCGGCCCAGAAACTCCTTGGAAGACCACTTGAGATGAGGAGAGTACGCGTCATGTCTTCCAGAGTTCTGTTCTTCCTTTCCACAACACCATTTTGTTGTGGGGTCCTAGGAGCAGAGAAGTTGTGGTTGATACCTCTGTTCCTACAAAGGGATAGGAACTGAGAATTCTCGAATTCAGTTCCATGATCGGTGCGAATAGACCCCAAGGAATGACCAGTGCTTCTCTCAGTTGCCTTAAGCCAGGACTCAAACTCAGCGTACACTTCATCCTTTGTTGAGATGAAAATCGTCCATGTGTATCTGGAATAGTCATCAACAATAACAAAGACATATGCATTCCCCCCACGGCTCTTCGTGCGCATAGGCCCACAAAGATCCATGGACTAATTCCAGAGGACGTGTTGTACTTACATCCCTTTTGGACTTGAAGGAAGACCTCACTTGTTTTCCTTTAATGCATGCGTCGCACACGTCACTTCTCATTGCTTCAACCTTGGGAAGACCATTCACCAACTCTTGTCTATGAAGTTTGGAGAGGAGTTAAAGGCTAGCATGTCCAAAGCGTTTGTGCCACAAGTCTGTCGTTTCAGCAATAGACGACAGACATAGGTCCTTGTCAGGGATGAAGGCAGGGTCGACCTTATAAATGTTGTTGTCGCAGATCCCTTTGAGTAGGATTTTCCCTGTACTTAGACACTCAACATGACAATCATCAGTGGTAAAGACTACCCTATTTGTTCTGTTTTGACATAGTTGAGCCACACTAAACAGATCAAACTTGAGATTATTCACTAGATTCACATTATTCACAGTGATGTGTTTAGAGAGTCTTACCATACCGATACCACAAACCTCACCCTTACTCTTGTTTCCAAAAGTTATCGATGCCCCTGAGGCTGGCTGAAGAGAAGTGAACCAGTCACTGTTCCCTATCATGTGACTTGAACATGCACTGTCAAGGTGCCAAGAGCCTTTCCTTGCTTCCTCCTCGGATTTATGAGAACCACCTTCTGATACGTTGTGACCTTTTGAGCTCATCAAGCAGATATCATTTGAGAGAGGAGATGCTTCATCATCTGAGCTGCAGTCATCCCACTTCGCAATCCTCGTTTGTTCCTTGTTGAGGACCTGAGAAGAACCTACCGCTTTGTTGAGGCAATTTTTTGCGAAGTGTCCGTTGTCATAACAGTGAGAGTAGACAACCTCTTTCATGTCATTGTGAACCATGACCGAACCTTTAGTGCCTTTGCTTCGAGACCATATCTTCTTCATGGCTTGAGTGATGAGAGCCACATCTACATCACCTTCTTGAGAGTCTCTATCCAAGGCATTTCCTGACGACATCTTTCCTGCAGAATCTGTAACTAAAACAAACAATCTAGAGCATCAGGCTCTGATACCAATTGTTAGATCGTTAGAGTTACGTCTGAGGGAACAAAGGCTTTGTTCCCACAGAAGTTACAGCGGAATAATATGGCAAGAAAGATAACAGACGAACTCACGATATATAGTGGAAACCCTGATTAGCAAAACTAGCTTCTCAAGGAAAAACCACCACCTTCAAGCTTCCGCTTGAGATGATTTTGAAACGTGTACTTGTCTTATTGATATCTTGCTTGATTACACTTGTATCCTGGACTTCGACATCTAAACACCCAACTAGACTCGAAACCTCTTCTACAACGATGAATCAAACTCAACCCTCAAAGACTTACACACACCTCACTTCTTTTCTTTCTTCTTTTCGTTCTCTCTGTTTTCCGTCGTCATTCTCACATAGAAATGAATCCACACCTCTATTAAATACAACTCGTCAAACCCTAAATGTAACAAGATAAGATTTATTCAAATATGGTAACACGAAGATATGTTTTGCTGGAGGAATAATATCCCAAGCCGTATATATTAATAAAAAGAAAGGATTCCCTTAAATTAATATAAACAGATGAGATAAGATTCTTCTCTCTCCAATCCGCTTATCTAAGGAAAGAATCCCTAAGATAAGGAATCGAGCTTTTCTCTCCATATCTCCTCCAACGGCTAGATCCTTCCAGCCGATTTCTTCAATCCTTGACCGCGTGTGCGCCTTGATTTGTTTCCATAAATAACACACTGGATTTCTTCATTCCATTCGCGGCTTCGATCTTGTTCGTCACTGTTGTTCCTTCAGAGGTAACAAAGCACAAGAACAGAGCTTTGTTCCCTCTTCAATCCTTTGCTGCGAAGGTTTCCTGAGACAACTGTCTTTGTTCCTGAAACACTTAGTACCCAGATTAGTTGAATGTTTGTTACCATCAAAACCTAAGGAATTCAACAATTTTGTAGTTTGTACATATAGCATCCCTGAAGTTTATATTTCCAATTTTTTTGGACTAGTTTCTCATAATCTTTGAAGTCAGTCCATGCATTTTCAAATCTGAAGGGTGGATTTATTTTTGTATGCGGTTTTCCAAGACTAAATGTGATTAGGCAATGATCTGATGTTGTAAATGGGTGATGTTTTATGATTAAATCATGTGCAAAATCTAGTATATTGGTATGGATTATGACTCTATCTAATTTTTCATATAGGGTGTTAATTCCATTTGTTTTTTCCTCCATGTAAATGGAAATCCACAAGTTCTAGTATTAATAAGTCCAAGATTATTGCGAAAGTTTGTAAGTCTCCTAAACCTATATATGTTGGTAATTGCACCTCCTAATTTTTCAGTGTCATTTTCTAACTCATTCAAGTCTCCCACTAGCAATACTAGTATACCATGATTAACTATTTCTTGTTCAAGTTTGTACCAAAAGTCATGTTTATTTTCTTCTCTGGATGGCGCATAGACAAAAATACATAAGTATGGGTTAGTTTCATGATCATACTTACATATAGCCATATTTGCGTCATTTTGTAGGAGATGTAATTGTATTGTCTCTTGATTTTGATTCTAAAGGATCCATAAGCCTTCTCTACTGTCGAGAGATGGAATGAAAAGCAAGTCTTGGAATCCACGCTTCCTAATTGAGCTATCAGTTGGAGGAAGATTGCATTTTGTTTCTACTAGGATTAGGATGTTCAGATTGTTTGATTTTTTAATACATTTAATTTCTTCCCAAAAGCTCGGGCGACGTATTCCTCTAACATTCCAATATTCAATATTCATAAAGATATTTTAATTTTGAAGATCCAGAAGTACCGTTGTGTATTAATTTAGTTAATCCTTTAGATGTTCATCGTACAATTACTTTTACTACTTTGAAGTAAGCACTAGTAAGAAATTTTATACTTACTGGTTTAGTGTAATGGTAAATGTAGGTTTTGGCACCTCTAGTGTGATTGTCCGGTTTTCCGAGAGGAAATAGTTGGCGGTCCACACAGAACCAACTTCGACTCGTCTCCTCTGGTTGTCTTCCTCCCTGTTCCCCGCCGGCTGCCTCCGGTCATGTCAGACGTCGTCCGACCCGACCTCGAGTCCAGACCTAAAATAAGAAGAGGAGCCCGAGGTTGCCCCAGGCTTGCCACTTTAATGCTCAAGTCAATGCTCAACTCGCATGTGGTGCAGAGAAAGAGCCAATAAACAGTAAAAGTAGTGAGAGAGTGGGGAAAGATGGAGCTTTCGGTGTCTTGCCGATGGGGTGGGAGAGTGAGGCGAACCGAAAGAGGATCGAGAATCCTTTTTCCAGTTTCAGCCTCCTCCTTATATACCCGAGGCCAACATGCCCTTTGTCGCGTAGCCGGCTCAGGCCGGGGAGGGGGTTCCTGGGCCGCGTAGCCTAGAGGAGTCGTCTGGGCAGGTCAGGAAGAGGGCCCCCAGACTACATAACTAGATCAGGCCGAGAAAAGTTGTTAGGGCTTTGCTCCGGGTTGGGCCGTCTTGTCTAATGGGCTCTTCTCCTGCTTGGGCCGCATACTTGGGTCGGGCTAAATACGACTCCCACACAACCCCTCAAGCCACGCAGTCGAGGTTCCACCCGGCCGGGGGGCTTGATCTTTAAAGGAGTCGGACGGCCTAGTATGGCCGGGGACTTCATAAGCTGGTTGCGAAGAAGGAGACTGTTTTCTTTGCCATTATTGGAGGGCAGCTGGTGGGTCCCTTACGTCTCTCATGGAAGGATGGCTTTAAAAAGGGCAGTGTTGTTACACTTCTTGCTCAGATCTCTTCTCTTTCCTTGCTCAGATTGCTCCAAACACTTGCTCTAACACTTGCTTTAAACTCTTGCTTCTCTCCTTGCAGTTCTTCGCTTACCCAGACTCTTCGACTCAAACACAAATCTACTTGCTCCTTCTCTTTCCTCTTGCAGATGACTACACCATGTGATCACCCGAGGGAGGGAGTTCCCTTCGAGCCGGGAGGGCAGTGTTACTTGTCATATGCGGATTGCGATGTCAGGTTATGCCGACAGCAGCGTATACAGTCTGTATGAATGTGGCTTTGAGCACTTGCGGGTTGTTACCTCTGATTCTCCTCCTTAATCCATCCTTCAGGACGGATGGGAACGCCTCAGGTAGAGGTGCTTCAAGGGAGGTGGGATGTGGCTGACGTCCCTCAAGACGCTCTTGGCTTTGGAGCGCCGCGACCGCCTAGACGAGAAGGAGAAATCGCCTCTAGGCCCAGGGTATGCAGGGCGAAGTGGAGCAGGGGTTGTGAGGGAAGAGTTTTGCTTCCCTTCGAATGGAGGGGCCCTTCTTCGCCATGCCGACTCCTAGGCCTTGGGGCATAGGGTGGTTATGGCGCTCGAGGTTGCGGACAGAGGGCGCGCACCAGCGGTGCCGTGCGGTTGGGGAGGAGAAGATTCTCCTCGGAGACTCCCCAGTCAAAGGGAGTCAAGCTGGCCTTTTCCCCCCTCACGGTGGGATCCTCTTGAATCTTTCCCTCCGCGGGTTTTGCCAGCTCTTCGAGCTTGGGGTGGAGCCAGAGGGAACGTGAGTCATGTTCACGTTCGCCTCGAATCCCCAGGCTTGTAGCTTCCGCGGAGGCCTTAGAACCAGCGGCTTGTGACGGTGCTCGCCTTCCTTCTCGTGATCGTTCTCCACTTTTGCTAGATTTCTTCTTGTATACTTGCGACTGAAATGGGTTGACTATTTGTAATCTCCCCTTGTAATCTTGATTGACATGAATAAAGAATAAGATTTTTACTCATTGCTTGCTTTCTTTTTGCTCGCGGTTGTTCTGGTTTTTCTTTTTTGCGCTTCGTTATGGGCCACGTGCGGAGCTCACAGACTCCACGAATTCATCTTGTGTGATATAACTCTGGTTTATTGCCCGCAGACCGATCATTGGGTCCGAAAGACTGCCCTAAACTCTCTCGATTTGTACTTGCCCATGTCTTACCGGCTTCCTTCATTGTCCGCGGACCGGCTTCTGGGTCTACGATGGCAGTTTGAACGTTGCCTGAACGGTTTTCGAAGCGGTTGTATTGTGACAGTTTTCCTGCTCCAGTAATCATAACCGTCTAGTCACATCGCCGGTATAAAAGGGTCCCTCCGGCTTCTTTCCAGCGTCTTGCTTCTTTCTCTCCCGACTACCTCTTTACTTAGCCATTGCCATTCCCTCCGTTCGAGCTTCTTCATGGAAGGTACAAGGTGGACCAGGGCTTCTTCTCTTTAATTGGGTAGGTAAACAACCCTCTTTTGCCTTTTCTTCCCCTCTTTTTGCATTCTTTTTTTTTCTTGTCAATCGAGAAAAACTCCCACTTAGGGCAAAACGACTTCGCTTCTAGTGTTCTGCCGTCATCGCCTCTCTTCCTCTAGCTTTGCGACGATTCCCTCATTTTTCTTCACCCTAGCACCGACGAGCTTGCTCGTGGCCGAGGCGGGTTGTCTTTTCCTTCTCTCTTCTTCTTACGGGCCTCGTTTTTCCTCCTAAAAATCCCAATCTCCGAGAAGAGATGTCAAACTCTTCAGCTCTGATGTGGGTGTTGGCCTTGTCTAGTAGCTTGGCGTAGGTTGCAGACTCCTTCTTGGTAACCGAGAAATTGAAATCCGAGTTTGCTAGCCCTTGGATGAACACAATCTTTGCTACATTCTCGTCAAAATCGCATACTTGTATGACTTCGGCCGTGAACCTTTTCACGAAGGAAGCCAGGCTCTCGACCTCCTGTTGCTTTAGGGCATAGATTTTTTTGCATTCCATGGCGCCTCCTCTGCAAACTCCCGAAGTATGTTAGGAACAATTTCTCTAGCTGGGTGAAATTGCCGATGCTTCCCGCTGGGACATTGATCATCCACGTCAGGGCTGCCCTGACAAGCGAGCTGGGTAACAAATTGCACATTGTCGGCCCGTCCGCTTGATAGGACGGGTCGGCTTCTCATGTGCATTCTCCATTAGAGGTAAAAAGCTTCACTTGCCAATACTTGGTAAAAATGCAGATCCAAGGGATCAAATCACAATGGTGTTTGTTTCTCTTATGCCAGACTGAAGTATCTGCCAAATACAAGCCTAAAATAAACATTACCACATTGAATCATGGTTTGAAGAGGGAAGAGCAGATGATTGCAAACAAGCTCAATTACTTTAGGAAGACGCGCCACATTGTCCTCTTCTATGAGGATGTTGTGAGAAACCGCACCGTAAGCATTTAAATTTTTGTAAAGTTGTCTGTTTTTCTTCCAAGTAGACTCTTCACGGTCTGTATACCTCCTGTTATTTATTAGTGATTATCTAGCTGGCCACTGTCTTTCTTGAAATTTTGAGAATTTTGGTTCTGCCTGAATGCATGATTTAACCTCTAGGATTTCAAGATTCGGTCCTAAATTGATAAGCAAATCAGAGAAGTTGTGCATGAAACCAATTTAGAAATCTTCATATTCCTAAAGGTAGTGAAGAAATAGCATTATCTTATTTTGTGTTGTTAAGTCTCTGGCTTGATGTAAATTCCATTTGCTTCATTGTTATACTCTTTTCAATGTCACTTGATTTTAAGGATAAAGTTTATTTTACTCAATAGGTAATTCTTACAAGATCAAAACAATTTATAGTTTAACTACCAAAAATGCTTAATGTAAGTTGAGGCTTGGGCAAGATGCCTAGATTGTTGCTTAGGTTGCATCACAAAGATGATTTTTGTTGTTTGGTTGGAAAAAAAAAATGTATTTTTGAACCAATATATATCTTCATTTCCCTCCTCTATCACTGTTACATTGAGTAGGACTAGGAATACAGTTAGATCTTAGTTCTTTTGAATAGGTTGTACCATTCTGAAAAGAGAAGTATCTTACAATCGATGGGTGGGTATTGCAGAAAAGAAGAATAAATATTTAAATTTTATATGTTGTTAACATGAGGTATTTTGGTATGTGTCTTGGCCTATGATTTTATATTTACCATTAGTTTCGTAATATTTCAAGTAGCTTAGAACAAGTAGAGCTTTCTTCCATGAACTTAATTCTCAAGAAGTCTTTGAATCCATGTCAACACATCTTAAGTCTACTTAATTCTACTGACTAGCTATGTTTGTGTTCCTAATTTTACAATCTACTTTCCCTTTCCATCTTAAAGCCAATTTACTGATTTATGTTGTTGAATGCTATTAAAGAGAAACTTGGTACTTATTGAGCATGTTTGTCTACTTAATCCTACTTTCTAACTATGTTCATGTTTCTTACTATATCTTTCAGCCATGTGTTTTAAATTCTCTACTGAACCATCTTATGGTACTTATTAAGCATGTTTTAGGTAGGATTCATGATTTTTGTCTCTTGTAAGTTCATTGCTATGATAAATGAGTTAATAAAAAAAAGTTGTGCTCAAGTTTATATTTAAAATCATATTTAGTACTAGGTTTTGAAGTCCCATGATCATTTGAATTTTTGAAGTCCCATCTTTTAAACTCATTTGAATGTTTGAATCAAAATTGTGATCTGTCTCTGAAGATGTTTTTGGAATCTCGTAACTGACATTGCATTTAAAGATATTGCTTATTTGTTTGGTATTTATTTTATATCTGAGACTTGGACTTAGAATTTATCCAAGCACCTCATATGGATCATACTGGTGTTGTATGATTAAAAAAATCTTACTAATGTTGTAGACTTCCCCTTGGATGTATTTTTGCTAATTTCGACCTTCTATACTACCTTGAATAAATGTTTTGTATATTGAACTGTTCTTCATTGAATCGGAAAATGATTTTTTTCTGCTGATGCACATGGTGCTGTTTTTGCTGTCATTCTGATGTGTTTTTGCTGCAAGTTATGTTGTCGTCCATGGAGTCATTTTGAAGACTTTTACAATCCTCAAGTTGTTTTTGAAGAAGGTAATTGCACATTAATGATTGCAAAACACTATATATACTTAATAACCAGATTCTTAGAAAGATTATATTTTTGTTATGCCATCTGCTGCAGATTTTTTAGGCTCTTATTTTACCTCCAATGCCCAAAAGTGTTGCTAAGTGTTTTTGAAGTGGCTCCATGTGCTGAAACCGAGTGTTGAGAGTGCTACATGGACTCTAAACTTCCAACTTAAATTGGATATATCAAGGGTGAAAAAATTTATAGACATGACAATGGTAGGGCCAGAAGGTGAAGATGAACAACTGCAGGTAAAGAAGAGGCTTCCCGGTTCAGGGGGGCGGCCTTGTAGATATCATTCATGGAAGCCCAATTGTTGTAAATTGGGAAATCATAGCTTTAGCTCTGCAATATCCATTTCCTGCACAGAAAAATTACAAAGGTAAAGCTTATCCAAAGTTCAAACTTGAAAATTTAAAAATCTTGCACCCTAGAGTTCTTTTTGTCGGTGGGCCAGTTTCATTGAGGGTGGGAAGAATGGATTGACCTGGATAAATGTGACTGGTTTAATATATCTGTTATCAACTGTTTAATGCATCTATCTATGCCTTGGGCATTTAACATCAGTCAAATATTCTTCAGTAACTTGGCACAAATTTAAGCACTAAATGATGTTGGGTTGGGCACAACAACAACATATTGAGTAAAAGGTGTCAAAATGCATCTATCATACTTTCTACATTTATCTTTACTTGTGTGCTTGTGTTTTGAATGAATATGTTAATTCGTCTATGGTTTACTGAACATGAGCTTTCACAGAAATGTATGTTGTTATGTTCAATTTTTTCCAGCAAATGTATTTTGTTTTGCTGCATGAGTTCTTACCTTTTCATTTGCTTCATATGGCTCTTAGAATTTTCTTTATCTTCCTAAATTAAAACATTATGTCATATAGTGTGCAGTGCTGAACCCAAACTACATATTAGGTTAGAAACATGAAAACTAAAGACCACTATGAAATGAGGGAATATAGTCTGGATGTGATCGTAGATGAATGCTATCCATGTGCATCTATAGAGAGGAGACCCTACCCTATATACCCTTCAATGGGAGGACTCAAACCTCAGTTTCTTAGAGATATCATTCGAAGGAATCGAAGATATTCTTTTCCTCCTATTCATATATTAAGCTTTAAAGTAAGTTGTGCTTGAATGTACATAACTGATGTTGGAAGTTGGCACATAGTTTTATGACTTATTAGAACTGCTAGAATATTGAATAACTTTTAATTACAAGGTCTTAACTCTTAAAACAGAGAATGAAAGTGTTCCCTATTCTATATTACAAAGATTTATTTAGAATCACCAATACTCACTTGGTCTAGTGGTTTGACTCCCTTAAGCGTTCTATCCAGAGGTCTCGAGTTCGAGTCCTGCTGGAGGCGTGTATGGAAAAATTAATGTTGGGAGGGGTCTACCACTTCGTGTGCCAACAGAACCCCGGTCTGGACGTAGAGCGGTTTACCAAAGTCAAATGAAGGATGTTAATAATGCCAAGGGATAATAAGGACATCGATGTAGAGTTGATTGCATATAAATGTTAATTACCCATGCAATATACTACTATTATGGCCACAATTACTAAAAGCCAAGGATATCTTCCAAGGCATGTATGGGTGTTCATCTGGTCCAGACCGGACCGAATTCTTTCAAAAGTGTGGACCGGAAACCGGATCGGTTTAGACCGAAATTTATTTAAAAAAAAAATTAATCAAATTCTTATTTAATATCTAGAAAATATTTATACTCCTAACTTAAGAAAAATATCCATAAAAAAATTACATTTAAACTCCCAACTCTTTTTTTTTTTTTTAAAAAAAAAAAAACCCGGTCTGGACCGGTTTTTTTTCGGCTTTGGACCGGATTAAGGGAAAAACCTGGACCGGAGACCGTACCGTAATTTCACCGGTCCGGTCCGATTTTTTTCGGTCCGGGCAAGATTTGAACACCCTTAAAGGCATGTATTTACCCATGGCTAGCTTTATGTTGGTTTATCTCGGGTTACAAGCATGGAAGGTTTGAATGTGTTGATTTTAGGCAAGAATGGGAAGGCAATTCCTAAGGCTACCAATGATGTGTACAAAGAAGTACTTCAAAATATATGATGTCCATGTTTATATATTTGCAACTTTATAGCCTTCTTAAGTTATGATATTATTGTTAGTATGGTGAAGACAAGTTTAACTAATGTCTTTTGAATTCTTTTCTCAAATTTAACATTGATGAATTAATATTATTTATCTTATACATTGTTATAGTTTCCATTCCCAGAATGCTCCTAAGTCCATCAGATTCCATCTTACTGGTTCAAGTTTCAACGTCGTAGTTTCCTATAATTATCAGTGGTCGCAATATTACGAGGGTTGCCAACTTTATGTTGGTTTCTCGTATTATAATCATGGAAGGTTTGAATGTGTTGATTTTAGACAAGAATGGCAAGCCTATCTATGAAACTACCATTGTTGTGTACAAAGAAGTTCTCCAAAATATATGATGTTTATGTTTAAGTATATGCAACTTGATAATGTTATTGCCACTATGGTCAAGACAAGTGCAACTAATGTGTCTTGATTTCTTCCTCAATTTTAACATTAAAATATTAGTTTGTTTTATAAACTACTATATTTATTTGTGTAATAATCCGTACATGGTACGGGTCCAACACTAGTTAAAGAACAAACATTAACAGAGATATACTGAGACTGTAAAACCAAGAAATGAATTCACCTGATCTTGTTTTTCTAGGTCCATCATTTTTGTCCTTGCCGTCATCTTTATCTTCCTTACTTTCTTCTACGGAATTGACACGAATGATGTACACCTATAGAAAAAGTTGGTCACTGTAATCAAATACTAGCATGTAAACAATAGTGTGTTAAAGTATGATACTTTTAAGTGGCATTTGATTGCAGGACATTAGGTGTCCTGGACCGCAGACCGGCTTGGCATCAATTAAACATTAAAACCCAATCGTGATACTTTCAGGAATAGGTTCTCTATAGCCCATATGTGTAGTCTACCGTGTTTGAAACACAACCTCCTAAAACTAACCAAACACCTGCAATGATTAGAAAAGTTGCAGGCACTTCTAAGTACTTTTAACCAAAGGCAATCGAACCACTTCAGTTCAAAATTCAAACTAGGGTAGATTATTTCCTTCTTGTATATATTGGGTTAGAAATTCCTCCATGGGGGAATAAGGTAACTCCTTGCTAGAGGCAAAAAGTTCCTACTTAAGGGATATGAGAATTAAATCTTTTCAGCTATGGTGTACACAGAGATTGCAAAAAATCAGAATAATATGATGACTTCTCTATTATGAGATGACCTATCATTAATGTCATTTATCAAAGTATAGTGTCATACAAGCAGGCAGCAATAACATATATATGATTACATGTTACTATGTATCTTGTTTTCTGGGATAAAAACTACATACCTGTAAAAATACTATAACATTATCCCTTATAGAGTTCCTACAAGGGACACTGAATCAGAAGAAGCAAATTTAGTATACCTATCTTTCAGGTTTCAATAGACCAAGATGTTGCTTTGATCTGAGTTGCAGGGATTGTATATTAATTACTGGAAAGCGACCAGGTTCAATCTTCACCATAAACTCAGAACAAAATTTTCAGTTTCAAATTAGTGTATAATCTGTTCAAGGGTAAGATTAAGTTGTTATAGTAATTACCTTGAATACTGTTGGCTTGATTAGCTGGAAGACCAATGCATCCCCATCAACCAGCTGGTGGTCGAGAGAGAAACCTCGCCAGCCACCACTTAGCCCTGTCTTTGCGGCAAGGTACTTGGTTTGCAATTCATTTCCGTCTTCATCCACCAGAGTGATTGCCTCATCATGGGTTGGAAGATTGGTTTTGCAGAAGTGGACAGGGAGACCCTGGTTGAAACATGTAAGAAAGTGAGAGTTCAGAAATTCCTAAATGTTTTAGATCGAGTGTTGACCCATGTGACACATTCCATATATAAAAGTTCCATTAAGGGGGACCAATGTGTAATACATGTTTTTCGGGTACTCTTGTTTGTAGGGGTAATTTTTCCTATTAAATCGAGGTGGACGTTTGAATTAATAAGTGATCCACATTATAATCAATGTGTATTGTAATTACTACTTCTCGTATCTCATCTTTGGTGTTTGATTGTTTTTCCCGTCCCTAAGGTATTAAGAGCATATCAAAGCCTACTTAGGTTTAAGGAAAGAAAGAAAGAAGAAACACAAAGAAGCAGTAGACTCACTCACCAACCAAAAGCCTCCTGTAACATGTGATTGAAGCATTGGTTTGACAAAGCTCGGGGATTCAGAATCCAAGCCTGATTCGAGGTCTTCGGCTTTTCGAATGGCGTCCATTCTGTCATGCTCTGATGCATATTTTCTGTTTACAAGGTCCCTCCTCTTGTATGTTCTGTTTCATCCATTATCCCGAAAATGGTTTTTCAACATCAAGCAACTATATATGCATTATAAGATGCTGTTGAATCCAAAAAAAGCAGAGATTGTGCATTGTATAAAAACACTAACCTACTTGATCTCTCAAATGCATCAACCGTGGGCTACAATCAAAGCAACACATACAAAACTAAGATGGTTAAATGGGATTTGTGAAATAAGACTTTTTCTCCGAATAAAAAAATAAAATCCATCAATTTCAATTTGTCTTGTTTCTCTCTCACAATCCCTCTTGTACCCAAACAACAATATTTGACTATGCTTCCTCTCACTCTCCCTTTTATCAACACAATATCTCATTAAAATCCCACCCTCTCTTTTCCCCCTTCTATTTTCCTTTCCTTCCCCTTCCCTATATTTATGAATTGCCAGCCAAGTTAAAATTCGCTGTTAGGTTAAGAGAAACGTAATTCATGGGTGATAAAGAGAAATACCTCCTTGTAGTTGGGCTGGGGCTTATCAGCGACGCGACTAGACCGGCGAACAGGGGGCTTGATTGACCTAGGTTTTACTTTCTTCATCTGTAGAGCATCGATCCTCAATAATTAACCAGAGATTACAACAAAAAGAAGACAAAAACGATCGATCGAGAGAGAGGGGTAACGAACAGGCGAAGTGTTGGGAGGAATTGATTTCTTAATGTTAAGACAAATGGAGAGTTTGTGAAGGTTAAGCTGCTCCATCCTCCGCTTGTTCTCTTCAAGCCGCTGCTTCCGGCATTCTTCGTACGTTGCCTTCGCCGCCGCCATCTTACAGGTTCGCCGGCGGGAGAAAACTCAGTTAGCAGAGGAGAGGAGTGGAAGGCGAGGCTTTGAAATTCAAAAATATTGACACTCAAGACTTCGTATAAAACTTGACGAAGGATTTCCTTATATAAGACCATCCACATTAGTTAGTTTTTTACTTGGTTTTTTAACAATTTTTTTTTTCTTTCACATTATTTTAAAAACTCATTCTATTTTTTCTTTACATCCATGATTTTTTAATCCAAATTTTTTAACTATAACTTTATTTACTTATCAACTATTTAAATATATAATAATGTTTCGAATATAAAATGTAAAATTTCATAGTTTAAAAAATTAATTAAAAGACAATCATATTAATATGGTATAATATTTATATAAAAAAAACTATAATTAGAATGTGTTGAATGTGTTGAATACATTTCAGTTTCAATTTTATGTATATAAATTTTGTGTACCTAAATTTGTAAAATAACTATATACAATTGACATTTTAAGTTTGAAATTATAATAGAACGCAAAGAACACTTGACTTTATTTATAATGAAAACATGAAAATACATAAAAACAAGAACATAAAATTCTACACTCAAATACATGAAAACATATAAGAAATGAAAACAAGGAAATAGATAAAAACAAGAACATGAGATTGTAACAACACACACAAATACATAAAAACATATTAAAATGACATCGTACATAAAATTACTAATTTCTAACATAACCATGTCCGAACTTCTGCCATATGTGCTCAACCAAGTCATCTTTTAGTTGTTGGTGTGTATTCCTATTTCGGAGTTGCACTCGAGTGGTTATGTAGTCCATCATGGAAGCTGGTCGATTAGTGGAGTATGTGTTGTCACTAGTATTAGATTGCTCAAACTGAGACACATCATAACACAAATTGTATGTATCTCGTTCAAACTGAGACACATCATTATCTTCCCTATGAAATCAATGTCCCAAGCAAGTGCTGGGTTCTTCACGATGGCAAATCGAGCTTGCAAAACTCCAAAAGCTCGTTCCACATCCTTTCGGTATGCCTCTTGATAACGAGCAAAACATTTTGCCTTATCCCCTCTTGAAAGTCGAATTGAAGTTACAAATGTTGCCCATGGTGGGTAAATACCATCAGTGAGATATTAACTCATGTTATACTCATGGCCATTGACGGTAAAATTCACCGGTGGTGATATCCCTTCCAAAACATCATCAAATATAGGAGAACGGTCAAGAACATTAATATCATTACACGTACCAGGTGTTCCAAAGAATGCATGCCAAATCCAAAGATCATATGATGCAACTGCTTCTAAGATGATTGTCGGTTTTCCATGACCGCGTGAGAATTGGCATTGCCATGCAGTTGGACAATTCTTCCATTCCCAATGCATACAGTCGATGCTACCTATCATTCCAGGAAACCCACGCATATGTCCTACATGAAGGAGTCGTTGCATGTCTTCTGTTGTTGGTCTTCGGAGGTATGTAGTACCATACAAAGAAATGATTCCATCGACAAAGTTGGCTAGGCATTGTCGAGCAGTTGTTTCACCCATTCGAAGATACTCATCTACTTGATGTGCACACATGCCGTATGCCAACATGCGAATAGCTGCAATGCATTTTTGTAATGGAGATAGGCCTTGTCTACCTGTTGCATTCCTCGTTTGATGAAAATACTCAAATGTGGTTGACATTTGGTTAACTATGCGTAAGAAAAGGGGTCTTCGCATTCTAAACCATCTGCAGAATATTTTGTCAGAATACACAAGCGGTGGGACTTTAGAAAAATAAACTTTGACTAGTTGTTGATGACCTTTTTCACGCTCTCGATCGATGTATCTTCGACTTCTTCTTGGCTGAGAGCTTTCACCATTGGATAGATGTTGTGTTGCTAGAAACAGAGCTTCATTAATTTCATCATCAAGTTCATCAGATGATGAACTATCATTTGGGTTCAAAAGATCCCAAGTAATCTGATGGGGATCCATTTATAAGGGAGATATGAAACAATGAGTGATATTTTTATGAGAGTGAAATATGGGAGAGTAAAATTGGAGAAGAGGATGTTGTAGAGATCTTCTCCTAAATCATATGTATATATAAGAAGAAAAGGAAGTTGTGAGGTTAAAGCATCATTAAGAACATGAAAGAGTAAAGTGAGAGAGCATTGGGGAGAGCAACATTCAACGCATTGGGCAAAGCAAAAGTGAGAGCATCGGGCATAACAAAAGTGAGAGAATCAGCCAGAGAAAAAGTGATAACTTTACTCTTTCATTAAGAACATGAAAGAGTAAAGTGAGAGAGCATTGGGGAGAGCAACATTCAATGCATTGAACAAAGCAAAAGTGAGAGCATCGGGCAGAACAAAAGTGAGAGAATCAGGCAGAGAAAAAGTGATAACATTGGGGATACCAACATTCAACGCATTGGGCAGAGCAAAGCATATGAAAAGTGGGAGCATTGGGAAAATGACTATTAATGGTCTTGGTTAGACAAAAATGCAGATCGTCATTAATGGTATGGGTTAGGGAAAAAGTGATAGCATATGGTACATCACCATTACTGGTCTCGAGCAAAGCAAAATTCATAGCATCATTAATGGTCTCGGGCACATGAAAAGTGGGGGCATTGGGAAAATGACTATTAATGGTCTTGGTTAGACAAAAATTCAGATCATCATAAATGGTCTTGAGTAGAGAAAAAGTGATAGCATTGGGTAAATCGCCAACAATGGTCTCAGATAGAGCAAAATTCAGAGTATTATTAATGGTCTCGGGTAGTGGAAAAGTGAGAGCATTGGGAAAAAAGACTATTAATGGTCTTTGTTAGACAAAAATTCAGATCATCATCAATGGTCTCCAGTAGAGAAAAAGTGATAGCATTGGGTAAATCACCAGTAATGGTCTTGGGCAGAGCGAAATTCAGAGTATCATTAGTGATCTCGGGTAGTGGAAAAGTCTCAAGTAGAGAAAAAGTGATAGTATTGGCTAAATCACCATTAATGGTGTTGAGTAGAACAAAATTCAAAGCATCATTAATGATCTCAAATATAACTATTTTTCTTCCTATATATATGTGTTGGTTTGGAATAAGATCTTTGCACTTTTCCAATCCATTAATTTACCAAAGAGCTTCTCTCTCATTTTTATATTTCCCATTTCCTTCGATATGGATCCAAATCAACCTTACAACTATCAAAATTCCTTCCAATTTTCTCAAAACTTTTTGGATCTGTCCGAAGAACAAAGAAACCATTCAGGACATTATTGGCAAAATGTTGAAGGTTATCCATATGCATCCCCGGGTTCATATGGAAGTGCTTCTGCATTTCATCAATGGAGCTCACAACAACACGTGCCAAGTCTTGATGGTATACAAGTTATTCATGAACCAAATCCCACTCCTGAAAGAGCCCCTCATAAAAAAAAAAAACACTCGTCAAAAAGCCCCTCCTCAAAAAGCCTCTCGTCAAGGTGGTGAGAAAAGAAATAAGTGGAGTCAAGGTGAAGATTTATTGTTGGCCAGTGCATGGGTTATCACCAGTACACATATTATTGTAGGCACTAATCAAAAGTGCGACTTATTTTGGGATCGAGTGGAAGATTACTACAACACAAAAAGAGTTCAAGAGGATGACACTTGGGTTCATAGGCGTTTAACCTCATTAAAATCAAGGTGGCACAACATGTCCAGCGACACACACAAATTTGTTGGTTGCTATAGACGAGTTGCAAATCGAAGAGCTAGTGGGGAAAATGAGGTTGATGTGGTAAGAAATGCACATACTCTTTTTCGTTTGGATAATGGTGTTGACTTTTTGTACGAGCATGTATGGCGTAAGCTCCAGAATGAACCAAAGTGATGCACTTGGTTGGCTAGAGAGGGTGGAGGGGTTCCAAACGATCAAAGTTGAATGAAGCTGGATTTTACTCTTCAAGCTCCAATCCGGATACCCCTACTAGTGTATCTGGACTTGAAAGTGTTGCCTTTCCTCCACATGAAGGTGCTCCAGCTCGCCCTACAGGTATAAAGAATGCAAAGAAAAAGGGAAAACAAGTTGCTCAAAGTTCAAGCGAATCCATGCAGGAACATTTAGAAAAAGTCGATAGGCTGACTATGCTCCAAGCTAACAGAGATATGCAAAAACAAGAGGCAAAAAGAGAGACTTTAAAAGAACAGAAAAATATTATTGATGACTATGTTCATACTCAGAATGACTACGTTCGTACTCAAAAGCTTCAATGCTAACTCAACTTCTAGCATTCGGCGAGTTAAGTCCTGATCAAGAGATGATAAAGGCAGAATTGATGGGTGAGTTGTTTCCTAAGTAAAAATAACTTGAGATCTATGTTTTTAATTTTCCTAAGTGAAGAATAACTTCACATTTATATGTCTCGTTTCCTAAGTGAAGAATAGCTTCACATCTATGTTAGTTTTTATTCTAATTTACTTATGTCGTTTCTTCTAGTTATGTTTGTGAGTGTTGTCTAATTTCACGTGTAATGTTGTTTTAATTTTATGTGTAATGTTGATGTAATATATTATTTCATGTGTAATGTTGTTGTAGTATGTTAAATTTTATGTTATATGTATTGTAATATATAAATGTTCATGTCTAATGTCTTATAATATATTTATTTTATGTGTAAATGTATTAATTTTCATGTTTTATTTCATCTAATATATTCAATACAATAGTTTATATAATACATAAATTAATTTACTTATAGTAAATACTAAAATCATTTTTTAATATTTAAAATGCTTATATTGTTTATTTTCAAAGAAAACGTTTTTCATAAAAAACCTATACACAATGGGTGTCTATGGATATCTAAAAATAAAATAAAAATATTAAAAATATTTTTTCCCATCAATTTAATTTTTTTCGAGCTGAAAACGTATTTAAAATAGTATAAAAATAACCCCTCTAACCATAAGCTGAAAACATATTTTTTCGAGCTGAAAACATATTTTTTCGAGCTGAAAACGTATTTTTTCCACCCTTGATCAACTTTATATCTAATGGCCAAAAAGGCACTCATCTTCCTTCACCAGAAGCTGCCACGTGTCATTGGGCTCCGTTTGGAATGCTTTTTCTCAGCATCCGATTTTGCGTTGAAACGACGTCGTTTTGGCTCAATTCAAACGAAATAAAATAGTAAACCAAACATAGCCTACTTTATGTTGGGTTTTTAGGAGTTTTTTACATAGCAACCGGTGAGTTGGTTTTTTAACATTTTGCCACTGTAGCTAAAAATCTAATATTTTAAAATTCTTAAAAACCACCATTGTGGTTGCTCTAAGTATTAAATTCGAACATTGTTATAATCACTGGGACAAATATTATTCATTAAATACATAAGTTATTAAAAAATAAAGGGTTGCCTATTATCACACCCTTTTATCATACATCACACTAATAATTTTTAATTTGATAAAATCACGCTTAAATAATAACCTCAATTTAGGTTTTGATTAATTCTTGTTCCATAAGTGCTAAATAGATATGAAATCTCTAATAATCTTCCTTTTTTTATTTCCCTCTTTGTTGATCTATCTCCACGATCTAGTATAATGCATTGTCTTTAGTTGCCTTCCCCGATCCCTAACCCTAAAATCATTGTCGACTCCTTCACGATAGTTGGGCGGTAGCGCCGTCAATACAACATCGAGTCATCGTGATACAATAGCATCCAAAATTGACCACCAATGAACACTCCTAAGCACCCAAGAAGACACCCGACAACCGCATAAATAGACAAAAAACGTCTATTGATCTCACAAAACCCACCACAAAAACTTGAATTAAGCTCAACAAACATAAATTTGATCTATATACAACAAGAATCAGGAATCAATTTCTCAAATCCATCAAGCTTCGAGTCAATTCAAGCCAACTAAAATTTTAGGGTTTATGAAAACCAATTTGGGGCTTTCCACAAATTCAACTAAATCCAAAGATTGGAAGTTTCATTGTTTGCCAGCTCCTCGCATCAGGTTGTCGCTTCCTCCGCGGCAACAGGAGGGAGCTTGCCGCTTCCTCTCATGCTTGTGTTCTCGGGCCCGCCGAGTAACCAAGCCTGAAACGACGAGCTCTTGGATAGGATGATGGCTGATGCTTCAAAGGCCGGGGGCCCTCAAGGTGCCGCGAACCCTGAATTGCCGGGTCCCAATCACTGAGCTCTGGCCAGGTGGCTCTCCTCGCTTGCTTTTCTCTCTCTTCTTTACCTTTGCTAGTTCCCCATGCACTCTTGTGATTAGACACTTTTTGAACATTTTTTATTGGTAGTTAAATGAACAGTTATTGCAGCCTTCGGGCTCCGGGCGGTTATGGCCAACCACTTGCTATATATTGGCCCCATTTGTTTTCGCTCACTTGCATCACTTGCGTATTTCCACTTCTCTTCTATCACATTCTCTTGCTTGTCTTTCTTTCCTTATGTGTCTTTGCAGCTCACAGCGGATGGACCATCCTCCAGGCTTTCCTCCCTTACCAAGTCGTTCTCCTACGGTGGCACTAAGGGTTCTCAAGGCGGAGCCTTCATCTAGTCCACCACCGGGCCCTTCTCCTGCGGCCGGTCCTCCCACCGTGGCGGTGCTACAAATCTACTGGGGAGGGCGTTTAGCCAGGCGGCGGGGCGATTGGGTTGTGGCTGCCTCCCATCGTTACATCGGCGGGCGACGGTGGTCACTCTCGGTGTCCATCAGTGGCTTCACGTACGAGGAGCTTATGGACATAGACGACATAGGGGATCCCAACTATAGGGTCTCAGAGGTTCATTACTTCCCGTACTCACCCGAACTCCCTCGCGCCCTTCGTCGACTGGAAGATCAGTCGGATGCTGACACGATCTATGCCCTTAGCCGGCGCGAACCAGTGTCGTTGTTCGTGGTTGGGGATCGCCTAGAGCATCCGGGCCTTTAGGGTCTCTCTGTGAGTTACGTTGCCAGGTTGTATAAGGCCCACGAGTTACGATTCCAGGTTATGTAGCATGACATGTGTACCCGGCCCAATTTTCCTTTTGGCTCCTCCGCGGGTGGGTTAGGGGCATCCCTTGACTATCCTCGTGAGGGGGGATCTCTAGGTCTTCTTTTTTAGGCTTAGTAGCTTTCGACCAGATGTGGCTCTTGTATGATACCTTTGTAATAGCTCGCTCTCTTCTTCCAATGAATAAAATATCTTACCGTCATCTTTCTTCTTGTTTTCTTGCATTCTTTTACTGTTGCTGGGCTACTCCCATCCCCTTGGCTCGGGGGCTTCTCTTGAGTGTGTTGCGCCAAGTGAAGCCCGCAGGGCAAATAGAGTAGCTGGTCCATCTTCATGTTGCTAATAATAAAGGGCCCTTGCATGCGTTCCTTTGTTCATGTTGCTCCTTTCCTTCGATTGGCCTTACGTGGCTTGCACGCTCGGCTATGGCTCCCATGTTGCTTTCGAGGCGAAGCCCCTTGCGCATTTGTCTATACTTGTTCATGACCGCTGCCTTGTTTTCTTGGTTGCTTTGCTATGTTCTAAGGGTTGTTCCCGGCCTTTCAAGGGCTTCCAACCTTATGGGCTCTGAGTAGACCTGATCAAACATGGGTTCCGGCCGAACCCATTTCTTTAGCCCGTTTTTACGGGCCGAGTCCGGGCCAATCCCGTTTGTCGGGCTTGAACCCTTAACTGTACCCACCCGGAAGTCCGGGCTTGCCGTCGTTCTCGCCGCGGTCTTGGGAATCATTGTAGCTCCCTTGCCTTTTTGTTGTATTTACCTTGTTCCGCGGCCTTGATGTTGTTGCCACTTGTTTGCTTGCCCTCGCCGGGGTCCTCACGTTTCATACTCATCGCGTGCATGTTGCTAGGTGCGACTTGACCTATCCCGCGGGTCATGTGTTGCTTGCTTGTTGTTTTGTATTGACTTATGTTGCCTTCAGTTGTTGCTTGGTCCTTCCGCTTTGCTCCTGCTTGCTCGGCATTGCTCTTGCTTTCTCCGCGGGCTTGCTCCTGTTATTTATTGTTTTTTGTTACTTTAATATACTGCGACTAAATACATTGGCTAAATATACAGTGCATAGGCACATACATTTAGCACGTGCCAAGTAGGCACATATAAGGATTACATGTCTGTGTCTTTTAATTATCCGTCGGGTATCCGATTTTGGCACGGGCACGTTATATGTGCACGTGCCTCTTTTTTTAGTTAACTTTGGTATTTATAAAAAAAAGAAACAAGTTAATGTTGCACGGGCACGGATCCGTGCTATAATAAATTTTTATTTTATTTTATTTTAAGTTTCTTAGTTTAATCAAATTAAGAAACTATGTGTAATGCTCCTACCTTGATTGTCGTATTATTTGAATATTGATTATACGAGGTGTAACGTAATCCTAATTTCATTATCGTATAATTCGAATATCGATTATACTAATTATATTGTAATCCTAACTTCATTATCGTATTATTCGAATAACGTTTACACTAAGTATGATGTAATCATGAATTGAATATATTATTATTCGTTATCATATAATTCAAATATCGGTTATATAATTATATTTTAATCCTAACTTCATTATCATATTATACGAATAACGATTATAATAAGTGTAATGTAATCCTAACTTCATTATCATACCCTAGAAACCCTAAGGTAAGCAGGGTTTGGGATTTAGAGTTATCAAACCCTAGTGATTTTTCGTACTCTGTCTCGTTGTTGGTGGCTTCGAGTTCTAGAGCCAATGCATACTCTAGTACTTCTCCTTCGGGGGACGTGAGCACCAGACCGGCTCCGCGGCCTCCTTCATTCACCGCCCCGTTGGAGAAGAGTACCCAACAAGTTAGCGCCCATGTTGCTTCCGCGACGGCCTCATCTCTGAAGCTGGCCTCGACGAAGAACTCAGCGAGAGATTGCGCCTTGATAGCGGGGCAACTCTTGTATGAAATGTCAAACTCGGAGAGCTCGACTACCCACCTTGTCATCCTGCCCGAAAGGGTAGGTCGATGTAGGAGGTTTTGCAATGGGAAGTCAGAGAGGACCTGCACGGGGTGACCCTGGAAGTATGGCCTTAACTTCTGGGCAGTTGTGACAACTGCTAGAGCTAGCTTCTCCACGGGCGAGTATCGTGTCTCCTCGGGTAGCATAGTCTTGCATACAAAGTAGACTGGGACTCGTGCGTCTTTCATGATGACGGCGCTGACGGCAGTATCTCCCGCCGCGATGTAGAGTTGGAGCTCTTTTCCGGGAGCTGGTGCCACCAAGGTAGGTAATCGCTTCAAGTGGATCTTCAGGTCCTCGAAGGCTACCGTGCACTCCGGCGTCCACTCAAAGTTGTGGACCGTGCGGAGGGCCTTAAAGAAGGGGAGGCTTCTTTCTGACAGCCGAGCACAAAATCTGCCCAAGTAGTTCACCGCGCCCAGAACACGTTGCACCTCCTTAACGTTCTGCGGGGCGGTCATTGCCAAGATAGCTTCAACCCTCTCTGAATTTAAAATCGATTCCTCTGGTGCTTACCAAAAAGCCTAAAAACTTGCCTGCTTGTACTCCGAAAACACACTTCTCGGGATTCAAACTCATATCATTGCTCCTGAGGGTGTTGAAGACTTCATGAAGATTGGCCGCGTGCTCAGAAGAGTATCGACTCTTCACGGCAATGTCATCCACATAGGCTTCTATGTAGTGCCTCTTAGGTCGCAAAAAATGCGATCTATGAGCCACTGGAAAGTCACTCCCGCGTTCTTGAGGCGAAAGGGCATCACCCGATAGCAATAAGTTCCCGCCTCTGTAATGAAAGCCATGTGCTCCTTGTCACGGGGGTTCATCTTGATCTGGTTATAGGCGGAATATGCATCGAGGAAGCTTAGGGCTTCATGCCCCACGGTGGAGTCTACTAGACAATCGATAGAGGGGACGGGTAACTATCTTTGGGGCAAACTTGATTTAGGCCGGTGAAGTCTATACACATTCGCCATTTGCCGCTTGAATTCTTGACCATGACCTCATTGGCTAGCCAAGAAGGATACTGAACCTCGCGGATGAATCCAGACGACAGGAGCTTCAAAATCACTTCACGGGCTCCTTCGGCCTTGTCGTTGGCATGCTTTCACTTCCTTTGCCTCACAGGCTTGGTTCACTGGACGATGTTCAAGCTATGGGTCATCAGCGTCCGGGGAATGCCAATTAAGTCCTTTGGCGTCCAGACGAACACGTCCCTGGACTTTCCCGCTCCTCGATTTGCTCCTGGCGGTTTATGCCCAGGCGGGTTCCCAAGAACAACCTATCGTCCTCTTTGCCGAAATGAGTTATTTCTCTTGTTTCCTCGTTCTCAACAATCGGATGGACTTGCTCACGTACCTCCAAGTCAACTTGCTTGGACTCCCTTTGAGGATTCTGCTCTCGACTCGAGCTCGTGGACTTGCAAAACTTGCTATGCGAGGCCCTTCCCCTTTATAGTGGTTAAATAACATGCTCAGCTTTCAGCTTGCCGGCCCTTTGACACCCCTACATCCCCGCAGACTGGAAAATTAACCATGAGATGGTATACTGATGTGACCGCCTGGAACTTATTGATGGACACCCGCCCTAAAATTGCATTGTATGCAGAGGGTATCCTCATGACCATGAAATCTACCGACTCAGATCTACGCGGGCTTCCTTCATCACCTAAGATGAGATCCAAGGTGATGATGCCGGAGACGCTAACCCTTTCCCCCGAGAAACCGACTAGCGTGCAATCAATGGGCCGGAGTTCTGCAGGCGGGATCTCTAGTTGCAAGAAGGTTTCCCAGTACAGGATATCGGCAGAGCTTCTTGTATCAATGAGGACCCTCTTAACGAGCTTAGTCCCAAGCTGGCATGTATGACCAAGGGGTCATAGTGAGGGGTGTCCACGGCCTCGGTGTCCTTTTTTGTGAATGAGAGCTGGTGTCCTATCGGTGAGATGTTGGCCACGTTGAGTATTGGCATTGTAGAGCTATGCCTTCCTCCACGTGCATACCTTCACGCCGCTCTCATGCTATCCCCCCATGGGCTTACGCCCCCCGTGATTGTCCCCACGCACCCGTTCGTGGGAGGGAAGTTGTCCCTCCGCGGCTCATGGCACTGTAGCCCATGGCAAACAGGGAGCCCAAGGTCGTCTGTTTTGCCAGAGACCCGTAACCCCGACACTCGCGACTGTCGTGTGCTTTGGAATGGTGGTAAGAGAAGAATTTCTGTTGGTGCTGGCCTTGTTGGGGTGCTGCTTGAGATCTAGAGTGAATGAGAAAGGGATTGGGTTGCTGAGATGGTGGGTTCATTGAAACCGTGTGTACTGGAACGCGTTTTGGGGCTTTACCCTTGTCTGTGGTGGTGGGAGGCCTCCGTGATTCCCACGACCCGTGGTACCATCCCTTAGGCTCATTCCGGGGCGCACCCAGGGGACCACGATATAGACCTGCCATCTCTTCAGCTCTAATGTGAGTGTTGGCCTTATATAGTAGCTATGCGTAGGCTGCAGGCTCCTTATTGGTAACCGAGAACTTGAAATCCGAGTTTGCAGCCTTTGGATGAACGCAATCTTTGCTACCTTCTCGTCAAAATCGCAAACCTGTATGACTTTGGCCGTGAACCTTTTCACGAATGAAGCTAGACTCTCGGTCTCCTGTTGCTTTTGGGCGAAGATTTCTTGCATGATGTGAATATGGATCCCATCAATGGCTCGGTTCGTGCATAAGACGAGAATGCTGAAGTTGAAGTTGCTTTAAGTGTTTCTAGTTATTTATTTAATTTAGAAATCAATTAAATTAGCTAAGTTAGTGGGTAAAGTAGTGCTAGATTAATAGCATTTTCTTTATTAATTAAATTAGCTAAGTTAGTGGATTAGTTAGTGGGTAGAGTTAGTGCTAGAATATTAGCATTTTCTAGCATTTTCTTTAATTCACTTTTGTAGCCTATTTAAGGCATGTTTCCCATCATTTGTAAGGTAAGCTTGAATTGAGAGAAAACAGATTTGTTTGAAGTCCAAGCTTCACGTGAATGATGGCTTCTTGGTGTGTCATATCCTAGAATGCTTAAGTTCTTGTTTTGGTGTGTCATATCCAAGACGCCCTTTGGTGCGTCATATCCAAAGAAGGTTGTTTGATCTTGGTGCGTTACATCCATGGTCAATCAATATCTTCTCATATTTCTTGGTGAGTTGTATCCGAGGATTGTGAGTTGCCTATCTCAAACTCTTGAAGATCATACTTGAAGAGTTATATCCCAAACTCGTCTAGAACCATCTAGAAGAGTTATATCTTTCTCTTTCCAAAAAGAAACACAAAACATATCAACTCTGAGCATTTTGTCGGGACCTTGCTAAACAAAGTCTCGTCGCCCTTCACCTTGTACTGATTTGGATCCTGGCATGTGCTTGAGCACAACATTTGGTATCAGATCCATCTCAAGGCGAGGGGATGTTCGTGTGCTCGGAGAGCGTGAGGAAGGCTTAACAGCCACGCGCGCACCAAAGGCAAAGGAAAACCGCGCCATGGCATCTCAGGCAGCGACCGTGACCTCTCAGTAAAATCGTCATAACTTTTGTTTCCGTGATCCAATTGATCTCCAATTTCGAGGACATAAACTAGACTTCATTATCTAACTACTGTCTCCGGGATCATCCAATTTGGAGTTCGGAGCAAGGAGAACGACCCTGTTGAAGTCAGGACGATTTTCCGGGAAGTTGCTGTCGGCCCTGTTGTGCTCACTCCTCGATTTTCTGGCAAGCAAAGACAATGAAGATTCGAGGACGAATCTTTCTTAAAGGAGGGGAGGATGATGTGACCATGGGTCACCCCTCAAGGACATGCCAAAGTCGGTTCAATGAAGAGGAAGAAGCAATCGAGCTGCATGGATGTGACCATGGGTCACCTCAGTAAAAGTGCCGTATCTTCTTATTCCCAACTCCGATCACTCTCAAATTTTGAGGAGTGAAACTAGACTTCAAGATCTAACTCTGGGCATTGAAATCACTCCATTCCGATCACGGACGGGAGAGAACGAACCTTCTGAAACTAGGCCAGAAACTGTCTCCGCGGAAGATGGTTGATTTGTGTTTTATTATTTTGTTATTTCTATTTTTACGTTAATTAATTAGTGGGTAGATCGTGGGTTTAGCCAGTTAGTGGCTTAACTAGTTAGTGGCCTATGTTAGTGGGTAGTTAATTAATTATGTAATTTTCTTAATGCATTATGGCACCTATATAAGGGTGACCGAGCCTTGTATTTCAATCAAGCTTGAATTGGAGATAAAAAAAAAACGTGAGTGTTTTGTTCATTTGAGCTTCATTGGACGATGGCTTCAAGGTGTGTGATATCCTTGAGTGTCTTAGTCTTGTTTCGGTGTGTCGTATCCGAAACCCCTTTGGTGTGTCATATCCGAAGGCGGTTGGGTATTCTTGGTGTGTCATATCCATAAGTGTTCAACCTCGTCTCATGGTTCTTGGTGAGTTGCATCCGAGGGTCGTGAGATACCTATCCCAAACTCTTCATTAACCTCGTTCATGAGAGTTATATCCATTTCCTTTTTGAGTCAAATCTCCATCAAATTCTTGTTAGAGTCACAATGAAACACAACAAATGTCCTATTTTGAGAGTTTCGCCAAGAAGTTGCCAAATCAATGTCTTGGTGCCCTTCATCTTGTACTGTATGGATCTTGGCATGTGCGTACGCACAACATTTGGTATCAGAGTCATTTAAGGCGAAGGGACCCTCGTCGATGCGTCGAAGCAAGAGCCAAGTCATTGAAACAAGAGAAGGCCAGCCAAGATTTCCATCCCGGATCTTTCAACAACATCTCAGTAAAACAGGCATATCTTTTTATTCCCCACCCAGAAAATTCTCAAATTTTGAGGAATAAACTAGACTTCAAGATCTAACTCCGGGCTTTGGAATCACTCAATTCCGATTCCGGACGAGAGAGAACGATCCAGTTGAAGACAGACCTGTTTTCTGGAAACTGATGGCCGAGCTGAAGAAGGAACTTCGAAGCCTTTCCTTGCACAAAACAATGAAGATTCGAGGTCGAATCACCTCAAAGGAGGAGAGGATGATGTGAATATGGATCCCATCAATGGCTCGGTTCGTGTATAAGACGAGAAGGCTGAAGTTAAAGTTGCTTTAAGTATTTCTAGTTATTTATTTAATTTAGAAATCAATTAAATTAGCTAAGTTAGTGGGTAGAGTAGTGCTAGATTAATAACATTTTCTTTATTAATTAAATTAGCTAATTTAGTGGATTAGTTAGTGGGTAGAGTTAGTGCTAGAATATTAGCATTTTCTAGCATTTTCTTTAATTCACTTTTATAGCCTATTTAAGGCATGTTTTCCATCATTTGTAAGGTAAGCTTGAATTGAGAGAAAACAGATTTGTTTGAATTCCAAGCTTCACGTGAATGATGGCTTCTTGGTGTGTCATATCCTAGAATGCTTAAGTTCTTGTTTTGGTGTATCATATCCAAGACGCCCTTTGGTGCGTCATATCCAAAGAAGGTTGTTTGATCTTGGTGCGTTACATCCATGGTCAATCAATATCTTCTCATATTTCTTGGTGAGTTATATCCGAGGATTGTGAGTTGCCTATCTCAAACTCTTCAAGATCATACTTGAAGAGTTATATCCCAAACTCGTCTAGAACCATCTAGAAGAGTTATATCTTTCTCTTTCCAAAAAGAAACACAAAACATATCAACTCTGAGCATTTTGTCGGGACCTTGCTAAACAAAGTCTCGTCGCCCTTCACCTTGTACTGATTTGGATCCTGGCATGTGCTTGAGCACAACATTGCATCCCAAAATGCCTTCTCCGCAAACTCCCGAAGTGTGTTAGGAACGACTCGTCTAGCTGGGTGAAATTGCCAATGCTTCCCGCCGGGAGATTGATCATCCACGCCAGGGCTGCCTCGGTAAGCGAGCTGGGGAACAATTTGCACATTATCGGCCCGTCCACACGACAGGACAAGATCACATACTTGTACTTGGAGATGTGGTCCTTGGGATCTCCCTCGCCGACGTATTCCCCCATGGTCGGGATAGCACTAACATCGAGCTGGGGGATTGCCACTAGCACTTCGTTCGTGAAAGAAATAGAGCCATACAAGCCCGAGAGGTCGATGATATTAAGACGCACTTCAGGGTAGTTCACGGCTTGATGGGGCTCCGCGTGCGAAAAGTTGTGCCTCCTTTCTTGATTGTGGTGCCAGTCGGGCTCGCTGGCCATCGGAGCTGATCGGTGGGGGCCAACTTGTGGTGCTAGTCTAACTTGCCTCGCTCCTCGTGGGGACGGAGGAGGGTTTGACGTAGGTGGTCCAGGTGGCTCCATGTATCTGTACCCATAGGGTGGCTAAGGCTCTTGTGGGAACGTGTATTGAGGGTACGACTCCGCTGGTGGGTAAGGATGCGTTGCTTGAGGTGCGTACATACCCCAAAACCCTGGGCCTGTGTACTGCCACCCTTGGAAGCCTTGAAACTGCTCCTCCTCCATGTTCATGAAAGGGTGTGGCTCGCTTGGGGTCGGGAACTCGTTGAACCCAGACTGGTGGGTGCGAGCGGTGGACTCGACGTTTGACATGGCCAAAGGTGTACTAGCTGTGTGAGGAGTCCCCACGGTCGGCACCAGTATGATCATCCGGTTTTCCAAGAGGAAATAATTGGTGGTCCACACTGAACCAACTCCGGCTCATCTCCTCTGGTTGTCTTCCTCCCGCTTCCCCATCGGCTGCCTCTGATCACGTAAGACGCCGTCCGGCCTCGAGTCTAGACCTGAAACAAGAAGAGGAGCCCGAGGTTGCCCCGGGCTTGCCACTCCGATGCTCAAGTCAGTGCTCAACTAGCAGGTGCTGCAGAGAAGGAGATAGAGCCAATGAACAATAAAAGTAGTGAGAGAGTGGAGAAAGATGGAGCTTTCGGTGTCTAGCCGATAGGGTGGGAGAGAGAGACAAATTGAAAGAGGATCGAGAATCCTTTTTCCAGTTACAGCCTCCTCCTTATATACCTGAGGCCAACATGCCCTTTGTCGTGTAGCCAGCTCAGGCCGGGGAGGGTGTTCTCAGGCCGCATAGCCGGGCTTGGTCGGGAGGAGCCGTATGGGCAGGTTGGGAAGAGCCCCCCCCGAACCGCATAACCGGATCAAGCTGAGAAAGGGCTGTTTGGGCTTTGCTCCGGGTTGGGCCTTCCTGCATAATGGGCTCTTCTCCTGCTTGGGCCGCATACTTGGGCTGGGCTAAATACAGCTCCCACATCTAGAACGAGGTGGGGTATAATACAACGACTTGTAGGCCTTAATAAAAGAGAGGGAAAGAGCCAATATTGAGTTGTAAACAAACCTTTTATTTCCAATAGTCCAGATGGGGTTGTGGGTAGTCAGGGTGTGAGGCACATAATGGATTACAAAGGAAATCAAGAGAATGAGAGCCATGCCTAATACAAGAAAAAGGCTTGCAGTAGTGACTAAAGTGGGTGCAGAAAGGCAATTACAATGTAATAAGCAATGTACATAAGCGAACGAGCCTAAATGAAAAAAACTAGGCTACTATGAATGTCATTAGAGGCACAAACATAAGAGCTAGATAATACTGATGAGCAACCACTATGCTTCAGGTAAATATATAGGGTTTGTGAGGGATCACATGCAATAGTCCACAGAGAGGCCAATCTTCACAAGATCGGGCACCTAAGGGCTTGCCAAACATTAGTGATATGGGTTAGTAAATCATATACAATTAAAAAATTGCTGACTAACTAAGTACATTGGTTGTTTGAGAACATGGAATTAGCTTTTTACATTCTGTTGATAAGTATGTGTGCACAGAACCAACAGTGAGAATGCTGGTACTCGAAGAAGTCTTTGTGAGTTGTCATCAGCAAATTCACAAGAGGATTATAGCATTTATAATAAAACTGAATATAGAGCATACCATTATAAGAGTCTTAGTGACTGTTGGGCTTCATTCTTAACGGACCTCCACCAGAGCGGCCCATTGGACGAAGAAGTAGTTCCTTCTAGAAGGATCGCTTGGTTGGGCGACGAACGAGGATCTCGGCCTCTACAGATGTGAGGAGTTATTGTGTCCCAGATTGTACGGACTAGCATGCTAGCTCACCTGGCAGTTACAACCAACCCAATAGTCCGTGAATATCGTAGGATCGCGGCCACCCGGTTACTCGACCCGACGAACTCCGAAGATCACGGACGACAACGACTAGTCTAGCTGATTTTTTGGAAATTAAGTGTGTATATATTAGATGAAATAGGATCATTGTAAAACACATTACCATCCTTATTGAATACAAGCTACAATCTACTACTTTCTCGCTTACTTTCACCATTGTTCTCTAGCTCGGTTCTCTAGTTCGGTGTTTGAAGCGACTGTCGATTAAATCACTCGATTCGATCAACCTCTCCTCAAGGGAGATAGACTTGTCTTCTCACCTAATTAACAATGTTTCGTTCAACACTTTAGTTGATTTGGATTATTTTGATATTGTCTATCTAATTATTGTCTAGTTGTCCCTCTTAAGGCGATTCAGGTCGATTCGATCTTTTCGCCCCAAAATAATTTGGTGCCCACCGTGGGGCATCTAGCCAATCAACGATCCAATCATCAATCCAACTCTCATACCATCATGGCCGGCACAGGAAACCCCATGGTCCTCGTCGAAGCTCAAGCCCAAGGCAACGTCCAAATTGCAAATCAGGCAGAGGACGTCAGCGGCCAACCAGTCGCGGATTCGCGAATGCAAGAACTCGTAAGAACCATGAGCGTCCTTCAAGAGGAACTGGCTCAATAGCGTGCCAGGATCGAAACACTAAGTGCTCAATCTGAATCTGAAATCGCTCGACTGACCCGTGAAAATAAGTTTTTAAGGTCGCAGGTACACTCGGCCGTATCAGTTCCCGGAGGCTCAAGATGCATGGTCAACACGGAAGGACTGTCCACACGACTCGACCTGGATGGAGCGGACACGACACCTGCAGTGGCGACCAATGCTTCCCAGCCTGCTGGTATGTTTTAGACCCCTCCGGTCTCTTTCGTTACAACTAACATGCCAAATTCTGTAGCCGAGCCTCCCGAAGCTTGAGCGACCCATCCACAGGTGACGGCTCTGGCCGACCTCCAGGCCCTCATACATCAAGCTATCAACGAACATATGAAGGCTCTAGACGACTGCATCGCACGAATCCCGGGAGTTCCCCAACCAATCGAGAAGGAAGCGATCGACGGATACAAAGACTCACCTTTCATAGAGGCGATCGCACGCGTTGAAATTCCAAAATAGTTCCATGTTCCCAACATGCCCAACTATGACGGGACTGGGGACCCCTACGATCACGTCTCAATTTACAAGCAAAAATTAATGACTATTTCGATTCCAAGAGGGAACCGCGAGGCAGTCATGTGCAAAAGCTTTGGCACGACCCTCGCGGGACCTGCACTAACATGGCTTATGCATTTACCGCATGGTTCTGTTTTAGGGCGAAAAGATCGGACGACCTAAATCGCCTTAGACGGGGTGACTAGTCGATCGGATGATAGAAAACAATCCAAACCAAGCAAATAATAGATAAACAAAGAGTAAATGTATAATAACGAGATGATTCTATTAGATGTCGTGTTAATCGGATTGAATCGAGGTACAACTTATCGTAATTTAGACCGAGTGATCATGTAGGACCCGACCGGTGACTTTTAGGCGACCGACATAGAGTAAGCGTAGACAATTGCTAGAGAGCTAAGCGGAGAGCGTAAGTGTTATTCTGATCTATTTATGAGCCAGAATGCTTGTGTCCTCAGTGTAATTGTGTGCTATTTTGGGGCGAAAAGATCGGACGACCTAAATCGCCTTAGACGGGGTAACTAGTCGATCGGGTGATAGAAAACAATCCAAACCAAGCCAAAAATAGATAAACACAGAATAAATGTATAATAGCGCGATGATCTTATTAGATGTCGTGTGAATCAGACTGAATCGTGATACAACTTATCGTAATAAAACCAGAGATCGAGTGGGACTCGACCGACGACTTGTGAGTGGCGACCGACAGGGATCTAGTGTAAGCAGCCGTTAGAGAGCTAGGTGGAGAGCGAGAGTGCTATTCTGGTGAGTTGTTTTTTTTCCGAACGCTTGTTCTGTGTGTAATTGTGTAGTCTTCTTCTTATCTTCCTCGTCGTCCTGATATGGTAAGTCTTTTACTCTTGTGACCGTTTATGCTTCGGCCGAATATTCCATCTTCAATGCTCGGAGTGATGGTGAAGATTGCGCCATTAAATCTCTGCGTTTATGGTGGTTTGAAGGAAGTGGCCGTTGCGTGATCTAGCATTTAATGCTTGGCGAGATCCTCGCGATCCTGTCGGAAGGCATTCGACCAGAGACGTCTCGTCGGATCCTCTGGGCTTTCTTCTTCGATCTTCCGATTGGCAATGGGCTTGGGCTCGACCGATTTGACCCATCTTCTCTGGAGAATCCAGGCCCAATAATAGCCCCAAGTTGCTATGGGCTTACGGTTTAGGCAAGTTGACCGGAATCCGTGGCAACTTCTCTAGACGCGATCTCCACCTTCCAATTTGGCACGTTTGCTCAAGGCTACGTGGTGCGTGATCGAGGCATGATGCGACGCCTCTGCGGGCCTTCACTTCCCTCCATAAATTCGTAGCAGAAGGAATCGATTACTCTTCATCATCTTCCTTTGCAAGTTTCTGGTAAGCCTCTTGGTTTCTCTTGCCATAGCTTTCTGATTTCTCTTAGTCGTAGCTCTTCGATTCTCCTCTTTTCCCATTCTCGAAATGGTTTCTCTCGAGGCTTCTGAGTCGTCGAATACTCTCTCCGATTCTCGTGAAGGCGAAGCTCCTCGTTTTATTTTGAAGGAGTCGGATGCGTTGGTTAGCACTATGTCCCAGGCGGAACTGGATCAGGTGCTCCAAGTCGGAGGTTTTCCGCCGGAGACGGTTGCCAGGCTGCCTCACCCAGACGAGAGGGCCGATGCTCGCTATGAGGGATGGGTTTGCTTCTACTCTTACCCGTTTAGAATAGGGCATAGGTTTCCTTTTCCCCCCCTTGTCAGGGACTTCTTAGCTATGTTGGCGCTGGCGCCATGTCAAGTAATGCCTCAGGCGTGGAGAGTACTTAGGGTTTTAGACCTTGTGAATGTTCAAACTGGGGCTGATTTTGACTTTGACGCCCTGTGGTACAACTACTTCATAGGATCGAAGAGTTCCTGTCGCGTTCAGTTGCGTGTCTGACCTGGTCGGAAGCCCTTGGTGCAGAGCCCTGATGTTAACGACCGCAGATGGGGGTCGAAGTTCTTTTTCGTCGAACGCTCTTCTCTGGAGAAGGAGGGAGAATGTCCGTTTTTGTTGACGGAGTGGCGAGTCGATAGTATGTACTTGTCTTTTCTTTCGTGTATTTGTGTGTCTTAACTCTTGCTTTAACTTTTCTTTTTTGTAGTCCCCGAACCAGAGGATCTAGAAGTGAGTAGCCGATCAGAGGGCTTGTCAAAGATTGTGCTTGAGATTCCCGCGTCTGAAAGGAAATTTGTGAACGTCAACTTGCTGGCGACGACTCCTGCCTCACAAGAAGATATGTCGAATGTTTCTTCATCTCGTGCGAAAGGTAGACTTTCGGCTTTAGGAGTCTTTTTATTGTTTTTCACTTTGTCGTGTACTTTAGGATTTCTCCTTTTTTGTTGTCCTGTCGTGTCAGGTTCCCCTGGTGGTCGGTCGAGTGCTCGCCTGAGGGTGGCGTCGGGAAAAAGCTTGATTGAGCAAAGGAAAGAAGCAGCCAAGGCGGCGTCGAGCAAACCGGCTCTGATTGATCTGACGACTACGGTTAAAGCTGGCTCTAAGAGGAAAGCGAGCGCTCGTCCTGATGATGTCAAGGCGGAGGACGTCCCTAAGAAGAAAGGCGCGACCGCCGAAGGGGTCGGAAAGATCGGTGCCGCAGGGCCGTCGATCGTTGATCTTTTTCGCGCTCAAGACCCGACTTTGAAGTCGGAAGTTAAGGACGTCTCCCCTTTGGACTGCATTGGTGAAGCGGGCAGTTCCGCGTGGAGGGTGTGTTGCCCTTTGTTTTGTGCGTTTTTGTATTTCTTTTGTTCGACTGTGTTTTCTGATTCGCGTATTTGTGTTGTCGTATGCCTTTTTGTGAGGCTTTTCAATACTTCTTGGGAGCTTACTCCGGTGTCCAGGCGATGCTTGTCAAGGCTGAGGACAGGGCCGCTAGGTCAGAGTCCGACCTTGCCTCTTTAAGGACCAAGCTGGAGGGAGCGGAGAGTCGCTGTCGTGAGACTGGGCGTCGTCTCACCAGGGAGCTGAAGAGCTGTCAAGGGGAGTTGGTCGCATGTCAGAGGGAGTTTGAAGAGTGCAGGGCATGCATTGAGGAGGAAGTGAAGTGGGCTCGGATTGCCGACGGTCAGATTGCTGGCGACGGTGGGGCCCTCTACGCGGTGAAATCGCGCATCGAGATGATTGAAGAGTTCAACGAGGGCAAGCATGAGCTCTGGGACCTGAAGGCGGAGAAGGAGACTTTGGACTCCATGTTTCCAAAGGGCGATCCTGGTCAGGAGCTGTTCTGCTTAGCCGGCATCGGAGAAGAGGCTGTGGATGAAGATGCCGATGAGGACGAAGCTCATTCTGGCGATGCTAAGCCGACCGACGAGATAGCCCCATTGGAGCCAGCCCCTGCCGAAGGTAACGTTGTTGTTCCCAATGCTTGACTTTGTTTGTCCCACTTGTGTGTGGGTTTAGACATTTGGTGCCTTTGGATAATGTATGTTTTGGCGACCCGTCCACCATCGCGGGTCGCAGAATATTTCTGTTTGATGAAGTCCAACAGATGTGTAGGCAGCCAATATGGTTTGGTGACCCGTCCTCCATCACGGGTCGCGTATTTATAAAAATGCTTTTTATTTTGCTGCAAATGCGTTTTTACATGTAGAATTGCATGCTAGTTTGTTTCGTACATGTTCGTCGAACTTTCGAGGAAGTTGTCGACGACGTTTAGTATGTCGTGTATGTCGGTTTCACTTGTGTGCTCCGTCGAGTGGGGTTTCACCGTGTGTATGTATGTAGAGCAGGCCTGCGATGTGTTTGTGTATGTGTTAGTCATGACATTATGCCGGGGAGGTAAGCAATATATAATAAGGTGTTTGTTCCTTATGTTTAATTGCGTGAATGTAATAAGGTGTTATACCTTATGTTTTGTATAAGGCAGGCGGTATGCCGACGTGCCTGTGTTGTCATCTCCCCGTAATCCGATCGATCATGTAATGTAAGCGCTATATGCGGATGACAGGATCCATTTGCGGACGACTGGGTCCATTTGCGGACGACGGGGTCCAATGTAAATGCTGTTATGCATTTGTGTTTTTGTAAGGAGGAAATCCTCGCTTAGTGTCAGATGATGACATGTAAAAGAAAATAACGATGTATATGCGATGGCATGCGATATGTATGCGACGGATGGCAATGTATATGCGATAGCATGCGATATATATGCGACAGATGGCAATGTATATATGATAGCATGCGATAGGTAGCCATGTATATGCGATGTATAGAGTTTTGCGTGATGTTTTTACCTTATCGGTTCAGAAATGGTATAGCTTGAGATGTGCTGCGTTCCAACTCCTCGGGATTGGTTGTCCGTCTTTGTCTTCTAACTGATACGCTCCTTGTCCGACCACTTCGGTGATCAAGTAAGGTCCTTCCCATTGTGATGCTAGCTTTCCGTCGGATGGGTTCTTGGTGTTCTGGAATGTCTTCCTTAGGACCCAGTCTCTGACCTTGAACGCCTTGATTCGGACGTTCTTGTTGTAACTCCTTGTGACTTGTTGTTGGAACCTGACCATCCTGATTCGAGCTCTCTCTCTGATTTCGTCCGCTGTGTCGAGATTGTGTGTTAGTTCGATGTCGTTCTGTTCACTTGTCTGAAGGTTACAACGAGCGGTCGGAACCAGTAACTCAGCCGGGATGACCGCTTCACTCCCGTAGACGAGAGAGAAAGGCGATTGCCCGGTCGCATTCTTTGGAGTAGTCTTGTCGGACCAGGGAATAAGTGGGAGTTCGTCTACCCATTTGCCTTTAGCCCTTGTGAGGCATTTCTTGAGGTTGTTGATAATGATCTTGTTGTTGGATTCGGCTTGTCCATTGGATTGCGGATACCGAGGTGTGGATGTGACCAATTTGATGTTCCATTGGTCGCAGAAGGCTCGAGTCTTATGACTGATGAATTGGGAACCGTTGTCGCACACGATTTCTGATGGGACGCCAAATCTGCACAAGATATTGCGTTTTATGAATGAAATGACGTGTTGATCTTTTACCTCTCTGTAGGCTTTGGCTTCGATCCATTTAGAGAAGTAGTCCGTCATGGCAAGGAAGAAAACTCTTTGACCCGACGCGGGGGGAAGCTTTCCGACGTTGTCCATTCCGCATCGCATGAAGGGCCATGGAGCCAGGGTCGGATGGAGGAGCTCTGAAGGCTGATGATGGACGGGTGCATGCCACTGGCAAGCGTCGCACTTCTTGGTGTATTTCATGGCGTCTTGGTTCATTGTTGGCCAATAGTACCCGTTTCAGAGGGCTTTTCCTGAGAGGCTTCGTCCGCCGGTGTGGTTGCCACACTCTCCTTCGTGTAATGATTGTAAGATACGTCCGACTTCTGGAGTCTTAAGGCATCGTAGGAATAGCCCTGTAACAGATCTTTTGTACAAGATATTGTCAATGATATCGTAAGAGAGTGCTTGTACCTTGAGCCTTTTTGCTTCTATCTTGTCGTCGGGTAGAATGTCGTCTTTTAACCACCTGATGTAAGGTAGCGTCCAGTCGTTATTGGTGTCAATGATGTCTTCTTCTGGTCGGTCGCCTATTTCCATAGCGACGAGTTCTTCGAGTGGTGTTGTTAACTCAACGGATGTCCTTGGGACGGCTGGCATCATGATGTGGGCCAATGGTATGTGTGGAAACTCTTTCGGGTCTAGGACGGATCCTAGATTGGCGAGTGCGTCAGCTTGAGAGTTAAGATCCCTGGGCACTTGTCGGATGTTGAATGTCTGGAATTGTCCGATCAGTTTCTTGGCTACCTCCAGGTAGGCTATCATTCTGGTATCTTTGGCACTATACGACCCCTGTATTTGGTTTACGACCAGCAAGGAATCGCAAATGACTTCGATCTCTCGGACCCCTAGGTCGCGAGCCAGGATGAGTCCGAATATGAGTGCTTCGTATTCAGCTTCGTTGTTGGTCGCATTCCACTCACATCTGACAGCTTGAGCTATCTTGTCCCCCTGTGGCGATTTTAGTACGACCCCAAGCCCCGATCCTCTGGCGTTCGACGCCCCATCTGTGTGGAGCTCCCATGTACCTGTCTCGTCTGTCGCGAGTAGTTGTGTCGCTTCTTTTGCGGCTTCTTGCTCTAGGGTCGGACTAAAATCAGCTACAAAGTCGGCTAAGGCTTGCGACTTGATCGCTGTCCTAGGCTCATACTCGATGTCGTAACCACTGAGGTGTATGGCCCATTTGGTCATTCATCCTGTGAACTCAGGTTTCCTCATGATAGCTCTCATGGGATGATTAGTGCGAACAGTAATAGTATGAGATTCAAAATATGGTTTGAGTTTGTTCGAAGCCATTACCAATGATAGTACGAGCTTTTCAAGTGACAAATACCTCGTTTCGGCTAGTAACAACATCCGACTGACATAGTATATTGGCGACTGTTTTCCGTCTTCCTCTCTGACCAGTACAACGCTTACGGCCGACTCTGACACTGCAAGATAAAGAAATAAGGGCTCGTCGCCTTTAGGTTTGGTCAGTAACATTGGACTGGCCAGGTATTCTTTGAGGTTCTGAAATGCTGTTTCGTGTTCTTCCATCCATTGAAAGGATTTGTTCTTCTTGAGTGCGTCGTGGAAGGGTTTGCACTTGTCGGATGATTTGGAGATGAATCTGTTCAGAGCTGCTATCCGACCTGTGAGCTTCTGTACGTCTTTTGAGCATCTCAAAGCTGTCGCGTAGGTGATCTATGTGATCTTCTTTGTTTTTGGATTTGACCAACATGTCGTCTATGTAGACTTCCATCGTGTCTCCGATTTGGTCTTTGAACATTTTGTTGACTAGTCGTTGATACGTAGCCCCTGCATTTTTTAGACCAAAGGGCATTACTTTGTAACAATAGATACCTTGACTGGTGATGAACGCTATTTTTTCTTGATCGTCGGGATCCATGAGGATCTGATTGTAGCCGCTGAAAGCGTCCATGAAAGTGAGCATTTCGTGCCCTGCCATGGCGTCGACCATGGCGTCGATATGGGGTAGAGGAAACGAGTCCTTGGGACAAGCCTTGTTGAGGTCTGTGAAGTCGATGCAGACTCTCCACTTACCGTTCTTCTTCTGGACTACGACCACGTTGGCTAGCCATTCGGGATAGTGGACTTCTCTGATTTTTCCTGTTTCCAGTAAGCTTTTGACTTCGTCGTCGACTATTTTGTTCCGCTCGGGGGCGAACTTCCTGCGTTTTTGCTTGACAGGGGGATGAGATGGGTCTACATTTAATTTATGAGTAATAACGTTTGGAGATATTCCGATCATATCCTCATGCGACCATGCGAAACAGTCGTCATTGACCCTGAGGAAGTCAAGGAGTTGTCGTCTGGTCGAGTCGTCCAAGTCTGACCCGACCCTTACCGTTTGGTTTGGCTTTGAAGGATCTAGTGCGATCTCGTCGAGTTTTTCCATTTCTGGTTCGACGTATCGACTAGGTCCTTCGCCGTTCTGTGATTACTATGCGGTCTTGTGTTCGACTGCATTCTTCATGGAAGCGACGTAGCATTCCTTTGCGGTCCTTTGATCTCCTCTGATCTCTTGGACCCCCCATTCAGTAGGGAACTTGATGACCTGGTGATATGTTGAAGGTACTGCCTTCATAGCGTGTATCCACGGCTTGCCAAGGATACAATTATAGGGAGACGGACAGTCTAGGACTAAGAATTTAACATGTTGGTTGATTCCTCCAGCGTATGTGGTCAGAATGATTTCACCAGTCGTGTGTTTAACCTCACCGCTGAACCCGACCAGTGGGGTCGACTTCTTGATTAGGTCGTTCTCGGTCAGACCCATTTCTTTGAGAGCATCGAGGGTCAAGAGGTTTGTCGAACTCCCTGTATCGATTAGTACTCTCCGTATTAAGCAATTACCAATGGACAAAGAGATTACCAGTCCGTCATGGTGGCTTTCCGACCCGTCGGAGTCGGACTCGTCGAATATGACCGTCGGAAGGTTAGATGCCCTCCTTGGTTTGAGTTCCGATGCCTCGGGCTTGTCGCCTTTGCTTTCCTTGGCGTGTTGCTTGGCCGCAGAGTATGTGTTCCCACATATGTCGGACCCACCTGAAATGGTATTGACAACTTTTGTATGGACATGAGATGGGGGTTTGTTCTGTTTTACCTGATCTCGGCGTTCCATGGTGGCTTTTGCCCGTTCCGAGATGATGTCGCGTAGGAGCCCCTGTGAGAGCAGCCTAGCGACCTCCTTTTGCAGGGCAATGCACTCGTCGGTCGAATGACCGTGGTCGTCGTGGAATTCGCACCATCGACTCATGTCCTTCTTGACGTCCGGTCGGTCGCTCTTTCGGGGCCATCTTACGTCTTTTCCATACTTGTCGAAACTCTTGACGAGTTCCGACACGTAAACGTTGAAGTTATAAGACTGGACCCTAGGAGGCAACGCAGAGCTGTCTCTCCATTCCTGTGACCTGTCTTGGAAAGCATTTACCTGATTTGGTTCGTTTCGATTACGAGAATAGGGATGTGGACGTCTGTCTCGACGGTTATCAGAGGAATGTTTACGATCAGATGGATCGGGTCCGCGGGAGGCTTTACGCGACTCACGGTCCTCTTCCAGTCTTACCTCGGCCATAGTTTTGGCCTGAACATCTTCAAAACTTTTGCACGGGTACTTGGTAATCTCGTCGTAGAGATTGCTATCTTTGACCAAGCCTTGTCGGAAGGCTTCAATAGACGTTGTGACATCGCAGTGGGGGATTCCCACTTTCTCTTTGTTGTACCTGTTGAGATAATTCCGGAGAGGTTCATTGTACCTTTGTGTGACTCGGTAGAGGTCACTCGATTGTTTCTCATGCTTCCGACTACTGGCGAACTGACTCTTAAAAGAGTTAACCAGATCCGCGAATGATGCGATCGTTCCCTGAGGCAAACGCATAAACCAAGTTAGTGCGGGGCCCGCGAGTATCGTGCCAAAGCTTTTGCACATGACAGCCTCGCGGCTCTCCCTTGAAACAGATACAGCCATTAGTTTTTGTTTATAGAGAGAGATATGGTCATCTGGATCGGTGGTGCCGTCGAATGTCTCCATGTTGGGGAGATGGAACTTCTTGGGGATCTCGACCCTTGCAATTTCTTCGACGAACGGGGATTCTTCGAATCCGCCGGACGCTTCTCTCTCGATCGGTTGCGGGACTCATGAGAGCCTGTTGAAGCGATCGTCGATCGTCTTCATGTGTCGGTCGAGTGTTTTCTAGAAAAGCGCCATGACATCTGGCAGATTGGCAACCTGTGTTTCGTCGATTCGGGCCCCGGCAGACCCGATCAGTGTAGAAAAGGTGACATGGTTAGTCGAAAATGGACTAGCGAAAGGAGTTCGAGACGTATCCTCAGCGTGTCCGGGACGTCGTACGTTTGGAGGCGTTGGTTCGATACTGTCCATGTCGAGGCGTGTTCAGATGCCGCCGTGGATGGGCGCGTTCCTAGATCCTGAAGCCACTGATTGTACCTGCGACTTAAGAGACTCATTCCCACGGGTTAATTGCGCAATCTCGGCTTTGGATTGGGTTGACAAAGCGGCTAGGGCTTCGGTTTTCTGACGCTGGGCTAGTTCCTCTTGAAGGGCGGCCATTTTTTGAGAGAGTTCTTGGAACTGGGTTGGGGTAGGATTTTCGATTGGGTTTTCTGTAGTTTGGGTTTCGTCTTCGAGACGTAGTTCTTGATTGTCAGTAGGAGGGTCAATAGTCATGGTTGGAAGGTTTCAGAAGGGTGATCGGCAAGTTGCCCCACGGTGGGCGCCAAATTGTTTTGGGGCGAAAAGATCGGACGACCTAAATCGCCTTAGACGGGGTAACTAGTCGATCGGGTGATAGAAAACAATCCAAATCAAGCCAAAAATAGATAAACACAGAATAAATGTATAATAGTGCGATGATCTTATTATATGTCGTGTGAATCAGACTGAATCATGATACAACTTATCGTAATAAAACTCTTATGACAATCAGGTAAACAACTCTTATGACAGGAACCAGAACTGGAAGAACGATCCCACTCTTCCACCAAAGCTCCACTCTTACAACTTCAACATCTCCGTGTCGGAGCTCGTAAAGAGTTTCGACATATACGGAAAAGAGGTAAGGTGGCCTCGAAAGAGTGACAAATCAGACGCAAAGAAAGACATGAACCGGTGGTGCGAATTCCACGGGGACCACGGACACTCGACGTATGAGTGTATAGCCCTTCGTAAGGAAGTCGCAAGGCTCCTCACGCAAGGGCTATTACGCGACGTCATCTTCGACAAAGCCAAGGCGACCCTCGATCGAAGGGACCAGGTAACATCTGACAAACCGTCCTCTCCAGTTCCCACTAAGATTGTTAACACCATTTCAGGAGGATCAGACGTGTGTGGAAACACATACTCGGCCGCCAAAAGGTACGCTCGAGAAATCAAAGGTGATAGACCGATTCGGGCAGAGGTGAGGCAATCACAAACGACCAACGCCCCCACCATCACCTTCGACGACTCGGAAGCTCAAGAACTAGGTGACCACCACAATGGTTTGGTAATCTCACTTTCAATTAGTATCTGCCTTATCCGCCGTGTTTTAATCGACACAGGTAGCTCCACCAACCTGTTGACACTCGACGCCTTAAAGGGTATGGATTTAAGCGAGGACGACCTAACCCGAAACTCCACCCCGCTGGTCGGATTCAGCGGGGAAGTTAAATATACCCGAGGTGAAATCGTGTTGACAACATATGCTGGTGGAGTTAACCAACAAGTAAAATTTTTAATACTCGACTGCCCATCCCCATACAATGCAATCCTCGGCAGGCCCTAGATCCACGCCATGAAAGATGTACCTTCTACTTATCACCAGACCATAAAGTTCCAACTAAGTGGGGGGTATATGAAATAAGAGGCGACCATCGGGCTGCTAAGGAATGCTACGTCACTTAGATGAAAAGGGCAGTCGACAAGTCCTCCGCATAGCAATCACAGTGTGGTGAGGGAACCACACGATACATCGAACCTGAGATGGAGCAACTCGATGAGATCGCGTTGGATCCCTCGAAGCCAACACGAACGGTAAGGGTCGGATCAGACCTAAACGATTCGACCAGATCAGATTTAATTTCCTTCTTACGATCCAACTCTGATTGTTTTGCCTGGTCACACGAAGACATGGTGGGGATCCCCCTAGATATTATACTCACAAGCTGAATGTAGATCCCTCGTATCCTCCGGTCAAGCAAAAAAGGAGAAAGTTTGCGCCTGAACGCAACAAAATCGTAGACGACGAGGTCAAGAACTTGCTCGAGACATGTAAAATAAGGGAAGTCAAGTACCCCGATTGGCTAGCAAACGTCGTCGTGGTCCAAAAGAAAAATGGGAAATGGATGGTATGCATCGACTTCACGGATCTGAACAAGGCCTGTCCAAAAGACTCCTTCCCATTAACACATATCGACGCCATGGTTGACGTGACCGCCGGACACGAAATGCTAACATTCATGGATGCGTTCAGTGGGTACAACCAGATTCTCATGGACCCTGACGACCAAGAGAAAACCTCCTTTATAACAAGCCAAGGTACGTACTGCTACAAAGTCATGCCTTTTGGATTGAAAAACGCAGGGGCTACATATCAGAGACTAGTGAACATAATGTTCAAAGACCAGACCGGAGACACCATGGAGGGTTACATCGATGACATGCTCATCAAGTCCAAAGCAGCAAAAGACCACATTGAACACCTAAAAGAGGCATTTGAGGTATTGAAAAGATACAATATGAAATTAAACCCGACTAAATGCTCTTTCGGAGTGTCTTCCGGAAAATTCTTGGGATACATGGTGACACAAAGGGGGATCGAGGCGAGTCCGGACCAAATCTAGGCTATTGTCAACCTGAGGTCCCCCTGATGTGTCAAAGACGTCAAAAAATTGACAGGACGAATAGCGGCATTGAACAGATTCATATCAAAATCCTCGGACAAATGCAAGCTCTTTTACGAGGCCCTTAAAAAGAACAAGTCGTTCGGTTGGACAGCATCACACGAACAATCCTTCCAAGACTTGAAGACGTATCTGGCAAGCCCCCTCCTGCTGGCCAAGCCGAAAGACGACAAACCGTTACCACTATACCTGGCCATATCAGAATCAACCGTTAGCGTTGTCCTGACAAGAGAAGAGGACGGTAAGCAACCACCAATCTATTACGTAAGTTGCTCCCTACTTCCTGCCGAGACAAGGTATACATCACTTGAAAAATTAGTCTTAGCACTAGTTATGGCCTCAAACAAATTAAGGCCCTATTTCGAATCACATGCTATTATTGTAAGGACTAACCATCCCATGAAAGCCATAATGAGGAAACCAGAATTTACAAGACGAATGGCTAAATGGGCTATACATCATAGCGGATTTGACATCGAGTATGAGCCAAAAACGACGATCAAATCTCAAGCTCTGGCCGACTTTGTGGCCGATTTCAGTCCTACAATGGAACAAGAAGCCACGAAGGAGGTCGAACAACTGAAAGGTGAAAAAGACCAAGCCACATGGTAACTCCACACAGACGGAGCATCGAATGTAAGAGGAGTCGGCCTGGGTGTCGTACTGAAATCACCACAAGGGGACCACACAGCCCAAGCTGTGAGATGCGAGTGGGACGCGACCAACACTGAAGCGGAATACGAAGCCCTCATATTTGGTTTAACACTCGTGCACGATCTCGCAATCCTAAACATATAAGTGACATGTGACTCCCTCTTGATCGTCAACCAAGTACAAGGTTCGTACGCCGCCAAGGACGACAAAATGATGGCATACCTAGATGTCAACAAGAAATTAGCAAGCAGATTCCAGAACTTCACCATCCGGTAGGTCCCGCGTGACCTCAACACACAAGCCGATGCTTTAGAAAATCTTGGCTCTGCCCTACATCCCGACGACTTCCACAACATCCCTTTGGCACACATCACCACACCGGCCGTCCCTAAAATCCTCAAAACAGCCAGTCAAGATGAAATTCGGATGGTGAGCGAACTGCCCTTGGACGAAGTCATTTCGGCAGAAGTAGGCGACCACACAGAAGAAGACCTAATAGGCGACCAAGACGATTGGACCACACCATACATCAAGTGGCTCAAGGATGGAACACTCCCATCAGACAAAGTAGAAGCTAAAGGACTTAAGGTACAAGCCATAACCTTTGATTTAAAGGATAATGTTTTGTTCAAACGATCTGTTACAGGCCTGTACCTACGCTGTCTCAAAACAATTGAGATAAGACGCGTCTTACAATCCATACACGACGGAGAATGTGGAAACCACACTGGAGGACGTAGCCTATCCGGCAAAGCCCTCAGGACAGGTTACTACTGGCCCACAATGTGCAAATATGCGACCAACTACGTCCGAAAGTGCGACACCTGCCAACGACATGCACCCGTCACGCACTAGCCATTGGAGATGCTCCATCCGACTCTAAAACCCTGGCCTTTCATGCGATGAGGGATGGACATCGTCGGGAAACTGCCGCCAGCATCGGGACAACGTGTCTTCTTCCTGGCCATGACTGACTATTTCTTTAAATGGATAGAAGCCGAAGCATAACGAGAGGTAAAAGAAAAACACGTCATCTCATTCATAAAACGTAATATTCTATGCAGATTTGGCGTCTCTTCAGAAATCGTATGCGACAATGGCTCCCAATTCATTGATAGCAAGACGCGATCCGTTTGCAAACAATGGAACATCACACTAGTCACATCCACGTCAAGATACCCACAATCCAATGGTCAGGCAGAATCCAGCAATAAAGTCATCATCAACAATCTCAAAAAATGCCTCTCAGGGGAAAAAGGCAAGTGGGCCGACGAGCTCCCCTTGATACTATGGTCCGATAGAACGACACCAAAAAATGCGACCGGACAGAGTCCCTTCGCATTGGTCTACAGGAGCAAAGCGGTCATCCCCACTGAGCTACTCGTCCCGACTGCTAGATATGGGCTTCAAATCCCAGAACAAAACGATGTCGTGTTGGCTCATAATCTTGACACCATAAGTGAGACCAGAGAGAAAGCCAGAATTCGAATGGTCCAATACTAGCAGCAAGTCGCTAGGAGCTACAAAAAAATCGTTCGTGTCAAAGTCTTCAAGTTAGGAGATTGGGTCCTAAGGAAAACATTTCAGAACACCAGAGATCCAACCGACGGAAAGCTGGCACCTCAATGGGAAGGACCCTACATCATCAAAGTAATCATCGGGCAAGGAGTATACCGACTAGAAACCAAAGACGGACAACCAATTCCCAGAAGTTGGAATGCGATCCACTTAAAGTTGTATCACTTCTAAACCTTTCTTTCCTTCTTATTCTCTTTACATCCATTCGATTACACTTGTTTGAATTGCGTTACTAACTTAAGCATCGGAGGGCCATTGGGTCAACCCCCAACGGTCGCCCCAAGACCTTTCCTTTTTTGCATTCTTAACACAATTTGAACAGGAAAGAGAGGCTTCGAAGACAAACACGACCGTTAAGCTCAAACGGATATCCTTATCACATACAAAATAGTGCTTACAACACATAAGTCGATCGACAAATAGGGAGTAGAGAAACGACATACTACAAACTATTTACAAGACTTGTCCTGTCCAAGGTACTCGTCTTTACCCCTATATTACATACGACTCCTCCCCGGATAGACAAAGCATGCTACATTAACATTTATAATTACAAGTCGTCACGACCGAATATTTCGCATCACGGCCAAGGCGCGATTGACAAAGTCCACCTGCAAAAAAGCACACAAGAAAAACACAAGGTATGCAACAAATGCTAAGATGTTTACAAATTACGCGACCCGCGATGGTGGACGGGTCGCCAAAACATTATCCATCCCATCACGACGATGGGGCACAACACACTGTCTAAACGTTTAAAGCAAAATGTTCACGACACCAAAATAAACATTGTCATTTATCAAACAAAGCTCGGACTCGCCTGACCTCTCATTAACTTCCACAGGAACAACATCTTGACCCTCGGTCGCCTCAGGAAGTTCCTTTGATACATCCCTAATGTCTTCTTCAACCTCCTCAGGGTCGGCCTCTTCCCTCTGTTCTCCTTCTCCAAGGCCCATCAACTTGAACAACTCATTGCCTGGATTACCTCAGGGGTACAAAAGATCCATATTTGCCCTCGCTTCCTCAATCTTCCAAGTCGAATGAGCCCCCGCGGCATACTCCTCCATCATTTCAATGCGAGACTTGAGGTATAAATACGTCCCGACATTGGTGGCATCATGGGCATCCTTCACACAAACCTATTTAACACTACCCTCAAGCTCCACGAGCCGGGCCTGCGCCTCCGCCAACTTCTTCTCGGCCAGTGCTTGCTTGCTCTCGGCGGCCCTGACGCCTCCACTGGCAACCTTTAGTTTACCCTCAACCGCGGCTACCCGCATATTAGCTCGGTCGCTCAAGTCTTGCACGTTGGAAAATGCGACGATTGAGTATTGGAGAGCCTACAAACAACAAACCATGTAAAAAGACATAAGTAATAAAAAAAACGCGTGTATTAGTAGAAAATTTCACACAAGACCACTCTTTACTTACTCGCCAAGCGGCCGCTCCGGCCTCATCGATACAATAAATAGGGTGCAGGTCACCGATCTCCTTCTTGGCCTCCGGGTCCAAAGTATGGAGCAACTCTTCCAAATCTCTACCCTTCATCATGCCCACCGGAAGCCCTGGGGCACCAATCGCTTTCCTTTTCGCCCCTGAAGTTTTAGACGACGGCGAATCTAAGGTGATGACCCTAACTGATGAAAGGGCTTTAGCTTTAACATTCGCCGACGAAGAGACTTTTGCCGCTGACAACTTCTGGTCCAAGAGACTCTTTTCGGACAAACTAGTGCTCGACCTTGTGCCCCGAGATACTGTCAGGCATGCACAAACATATAAGAATACGGTCACTCTAAAGACCACCCACACACATACCTGAAGGAACGAAAAAGTGCCTTTGGTGACAGAATTGGACGGAGTCGCCATGCTTGGAGGGCTAAGGGTTAGACAATTCACGTTCTTAAATGACATGTCGGCCTCCGAAAAAGCAAGTAAAACTTCAGTAACCGTGGAGAAATTGGAATTCGTCTTCTCCTCTAGACTGGACACTGAAAATAGACACACGTGAGCAAAAGTTAACAAGACATCAAAAACACAAAGGTTCAAAGACTAATACGGTACCTGATGTCCTCCAGACGTCACGCAAGAAAGAGTAGTCGAATCCCCCCTCAAGCGACTTCCTCTCAACAAAGAAAAATCACAACCTCCATCCGCGATCATTAACGTTGAGATTCAGAGCGATCGGTTCTCTGTCTGGCCTAAGGCGCAATTGAAAGTGGGAAGAACATCGACTACTTAAATAATACGAATACCAGAGAGCATCGAAGTCGAAATCGACCTCGACACTGGATACCAAAAGATCGACTACCCTAAGGAGATGCCACGCGTGTGGCATCACCTGACATGGGGCAAGATTAAGAATGGATAAGAAGTTTCTCACCAAGCTCGAAAAGGGGAAATAGTGACCTACTCTGAAGGGATACTCAAAGAAGCAAACCCATCCGTCGCGACATGACGGGGCTAGAAATGCGCAATGCAAATATCGTTGATTAGCCTAGTCAAAGTAAATATCCTAACAGACCTACTAAATGGATGTATAGTAAGCAAGTAAGGGTCGAACCCATAGGGAAGATCTGATGCAGTATGCAAATATGAATGACAAGTAACAAGCAAGGGGGTTTTAGTTATCACGAGAGAACAAAGCAAACAAGTTTGGTTGAGTTGAGAAAATATGATGGGGAAAATAGTCCTACTAGAGCGAGATCCACAATACAGAGATGCAATTTGATCACAAAAATCTATTCAATCCAAGTTCTTTTACTATCCTTATAGTTGTTCCCACCATGATCTTAAGTACTATCGATTCTCACAGTTGTCGATAGACTTATTACTTTGTCAATGGGAAAATACCACCGATTCTCATAGTTGTCGGTATACTTTACCACTAACACAGCAATAGCAATGCACATAAGGATATAGGATACACGCAAATAGAAGGTGCTATCTTACTATTTAAATGCAAATGATTCTCACTCACGATTGCGCGCTCATCTTCCACTATACGCAACAATCATGTATGCTACTAGATATGTACTCGTATTCCACTATATGCAAATCCTAGCAATTGATAAAAAGTATTCAACCTAGTTGATCAGGCTATGAAGAATAACAATAAATCAGTATTCAATATTACCAAGAGAATCAAACCAACACTTATAAGAATAAGAACAAGGAATAGAAATCTCACAAACACATCAACTGTATTGCTTCAATCGTCTAGTAGAACAAAGGGGAAGTTAGTTCTCCATTCAGATGAGAATGAAAACCTAATAGAAAAGTAACGATGATAACAATAGTAGAAGTAGTAGCAGTCTCTCTAGGGCGTGTCTCTTAACCTAGAAAGAGCGTCTTAAATATGCTTAGGAAAACTAGGTTAAAACTAACGAAAATAATAAAGGAAACAAAATAATAAAATAACAAAGTCCGAAAGCAATAAAAGGAAATAATTGTCTTCAGACGCGCGGCGTTAAACACGGCCACCGCGGGGCGGTGAGATCCACTGCGGGGCGTCAGCCTCCCACCGCGGGGCGGTGGCTTCCTCTGGCGCGACCCTCAATCTTCTCTGAGAACCACCGCCAGGTCGCGGTGATTCTGGCGCGGGGCGGTGACGTCGCCCACTCCTCTTAAGCTCTTCTTCTCGTCTGCTGTTCTTCATTACTACCAAGTGTTGGTAGTCTTCTCCATGTATGCTTCAGTAGCTCTATATCCATCCTCATGTCTCCATCTAAGCTGTAAATCCCGGGATATCTTCACTTCTCTCCATAACTTCAGGATCACAGACTTAGCCTAAAAACCACTCATAAACTCCTCTCAATCATGCTAATAACTGCTAGTAAAGGTGTATGAAATAACACCTATCACGACACCAATCGGCGCGTTCTTGGGGCAAAGGGAGGCGAGCAACCGTTTCAAGAGGGAACTGGCCTACTTATAGAATTGTATCCAACTCCGACTGAGTCAAGGTCCCGGCTAGAGAATCCTTCGGGCTAAGAAGATTCGAGGGGGAAAAGTCGCTATCTTTCTCGCCGACGCCAGAGGATGAAGCTTTGGACTTCTTTGATCTCGGAAACGACATTGTTCAAGAAGAAACGGTAAGAAATTCAAAAAAGCTTTTACCTTTGAACCAGAAACCCTTCGTAAGAGAAAAGAGGATGGTGAAAAGAAAGGGAAGTGACTGCCATTTATGGTGAAAACTGCCCGCCCATAGTTAAACCTGTCGACCAATGGAAATGCACCACATCATCGATCCATTATAGCAGAATCGGCAAGAGGAAGATCATGTTCAGAGGAGGCTTGGGAAAAAATCCAACCGTCCCTCAACCGCTGCTTCCAGCCCAGTTCGATTTTTTAGGGCTATTGTTGGGCCTTGATACGCTCTACTTTGTAGTGCGTAACTATGAGCTGTTACTGGATTATTAGGTTCCATTTGTGTGGGTTTAGGAGATAATTTAGGATAATGGAGTTGTAGAGAAGGAGTGGTGAAGATAAGGAATTTAGTGAAGTATTGAAGATTGAGGAGCTAGCCAAGTAACCACCACAAGAGAAGACCGCGGGCGAGAAGCAGTAGTTGCGACAGAGCAAAACCGCGGGCGCAGGATTCTGGCCGCGGTCGCGGCACAACAACGAAGCCGCGAGAGAGCGACAGAGAAAAATCCGCGGGCGCGGTTTCATAACCGCGGTCGCGGATTGACAACAGAAGCAAGCATTCAACGAAGCACAAGGCCACGGTCGTAGGGAACAGTGTCGCGGTCGCGGGTCCAAGCGCAGAGCAGATGGGCTTTTCGTCCGAGATCTTTGTTTTATTTTATTTTATTTATTTTATTTCCTTTTATAATTTCCGGTTATTGTTATTTTTAGGAGACTCTCTTTAGGTTAAATAGGTTAAGTTCTCTTTAGGTTTATCAATCATTCATTCTAGCATATTTTCATAACGGCGTTTTAGAAGACTATGAAGAACTAAGTTTCCATTGTTTTGCCTGACGATTGAAGCCTTCAGTTGATTTGGTTGTAAGATTATAACTCTTGTTCTATTTCCTTTGGGTTTTATTAATTCTCTTTGAACTTATCTTTACTGAGATTTGCTGATTTGACTAGCCTGATCAACTAGTTGATGTTAGTAATTTTCTATTGCTAGGATTTGGTTATTTCTAGTTGAAATTCCTTATCTAGAGTAGCAACCACAATTTACAGGAACTAGTTGTGAATGTTTATTGTGAAGATAATTGATTGCATGTTGAATACTGACTAGTTGTTAAGTGTTGCATGTATCATGCTTAATTCCTATGCTTACTGTTGCTGTTAAATTGAATCTTGATAGTTTCTTGATTGTTTAATAGTTAGTATTTTCAGGGCTAGTTGACTTGTTAATATACATAAGATCAGAATAGGAACAATCATAGGATTGAATGAACTTGAGATAATCAATGATCAACCTATCATACTGATGTGTGGATATCTGTTAGGTGGAGCGCTCTCACAATCATATTTACAATAATCTTAACCACTTTCTGCTTTAATTCATTAGTTGTAGAAAACCAAACAACAATCCCCCCCTAGTTCCTAGTTGGTAACTTACTTTCATACATAGAAATAGATAATTTGATTCCCTTAGGTTCGACCCCTACTTGCCTGCTATACTTAGTTAGGTTTTTAGGGATTCTTTGATAGGCATAACGACTTTAGCCTCATCAAATTTGGCGCCGTTGCTGGGGATTGCAATTTTCTGTTTCTCTGTTTGTTTGTTTGTTTGTTTGTTTGTTTGTTTGTTTGTTTGTTTGTTTGTTTGTTTGTTTGTTTGTTTGTTTGTTTGTTTGTTTGTTTGTTTGTTTACTAACTGTTGTGTGGACCTGTCTTATGGTCCACACACGTTCTACTGACTCTCCTACTTTAGATCTTGATACAGAAATCGAGCGAACGCTTCATAGAAACCGCAGGGTAAACAAATCACTCCAACCACACTTTGAGATTGCTGACCAGACGTTGAGACAGCTGACCGCGCCCAACTTAGCGCAATAACCGCTTGTTGTGCAGTTTCCTGCTTTGGCTGAAGGAGTGAACTTTGAATTGAAATCTGGTTTGATTCACTTGCTCCCATCGTTCCATGGTCTGAATGGAGATGATCCCAACAAGCATCTCGCTGAATTTCATGCCGTCTGCACGAGTATGAAACCTACTGGAGTTACTGAGGACCAGATTAAGATGAGGGCCTTTCCTTTCTCTTTGAAGGATGCGGCCAATGACTGATTCTACTATTTGGCCCCTGGCAGTATTGATACTTGGGCAAAGATGAAGCATGCCTTCTTAGAAAAATAATTTCCTACTACGAAGCTAAACAGCATGAAGAAGAGCATAAGTAATATTGAGCAACAGGCTGGTGAAACTTTGTATGAGTATTATGAGCGCTTCAAGAGGCTATGCTCAAGTTGCCCCTATCACGGTTACTCTGACCAGGACTTGATTCTCTACTTATATGGTGGTCTAATGGATGATGAGCGTCGAATTGTGGATGCTGCTTGTGGCGGTAACATTCTCAATAAGACGACAGCTGCAGCCTTTGAGTTGTTTTCTGAGCTCTCAAAAGGGTCAAGACAATTCAACAGGAAGACAAATGCTCGTGGAGTGAGTGTTGCTGATTCCTCATCATCCACTCTACTTTTTGAGATGGCTGAGATGAAGGACATGATGAAGAGGTTCATGCTGAAAGGAACCCTTCAACAAGTCAATGCTTGTGGAATTTGTGCTGATGCATACCATGCTACAGATGCTTGTCCACAACTTCAAGAGCCTGAAGCTGAGGTTAATGATGTGGGAGGTTTCGGTCCTCCAAGACCTTGCTATGACCCATATTCCAACACATACAATCCAGGGTGGAGAGATCACCCAAACATGAGATATGGGAATCCACAAAATGCTCAACAATTTCCGCAACAACAACAATTTCAACCACAAGGAGCTCAGCCTGGACCCCCATTCAACCCAAGACAACAGGGACAAAATCCAAGTCCCCCTATGTCCACTGAAGACATGATCAAGTCTCTTGCCTATAGCATTTCATCGATACAAAATACTATGGTTTAACAAAATCAGGAGACTAGATCAAGCATTCAAAATCTTGAGAATCAGGTTGGACAAATCGCTCAAGCTTTGAGCAAGTTGGAGGCCAGGGATTCGGGGAAACTACCATCTCAAATGGTAGTGAACCCGAGAGAGAATGTCTGTGCGATGACACTAAGAAGTGGTAAACAGCTGAATATCGCTCCCTTAGCTGAAAGGGGCGAACTACTGGAAGAGACAGATGCTGAACACGGAGCTGAAACTACAAAAGTTGAATAGAGCGCAAAACCGCGACCGCGGGTGGAAAACCGCGACCGCGTTTGATGTCAGAAAACTTGCTAGGAGAAGACGAAAATCCGGAACAGGAGCAGTGTCAAAATCCGCGACCGTGGATTGAAAACCGTGCCCGTGGATTTTCCACTGGAAGTCTAGAAATTACAGAAGCCGATCCGTGACCGCATGTCCCAAACTATGACCGCGGATTTCCTGCTGACGTCCAGGACGACTATGTGCGTCCGAATTTCCCTCCCCTCGGCTCCTAGAAGCCACTTGCGCCATTCCCTGAGGCGCTGAAGGAAACTAGAAGGTCGGAGAACGACAATGAGATCTTCGAAACCTTCAGCAACTGTGAGGTAAACATCCCTTTGATAAAATTGATTAAAAGTGTTTCTCGTTATGCTAAATTTCTTAAGGCATTATGTATGATCAAGAGGAACTAAAAGTTGAAGGTAAATAAAAAGGTTCAGGTAAGTGAAAATGTGTCCGCTATGCTGCAAAAGCAAATGCCTAAGAAGTGTAGTGACCCTGGCATGTTTAGCATTCCTTGTACGATAGGTGACACCACGTTTGATAAAGCCATGTTAGATTTATGTGCATCTATTAATGTTCTATTTTACTCTCTATATGAATCTTTGGGGCTTGGACCATTGCATGAAACTGGGACAATGATTCAATTGGCGGATTTGTCTAATGTTTATCCAAAAGGAGTAGTACAAGATGTTCTAGTAAAGGTTGATAATCTGATTTTTCCTGCTGACTTCTTTGTGATGGATATGGGACATGACAAGCATGCAACCCCTGTGATGTTAGGTAGGCCGTTTCTGAAAATGGCTAACACAAGAATTGATGTGAGTAATGGTTCACTCACTATGGAATTTGATGGGGTAAGGGTAGAGTATAACATTGATGATGCTAAGAAACACCCTCCTGATAATGATTCTTTGTGCTCTGTTGATATGCTAACTTAAATTGATCTGGAAAGCACTGAGTCGAGCCACGACGTTAACCAAGGCGCTGCTTGGGAGGCAACCCAAGGTATGTAATTCTTTTCATGTTTTTTATTTTCAAGTTTTTATTATTGATGTTCTTTTTTTAAACTAAAATGCAGGTAGGAGAATCGAAGACAGATTTAGAAGCAAACCAGAGGGCAAACCGCGATCGCGGCCCAAAAAACCGCGACCGCGGTTTTATCACTGTAAGTCTCCTCATCTAAAATAAAATAAAATAAAATCTGAAGACGCCGCGACCGCGGCCTGCCAACCGCGATCGCGGCCCCATTGACCACGTGTTACTACCGATGATGATAGGATCCCGCGCATCATGCTGCTGAGGAGGAGAAGATTAGCTTGAGATTTCTATTTGGTACCTCATGATGGAACAACATGATGCAGCTGATGATGATGAGGAGGAGCAGCAAGAGGACTTTGCAGATATGCCGGTTGATACTGCTTTCACTGATTATGCATATGCTGCTGATGGACAACACAGTGCAGCAGGCACTTCGAGTGATCCTGCATACCCCGATAGACAATATGGGGAGTGGATAGCTGAGCTTGATGAGGACATGCGGATGCTCCGAGATCAGTCGCTGGTTCAATGCTTTTACATCAAGCATTGGGACGCCTTTGCTTCACACAGGTGAGAGGCATATAGGGGACCGACAACCAATGGGCTTAATTTCATTGCTCCCTCCATGGCACCAGAGACTCTTGTTTCCATGATTTTCCATCGCCACGCCAGCCACGACATCCGAGACGCAGACCACCTTGACATCGCTAGTGGGTATTTTTCTTTCCCCCCAAATTTTCACTTTTTGTCTTTCATTCCATTGAGGACAAGGCAATCTTCAAGCATGGGGGAGAGAGTTATACTTGCTGGTCGTTTGTACTACCGTTTTTCTTATATAAAAGTAAAAATAAAAAAATAAAAAAAGAAAAGAAAATCCTGGGCCAAGTCCAAAACCTAAAAAGGCGGCTTAGGCAATAAGCAGGTGGCCCGGACCAGCATTAGGCTGGGGTAAAAAGAGGCTGAAGAGCGATGTGAGGACTGGTGAGCTCATCTTTGCAAAATGAAATGAGTGGCTAGGTGAAAACCCGAAAGGGCGCCTAGGCAAAATGAGTGAAAAGAAGATGAATGATTATTAGGATTCATTCATTCTGGCGTGGCGACATAAGTGGTGGAGTCATAAGGAGGATTCGGGTAGGTCACTTTGGGAGTTATAAGAAGATAGACTGGATCTAGGATTAGATGGTAACATTCACTCTATGGTGTTCGGGTTAAGTTTGGGGGAAATACTCTACTTTCCTTGAAGCTGATGTGTTGTGTTGTTGTGTTGGTGCCCTGGAGATTCATGAGTAGGTACAGTTCTTAGTGGAGATAGTTTTGTTGTGCTTCCTGAGACCTTGGGTATTTCATGGAGGAGTAGGTTTCTATTAGCTTACTCGAGGATGAGCAAGGTCTAAGCATGCGGGATTCTGGCCGCGGTCGTGGCACAACAATGAAGCGGCGGGAGAGCGACAGAGAAGAATCCGCGGGCGCGGTTACATAACCGCGGCCGCGGATTGACAACAGAAGCAAGCATTCGACGAAGCACAAGGCCGTGGTCACAGGAAACAGTGCCGCGATCGCGGGTCCAGGCGCGAAGCATATGGGCTTTTCGTCCGAGATCTTTGTTTTATTTTATTTTATTTCCTTTTATAATTTCCAGTTATTGTTATTTTTAGGAGACTCTCTTTAGGTTAAATAGGTTAAGTTCTCTCTAGGTTTATCAATCATTCATTCTAGCATATTTTCATAACGGCGTTTTAGAAGACTATGAAGAACTAAGTTTTCATTGTTTCGCCTGACGATTGAAGCCTTCAGTTGATTTGGTTGTAAGATTATAACTCTTGTTCTATTTCCTTTGGGTTGTATTAATTCTCTTTGAACTTATCTTTACTGAGATTTGCTGATTTGACTAGCCTGATGAACTAGTTGATGTTAGTAATTTTCTATTGCTAGGATTTGGTTATTTCTAGTTGAAATTATTTTTCTAGAGTAGCAACCACAATTTACATGAACTAGTTGTGAATGTTTATTGTGAAGAGAATTGATTGCATGTTGAATACTGACTAGTTGTTAAGTGTTGCATGTATCCTTCTTAATTCCTATGCTTACTGCTGCTGTTAAATTGAATCTTGATAGTTTCTTGATTGTTTAATAGTTAGTATTTTCAGGGCTAGTTGACCTGTTAATATACATAAAATCGGAATAGGAACAATCATAGAATTGAATGAACTTGAGATAATCAATGATCATCCTATCATACTGATGTGTGGATATCTGTTAGGTGGAGCGCTCTCACAATCATATTTACAATAATCTTAACCACTTTCTGCTTTAATTCATTAGTTATAGAAAACCAAACAACAATCCCCCCCTAGTTCCTAGTTGGTAACTTACTTTCATACATAGAAATAGATCCTTTGATTCCCTTGGGTTCGATCCCTACTTGCGTGCTATACTTAGTTAGGTTTTTTTAGGGATTCTTTGATAGGCAAAAAGACTTTAGCCTCATACAAAAATAAAAAAATTAATCATAGGCTAAGTCGAAAACCTAAAAAGGAGGCTTAGGAAATAAGCAGGTGGCCCAGACCAGCATTAGGCTGGGGTAAAAAGAGGCTGAAGAGCGATGTGAGGACTGGTGAGCTCATCTTTGAAAAATGAAATGAGTGGCTAGGTGAAAACCCGAAAGGGCGCCTAGGCAAAATGAGTGAAAAGAAGAGGAATGATTATTAGGATTCATTCATTCTGGCGTGGCGACATAAGTGGTGGAGTCATAAGGAGGATTCGGGTAGGTCACTTTGGGAGTTATAAGAAGATAGACTAGAGCTAGGATTAGATGGTAACATTCAGTCTATGGTGTTCGGGTTAAGCTTGGGGGAAGTACTCTGCTTTCCTTGAAGCTGATGTGTTGTGTTGTTGTGTTGGTGCCCTGGAGATTCATGAGTAGGTATAGTTCTTAGTGGAGATAGTTTTGTTATGCTTCCTGACACCTTGGGTATTTCATGGAGGAGTAGGTTTCTATTAGCTTACTCGAGGATGAGCAAGGTCTAAGCATGGGGGAATTTGATATGCTCTACTTTGTAGTGCGTAACTATGAGCTGTTACTGGATTATTAGGTGCCATTTGTGTGGGTTTAGGAGTTAATTTAGGATAATGGAGTTGTAGAGAAGGAGTGGTGAAGAGAAGGAATTTAGTGAAGTATTGAAGATTGAGGAGCTAGCCAAGTAACCACCACAAGAGAAGACCGCGGGCGAGAAGCAGTAGTCACGGCAGAGCAAAACCGCAGGCGCGAGATTCTGGCCGCGGTCGCGGCACAACAACGAAGCCGCGGGAGAGCGACAGAGAAGAATCCGCGGGCGTGGTTTCATAACCGCGGTCGCATATTGACAACAGAAGCAAGCATTCAACGAAGCACAAGGCCGCGGTCGCAGGGAACAGTGCCGCAGTCGCGGGTCCAGGCGCGGAGCAGATGGGCTTTTCGTCCGAGATCTTTGTTTTATTTTATTTTATTTCTTATATTTCCTTTTATAATTTCCGGTTATTGTTATTTTAAGGAGACTCTCTTTAGGTTAAATAGGTTAAGTTCTCTTTAGGTTTATCAATCATTCATTCTAGCATATTTTCATAACGGCGTTTTAGAAGACTATGAAGAACTAAGTTTCCATTGTTTCGCCTGACGATCGAAGCCTTCAGTTGATTTGGTTGTAAGATTATAACTCTTGTTCTATTTCCTTTGGGTTGTATTAATTCTCTTTGAGCTTATCTTTACTGAGATTTGCTGATTTGACTAGCCTGATCAACTAGTTGATGTTAGTAATTTTCTATTGCTAGGATTTGGTTATTTCTAGTTGAAATTCCTTATCTAGAGTAGCAACCACAATTTACAAGAACTAGTTGTGAATGTTTATTGTGAAGAGAACTGATTGCATGTTGAATACTGACTAGTTGTTAAGTGTTGCATGTATCCTGCTTAATTCCTATGCTTACTGCTGTTGTTAAATTGAATCTTGATAGTTTCCTGATTGTTTAATAGTTAGTATTTTCAGGGCTAGTTGACCTGTTAATATACATAAGATCAGAATAGGAACAATCATAGGATTGAATGAACTTGAGATAATCAATGATCAACCTATCATACTGATGTGTGGATATCTGTTGGGTGGAGCGCTCTCACAATCATATTTACAATAATCTTAACCACTTTCTGCTTTAATTCATTAGTTGTAGAAAACCAAACAACAATACCCCCTAGTTCCTAGTTGGTAACTTACTTTCATACATAGAAATAGATTATTTGATTCCCTTGGGTTCGACCCCTACTTGCCTGCTATACTTAGTTAGGTTTTTAGGGATTATTTGATAGGCATAACGACTTTAGCCTCATCAGGCCTCATTCTTAACGGACCTCCACCAGAGCGGCCCATTGGACGAAGAAGTAGTTCCTTCTAGAAGGATCGCTTGGTTGGGCGACGAACGAGGATCTCAGCCTCTACAGATGTGAGGAGTTATTGAGTCCCAGATTATACGGACTAGCATACCGGCCCACATGGCAGTTACAACCAACCCAATAGTTCGTGAATATCATAGGATCGCGGCCACCCGGTTATTCGACCCGACGAACCCCGAAGATCACGGACGACAACGGCTAGTCTAGCTGATCTTTAGAAATTAAGTGTGTATATATTAGATGAAATAGGATCATTGTAAAACACATTACCATCCTTATTGAATACAAGCTACAATCTACTACTTTCTCGCTTACTTTCACCATTGTTCTCTAGCTCGGCTCTCTAGTTCGGTGTTTGAAGCGACTGTCGATTAAATCCCTCGATTCGATTAACCTCTCCTCAAGGGAGATAGACTTGTCTTCTCACCTAATTAATAGTGTTTCGTTCAACACTTTAGTTGATTTGGATTATTTTGATATTGTCTATCTAATTATTGTCTAATTGTCCTTCTTAAGGCGATTCAGATCGATTCGATCTTTTCGCCCCAAAACAGTGACTACAACAACTGCGAGGGTGATTACACATATAGGACTTAGAGCAGGTAGAGAGGCATGGCACACACCTGACGGAACCAAGGTGTTCAAAAAATGTTACCACTAGCCAGATACATTGATCATCATACTCAAAAGTAATGTAGGAAATACAAAGACATGAACATCTAATACCATAACTAGAGATAGGGGTAAACACACAAACAACATGCATGAGCTTGAAGGGACTGATCATTAATAGTTAAACTAGTTGAGTGTAGATGTGTCAAAAACTTCTGTTCCATTCAAAATTTTTATGGTTGAAACCTGTCCTGAAATTTTTTGTTAAAGTTTGTTGATACTCATATTTGAAATTAATTATCAATAGAAAAAAAGTTAACGAAACGAATTTACACAATGATAATCGTAAACTTCAAATAAATGATTATAAACATGTAATATTACTAATGAAATCTTTCAATACGAATGACGTTTGTTACTATTACTAAGAATACAAAATATTTTTTGGGATTAACATGGTTTAAATTTTATTAAGTGACAATTGATTTTAATTACACTTTTTGAAATATATTAATTAATTTTATGCAATAAACTTATATTTCTATTTACAAATATTCACATTGAGCATATAATGTGCGTATGCACATGTCAAGATCCGTACAGTACAAGACGAAGTGCGTCAAGACATTGATTTGACAACTTCTTGGTGAAACTCTTAAAATAGGACATTTGTTGTGTTTAATTGTGACTCTAAGCAAGAACTTAATGGAGATTTGACTCAAAAACTGAAATGGATATAACTCTCATGAACGAGGTTCATGAAGAGTTTGAGATAAGTATCTCTCGACCCTCGGATACGACTCACCAAGAACCTTGAGACGAGGTTGAACACTCATGGATATGACACACCAAGAATACCCAACCGCCTTCGGATATGTCACACCAAAGGGGTTTCGGATACGACACACCAAAACAAGACTAAGACACTCAATGATATCACACACCTTGAAGCCATCGTCCAAGAGGCTTGAAATGAACAAAATGCTCACGTTTTTTTAATAATCTCCAATTCAAGTCTACCAAATACAATGCTAGGCAACCTTTAAATAGATGCCAAATAACAATACATAAATTGTAAATTAATACTAATTAACTACCCACTAACCTACCCACTAACGTAGCTAAACCACTAAGGCTACTACGTATGCCACTAATTAGAAACTAACTAGCTAATTAATTAATGAAAATAACAATAAAACACAAATCAAACATCTTCCGCGGAGACAGTTTCTGGCCTAACTTCAGAAGGTTCGTTCTCTCTCGTCCGTGATCGGAATGGAGTGATTTCAACGCCCAGAGATAGATCCTGAAGTCTAGTTTCACTACTCAAAATGTGAGACTGATCGGAGTTGGAAATCAGAAAATACGGCACTTTTACTGAGGTGACTCATGGTCACATCCATGCAGCTCGGTTGCTTCTTCCTCTTCATTGAACCGACTTTGGCATGTCCTTGAGGGGTGACCCATGGTCACATCATCCTCCCCTCCTTTAAGAAAGATTCATCCTCGAATCTTCGTTGTCTTTGCTTACCAGAAAATCGAGGAGTGAGCACAACAGGGCCGACATCAGCTTCCAAGAAAACCGTCCTGACTTCAACAAGGTCGTTCTCCTTGCTCCGAACTCCAAATTGGATGATTCCGGCTACAGTAGTTAGATAATGAAGTCTAGTTTCCGTCCTCGAAATTGGAGAGCAATTGGATCACGGAAACAAAAGTTATGACGATTTTACTGAGAGGTCGCGATCGCTGCCTGAGATGCCGCGGCGCGGTTTTCCTTTGCCTTTGGTGCGGGCGTGGCTGTTAAGCCTTCCTCGCACTCTCCGAGCACACGAACATCCCCTCGCCTTGAGATGACTCTAATACCAAATAATGTGCGTATGCACATGCCAAGATCCGTACAGTACAAGACGAAGGGCGCCAAGACATTGATTTGACAACTTCTTGGCGAAACTCTCAAAATAGGACATTTGTTGTGTTTAATTGTGACTCTAAGCAAGAACTTGATGGAGATTTGACTCAAAAACTGAAATGGATATAACTCTCATGAACGAGGTTCATGAAGAGTTTGGGATAAGTATCTCTCGACCCTCGGATACGACTCACCAAGAACCTTGAGACGAGGTTGAACACTCATGGATATGACACACCAAGAATACCCAACCGCCTTCGGATATGACACACCAAAGGGGTTTCGGATACGACACACCGAAACAAGACTAAGACACTCAAGGATATCACACACCTTGAAGCCATCGTCCAAGAGGCTTGAAATGAACAAAACGCTCCCGTTTTTTTAATAATCTCCAATTCAAGTCTACCAAATACAATGCTAGGCAACCTTTAAATAGGTGCCAAATAACAATATGTAAATTGTAAATTAATACTAATTAACTACCCACTAACCTACCCACTAACGTAGCTAAACCACTAAGGCCACTACGTATGCCACTAATTAGAAACTAACTAGCTAATTAATTAATGAAAATAACAATAAAACACAAATCAAACATCTTCCGCGGAGATAGTTTCTGGCCTAACTTCAGAAGGTTCGTTCTCTCTCGTCCGTGATCGGAATGAAGTGATTTCAACGCCCAGAGATAGATCCTGAAGTCTAGTTTCAGTACTCAAAATTTGAGAGTGATCGGAGTTGGGAATCAGAAAATACGGCACTTTTACGGAGGTGACTCATGGTCACATCCATGCAGCTCGGTTGCTCCTTCCTCTTCATTGAACCGACTTTGGCATGTCCTTGAGGGGTGACCCATGGTCACATCATCAATGTGCGTAAGCACATGCCAAGATCCGTACAGTATAAGATGAAGGGCGCCAAGACTCGTTGTTTAGGAAACTCTTGGCTAGACTCTCAAAGACGACACTCTAATGTGTTTTGGATTGTTTTTGGGTTTTGGCTTGATGGAGATTTGACTCAAAAAGGAAATGGATATAACTATCATGAACGAGGTTCATGAAGAGTTTGGGATAGGTGTCTCACGACCCTCGGATGCAACTCACCAAGAACCATGAGACGAGGTTGAACACTCATGGATACGACACACCAAGAATGCCCAACCGCCTTCGGATATGACACACCAAAGGGGTTTCAGATATGACACACCGAAACAAGACTAAGACACTCAAGGATATCACACACCTTGAAGCCATCGTCCAATGAAGCTTCAAAGGAACAAAACACTCACGTTTTTTTTAATCTCCAATTCAAGCTTGATCGAAATACAAGGCTCGGTCACCCTTATATAGGTGCCATAATGCATTAAGGAAATTACATAATTAATTAACTACCCACTAACTAGTTAAGCCACTAACTGGCTAAACCCACGATCTACCCACTAATTAATTAACGTAAAAATAGAAATAACAAAATAATAAAACACAAATCAACCATCTTCCGCGGAGACAGTTTCTGGCCTAACTTCAGAAGGTTCGTTCTCTCTCGCCCGTGATAGGAATGGAGTGATTCCAACGCCCAGAGATAGATCTTGAAATCTAGTTTCACGCCTCAAAATTTGAGAGTTATAGGAGTTTGGAATAAGAAGATACGGCACTTTTACTGAGGTGACCCATGGTCACATCCATGCAGCTCGATTGCTTCTTCCTCTTCATTGAACCGACTTTGGCATGTCCTTGAGGGGTGACCCATGGTCACATCAGCATATCTAATTCTACGAAAGTAATAAAATTGTATCATGACTTGATATATATAGATTCATAGTTATTATTTATTAGGAGAGTTGTTAATTATAAGTAGATTTTATCATATTGAATACATTAGCCATTCTAACTTTTATCTTTTTTTTTTCACAAGAAAAAAATCTATAAGAAAATAAACTTAGTAGGACAAATCTGATATGAAAACAAAATTGTTAATTTGGAAAAGTGCTAAATGACTATCCATATAATTGGTAAATTTATCAATAGTGAGAGAATTTTATAAGGGTAAAAAAATATGGGGATTGAGGTTCGCACCGCATTTTTATGCCCCGGACCGCAAAATGGGCGGAACGTTGTTGCACACAAATTAAAAATTTTGATTGGCGCAAAAAAAAATTCAACACTGTGGCGCCCAAAAAAGTTACCGTTGGATCCAACGATAACTTTTTTGGGTATATATAAGATAGTCGTTTGGGTCCTCTTGATGTACCACCGAATTGAAATCACAAACTATTGAGAGAATGTCGTCCTTAAGCTACAATCATGCACCCGGTCTTGATTCGATTAATCAAGATGATTTATGGGTAAGTTTATTTCAAATTTAGTAAATTAAAGCTGTTTGTTATAGTTTATAACATTCATTAAAACGTACATACGAGCATTACGTTAGGATGATTCCATGTTTTAGGTTAGTGGACATTATGTTAGTCTTTTTATGTGGTATTTTCAGTATCCTATATAGTTGTGAAATAAATAGGATGATTACACATTTTAGGTTAGTGGACAATATGTTAGTTTTTGTAGGTGGTATTTTCAGTATATTTATTTGTAAAATAATAGGATGATCACATGTGTTAGCTTATACATTATGTTCGTATTTTTAGGTGGTATTTTCTATATCATATATAGTTGTGAAATAAATAGGATGAATACATGTTTTAGGTTAGTGGACAATATGTTAGTGTTTTTAGGTGGTATTTTCGGTATATTTATTTGTGAAATAATAGGATGATCACATGTGTTAGCTTATACATTATGTTCATATTTTTAGGTGGTATTTTCTGTATCATATATAGTTGTGAATTAAATAGGATGAATACATGTTTTAAGTTAGAGTACAATATGTTAGTATTTTTAGGTGGTATTTTCAGTATATTTAGTTGTGAAATAAATAGGATGATCACATGTGTTAGTTTATACATTATGTTAGTCTTTTGTTAATAAAATACATGTTGTAGCATTGATATTATATTAGTATTTTATTAATGAATTACATGGTTTGGCTTAGACATTAAACATGTATTTGTAGTTGTTATTTACGGAAACTTCTAAGTTGTATATATTGGTCAAATTAATAGGAGTTTCAATTATTAAGTAAATTATATGTTTGTGGTTAGAACAACATTATGTTAGTTTTTTGAAATCGCTCTTAGAAGAACCTCTAATGTATAATATTTTTGAAAATAAATAGGACGACACTAGTGATAGCGATTTTTCGCCAGTGGACTATTCTTCTCATTTTACTACAAGTGAGGAATGGAGTGATGATAGAGACACTATGATCAATTGGGCTAAGAATGTCGGTTTGGGATTGTGTATGGTGATCGTCATAAGTAAATCATGGGCTAGAAAGGTCATATTGTCGTGTGAGAAGTCTGTGTCGAATAGATCAGTGGTGAAGAAGAAGGAGGTTCGGGGTCGAGGCAACCTCTAAACGGAAAAACAAATCGAGGATAAAAAAAGGGCGAGTGCCCGTTTCAGTTGCATGGGTTGTTTAGGAAGGGAAATTGGATAAAATCGGGCACGTGGACATTATCCGTCGTTAATGGATGCCATAACCGTGATCTTTCAAGTAGTTTGATTGGTCATGCATTTGCTGGACGACTTTCCCAGGAACAATGTCAGAGAGTGAATGTTTTGTCAGCCTCCGACACAAAGCCGAAGGCTATTATGAGTCTATTTCTACAGGAGGATCCCCAATGCTTGATATCAAGGAATCAATTGTACAATTACAAAGCTACAGAGAGGCAGAAATCCAGGGGGAATTTGACAGTGCCGCAATACACGTTGGATTTCTAAGGACGAGAGGTTATTATGCAAGCACCGACAGGGTTCGAACCGCTGATGGGAATGAGGTTTTGAGTGACCTTTTTATTTGTCACCCCGACGCTAGACATTTGTTGCTTTTGTTTCCCACGTCGTCATCATGGATACGACCCACAAGACCAACAATTATGAAACTTTAGTTATCGTTATTACTACATCTAAAATATGTAATTGCATATAAATGTTCTAATTTTTACATTTATAGGTACGGTATGCCTTTGTTGGAGTTTGTTGGATTCACTTGCACCAACCTTATGTTCTTTATTGCGATCGTATTCATGCAAAATGAGACAACAGAGCACTACGAATGAGCCTTGCGGCACCTTAAGATCATGTTCGGGAGACATGAACCTAAGGCGACCATGTCAGATCGAGACCTTGCAGTTGTGAAGGCTCTTGAAGTAGTCTTTCTGAATTCGCATCATCTGTTCTCTAGGGTCCATGTCAACCGCAACGTGGAAGCTTATGCTATAAATAATATTGAAAACGTCGAGCATTTTTGTGGTAATGTTTGTTGGTTGTTGAGGTTGCCCACTGAGGATGTGTATGAGGCATAACTTTAATACTTGACGGAGAAATGGAATAGGAAACCCTGGCTGATGGACTACGTGAAGAGGGTATGGCTTGTTCCGTACAAGAAGATGCTAGTCTGTGCATGGTGCGGCACAATTCTCCATTTCGCCACAAGATCATCAAACAAGTAAATTCATAAGTGCAACTAGGAAAACCCCTTTAGATACGTATCAATATATATTAAGTGTAACTTGAGTTTTATTTTCAGGGTTGAGAGTCAACACTCTTTGCTGAAGGACGGGATCCAATCGTATGTTGGAGGCTTCGACACCCTCGTGTAGCAAATCGACAATATGTTCATTGATCAGGTTCGGGAAATAGGGGTGATATGGAGTAGAGTGCTCCCACTGAGATCGTAAATGGGCCGAGATGGGTGAAGGTTTTTTTAGCCGCATTATTTATAAGGTCTCGAAAAAGTGCTTAAGAATGCTATACAATGAAGTTGTTAGGGCAAATGAAAGAAAATTACCCGATGAAGAATGCCATGATGTGTTTTGGAGATCCTCCCTAGGCTTGCTTTGGCCACACAAGATCAAGACTTATGTAAATGCCAGTGTCCCGTTGAAGCCAAGTGAAATTCATATTTTTTGGAAGCAAATCAAGTGGGATAGAGTGGGTCTTGGCGATCTCGCACCGAACGAGGATGAATTTATCCATGAAGATGATGTCATCTTAGGTGCCATGTGGGGAGATTGGACCAACGGTGATTTGCCCTACGATATTAAGTCCGATTTTACCCGCAAGTACATCGAGTACCTTGACCCAAAATCGTGTACCACAGAAGAGCCCTCGACCGCTGAGACCAAGAAGGGGAGACCTAAAAAGAAGAAGAACGATACCAAGAGGGATCCGAGTTGGTTTGAGCACAAGGCGGCGGAAAAAACGAAGAAGGTTGAGGAGCGGAAGAGTTTAGAAGGCAAAAAATTGTTCGTGGGATCCAAATGACGTCCTCTGAGCAGTAAAGCGCGCAATGGAGTTTCAAATGGCAAAGGTAGCACCACTGGGGTTGGCTTTTACTAGGGTCAACAAAATATTGATCCGTTCATGTTTGGCTACATTTCTACATTACATAATGTAATGGGAGATGGTCATTGTGGGTACCGTTCACTGGCTGTATTATTAGGCAAGGACCAAGAGAGTTATGACTACGTCCGATGGAAGCTTTTCAAGGAACTACAAGAACGTCGAGAGATGTACATCTCGACTAGTGTTGTTACCCCAATAGCACGACTGATCAAGTTAGTGAATTATATCGGAGAGTGCTTGAGCCATCACTGGATGGAAGTTCCTATGGCAGGCTTGGCATTTGCCACAAGATTCCAAGTGGCTCTTGTTGTACTATCATGGAGTGGACCTCACATATGCCTCCCAATGTGGGCTCCCCCAGGCGCACAACCTCCCACTACGGTGTATACGATAGCACCTATAGGCAACCATGGCCATTTTGTACCGGTATGCATTTCCACAGTCGATCATCATTAACCTTTATTTATTTTGTATGTATTCTAACCCTTGAATTTGTACAGGTTTGGCTAGTTAATGATCTTTGTCCGATTCCACCCCCGCCCGCCGCTTGGACCCGATTCAAAGATGCAAGTGTTGAAGGATGGGATAAACCATTTGAGGCTAGGATGAACGATTACGTCGAGGAACGGACCATGGCTGGTCGGCCCACATTATTTTTTTAGTCATAGTGCTTAGGGTATCCAGCTACTACAAATGTTGGATCGTGATGGTAATGGATATGTTTAGTCGATGTAAATCCACTCTTTTTTCCAATTTGCAGTATCCACTACTTATATAAATTACGGTAATGTTTCAAGGTACCATTTTCCAATTTATAGTGCCCATTAGTTAATAATCTTCAATTTATTAACATATCATACATTATATTGTAATATATATGAAACAATAACGTACTTCTATAAAACCAAAAACCCTAAACCCAAAACCTATAATGTATGATACCCTGTATTGTAATCTATCTATGGAACCCAAAATTCTAAACCACTAACCCTTAAACCCCAAAACAAATCCCCCACACAGTACGTTGGCGCCACCTAGTTGCGCCTAAGGGGTTCCTACTGTAACCACTTGGGCGCAACTAGGTGGTGCCCAAATGTTGTGAGAGAGAATCCAATTTGTTTTTTTAAGGTTTAGGGTTTAGGATTTCATTTTTAGGGTTTTTGGATCTTTGTCATTACAGTACAAAGTTTAAGATTTATAATTTGAAGTTGGCTTTGTAACTTCCAATATCTAGATGTGGTAAGAATGATTATGATTTGTAATAAAATCTACAGAAACCAAATTCAAAAGAAGCATTGATGATCAGTTCAGTACTTAGAATCTCAAACCCAATTTATATAAGTACGTTTGGGTTTGTAATCATAGTATATAACTATAGAATATAACCATAGGATATAACCATATGATATAACTATAGGATATAATCATAGTATATAGCTATAAAATATAACCATAGGATATAACCAAATTGGATATAACTATAGGATATAACTATAGGATATAACTATAGGATATAATCATAGTATATAACTATAGAATGTAACCATAGTATAAACCCATATGATATAACTATAGGATATAAGTATATAACTATAGAATATATCCATAGGATATAACCAAATTGGATATAACTATAGGATATAATCATATGATATAACTATAGAATATAACCATAGGATATAACTATAGGATATAATCATAGTATATAAATATAGAATATAACCATAGGATAAAACCAAATTGGATATAATTATAGGATATAATCATAGGATATAACTATAGTACAAAAACCCCAAACCTTAAACCCTAAAATCCTAAAAACCCCAAAAAAAAAACTAGCCCTTTTGGGCACCACTAGGTGGCGCCCAAGAGCTGTGTGGAGATTTATTTTGGGGTTTTTTTAGGCTTAGGGTTTTGGGTCTAGGGTTTAGGGTCTTTATCATTACAATACAAAATTTAAGATTTTCAAGTTTAAGTTGGAGAAATAACTTACAATATGAAGATATTGACCGAATATTTTGGTAAATTGTTTAGGACGTAAAATTTTATGCTGGTGGTTGGGGCAAGGACGTGGGTCTTAGATATTTACATTTTTTTAAAGATACAAGTTCTTAACAAACACAAAATGTCAGTACAAAATCCATAATATCTATCAGTGCGAAATACAAAATAGTAGCTACATCTCGTCGTCGCTCGATGACTCAAGAAAAGCTGCTACCTCCTTGGCCGCTGCCCGCTCGGCCGCGGTCCTGAATGACTCGCCCGTCTCATATATAGACGGGACACGTGCCGCTCGGGCTCGATACTCTACTGTTGTGGACGACTCAGCTGCAGGACCCGAGGACTGGGGGTTAAGGTTCCCCGGCAAAATCTAGACTGCCATACGACATCCACCGTACCTGCAATGATAAAATAGTACAATCGTGTAAATAATTATTCATAGAGGAGACATAAATATAAAAAAATTGGGGTGCTTACGTCCTCAGGCATACTCATCCAAAATATGACTGCAATGCCGGTTGTTGTCGGGATCACGTAGCGCGGTGCGCTGTATATAATACCGAGCAACGTGTCGCTCATCGTCATCCATGCCATGGAGGGGGTTAAGGTTCCCCGGGAAATATATGAAGTGCGTTCATATCCACGCCTACATATGAAATAATATATTTGGTTAACAATAATTTAATAATTAATACAAAAACGTTAATTTTACGTTCAATTACCCGAGGAAGATAGGTGCACCCTGCTATGCCTGCGGTCTTCCCCCGAGAAGCCTCGCCAATGTTCCTATACAACCAGGCAAGCACCCCGGTCCCCCAAGCTGTGTCGACGACGCGTCCTCAATCCTCAAACAACGGTAGCATCTTCACCAACAACTAGTTTATGGACTTATCCACGAAAATGCTATAAGATGTAGCGTGCCATAGGTATCCCGCCGCTATCGACTGGTCTCGAAGCTCTGTAGCACCTCAAGCGATTCAAGACCGTAGTGGGGGGGGGGGGGCTTGATGTGTTCTTGCCTCCGATGACAAGCCAATTGTCAAAGGCAACACCTTTGGATCTAGTCTTGGGTGAGAAGTCACTCGATGAACGTCTCGACAGTGAAGGTGGTGGTGAACGCGGCTGATCAGTGCTATTTTATAGTGCATTTCTAGGGGTTATTATTTTATAGTGCATTTCTAGGGGTTATTACCAGGTTTGAGGCGCCGTTTGGATGGATTTAGAGCACAATTGTGGAATAGGGAGTTGGAGAGAAGAAGTGTGGATTTGTTGGTCTGGAGAAGCAAATTGAAGATATCCAGAGGAAGAGGAGTTGACCACTGAGGAGACGAAGAAGAACCAAGGAGAGAGTCCACACGAGAGTAGAAGAACAAGGTGCTGAATTCAATTGATTCGTTCTCTTTACTCAGATGTCCAAATGGAGTGATTCCAATTCGAGGAGTTAGATCTTGAAGTCTAATGCAAGACCTCAAAATATGAGCACGATCCGAATTGTGAATCAAAAGTTATGGCATTTTTACGGAAGTGTTGCGATGCTGAAGAGAGAAGGCCGCGACCGCGGCCCGAAGGCCGCGATCGCGGCCACACACGGGAGACAGCCCGTGGAGATTTCCGAACTTTTGTTTTCTTTTTCTTTTTCCTTTTCTTTTTTTCTTTATTTTATTTAATTCGAATATTATATTTTATTTCCTTGTAGATGAGGTTTGTAATCTTGGGCTTTAGGTTAACTTTATTTAACCTAATTCCCATAGCCTCCATTCATCATCTTCAGATCACGTTAGACCTAGTTTTCCATTCAGTATTGTTTTTCCCTTTCTTAGTTTAGTTCTTTGTTTTGTTTGGTGTTTTTGGCTAGATAATTGAAGCCTTGATTTGAGTTTGATATTGAGATTATTCCTTTACTCTTTATATGATTGTATTAATTCTCTCTCGTGCTTAATCTCATTAATCATATATCGATTCCCCTTGATTTGTTGATTAGGACATCAATTAGATTGTTAATAGTAGTTCCCTCTAGTCTGACAACCTAGAGAAATTAGTATTATGCTATTGGTTCCCCTTTTCTATACAACCTGTTGAGATTGTTATTGATCATACTACTAAGGATTAGAGGATACTGGTTGAGAATCTAAATCCCTTAGTTTGTGTAGAGAATTAATTGCATGTAATTGTATGACTGGTTGCTACACTTGCATGTACCTATCTATTCATGAATTCATTGCTGCTGTTAGATTCAATCTAGAAGGTCTTCTAGGTTATTTGATGGTTAGGGTTATCAGGACTGGTAACTAATTCAGAACATGGATTAGGACATTCATGAGTATTGAGGACTAGGAGTAATCAATGATCGATCAACCAAACTAAAGGTGGATATTTGTCTAGCCAAGCTTTCTATATTTTATTTATCGTTTTCTTAGTTAGTTTCATTCAAAACCCCCCCTTTGTCTTTGTTATCAATTGGTGAATGATTTTGCAAACATGAAATATAACTTGATTCTCTGTGGGATTCGACCCTTGCTTACCAGACTACATTAGTTAGGTTTGTTTAGGATTATTTTGTTTAGGTGTCACAACAACGCCTATCAGCGGCTGATAGAGCGACTAGATAGCGGTGGCGGAAGAGGTTTGATGAGGGATAGGTGACTTGAAGAAACAAGTCGTTGGTGTCGTAGCGTCGACTACGGGTGTCGTAGCGTCGATTGCGGGTGAAGGGAGATGCAAAGGAGGACTGACTTGAAGGTTCAAGCAATAGCTGTAGCGTCGGCGGCAGAGTGAAGGGGATGCGAAGATAGAGGGTTTTGACGTCCGATCAAGGGAAGGAGGATAAACACTCGACTTGAAACCTTGACATAAATTGAACGTATGGAAATAACAATAACAAAGGAGGCTTTAAATAGCCAAAGAGCTCGGCCAATACCTAATGGGCTTGGACCGAGACAAACCTATGTAGAAAATGTCTCAAAACTATGAAAACCTATGTAGACAAACCTATAAAAGGAAACTATATAATTTAAGCAATAATACCAAATATAGAAAATGTCTCGAAACTATGAAAACGACGCGTTTAAAGGGTACAAACACCGCGAGAAACAACGACTAAGGGTCGATGACCTCACGAGTGGGTGCACGCGATGTTGGCTCTGAAGAACGCGTTGTTTCGATGCCGATGGTAGAGAGGATGACGAGTCTTGAGTTTTCGTCTGGGCTTCCTTGGCCAGCGACGACGCGTGCGACAAGTGACGCGACGGCAACAGAGATGGCTTTTGACCTAGACCTTGTCACTGGGCCCTCTGAGCGTAGGCTCATGGCTTCTTCCTCGTCTTGGGCCGTCATGGGAGGCAGGGTCACATCACCCTCCCACACTTGGTTGTGAAGCATCCCCGCTTCACCATCGTTGATCTGTTGCTCGACATTCTCGTGCAAGTGCTCCCACGCGAGGTCTCCGGTGTCGAACACAAATCTTGGGCCGAAGCATGGCGGATAGGCACCAAACACCCAGTTGATTGTGTGTTGAATGCTACACAAGGGGGGTAGCGTGTTTGGTGGCTTCACTTGTAAATCCGACGTGAATTCTGCTTGCAATGAGGCGACAGGTTGTGGCAAAGGTGCGGCGATGTGGGAGTAGTGCATGCCTGAAGTTGACACCTTGTTGTGCAAACTGGCAATGAAGTCCTTGGGTCGTGCGAGAAGCACCTGGTGATCACAACGGCCCTGCAACGTAGTGTTCGGCGGCGCGGAATTCCCCTTGTCTCTGCAACGCGTGTTATCCTGGGGCGCGTCGTGCTGTGAGACGAGTTGTTGCCGCAAGGAAGAAGCTCCGGGATCTGAGGTGGATCGCGGTGGTGTTGACGCGGTCTTTGCCGCATCCAATGTCTTGACTTTATCACGCTCGACCTGATCCTGTAAAATCACATGGGAATTCATTGGTAAGAGAGTCACGCGCTTCCCGTGGTAGGTAAACACATATGTTTTTAGATACCCATCGTGAAGTACGTGACGATCGAACTGCCACGGATGCCCAAGCAAGAGATGAGTGACGTCCATTGCAATCACATCACATAAAACGGAATCACAGTATTGACCTATGGAAAATGAAATTAAGCATTGGTGAGATACTGTGTTACCTGGACTAGAAGAAATCCATTGGAGGGCATAAGGCTGGGGATGAGGCGTCGTAGGCAACTTGAAGTGTGTCACGACCTTCTCATTGACAATGTTAGCACACGAGCCTCCATCAACTATGACACTCAAGGAAGTTGTATGGACGAGACCCCTTGTGTAGAACAAGTTCTCGCGTTGGTCGCGTAAGCTCGCATCCTTGACTGTGAGGAGACGATGCATCACCAAGCTCAATGGTGTGCCCGCGTGCAGAGAAGTGGGTACACAGTCATAGGCGTCGTCCACCTCTGTGTTGCCCTCCTCGATGGGCTCAAGGGCGCCCTCCTTGTCGTCGCATGACTCGTAGCCGGCGGCGGCGGTAGAGAACAAGACCTTGCGCGCATTGGGGCAATCCTTTTTGTAGTGGCCTCGTCCACCACATTTGTAACACTCAAGGTCACGCACGCGATCGGTGCTCACTGGGGGTTGTCTGGGCGCAGTCTGGCACAGTGCGGTGTTTGGCGTCGACGGCTGTGCTTCAGGAGCTTGGCTCGACGCGGCTGTGGTAGAGGCACTAGGGCGAACATTAGTAGGATTTAAACCATTAGGGTTAGAAGAATACCTTGGTTGGCCACTGGGAAAAGTGTAAGACTTTCGGCGAGAGATTTGTGCATGGATTTGCATCGCCGTGTGTGTAAGGGTGTTCAAATCTTTGATGGGCAAAATCTCGAGTTGATCACGGATGTTGGTGTTCAAGCCACTCAAGAATTTCGTCCTCAATGTCGATGGTGCAACGAAAATGTTGGCCTTGTAATACATGTCTTCAAGCTTGGAAAAGAACTCGAGTGGAGACATCGACCCTTGGCGAGCCATGGCTATCTCCATTTGCATTTGATTCCTATAGTCTGGAGGCACATATTTCTTTGTCATCACGTACACGAGTTGGTGCCACTCCGTGACCCGTGTCCTTTGGCGTCGGATGCAGTCATCCTCCAAGCGATGCCACCACACTCTCGCGGCTCCTCGGAAATTAAGTGTCGCGGCATCGACATGCTCCTCAGGGGGCACTCGACAATATCTAAGTGTGTACTCCGTAGCCTGCACCCATTCAAGAAAAACAGAGGGGTTGTATTCACCATGAAAATGATTGATTTTTACCTTGACTTGGTGGCATTGGAATCGAGGCTGGACAGGTGCTTGGTTGAACGCGTTGTTTGGCGCGACGTCATATAGAGGGTTATCAAGGGCGCGCACTCCATGTGGTCTATCGCATCTAACCTGACGTCTATCGCATTCTTGGCAATCTTCGCGGACATACTCATCCCTGGGCACGTAGGCGTCATCGCGTTGACGTCTTCGCGACTGGGCATCGTAGTTGTCGCGTAGAATGTCTCTTTGCATAACATCGCGGCGCTCGCCGCCAATGTCACGAACGCGTTCTCCTTGGGGCTAGAGACGCGGTGGAGGGGTAACGAGTCGATCGGATAATAAATAAAATCAATCCAAACCAAATAGACAATCAACAAGCAAAGAATGGATGCAAAAGAGCAAAGTAATTTATAGATCTATTGATGATTGAATAAGATCAAAGTATAACTTATCCTTAGAGAATAAAGGATCGAGTCTTGTCCGACAGGTGTTTTCGTGATTCGACCGACATCGGTCAGGTAGTATTCCAGGGAGTCTCAACTGGAGCGGGTGTACTCGTAAGTTCTTTTTAGGGTAAGTGAGCGGATGTTGGATGCAGACGTGTTTTTGTCGATTGCTTTGTCGTGATCTATATATGGTAATCTCATCTTGTGTCCGTTACTTATCTTTTGCAATATCTTCTATTAATTCCGGGCGAGATCTTCGGGATTTGCTCTTGACTGCCAACATAATCTCTGTATTTAATGCTATTGTCGTTGCCATTGATCAAGCAATTAATGCCCTGGGCGAGATCTTCGGAGCTGGTCAGATCCCACGCGTCTGAGGAGTGTCCGACGCTTCCTTCTGGTCTCTTCTGGCCTTCGACTTTGCTTGGACTTTGGCCCAACTCGCTTGCTCCGATCCCTTTGGAGTATGTTGGGCCCAACAATAGCCCCAAGTTGTTTTGGGTTCAAGGCAGCTGTAAGATGGAGTCAAAACAACTTTTCTTCTACACGATCTCCACCTTCCGATCTGGGCGCGACGGGCGAGGGCTACGTGGCGATAATCCCATGGCACGATGGGACGTCTCTGCGACCTGCCGATTCCCTCCATAAATCCGAATTAAGTTCTGACGGTTTGGTTTCATCTTCTTCCTTTGCTCTTCGAACTGGTAGGTTTCTCGAAAAATTGCTCTTCGATTTCCTTCTCTTTCTGTTCTGGAAATGGTTTCTAGTGAGTCTTCCGAGTCGTCTGCTACTCGCTCGAACTCGAGCAAGAATGAGGTCCCCCCCTTTTCCTTCTGAAGGAGGCAGACGCTCTGACGAGGACTTTGTCGGAGGCAGAGTTGGAGCAGATCCTCCAAGTCGGAGGCTTTCCTCCTGAGACGGTCGCAAGGTTGCCGCATCCGGACGAGAGAGCCGACGCTCGCTACGAGGGATGTGTTTGTTTCTATGCTTACCCGTTTAGGATTGGTCATATGTTTCAGTTCTCCCCTCTTGTCAGGGATTTCATAGCGACTCTGGCGCTTGCGCCATGTCAGGTCATGCCGCAGGCGTGGCGGATCCTTAAGGTTTTAGATCTGTTGAGTGTTCAGTCTGGGGCGGTTTTAATTTTGACGCCCTGTGGTACAACTACTCATTGGGGTCGAAGAGTTCTTCTCGTGTCCAGTTGCGTATTCGTCCGGGTCGAAAGCCCTTGGTGTTCAACCTAGATGTGAACGACCGTGGATGGGGGTCGAAGTTCTTCTTCGTTGAGCATTCGTCTCTAGAGAAGGGGGGTGACTATTCGTTTCTACTGTCGGAGTGGCGAGTTGAGAGTACGTATTCGACCTCTCTTTGCCTGTCTTATGTGTTTTAACCCTTTGCTTAACTCTTCTTTTTTGTAGTCCCTGAGGCTGAAGAGTTGGAAGTAGACATTCAGTCAAAAGGCCTGACAAATTTCATCCTTAGTATCTGTTTTGGGGCGAAAAGATCAGACGACCTAAATCGCCTTAGACGGGATAACTAGTCGATCGGGTGACAGAAAACAATCCAAACCAAGCCAAAAATAGATAAACACATAATAAATATATAATAGCGTGATGATCTTATTAGATGTCGTGTGAATCAGACTGAATCGTGATACAACTTATCGTAATAAAACCAGAGATCGAGTGGGACTCGACCGACGACTTGTGAGTGGAGACCGGCATGGATCTGGCGTAAGCAACCGTCAGTGAGCTAGGTCGAGAGCGAGAGTGCTATTCTGGTGTGTTTTCTGAGTAAGAATGCTTGTCCCCCTGTGCGTAATCGTGCGTGTTGCTTCTTATCTCCTTCGTCGTCCCCATATGGTAAGTCTTCAATCCTTGTTGCCGTTATGCTTCTTGGCCGTATATTCCGTCTTCAATGCTCGGAGTGATGGCGAAGATTACACCATTAAACCTCCGTGATTATGGTGGTTTGAATGTTTGCAGCCGTTGCGCGATCCAGGCATTAAATGCGTGGCGAGATCCTTGCGATTCTGTCGGATGATACTCGACCAGAGAAGTCTCGTCGGCTCCTCCGAGCTTTTCCTCTGTTCTTCCGATCTGCAGTGGGATTGAGCTCGATCCACTTGATCCGTCTTCTCTGGAGAATCCAGGCCCAACAATAGCCCCAAGTTGTTATGGGCTTACGGTTTAGGCAAGTAGACCAAAATCCGTGGCAACTTCTCTGGACACGATCTCCACCGTCCTTTCTGGCACGGTTACACAGGTCGACGTGGCTTGCGATTAGGGCATGATGCGACGTCTCTGCAGGTCATGATATCTTTCCATAAATTCTGAGCAGGAGAAACGATTAGTCTTCATCTCTTTCCTTTGCAAGTTTCTTCTGGTAAGTTTCTTGGTTTCTCTCGTCATAGCTTTCTGATTTTTCCTAGCCATAGCTCTCCGATTCCCCTCCCTCTCTGTTCTCGAAATGGTTTCTCTTGAGGCTTCTGAGTCATCGAAGACTCTTTCCGACGCTAGAGAAGGTGAAGTTCCTCCCCATTTTATCTTGACGGAGTCGGATGCGCTGGTTAGCACTTTGTCAGAGGCGGAACTGGATCAAGTCCTCCAAGTCGGGGGCTTTCCTCCGGAGACAATCGCTAGGCTGCCTCATCCAGACGAGAGGGCCGATGCGCGTTACGAAGGGTGGATTTGCTTCTATGTGTACCCGTTTAGAATAGGGCACAAATTTCCTTTTTCTTCTCTTGTCAGAGATTTTCTGGCCACTTTGGCGTTAGTGCCGTGTCAAGTAATGCCTCAGGCGTGGAGAGTCTTTAGGGTTTTAGACCTCGTGAACGTCCAAACTGGAGCTGGTTTTGATTTTGATGCTTTGTGGTATAATTACTTCATTGGGTAGAAGAGTTCTTCCCGTGTGCAATTGCGTATCCGACGTGGTCGGAAGCCCTTGGTGCTGACTCCTGATGTGAACGACCGTGGATGGGGGTCGAAATTCTTTTTTGTCAAACGTTCTTCTCTGGAGAAGGAAGGGGGATGTCCGTTTCTGTTGACGGAGTGGCGGATCGACAGTATGTGTTTGTCTTCTCTCCCACGCATTTATGTGTTTTAACACTCTGTTTTTAACTCTTTTTTTTGTAGTTCCTGAACCGGAAGATTTGGAAGTCAATAGCCGATCAGAGGGCTTGTCCAAGATCGTCCTTGGGGTTCCAGTGGCTGAGAGGAAGTTTGTAAACGTCAATCTCTTATCGACGACCCCTGTTTCTCAAGAGGATATGTCGAACGTGTCGTCATCTCGTGTGAAAGGTAGAAATCCGACTCTATGAGCCTCTTGTGACAGTTTTTTGTCGTGTGTTTTAGGGCTCTGTTTTTCATGTCAGGTTCTCCCGGTGGTCGAGCGAGCACTCATCTCAGAGTCGCTTCTGGAAAAAGCTTGATCGAGCAGAGGAAGGCGGCGGCCAAGGCTGCGTCGAGCAAGCCACTTCTGGAGGACCTGACAGCGCCAGCCAAGGCCGGCTCGAAGAGGAAAGCAAGTGCTTGCTCCGAAGATGTTAAGGCGGAGGAGGTCTTCAAGAAGAAGAAGGTCGTGACTGCTGAGGGGATTGTCAAGATCGGTGCCGTTGGGCGGTCGATTGCTGACCTTTTTCATGCTCAAGATCCGACTTTGAAGTCGGAGGTCGACGACGTCTCTCCCCTTGATTGCATTGGTGAAGCGGGGTGCTCCGCGTGGAAGGTGAATCGTCTTTTTGTTTGTGTCCTTTTTCTTTTTCTTTCGTTCGACCGCGTTTTCTGATCGTCTGTTGTGTCATCATGTGAGTTTGCAGTCTTTTCAGTATCTTTTGGGGGCATACTCTGGCGTCAAGGCGATGGTCGCCAAGGCCGAGGAGCGGGCTGCTAAGTCAGAGTCCGACCTCGCGTCCTTGAAGACTAAATTAGAGGGAGCGGAGAGTCGTTGCCGTGAAATCGAGCGTTGCCTCACCAGGGAGTTGAAGAGCTGTCAAGGGGAGTTAGTCGCATGTCAGAGGGATTTTGAAGAGTGTCGGGCAAGCATTGAGGAGGAAGTGAAGCGGGCTCGGATTGCCGATGGTCAGATCGCTGGCGACGTTGGGGCCTTCTACGCGGTGAAATCGCGCATCGAGATGATTGAAGAATTCAACGAGGGCAAGCATGAGCTCTGGGACCTAAAGGCGGAGAAGGAGACTTTGGACTCCATGTTTCCAAAGGGCGATCCTAGTCAGGAGCTGTTCTACTTAGCCGGCGTCGGAGAAGAGGCTGTGGATGAAGGTGCCGATGAGGATGAAGCTCATTCTGGCGATGCTAAGCCGACCGACGAGATAGCCCCTTTGGGGCCAGCCTCTGTCGAAGGTAACGTTGTTGTTCCCGATGCTTGACTTTGTTTGTCCCACTTGTGTGTGGGTTTAGACATTTGGTGCCTTTGGATAATGTATGTTTTGGCGACCCGTCCACCATCGCGGGTCGCAGAATATTTCTGTTTGATGAAGTCCTACAGATGTGTAGGCAGACAATGTGGTTTGGCGACCCGTCCGCCATCGCGGGTCGCGTATTTATAAAAATGCTTTTTATTTTGCTGCAAATGCGTTTTTACATGTAGAATTGCATGCTAGTTTGTTTCGTACATGTTTGTCGAACTTTCGAGGATGTTGTCGACGACGTTTAGTATGTCGTGTATGTCGGTTTCACCCGTGTGCTCCGTCGAGTGGGGTTTCACCGTATGTATGTATGTAGAGCAGGCTTGTGATGTGTTTGTGTATGTGTTAGTCATGACATTATGTCGGGGAGGTAAGCAATATATAATAAGGTGTTTGTTCCTTATGTTTAATTGCGTGAATGTAATAAGGTGTTGTACCTTATGTTTTGTATAAGGCAGGCGGTGTGCCGACGTGCCTGTGTTGTCATCTCCCCGTAATCCGATCGATCGTGTAAATGTAAGCGCTATATGCGGATGACAGGATCCATTTGCAGACGACTGGGTCCATTGTAAATGCTGTTCTGCATTTGTGTTTTTGTAAGGAGGAAATCCTCGCTTAGTGTCAGATGATGACATGTAAAAGAAAGTAGCGATGTATATGCGATGGCATGCGGTATATATGCGACAGATGGCAATGTATATATGATAGCATGCGATAGTAGCAATGTATATGCGATGTATAGAGTTTTGCGTGATGTTTTTACCTTATCGGTTCAGAAATGGTATAGCTTGAGATGTGCTGCGTTCCAACTCCTCGGGATTGGTTGTCCGTCTTTGTCTTCTAACTGATACGCTCCTTGTCCGACCACTTCGGTGATCAAGTAAGGTCCTTCCCATTGTGGTGCTAGCTTCCCGTCGGATGGGTTCTTGGTGTTCTGGAATGTCTTCCTTAGGACCCAGTATCCGACCTTGAATGCCTTGATTCAGACGTTCTTGTTGTAGCTCCTTGCGACTTGTTGTTGGAACTTAACCATCATGACTCAGGCTTTCTCTCTGATCTCGTCCGCTGTGTCGAGATTGTGTGTTAGCTCGATGTCGTTCTGTTCACTTGTCTGAAGGTTATAGCGAGCGGTCGGAACCAGTAACTCAGCCGGGATGACTACCTCACTCCCGTAGACGAGAGAGAAAGGCGATTGCCCGGTCGCATTCTTTGGAGTAGTCCTGTCGGACCAAAGAATAGGTGGGAGTTCGTCTGTCCATTTGCCTTTAGCCCTTGTGAGGCGTCTTTTGAGGTTGTTGATAATGATCTTGTTGCTGGATTCGGCTTGTCCGTTGGATTGCGGATACCGGGGTGTGGATGTGACTAATTTGATGTTCCATTGGTCGCAGAAGGCTCGAGTCTTATGACTGATGAATTGGGAACCGTTGTCGCACACGATTTCTGATGGGACGCCAAATCTTGAGCCTTTTTGCTTCTGTCTTGTCATCGGGTAGAATGCCGTCTTTTAACCACCTGATGTAAGGTAACATCCAGTCGTCATCGGCGTTGATGATGTTCTCTTCGGGTCGGTCGCCTATTTCCATGGAGACGAGTTCTTCAAGTGATGTTGTTAACTCGACGGATGTCCTTGGGACGGCTGGCGTCATGATGTGGGCCAATGGTATATGTGGAAATTCTTTCGGGCCTAGGACGGATCCTAAATTGACGAGTGCGTCAGCTTGGGAGTTAAGGTCCCTGGGTACCTGTCGGATGTTGAATGTCTGGAATTGTCCGATTAGCTTCTTGGCTACCTCTAGGTAGGCTATCATTCTGGTATCTTTGGCAGTGTACGACCCCTGTATTTGGTTCACGACCAGCAAGGAATCGCAAACGACTTCGATCTCCCGGACCCCTAGGTCGCGGGCTAGGATGAGTCCGAATATGAGTGCTTCGTATTCAGCTTCGTTGTTAGTTGCATCCCACTCACATCTGACGGCTTGAGCTATCTTGTCCCCTTGTGGTGATTTCAGCACGACCCCAAGCCCCGATCCTCTGGCGTTCGATGCCCCATCTGTGTGGAGCTCCCATGTACCTGTCTCGTCTGTCGCGAGTAGTTGAGTTGCTTCTTTTGCGGCTTCTTGCTCTAGGGTCGGACTGAAATCAGCCACAAAGTCGGCTAAAGCTTGCGACTTGATCGCTGTCCTGGGCTCGTACTCGATGTCGTAACCACTGAGGTGTATGGCCCATTTGGTCATTCGTCCTGTGAACTCGGGTTTCCTCATGATCGCTCTCATGGGATGATTAGTGCGAACAATAATAGTATGGGATTCAAAATATGGTTTGAATTTATTTGAAGCCATTACCAATGATAACACGAGCTTTTCAAGTGACGAATACCTCGCTTCGGCTAATAATAGCGTCCGACTAACGTAGTATATTGGCGACTGTTTGCCATCCTCCTCTCTGACCAGTACATCGCTTACGGCCGACTCTGACACTGCAAGATAAAGGAATAAGGGCTCGTCTTCTTTAGGTTTGGTCAGTAACATGGGACTGGCCAGGTACTCTTTGAGGTTCTGGAACACTGCTTCATGTTCTTCCATCCATTGAAAGGACTTGTTCTTCTTGAGCGCGTCGTGGAAGGGTTTGCATTTGTCGGATGATTTGGAGATGAATCTGTTCAGAGCTGCTATCCGACCTGTGAGCTTCTATACGTCTTTGACACATTGGGGGGATCGGAGGTTGAGGAGAACCTTGATCTGTTCTGGGCTGGCCTCTACTCCTCTTTGTGTCACCATGTATCCTAAGAACTTCCCTGACGACACTCCAAAGGAGCATTTAGTAGGGTTCAGTTTCATGTTGTACCTTTTGAGCACCTCGAAGCTGTCGCACAGGTGGTCTATGTGATCTTCTTTCTTTTTGGATTTGACCAACATGTCGTCGATGTAGACTTCCATCGTGTCTCCGATTTGGTCTTTGAACATTTTGTTGACTAGTCGTTGATATGTGGCCCCTGCAGTTTTGAGACCAAAGGGCATTACTTTGTAACAATAGATACCTTGGCTGGTGATGAATGCCGTTTTTTCTTGGTCGTCAGGATCCATGAGGATCCGATACGGAAATGTTGAAGTTATAAGATTGGATTCTGGGAGGCAATGCAGAACCGCCTCTCCATTCCTGTGACCTGTCTTGGAAAGAGTTTACCTGATTTGGTTCATTTCGAGTACGAGAATAGGGATGTGGACGTCTGTCTCGACGGTTGTCGGAGGAATGTTTTTGATCTGATGGATCGGGTCCGCGTGAGACTTTACGCGACTCACGGTCCTCTTCCAATCTTACCTCGGCCATAGTTTTGGCCTGAATATCTTCGAAGCTTTTGCATGGGTACTTCGTAATCTCGTCGTAGAGATTGTTGTCTTTGACTAAGCCTTGTCGGAAGGCTTCGATAGACGTTGTGACGTCACAGTGGGGGATTCCCACTTTCTCTTTGTTGTACCTGTTAAGATAATTCCGGAGAGGTTCGTTGTACCTTTGCGTGACTCGGTAGAGGTCACTCGATTGTCTCTCGTGCTTCCGACTGCTGGCGAACTGACTCTTAAAAGAGTTGACCAGATCCGCGAATGATGCGATCGTTCCCTGAGGCAGACGCATAAACCAAGTTAGTGCGGGACCCGCGAGGGTTGTGCCAAAGCTTTTGCACATGACGGCCTCGCGGCTCTCCCTTGAAACAGATGCAGCCATTAGCTTTTGTTTATAGAGAGAGATATGGTCATCTGGATCGGTGGTGCCGTCGAACGTCGCCATGTTGGGAAGATGGAACTTCTTGGGGATCTCGACCCTTGCAATTTCTTCGATGAACGGGGATTCTTCGAATCCGCCAGACGCTTCTCTCTCGATCGGTTGCGGGACTCCTGGGAGCCTGTTGAAGCGATCGTCGATCGTCTTCATATGTCGGTCGAGTGTCTGCTGGAAAAGAGCCATGATATCTGGCGGATGGGCAACCCTCAGTGTGTCCAGGACGCCGTATGCTCGGAGGCGTTGGCTCGATGTTGTCCATGTCGAGGCGTGTTCGGACGCCGCCGTGGACGGGCGCATTCCTAGATCCTGAAGCCCCTGATTGTACTTGCGACTTAAGAGACTCATTTTCACGAGTTAGTTGCGCGATCTCGGCTTCAGTTTGGGTTGACAAAACGGCTAGGGCTTCAGTTTTTTGACGTTGTTGGGCTAGTTCCTCTTGAAGGGCGGCCATTTTTTGACAGAGTTCTTGGAACTGGGTTGGAGTAGGATTTTCGATTGGGTTTTCTGTAGTTTGGGTTTCGTCTCTGAGACATGGTTCTTGATTGTCGGTAGAAGGGTCGATAGTCATGGTTGGAAAGTTTCGGAAGGATGATCGGCAAGTAGCCCCACGGTGGGCGCCAAATTGTTTTGGGACGAAAAGATCGGACGACCTAAATCGCCTTAGATGGGGTAACTAGTCGATCGGGTGACAGAAAACAATCCAAACCAAGCCAAAAATAGATAAACACGGAATAAATATATAATAGCGTGATGATCTTATTAGATGTCGTGTGAATGAGACTGAATCGTGATACAACTTATCGTAATAAAACCAGAGATCGAGTGGGACTCGACCGGCGACTTGTGAGTGGCGACCGGCAGGGATCTGGCGTAAGCAACCGTCAGTGAGCTAGGTCGAGAGCGAGAGTGCTATTCTGGTGTGTTTTCTGAGTAAGAATGCTTGTCCCCCTTTGCGTAATCGTGCGTGTTGCTTCTTATCTCCTTCGTCGTCCCCATATGGTAAGTCTTTAATCCTTGTTGCCGTTATGCTTCTTGGCCGTATATTCCGTCTTCAATGCTCGGAGTGATGGCGAAGATTACACCATTAAACCTCCGTGATTATGGTGGTTTGAATGTTTGCAGCCGTTGCGCAATCTGGGCATTAAATGCGTGGCGAGATCCTTGCGATTCTGTCGGATGATACTCGACCAGAGAAGTCTCGTCGGCTCCTCCCGGCTTTTCCTCTGTTCTTCCGATCTGCAGTGGGCTTGAGCTCGATCCACTTGATCCGTCTTCTCTGGAGAATCCAGGCCCAACAGTATCCCCGCGTCGGAGCGGAAGTTTGTGAACGTCAACTTGTTGTCGACTTCCCTCACTACTCAAGACGTTATGTCGATTGTTTCATCATCTCGGGTCAAGCGTAAGTTTTTGTTTGACTCATGTATTTTTTGATCGTCTGCTTGCGATTTATGTATTGTCTGTCGTGTCAGCGTCTCTGGCTGGTCGATCGAGTGCCCGTTTGAAGGGAGTGTTTGGGAAAGGTCTGATAGAGCAAAGGTTGGCAGCGGCCAAGGCCTCGTCGAGTAAATCGACGCCGGTAGAGTCATCACTCCCAGCCAAAGTTGGCTCGAAAAGGAAGGCAAGTGCTTCTTCTGGCGATGTGAAGGTGGTGGACACTCCAAAGAAAAAGGCGACGACTGCTCGTGGAGTCGAGAAGATCGACGCGGTCGGTCGATCGATTGCCGATCTCTTTCATGCTCAGGACTCGACTCTGATGTCTGAAGTTGATGGCGTCTATCCCTTGGACTGTATTGGCAAAGCGGGGTGCTCTGCGTGGAAGGTAAGTTGTCTTGGCGGATCTCAAGTTTGTTCGTTTTCTTTCTCATAGTCGGGTGGAACCTTGATTGTTTCGATCTTGTCCTTTTTTCAGACTTTCTAGTTTCTCTTGGGGGCGTATTCTGGTGTCAAAGAGATGGTCGCTAAGGCCGAGGACAAGGCTACTAGGTCAGAGTCCGATCTGGCGTCTTTGAAGACCAAGGTGGAAGGAGCTGAGAGCCGTTTTAGGGACGTCGAGCGCCGCTTCGTTAGGTAGCTGAAGAATTGCCAAGATGACTTGGATGCTTGTCGGAGGGAGCTTAGTGAGTGCCAGTCAAGTGTTGAAGAGAAGGTGAAGCAGGCTAGGATTGAGGTTGGTCGGGTCGCAGGCGACGTAGGCGCTTTCTATGCATTGAAGTCGCGTGTCGAGATGATCGAGGAGATTGAAGAGGGCAAGCATGAGACCTGGGATTTGAAGGCGGAGAAAGAGACCATGGATACCTTGTTTCCGAAGGGGAATCCTAGTTCGGAGCTTTTCCAGTTGGCCGGCGTCGGAGAGGAATCTCTAGACGAAAGTGCCGGTGAGGACGAGGTCCATTCTGGCGATACCGTGCCACTCGAGCCCCAACCTTCCACCGATCCGGCCCCTGCTGAAGGTAATGCCGTGAATCCCGACCTTTGACTGTTTTTCGTAATTGACTTGTGACCCCACCTATGTGTGGGTAGGATGTTTTCTGTTTTGGCAGCCCGTCTACCATCGCGGGTCGCATAATGTGTCTGTGGATGATTTGAAGTCCTATGTGTGTGTAGGCAGACAATATGTTTTGGCGACCCGTCCATCATCGCGGGTCGCATGTATGTAAAAAATGCTTTGACTTTTATTGACGTAATCCATTTTACAAAGGGTCGAACTTTTTTATGTGTTCGTATGTTTCGTCGGACTCTTCTAGAGAAGTTTGTCATTTGACACCTTTGATTTGTATGTCGGGTTCGCCCGTGTGCTCCGTCGAGTAGGGCTTGCCGTATGTATGTAAAGAAGGAGGCCTGTAAATGTATGTGTTTATGTTTAGTCATGACTTAGTGTTATGCCGAGGAGGAAAGCAATATGTCTCTATTGCGTAAATGTAATAAGGTGTCTTAACCTTATGTGTTGTGTAAGGCAGGCGGTGTGCCGACGTGCCTGTGGTTTTCATCTCCCCGTGTTCCGATCGATCGTGTAAATGTAGTGTAAGCGCTTTTATTTGTGACTGGATCCAGTGTGTATGCCGATGTTGTCTTGTACTTAGGTTTGCAAGGAAAAATGTCCTTACTAGATGTGAATGCTCAGTTTCAAGGAATAGAATTGTGTTTGTAACAACAAATAGTATATGGTAGGTGAAAGAACGTTAGTGCCTTACCTTGCTGGTCTAGAAGTGGTATAACTTTAGGTGCGTTGCATTCCAACTTCTCGGGATTGGTCGTCCATCTTTGTCTTCCAATTGGTATGCTCCTTGTCCGACTACTTCTTTGATTAGGTAGGGTCCTTCCCATTGAGGTGCGAGCTTTCCGTCGGTCGGATTCTTGGTGTTCTTGAATGTCTTTCTAAGGACCCAATCGCCAACTTTGAAGACTTTGGCTTGAACATTTTTGTTGTAACTTCTTGCGACCTGTTGTTGGAACCTGACCATTCTAATTCTGGCTTTTTCTCTAGTCTCATCCGCTGTGTCCAAGTTGTGTGCTAGCTCGATGTCGTTTTGTTCATTTGTCTGAAGACTGTAACAGGCCGTCGGAACCAATAGCTCGGCGGGAATAACTGCTTCACTTCCGTAGATGAGTGAGAATGGTGACTGTCCAGTCGCATTCTTTGGAGTGGTCCTGTCGGACCAGAGGATGAACGAGAGCTCGTCTGCCCATTTTCCTTTAGCCCCTGTGAGGCGTTTCTTAAGGTTGTTGATGATGATTTTGTTGCTAGACTCGGCTTGTCTGTTAGATTGCGGATATCGAGGAGTGGATGTGACTAGTTTGATGTTCCATTGGTCGCAAAAGGCTCGAGTCTTATGACTGATGAACTGGGAGCCATTGTCGCACACGATTTCTGACGGGACGCCAAATCTGCACAAGATATTGCGTTTTATAAATGAAATGACGTGTTGATCCTTTACCTCTCGGTAGGCTTCAGCTTCGATCCATTTAGAAAAGTAGTCTGTCATGGCAAGGAAGAAGACTCGTTGACCCGACACAGGTGGGAGTTTCCCGACGATGTCCATCCCCTATCTCATGAAGGGCCACGGCGCCAGAGTCGGATGGAGGAGTTCCGAGGGTTGATGAGGAACGGGTGCGTGTCGTTGGCAGGCATCGCACTTCTTGGTGTACTCCATCGCGTCTCTATTCATTGTGGGCCAGTAGTATCCATTTCGCAAAGCTTTTCCCGAGAGGCTTCGTCCGTCGGTGTGGTTCACACACTCTCCTTCATATAATGACTGTAAGATACGTCTGACTTCTGGAGTCTTGAGGCATCGCAGGAGTATCCCTGTGACAGATCTTTTGAACAAGACGTCATTTATAATATCGAAGGAGAGAGCTTGTACCTTTAGCCTTTTTGCTTCTGTTTTGTCATTGGGTAGGATGCTGTCTTTCAACCATTTGATGTAAGGTAATGTCCAGTCCTCACTATTGTTGACGATGTCGTCCTCTGGTCGGTCACCTATCTCCATCGTGACAAGTTCCTCCAATGGTGTGATCGATTCCTTGGATGTTTTTGGAACAGCTGGTGTCATGACGTGCACCAGTGGGATATTTGGAAATTCCTTTGGATCCAAGACGGACCCTAAATTGGCTAGTGCGCCAGCCTGAGAGTTGAGATCTCTAGGCACATGCCTTATGTCGAATGTTTGGAATTGGTCGATTAGCTTCTTGGCCACGTCCAGGTAAGCTATCATCCTGTCGTCCTTGGCGTTGTATGACCCTTGTATTTGATTTATGACTAAGAGGGAGTCACAAATGACTTCGATCTCTCAGACTCTTAGGTCGCGCACCAGGATGAGCCCAAATATGAGTGCTTCGTATTCAGCTTCGTTGTTGGTTGCATCCCATTCGCATCTCACGGCCTGGGCTATCTTGTCCCCTTGTGGTGATTTCAACACGACCCCTAGCCCTGACCCTCTAGCATTCGACACGCCATCGGTGTAGAGCTCCCATTTTCCTGTTTCATTTGTCACAAACAATTGTGTTGCTTCTTTGGCGGCTTCTTGCTATAGGGTCGGGCTGAAGTCTGCCACAAAGTCAGCCAGGGCTTGCAACTTGATCGCTGTTCTGGGCTCGTACTCAATGTCATAGCCACTGAGGTGTATGGCCCACTTGGCCATCCATCCTGTGAACTCAGGCTTCCTCATGATTGCTCTCATGGGATGGTTAGTACGGACAATTATAGTATGGGATTCGAAATACAGTTTGAGTTTATTCGATGCCATTACCAATGATAGTACAAGTTTTTCTAACGACGAGTACCTTGTCTCCGCTGGTAGTAATGTTCGACTGACGTAGTATATCGGCGATTGCTTGCCGTCTTCTTATCTGACTAGAACTGCGCTTACAGCCGACTCTGATACTGCCAGGTACAGCAATAATGGCTCGTCGTCTTTGGGTTTGGTCAACAATAGGGGACTGGCAAGGTATTTCTTTAGGTCCTGAAATGCAACTTTATGTTCTTCCGTCCATTGAAAGGATTTGTTCTTCTTGAAAGCGTCGTGAAAGGGTTTGCATTTATCGGATGACTTTGAGATGAATCTGTTTAGAGCTGCTATCCGACCTGTCAGCTTTTGCACGTCTTTGACGCACCGAGGGGATCAGAGGCTGATGATGGCTTTGACTTGTTCTGGGTTGGCTTCTATTCCTCTTTGTGTTACCAAGTACCGTAAGAACTTTCCTGACGACACTCCGAAAGAGCATTTCATAGGATTTAGTTTCATGTTATATCTCCTTAGTACCTCGAAGCTATCGCGGAGGTGGTCTATGTGGTCCTTTTTCTTTTTCGATTTGACCAGCATGTCGTCTATGTAGACTTCCATCGTGTCCCTAATCTGATCTTTGAACATCTTGTTGACTAGTCGTTGATAAGTAGCCCCTGCATTTTTTAGTCCGAAGGGCATTACTTTGTAACAATAGATACCTTGACTTGTGACGAATGCCGTTTTCTCTTGGTCTTCTGGTTCCATGAGGATTTGATTGTAGCCACTGTACGCGTCCATGAAGGATAGCATTTCGTGTCCTGCCATTGCGTTGACCATGGCGTCGATGTGAGGAAGTGGGAATGAATCTTTGGGACAAGCCTTGTTGAGGTCGGTAAAGTCGATGCAGACTCTCCATTTGCCATTTTTCTTTTGGACTACGACCACGTTGGCCAGCCATTCGGGGTAGTTGACTTCTCTTATCTTTCCTGTTTCCAGCAAGCTCCTGACTTCGTCGTCGACAATCTTGTTTCGCTCTGGGGCGAATTTCATGCGCTTTTGCTTTACAGGGGGTGAGATGGATCTACGTTCAATTTATGAGTAATAATGTTTGGAGATATACCGACCATATCTTCATGTGACCATGCAAAACAATCAGCATTAGACCTGAGGAAATCCAGAATTTGTTGTCTGGTCGAGTCGTCCAGGTCCGACCCGACCCTTACCGTTTGGTTTGGATTTGAAGGATCTAGTACGATCTCGTCAAGTTTTTCCATTTCTGGTTCGACGTATCGATTAGATTTTTCTCCGATATGTGATTGCTATGCGACCTTATGCTCGACAACGCTTTTCATGGAGGCGACGTAGCACTCCTTGGCCATCCTCTGGTCTCCCTTGATTTGTTGGACTCCCCACTTGGTAGGGAACTTGATGACTTGATGGTACGTCGAGGGTACCGCCTTCATAGCATGTATCCATGGCCTGCCAAGAATGCATTTATAGGGAGATGGGCAGTCTAGGACCAGAAATTTCACCTGCTGATTTATTCCCCCGGCGTATGTCGTAAGAACGATTTCGCCAATAGTGTGTTTGACTTCACCACTGAATCCAACTAGTGGAGTCGATTTCTTGATCAGGTCATCTTCGCCCAAACCCATCCCTTTGAGGGCGTTGAAGGTCAAGAGATTGGTCGAACTTCCTGTATCAATTAGTACTCTACGTATCAAACAGTTCCCGACAGATAAAGAGATTACCAGACCATCGTGATGGTTTTCTGACCCGTCAGCATCGGACTCGTCGAACTTAACTGTTGGGAGGTCGGAGACCTTGGTTTGTCTGAACTCTGGCGTTTCGGGCTTAGTGCCTTTGCTTTCTTTTGCATGTCGTTTGGCCGCGGAGTATGTGTTCCCACATACGTCCGATCCCCCTGAAATGTTATTGACAGTTTTTGCATGGACAGGAGACGTGGGTTTATCTTGTTTTACCTGATCTCGTCGCTCCATGGTAGCTTTGGCTCATTCCGAGATTACGTCACGCAAGAGCCCCTGCGCGAGTAACCTGGCGACCTCTTTACGTAAGGCGATGCATTCGTCCGTTGAGTGACCGTGGTCACCGTGGAATTCACACCACCTGCTCATGTCCTTTTTGTCGTCCGGTCGGTCGCTCTTTCGGGGCCATCTTACCTCTTTTCCATATTTGTCGAAACTCTTGACGAGCTCCAACACGGAAACACTGAAGTTGTAAGATTGAATCCTGGGAGGCAACGTTGGACCATCTCTCCAGTCTTGGGACCTGTCCTGGAAGGAGTTTACCTGATTCTGCTCATTTCGATTACGAGGGTAGGGGTGATGACGTCTGTCTCGACGGTTGTCGAAAGAGGATTTGCGATCGGATTGGTCGGGTCCATAGGACGCTTTTCGCGATTCGTGATCTTCTTCCAAACGTACCTCGGCCATGGTTTTGGCTTGGAAATCTTTGAAACTTCTGCACGAGTACTTGGTTATCTCGTTGTAGAGGTTGCTGTCCTTGATCAGACCTTGTCGGAAATCTTCGATGGAGGTGGTGACGTCGCAATGGGGAATCGCGACTTTTTCTTTATTGTACTTGTTAAGAAAGCTTCGGAGAGGTTCATTATACCTTTGGGTGATTCGATAGAGATCACTCGACTGTCTTTCGAGCCTCCGACTGCTGGCGAATTGGATCTTAAAGGAATTGACTAGATCCGCGAACGAGGCGATCACTCCCTGGGGTAAACGCATAAACCAGGTCAGTGCGGGACCCACGAGAGTCGTGCCAAAGCTTTTGCACATGACAGCCTCGCGGCTCTCCCTTGGAATTGATGCAGTCGTTAATTTTTGTTTATAGAGAGAAATGTGATCATCTGGATCGTTAGTGCCGTCGAATGTCGCCATGCTAGAAAGGTGGAACTTCTTTGGGATTTTGACCCTGGCGATCTCTCCAGTGAATGGAGATTCTTCATATCCGCCTGACGCTTCCTTCTCGATCGGCTGTGGAACTCCGAGAATTCTAGCGATGCGATCGTCAAGTGTCTTCATGTGCTGACTGAGCGTCTGCTGGACGAGGGCCAGGATGTCGGGAGGATTGGTAACCTGTAGTTCGTCGATTCGGGTCCCTGCTGACCCAATCAGTGTGGAGAAAGTAACATTGTTAGTTGAAAATGGTTGACTAGAGGAGTATGAGATATACCCTCAGTATGTCCGGGACGCCGTACGCTCGGGGGGGGGGGGGGGGGGTCAGGTCGACGCCATCCATGTCAAGACGCGTCTGGACGTTGCTATGGATGGGCATCCACCTGGATCCAGAAGCCATTGATTGTACCTGCGACTTAAGAGACTCGTTTTCACGGGTTAGTTGTGCAATCTCGGCCTCAGATTGGGTGGATAAGGTAGCCAAGGCTTCGGTCTTTTGGCGTTGCTGGGCAAGTTCCTCTTGTAGGGCAGTCATTTTTTGGGCAAGCTCTTGGAGTTGGTTTGGAGTAGGATTTTCGGTTGTGTTTCCTTGAGCTTGGGTGTCGTCTTCGAGGCGTGGCTCCTCGGTACCAGTAGGTGGGTTGATAGTCATGGTTGGAAGGTTTTGAGATGGTGATCGGCAAGTTGCCTCACGGTGGGCGCCAAATTGTTTTGGGGCAAAAAGATCAGATGCCCTAAATCGCCTTAGACAGGGTAACGAGTCGATCGGATAATAAATAAAATCAATCCAAACCAAATAGACAATCAACAAGCAAAGAATGGATGCGAAATAGCAAGGTAATTTATAGATCTATTGATGATTGAATCAGATCAAAGTACAACTTATCCTTAGAGAATAAAGGATCGAGTCTTGTCCGACAGGTGTTTCCGTGATTCGACCGGCAGCGGTCGGGTAATATTCCGGGGAGTCTCAACTGGAGCGGGTGTACTTGTAAGTTCTTTTTAGGGTAAGTGAGCGGATGTTGGATGCATACATGTTTTTGTCGATTGCTTTGTCGTGATCTATATATGCTAATCTTATCTTGTGTCCGTTACTTATCTTTTGCAATATCTTCTATTAATTCCGGGCGAGATCTTCGGGATTTACTCTTGACTGCCAGCATAATCTCTATATTTAATGCTATTGCCGTTGCCATCGATCAAGCAATTAATGCCCTGGGCAAGATCTTCGGAGCTGGTCGGATCCCACGCGTCTGAGGAGAGTCCGATGCTTCCTTCTGGTCTCTTCTGGCCTTCGACTTCGCTTGGACTTTGGCCCAACTCGCTTGCTCCGATCCCTTTGGAGTATGTTGGGCCAAACATAGGTATCCAATCCGAAGGGCGATCCTGCAATGCTAGTGGATCTGCAAGAGGGGGGTGAAAAAAATTAGGGTTGACCATACTTGAGTCCTCGATCTCTTCGTCGTTATACTCGTCGAAGTCGTCGTGGACATTGGGTGTGATCGACGCGTAGCCATCAGATCCGTAACGCGGCGTTCGAACACTTTGGTGTCGAAGGTGATCGCGTACATCATGGCTCCGTGGCTGGGTAGTTGGTGTCCTCAAGTTTGTCTCATCGCATCGCGTATGCCCACTTGGTCGGCGACTGGGTATCCTTGGCGTCGCGTCGGCTGGCTAGGCTCGGCGAGGGCGGTCTTCGCGTGGTGCTGAGTCCGGTATGCGTCTCTAGGTTCTCCTAGAGGCATAGCGATCATCAAAGTTGTATGGTTCAGAATACTCACCTTGAGTGTCCTCGGCGTCGCGGTCGTAGTCAGAGCCGTTGTCGAAGCCAGCGGTTGTGGCTCTAGGCACGTAGCGGTCCGCGTGGGAAACGAAGCCTTGGCGACTCTCGATGACACTCTGCATACGATTGAGTTGTGGTTGATGATGAGATGTCGAAGGCATGATTCCTTTGCCTTTGTCGACTCTTGTCTTTGATGGACCGACGTCGGTGGCTCGTCGTTGAGCCGGCGCGTCCATTGTACTCAAGGGAGTTGGGTTGGGCACGAGTTGTGCATCGCGTTGTTGGGCTCTCAAAGCTGCGTTCTCTTGTCTAAGGGCTTGGATCTCCCTTTGCTCCTCGGACAACGCGATAAGAGGTCCTGTTGTGGGGGGGGGGGGGTCAACCAGTGGTTGGTCTTGGGGTAGATCCAACGGTGGTTGAGGTGGGTTGTTGTTGTTGACTCCAGGTTGGTTTTCACCGTGTTCAATCGTCAAGGTACCTATAACAATATGGCCAGACATGGGAGTAAAAACGAACCAAAAGACAACGAAGAACAACAACCAAGCAAATCACTAGTCAAGTCACAAAGTTCACGTAGGTAGGGCTAGTTTGGGCTTGCCATGAGGGCGGCTTGGCTTGACAAGAGATGGTGTACAAGCAAGTTGCAATCAAACAGACAAGAACAAATTGAAACCCTAAAACAAACGTAAACAAAGCAACCTAATAAGCAAGAAAGTACCTTCTAGGAAGCTTGACCTAGACGGCGGAGAGAGATAGAAGATGAGCTTAGACCGAGAATGGGTTAGGGTTGCCTTATTTTGGCTTTATCTAACTTGAGATTTTTTTTTAATAATATTTTTTCCGATATCTTTTTTTTTTTTTAATATCCGAGATCTTATCTTTTGATCTTTTCAGATTTTGCAAAAGGAAACAAAAATAAAATCGGTCCAAGTAACAAGAATATCACAAGTGTGATCGTAGATATAGGAGAGAGAAGATAAGATTTTATAGATATCTTATATAAGGAAATTCGGTTAACTTAACTAAAAAGCAAAATCTAGCAAACAAGGAAACTCTATCCACGCGTGAAATAAGGAAACAAAATATTCTAGCTTGCAAGATAACAAATTACCTAACACACCAAAACTTAGGGAACAAGGAAAAAAATTTCGGCCAAGATAGTATCTTGTAGAAACCGAAGGTGTTGCAAAGATGGAAATTCTTGGTTTTTTTTTCCTTCTCTTTTCTCGCGAGATGTTACGAAAGCAGACGATGGGGGGAAGAAAAAAAAAATTGTGAACAAGATGCAAACTTGAGTTCGTGACTTACAAGACTGTTGGGCTCTGATGCCAGTTGATGTGTTCTTGCCTCCGATGACAAGCCAATTGTCAAAGGCGACACCTTTGGATCTAGTCTTGGGTGAGAAGTCACGCGATGAACGTCTCGACAGTGAAGGTGGTGGTGAACGCGGTGGTGAACGCGGCTGATGGAGCGACTGGATAGCGGTGGCGGAAGCGGTTTGATGAGAGATAGGTGACTTGAAGAAACAAGTCGTTGGTGTCGTAGCGTCGACTGCGGGTGTCGTAGCGTCGACTGCGGGTGTCGTAGCATCGACTGCGGGTGAAGGGAGATGCGAAGGAAGACTGGCTTGAAGGTTCAAGCAATTGCCGTAGCGTCGGCGGCGGAGTGAAGGGGATGCGAAGATAGAGGGTTTTGACGTCCGATCAAGGGAAGGAGGATAAACACTCGACTTGAAACCTTGAATTAAATTGAACGTAAGGAAATAACAATAACAAAGGAGGCTTTAAATAGCCAAAGAGCTCGGCCAAGACCTAATGGGCTTGGACCGAGACGAACCTATGGGCTAGCCCATGCAAGCATGCAAAAGGCACAAACCCAAAAATAGAAAAGACTATAAAAGGAAACTATCTAAAATAAGCAATAATACCAAATATAGAAAATGTCTCGAAACTATGAAAACGACGCGTTGAAAGGGTACAAACACCGCGAGGAATAGCGACTAAGGGTCGATGGCCTCGCGAGTGGGTGCACGTGATGTTGGCTCTGAAGAACGCGTTGTTTCGATGCCGATGGTGGAGAGGACGACGAGTCTTGGGTTTTCGTCTGGGCTTCCTTGGCCAGCGACGACGCGTGCGACAAGTGACGCGACGGCGGCATAGATGGCTTTGGACCTAGACCTTGTCACTGAGCCCTCTGAGCGTAGGCTCATGGCTTCTTCCTCGTCTTGGGCCGTCATGGGAGGCAGAGTCACATCAGGGCTCCTCGACAGGTGGAGTCCCGCCAACTGGAGGGGGAACGAGCTATTGGGGGACGGGAAGGGGAACTGGCTGTTGGGGGCGGGAGGGGGAACATGCTCCTCGAGGGCCGGAGGGATATCCTCCATAACAACATCGCCCAAATGAGGACCCTCGGCCGCAGTCTCCTCTGTGTCAGCAAACACATCATCCATAGGCAAATCGCCCATGTCACGGATGAGACTCTGCGAAGCCGGAGGTAAACACACATCAGGAGATGGAAGTACATCTAAAAGAGAAGGATCCGCAAATGGAAAGGGATCCATTGAGATTCTCCTCTTGCGACCACGTCGGGTGAGGGGGTTTAGGAGGTTGTTGCGCTTACGACCAAAAGCTGTCACGGGTCGAGATTCCACCCGACGTCCCCTGCGCATCTTTCGTTTGATTCTCGCGACTACATTCTGTAATATTCAAATTATAATTTATTTTATGGAGATGTTTTTAGTTATAACTAATTATTACTATTTATCCGCACTTATTCTAATATTCCATTAAATTTAGCTAAATTTGACTAATTATTTACCCACTTATCTAAATTATTCGTATACATCACTATTTTCATTTTTGTCTAAATTGTTCGTATAACATTTTTGCCTCAATTATTTCCAATACTTCACTATTTTCATACAATTATTCTTATATTATACTAATTTAAATAGAATTTATCTAATAAATTTAGCTAATTTAAATAAAATTATTCTAATTACATAATTACATAAAATTATGTAGTTTTATACTAATTATTTTCAATACATTAATAAAATTATCTAATTCCTCTAATTTTATTCAAATTCTATTTGATGAATTTTATTTAATTACAATTATAATTACATAAAATTATTCTAATATTATACAAGTTTCATTTATGCAATTCTAATTTATTTTTACAAATAAAATCATAATTCTCACTAGTATACGCATTTCCTAATTTTATGTAATTACAAATCTAATTATTCATACAAATCATATAATGACAAATCATATAACGAAAAAAGCGTACATCAGCTCGTTTCTGATGAACGTATCTCCGTGGCAGTCCAGGTAGCCTCGCCTCCCCAACTTGCGCCACCGCCTCGACATCGACGGCCGCCGCGACGTCCAAGTCATTTTCCGACGCCACTTCCGCCTGCGCCCCGACCGGCCACGCCGCTAGCTGTTTCGTCGTCGGAGACTCGCCGTCCGTCGTCGTCGGAGAATCGTCGCCCGACTGCTGCGCCACCCAAGCTGACGACTCTCCTGCCGGCCACGCCGCCCAAGCCGCCGACTCCCTTGTCGGCCATGCCGCTCTCGCCACCGACCGCGTCCTCCCCCTCGTCAGCCGCCGTCGCCGACAAGTCCAGATCTGTAAAAATTTCCAGATCTGGTGCCGCTCTTGCCTCCGCCGGCTGCTCCGCCGCCGCTTCTTGCTTCGCCGCAACGTCCGCCTCCCTCTCCTCTCGCTGCTGACGAAAAACTCCATGGGCGTCGTTTGCTTTAGGTTAATGGGGTCGGGGGGAAGAAGAAGACGCTACTATATAGCGCCTAACATTTTTTTTCCTGGGCGTTACACAGTAGCGCCCAACCTTTTTAATAAATAATCAAAAATAAACCGGTTTAGGGTCTTGTAGCGCCCAAAGGGAAATAAAAATTGTGCGCAACGGTGTGCCGCTCAAAACGCGGTGCGAGGAATAAAAAATGCGGTTCAAAATTTTTTCCCGGAAAATATCAATTGTAACCGTCTCAACTGTAGTATGACATTCTTTAAGAATTGAATAAATCATCTTTTAATACCATTAATATACTCATATTATTAAAAGCATTTAATACTTTTGATCCCGTGCATGGCACAGAAACTACGCTAGTAGTTAAACTAGTTGAGTGTAGATGTATCAGAAACTGATCCGTTCCGTCCGAAATTTTTAAGGTTGATACTTGTCCTGAGATTAGTGGGTCAAGAGTGATTTGAATCCGACGGAGTTGAATCCGACAAGAACCTGAATTCGACCCCAATCCAAATTTGAATGACCCGAATACAACAAACCCGTTGTTTTATTAAATAGTTATATAATATTAATTGTTTAATTTCATTATAACAATTACTATAATAATAATAAAATGACACTCTTTATCCGTTGGATCAATCGAACCCGCACCAAACTCGTTATGACACGACCCGATCAACTAGAAAATTTTAACGACTCAATATACCCCAACATGATTTGAGTCGAACCCAATTTGACGCGAACTCGATCCAATTGACAAGTCTAGTTGTGTCCCTTGAATTTACTTAATATTATAATTAAATGAAATTAAAATTTGCGAAACCCAAGAGTTTTTGTAGTGTCGAAATCAACACTCATAAACAATGTCATAGTATATGTAATCCAATAATAGTTGAAAATTATTATCATAGTTATCTAAGTCAAAATTGGATGCATAGACATCATATTTAGAGGGTGAAAGACATTAAAATAATAATAATTAATTGTTTTTAATAAAATCATTAAAATATAACACCAAAAATTTCATATAATAATAACGATAAATATCAAATAAATTCCCAAAAATAAGGAAAAATATATGATAATAATGTTGATAAAATAGAAATTGTAGATAAGTCTTATTTGATAACTAATAACTTGTATGTCATGTGCAACCCATTTAGTCATCATTCTCTTTCTTTAACAATTTCTTGGTACGTGAAGTAGAAAGTTTGTCTAGTGTACCATCTTCTTCATTGTCATCTTCAATCAATAGGATGTCATTGGAGCACTTGAAATGAGTAAGCGTTTCATTGGATGACATATTGGAGTGTACGAGCTCACATGGTAGTGGTTCGACATTGTTTTGGAATATTCAATATAAGTATATAAGTAATTAGTTATGTGATATATACTGTTGTGTTATATGTGCTATATAGGAACAACATAGTAAATACCTGAGTTTATGAAATCAACTTTTTGGGTCCAACAATCAAAGTTGGATCGTCAATCATATTGAAATACTGAATCCACGACTATGTTCATTTAGCTTGAACTCATCAACATTAATCCTGAATAAAAAATGTATTCCCAATGAACACTTTATGTTCTTCAGTTGTATTGCTATTATCTATATAATGTACATGAGAAAATAATTTTAATGGAATCGAAAAAATAAGGTAAGTATATGTCAAATTAGGTAAGTAAACCTAGAAATCTAAGCAAACTAAATAAGATCATAATGTAGTATAATATAAAATATCCAAATGTTTTATTTTTTTATGCATAGTGTACAATCTTATGCATGTAAAAAATTAGTATATAGATTAATACCTTAACAGTAGATTTTAGCATTTCGGTTACAGATTTGTTAACCCACTTTTTGACATCTCTATCAAATATATCAAAAGATGTCAAGCCAGAATCATCTTTCACTATTAACGTAACCTTAAAATTGCATGACAATGTAAGTAAATTTTAGAATAATAATAAAATTATTATTCTGTATATATTCTTTCAATTTACTTTAAATACCTAGGAATGATGAATTTGACAATGCTTTCACATTTGCCGCAATAAAATTGACCCCTTTAGGTAGAACTTTCTTTTTGCATTGTTTGCACGAATGATAGTACCATCCAAATGTGTTATCAATGTCCTCTACTGTAGCAATAGTGATGCATTGACATGGTTGCAAAATAAGATAACATTTGGTGAAGGAAAACAATCAGATTCTAATAATAAATGTGTAATACCCCCGACTTATGTCGGTAGTGCCACACGCCAGTGACCTCAGACGTTAATGTCCAAAGTCACCCCAGGCTTTGATCGGAACATTTAAGCTTAAATAAATACATAAATTATAGTTAACGAAAGAATAACCAGCGGAAGACATTTTAAATGAATAAGACTCAACCTTTTATTAAGATTCCTCTCGTCAAATGAGAAGGACGGTTTTACAACAAAGTATAATGACAGCGAAAGACTTTTAAAAATAGTCCTAAATACATGACTATGTATTACATCTATTTCAAATTAGACAGACACGCCTTGGAAATATTACTTCTTAAAACGCAAACTTCAACTGCAAGCCTTCTCTTCGATTGGTTACTTCAAATCTCCGGGGACCAACCACTGATGTGCCGTATAAGACGGATGACACCAGCCAACCATGCAAGGAATAAAACCCGATTGGTTAGTCTAATGAAAGACTATCCAAGGGTGAAAACAGAATGGTTCAAGTGATTGTAACCGTTTACTATCATTGTCCCTCGAATAATAACCGAATAACCCGGAACTTTCACGAAATTATAGAAAAATACATGCAACGAAAAGAAGACTCCAACGGAATTGAGTCTTATAGGAAAATATGAAGAATTTTTTGGGAACGTTAAGTTTTAACACAAGTTTAAAACACGACCTTGATTATTTGGGTCCACGACCAACCTCACCGCGCAATGCGAATCTAGATTGGAAAGAGGACTTACTCTAACAAGAGTCCGGGCGGTTTCCACGTTGTACTCCTCGCCTGAGGGTATATTAATTATGTGCGTAAAAGCACTTATCTTATTTAATTCCAAAATGTACATTTAACGTTAAAGGTTTTAATCCACAACAATCTCGCAATGAGATATATAACATGGGACGAATCCCGAGTTTTGGCACTAGCTAAGTGCACCACCACCTATATTCGGATAGGGGTAAGTCATGACCAAAAAGCATTAGGGAAATAATCCTCCTAACGCAAAGTTATAAAGAAACGACTAAACCTTGTAAGGAATTAGCGTTCCTACGAATACTCGTGCTAAACTAGCATTTAAGTTCACATATAAATCCACACCAAAATCCATTACAGTAATATCACATAAAACTATATAATAGCGTTGTTTCTAGCAATATATACAACCTATTATAAATTCATATTTTAACACATCGTTTTATCAAATCTGTTCCCAAACACAAAACAACAACTTTATCCCATCTTAATTAGACAATTAAATAATTGACAATCAAGGGAAACATGGAATAATGAGCAAGAGCGAACCGCCACTTGCCTTAGCTAGACGAACGAGAGATTGGGTTCCGAGATCTGGAAACTTGCACTTGAGCACGGTTTCCTACGACGATGAGTTATAAGACGAAACCCTAAGTTAGATACGATACGAAAAGATGAAGCGAAACGAAGGAAATAAGCCAGTGCCGCGGTCGCAGATGGCATAGCCGCGATCGCGGCCTTGCTGGGCAAAACCGCACCCGCGGTTTTATAACCGTGATCGCGGTTTCGCACCCAGCCGGGGTCGCGGGTCTCAGCCCGGCCGCGGTCGCGGTTGTTGGAGCCGCGGTCGCGGGATTCCATCCCGACGCGAACTTAACTCGAACTTTCGAGGTCATACCGACGATGTCGAGGCGCGGATCCTTGCTTCTGAGCAATTGCACACCTCCACCACTCCAGGCTCTTCACAACGGCGTCGACCTCGGCTTTTGGCGACGACAACTCCGACGATAGAACAACGAAACTTTAACGAGAGGAAGAGATGGTGATTTGTGAAGGAAAGGGCAGCCAACACCCCTATATATAGGCTCGGAAATGGAGCCCTAAACTCAACGCCAAGGAGAGGAAGCGATCCAGCTCCCGCTGCTCGGACCACGTGGAAGAAAAGCCAAACGTCGACATTCTGGAAGCAGAGGAAGAAGACGATGCAACAGTACCCGCGATCGCGGTTTGCCCAGAGGCCAAACCGCGCCCGCGGAAATGCCGCGCCCGCGACTGCTTAGCCGTAGTCGTGGCTCTCGGCCTTGATCGGCTCCCGGGCCTTGATCGGCTCTCGGGCCTTGATCGCGGTCATTCTTAATCTTGTTTTTAGCACTCCTCAAATAATTAAAATCCATATATCTTATTAAACGTATAACCTCACGTTCCAAAGGTTCTTACAGAGTTTACAAAATAAGCCTAACACGCCTTGTTTACAAAACGAAAGTTTTGAAAATTCCACAAATACCCCTACTAAAATTGAGGGTTATTACATTACTACCCCCTTAAAAATAGTTTCGACCCCGAAACTAACACTTCGACCCCGAAACTAACACTACCAAGTTAGAAGGATCGATTCCCATATAAACCTCTCTACTTGAGTTTAGTATCCTCAATTATTCGTACTAAAAAATTTATCCTAGGAAAGTCGATCTATTTCCTCGACCATGACATCTGTCATATGTCTCGTTTCCATATGTTATCTCATGTGCCAACTCTTAATATACTCACAAGATTATGATTACCTTAAAATCATAGTCTCGAAAAATCATCACACGATCTTAATACACCTTAAGCTTGAGAACACACCTTTTCTTTCAACTTTTCTCTTTATAGACGACTCTCAAAGTTCATACCTTATCTTCCTTAAGTTGATATCCTAAAAAAAATTTGTCTTCGTAACCTATATCACCAAAGTCGAACTATTTCTTCGATCATGATTCCACCTACTACACACTGCCTTCGTTCATTACCCTTATTAGAATCGATATATTCATCCACAAGATTATGATTACCTTAATCAAAGTATCCATTATAGTCTCCAATATAATCTCGCTATTATGCCCTACTCGTCATGAAGATCTTGATATCCTCAAGCAAAAGAATACAATATTTCCCTACCAACTTTCTTTTGATGATCAGATCCTCAAAGTACATACATAAAACTCACTTATACCCCAAACTTAGTATCCCCAATTGTCATATCGGCTTACTCTTTACATATGTACCTCATCTATCTCATTATTTACCTTAATTAAATTTGGCCCTTATGCCATCTTCTTAACCCAAAATCTTTCCATTAATTAGGCTCTTAACATAAGATCTTTTAGAATTCCTCAATTTTTCACAATTAATCACACAATATCTCATTCATGTTTTTTCTCAAATATGATTTTAATAATCCGCTTAAGACGGTTATAATCAATCACCTTATTCATCCCACACGTGTCATAAGATCACCTTAATAGACATAGGTCACATTTTTCACCAAGTCCAGTTAAAAAACACACACTTACATTATATCATACTATTAATCCACACAAGTTACAACAACCTTTTACCGACTGAGTTTGTCATTCACCCATAAATCCTTAAACACTTAATCGTCCTCATACAATTTATTATCCCAAATCAAGCAACCTTTTGCTTTATCGAAACTTAATATTTACCCAAGATATAATCGTCTTAATACTCCTCATATCATTATATCATTTCCTTAAGAAGGTCTCATAACGAAACCTCATATAGGTCTTCCAAAATAATACTTATGATTTCACACACTTAGCTTTTCCAAAAGCTTTAACCACTGGTCCTACAATGGGCACACTCACTTATAAACCCCATAACCATAACTCTTGGATTCTAAAGTTTATTCAAGATCGTATTAGAGTACGATCATTTTAGAGAAAACGAACTCCTTATGAAATATCTCTCTTATACATTTATCCACTTAAATATATAATTTATACAACTCGCCCCATCTAATGCTCAGAGTATGCATATGAGGAATAACCTCAAACTCCATAGAGCATTACTACACACACCACGTCCTTATAGCAAGGAATCCTTACAACATCAACCTCTCGAGACAATGCTAATGAATTCGAGCGAAGGGAACAAATAATGTCAATGCCCAACTTCACATTATTTCAAGAAAATAGAGGGGTTCTTACGAATAGTTTCGATCTCGAAACTAGCACTAAAAAGGTAGGGAACAATCACACATGTCCTAACCCACACTATCCTTTATGAGTCCAGACAGTCTTTATCAACACACGACATATACTACTCTTGGCACTCAAGGATTCTCGTATGACGAACAACTTGCAATAGTAACGAATTTAGTAATTTCCGGAACAAGGAAATACTTCTTTATTATTCGAAACATTACACTAAAACAATTGACAAAACATCGAACATACAGATTACTAAACTATGGAGACTATCGACACAAGCCATCGCTCCTTATTCTTAAAAAGCTTTACAAAAATACCACTACTCGTACAGGGTTTCCTTCCCATCGGGGTGACGTATCACAAAGAGTCGCTGCTCTTGACCCGAAGATTCCATAGGCGCCTTGCCTTTAATACGAGCAACAAATTGCTCAGGGGCGGATATTTCCGACTTTGGATTCTGCCTACTGCCAACATTTGAGGCCTGATATGATTGTGTTGGCCATTGACCCTTCTGCCTACAGTATGTTTTCATGTGGCCTTCCTTCCCACAATTGTAACATACCCGCTTCTCCTTTTGTCAAACAAAACTTTTGTGCCTAGCTTTACCACAGTTGTGGCATTGAATCACACCGCTACTCCAACCTGAGCCTTTGGCGGAGCCAGACTGAGTCATCTCGGTCTTAGCACGTCCAGACTTCTCAGACTTGGTGGGTGATGTCGGCTGCTTAAATGCATTAAACTTCTGGTTCTGTTGCCCACCTTTGGCCTTAATCTGTTCCTCCCGCTTTTGGGTGGATTCCTCCAGCGTAACCTCTACCTTATATGCCGCATCCACATACTGCTCCAAGGTAGAGCAACTGTGATGCACCATCAGAGGTTTGATTTTTGGGCTTATCATCCATGGAAGTATCAGATCTTCTGTTCTTCTGAATGCACGTTCGAACCAGCATAATGCAGTAAGTGATTAAACTTTACCGCCAGCTTAGACACTTTCAGTCCTTCAGTCTCTGGGTAGAGGAACTCCTTCAACTTCTCTTCCCTCATAGCACGAGAGAAGAAGCGATCAATGAGCTTGGCCTTGAACATTGCCCAGCTCAGGTTTGGGTGGTCGTCCAAACCAGTTCCTTCCCACCACTCACTTGCTCCGTCTTTCAGATGTAGCGAAGCAATGTGCACCTGCTCAGCCTCGATGTAGACCACATTCCGAAATAGTCGCTCCATATGGGAAAACCAATAGGCAACCTTGACTGGTTCCCCGGTCCCATCGTAGCTATCCGGGCACAACGAATTGATCGTCTTCAACGCTCGGTTGTAATTCCCGTCATTTCTCTCGGGAGCCACTGGATATGTAGGACCTTCACGTCCCTCCATATTAGTTGCAACTTGATCATTTGGAGCCGCTTGAGCTTGCGGTATCCCCTGGGCCGTTAGTACCTCGACCATCTGCCTCACTATTTTCCCAATGACCGTCGCATCCAACACGATCGGGGCATGAGGTGGAGCTTCCCTCACAGCTTGAGGGCCCACTTGTCCCTGATGAACATCTTGCCGCAGGGTCGGGTCATTATTATGCGAGCCAGATCTCGCGGTATCCCCTTGCTGAGTAGCACGCCTCAGCTGAACTAGGGAACCGTTGTTAGGACCTATATTAGCTGCTTGGTTGGTGGATCGGGTGTTCACTATCTGTTAATGAACCATAACGTCAGTTTAGAACTTTTCCCAACTTGTACATGACACTTAGTCAATTACGTTATGATACGAATTATAAGGGTCCAACCCAATAACTTTATATTAGTTTGACTGACCCTTCACCATTAACCTTAAAACGAACTTCTTCTCTTACTTGAGAATGGATCAATTAGGAGAAATGTCAACCTTTAAATGACATTAAACCTAAGAATGGACGATATCCTTAAGAATGGATCTAAGGAATAGGTAACACGGTCGAAGCTTGCAGAAGTTTGAAAATACACTCTAAAATACTTTAAATCACACTTTAGTTTAACTATTCATTCCCTTATCATTTTACAATACAAATTATTTATAAACTTAATACTTTTATAATTACATTACCAGCATCGTCCTTTTTAAAATCCACAAGACCACAACCACTTTCAAAACTGCACTTTAAAATTATTAAATGAATTTAACTTTCTCGTTTAAACACAATTATTATATAAACTAAAATATCATAAGTCTCTTTTATATTTAGAACACAAAGTTATCACTTCTTTAAGTACCTTTAACAACTCTCAAAACTACAAAATAATAGAAAATAACTTTAATTTCAGCTATTATAACGCCATTTTAATAAAGACTATAAAATAACAATTAACGTCATAATAGTTAAACCATTAATTTAAATCACATTCTAAGAGGTCATAAAACTTTAAATTTAATACTAACATTTAAACTCTCGAAATTCCAAGAATAAAATAGTTTCGAAATTAATTTTCGAAAATTCTCAAACATAACAATAGGCCAAGAATTTTAAAACCATTGCTCTGATACCATAATTGTAACACCCCCGACTTATGTCGGTAGTGCCACACGCCAGTGACCTCATACGTTAATGTCCAAAGTCACCTCAGGCTTTAATCGGAACAATTAAGCTTAAATAAATACATAAATATTAGTTAACGAAAGAATAACCAGCGGAAGACATTTTAAATGAATAAGACTAAACCTTTTATTAAGATTCCTCTCGTCAAATGAGAAGGACGGTTTTACAACAAAGTATAATGACAGCGGAAGACTTTTAAATTACATCGGAAGACTTTTAAACATAGTCCTAATTACATGACTATGTATTACATCTATTTCAAATTAGACAGACACGCCTTGGAAATATTACTTCTTAAATCGCAAACTTCAACTGCAAGCCTTCTCTTCGATTGGTTACTTCAAATCGCCGGGGACCAACCACTGATGTGCCGTATAGGACGGATGACACCAGCCAACCATGCAAGGAATAAAACCCGGTTAGTTAGTCAAATGAAAGACTATGCAAGGGTGAAAACAGAATGGTTCAAGTGATCGTAACCGTTTACTATCATTGTCCCTCGAATAATAACCGAAGGAACGATACATAACCCGGAACTTTCACGGAATTATAGAAAAAGACATGCAACGAAAAGAAGACTCCAACAGAATTGAGTCTTATAGGAAAATATGAAGAATTGTTTAGGAACGTTAAGTTTTCACACAAGTTTAAAACACGACCTTGATTATTTGGGTTCACGACCAACCTCACCGCGCAATGCGAATCTAGATTGGAAAGAGGACTTACTCTAACAAGAGTACGGGCGGTTTCCACGTTGTACTCCTCGCCCGAGGGTATATTAATTATGTGCGTAAAAGCACTTATCTTATTTAATTCCAAAATGTACATTTAACGTTAAAGGTTTTAATCCACAACAATCTCGCAATGAGATATATAACATGGGACGAATCCCGAGTTTTGGCACTAGCTAAGTGCACCACCACCTATATTCGGATAGGGGTAGGTCATGACCAAAAGCATTAGGGAAATAATCCTCCTAACGCAAAGTTATAAAGAAACGACTAAACCTCGTAAGGAATTAGCGTTCCTACGAATACTCGTACTAAACTAGCATTTAAGTTCACATATAAATCCACACCAAAATCCATTACAGTAATATCACATAAAACTATATAATAGCGTTGTTTCTAGCAATATATACAACCTATTATAAATTCATATTTTAACACATCGTTTTATCAAATCTGTTCCCAAACACAAAACAACAACTTTATCCCATCTTAATTAGACAATTAAATAATTGACAATCAAGGGAAACATGGAATAATGAACAAGAGCGAACCGCCACTTGCCTTAGCTAGACGAACGAGAGATTGGGTTCCGAGATTTGGAAACTTGCACTTGAGCACGGTTTCCTATGACGATGAGTTATAAGACGAAACCCTAAGTTAGATACAATACAAAAAGATGAAGCGAAACGAAGGAAAGAAGCCAGTGCCGCGGTCGCGGATGGCATAGCCGCGATCGCGGCCTTGCTGGGCAAAACCGCGCCTGCGGTTTTGCAACCGCGATTGCGGTTTTGCGCCCTGGCGGGGTTGCGGGTCTCAGCCCGGCCGCGGTCGCGGTGGATGGAGCCGCGGTCGCGGGATTCCATCCCGACGCGAACTTAACTCGAACTTTTGAGGTCATACCGACGACGTCGAGGCGTGGATCCTTGCTTATGAGAAATTGCACACCTCCACCACTCCGGGCTCTTCACAACGGCGTCGACCTCGGCTTCCGGCGACGACAACTCCGACGATAGAACAACGAAACATTAACGAGAGGAAGAGATGATGATTTGTGAAGGAAAGGGCAGCCAACACCCCTATATATAGACTCGGAAATGGAGCCCTAAACTCAACGCCAAGGAGAGGAAGCGATCCAGCTCCCGCCGCTCGGACCACGTGGAAGAAAAGCCAAACGTCGACATTTTGGAAGCAGAGGAAAAAAACGATGCAACAGTACCCGCAATCACGGTTTCAGAACCGTGATCGCGGTTTGCCCAGAGGCCAAACCGCGCCCGCGGAAATGCCGCACCCGTGGCTGCTTAGCCGCGGTCGTGGCTCTCGGCCTTGATCGGCTCCCGGGCCTTGATCGCGGTCATGCTTAATCTCGTTTTTAGCACTCCTCAAATAATTAGAATCCATATATCTTATTAAACGTATAACCTCACATTCCAAAGGTTCTTACAGAGTTTACAGAATAAGCCTAACACGCCTTGTTTGCAAAACGAAAGTTTTGAAAATTCCACAAATACCCCTACTAAAATTGTGGGTTATTACAAATTGTAACACCCCTAAATTACCTTAGAAATAGTACCGCCAGTTACCTCAAAATGCACATCCAAAATCACCCAAGGCTTACAATATTGATCGCAAATATAAAATAATATGAATCAATCATAAATTAATCCAAAAATGTCTTACAACGATGTTGCAGAAAGCCATAACTAGATAAATATCAAAGATAGTAGCGGAAGACTTAAATAGAAAATACTAAAATTACATGATAGGTCGTAAACCTAACATTTTAACTTTAGGATCTTCAACCTTATTGCAAGCCAAAAAACACAAAACATCAGTTGCCTTCAGTGTCGGTATCCGGCTTCTCTACTCTTGGAAGAATGACCTGATGTGCCGTATAGGATAGATGACACCATCCAACTATGCAAGGAAAAGGAACGGTTGGTCAGTCTAATGAAAGAATACACAAGGGTGAAAAACAGATGGTTCTTGTTGTCGTATATAGTCACTACCCATGTTTCTCGAATAAAACTCGATAAACGGTATATGACTACTATGCTCCTACTAAAACAGAAGAGAATGCATGATTCAAGAGAAGAATCCAATGGAACTGAGTCTTATGAGAATTATATGTATTTGTTTGGGAACATTTAATTATCATCACACAAGATTTAAAAACGACTCCTTTGACTATTTGGGTCCTCGACCAACCTCACCGCGTAATGTGAATCCAGATTAGAAAGGGGACTTACTTTAGACAGGAGCCCGAGCGGTTTCCACGTTGTACTTCTCGTCTGAAGGTATATTAATTATGTGCACAAAACACTTATCTTATTTAATTCCAAAACGTGCATTTATGTTAAAGATTTTAATCCACAACAATCTCGAAACGAGATATATCAGGGGACAAATCCCAAGTAACAACACTAGCTAAGTGCACCACCACTTATATTCAAATAAGGGTAAGTCATGACCAAAAGTATTAGGACAATAATCCTCCTAATACCAAGTTATAAAGAAATAGCTAAACGTCGCAAGGTATATAATATCCCTATGAATACTGGTGCTAACTAAGCATACAAGTTCACACCAAATCCACACCAAAGTTCAACTAGCACCCTATAATAATATAAACATATATATAAGGGTCGTCACTAGCAATATATACAACCTAGTATATAATTCATATTAATCCACACCATATATCACACAAGTTTTCAAACACAAAGTAAGAGTATTTATCCCAACTTAATTAAAACAATTGGTTAATTGTCAAATAAGAAGAATATGGAATAAATTGCAAGAGCGAACCGTCACTTGCCTTGGGTTACGGTAGAGATCGAACAACATAACGAAAGCAGTTGTCTTTAAGCACCGAATTTGACTCCTACTTTGTTTCCGTTCCCAAAGCGATTCCGAGACATACCCAATTTACACAGAAATAAATTATAATTAGATAATTTATTCAATAACAGAAATTGAACAACACTTGTCCTGAATCGTAATTGAATTTATTTAAGTCTAAATAAATCAATTATCAAGGCTACATGATATACGATTATCTATACAATACTAAAAATACTTAGTCATATATTCTAAATAATAATACATAAAAAATCATTTAGTTTATTTACCACCTTAGATAACCAAACATATTTTTCAATTGTAACGTTGAGTATTAACATGTTACAACCTAAGATAATACCCTAAAATATGTTTAATTTAATTTTAATACTCATAAAATTAAATTAACCCCAATTAGCATACCTAATTGTGATTAATTAAACAAAACTGAACCAAAATAAAATAACAAATCAAAACCGGTCGTTACCAAGAGGGGTCGAACGGCACTCTTCAAAGATTGGTTCGATTCTCCCTCGTCTGACCACCAAATGGCTCGTGGTTGGTGTCTTTGGATTCTAAACGTCGAGACAGAGATTTTGGTACTTGAATCGTAACTAGAGGTGCCCTAACGAAGGAGAATTTTCTTTTGGAAGTTCCCAAAATTTGTGGATCGCTGAAACCTAAAGCTCGAAATTGGATAAATTCCTTCCATAGGTGAGAGGGTATTTATAGGAGAATTTAAGCTCTTAGATATAGCTTTTCAACCCCGCAAGTTTCGGCCCAAACCGATCTCATACGAGATCGAAATGTGGATTTTACCAGAAATTCATTTTTATCGGGCTGTTTATCTTTGGGGATAAAAGTCTATCAATCTAGGGGGTTAAAAATCCCGATTTTGGTGAGATAGGATTTAGAATAAGTATATATTCAAAGCCCATGGGTCAATTGAAGAAAATTGGAGGAAAAACTGAGCCAAACTCCATTAAAATGGAGCTTTAAGCTCATGTCCGCCTTGGGGCGCCTTGGGGAAGAATGGCTGATCGTGGCTACCCCACTTTTGGCTTAATTACACATTTTTGCCTAACTTTTCAAGTTGTGGCAAAAATAACCTTATTTCACTTTTCAAAAATTACAAAATTTGCTGAAACTTATATATAATTTCATTCTGGATCTGGTGCGGATTTCTCTTGCAGTGCAGATTGGTGAAATCGGTGGCATTTTAGTAATTTTCGGTGTTTTTTTTGCTTCTGAACGCAATGTACTAAAAATATCTAGGTTCATACATTTTCTACTGTAGGTTCATAAACTTTATACTACAAGTTCACAAACCTTATGCTAGTGGTTAACAAACTTATAGTAGGTTGATAATATGTTATTAAAATGCACTAATATACCTAGGTTCATAAATATTATGTAAGAGGTTTACAAATTTTGAAATTCATGAATCTACCTAGTTTCACAAATATGTGATTGAACTGAGGTTCACAAACAATATACGAGAGGTTCACAACAAATAAAATTAATACTAGAGGTTCATAAAAACCATTCTAGTGGCTTATAAACCTTATGCTAAAGGTTCATAAACCATATTCATAGGTTCATAAACCTTATTCTAGATGTTCATAAACCATATTCTAGAGGTTCATAAACCATATTCATAGGTTCATAAACTCTATTCATACGTTCATAAACCCTATTCTAGATGTTCATAAACCCTATTCTAGAGGTTCAAAAACCATATTCATAGGTATATAAACTATATTCATAGGTTCATAAACCTTATTCTAGAGGTTCATTATCAACTGGAGAATGTCGTCATTGTCGAGCACATACACCCGATCCTAAAACCAAAGTGATCCATCTTTCTGAATCACAAATCCAGGAGCCTTCCCCTGGTGAACTTCACTTCTCAGCTTCACCAAAACAATGTCATCAATCTGTCCCTCCTTGATTTGATCCAGCAATGTAGCATGAATCTCAAGCTGTAATAACCCCTAAAAGTCCCGAACTGTCGTTTTGTAAGAAAGACGTGATGGACAATTTCTGTAATCTCTGTAAAATCTTTTGAACGTATTATTGTACGTTTAATAAAATTGTGGGTCATAAAGTATTTGGGAGTGCTAAAAATAATAAAATTTAGCATGTCCTCAAACGAGACCCGCGACCAGAGGCCAGGTGACGCGATCGCAGAAGTTCCACGACCGCGGATTGGATCCGCGGGTGCGGATTCACCCAGAGCTAAATCGCGATCGCGGCCCTATTTCTGCGAATGTGGATATCTGGTTCGTCTTCTTCTTCCTCTGTTTCCGAACGCCGACGCTCAATATTTCCTCGTTTTCTTCAACGCTCGCCGATAGGGGGAACTCGAATCGGTTGGTCTGCCGGTGTGGAGGTGAACGCCTTCGGATCCTTGGCTATAAAAGGAGCTCAAGGCAACCCTCTTCTTCATCCATCATCCATCTTCATCTCTTTCTCTCTCTCTCTCGCTCGTGTTTTCGTCGTCGCCGGAGTTCACAGTCGTCGTCGGAGTGTCGCCGGAGTTCGTGTTCGTGCCTTGTGGAGCCCGGGGAGTGGTGGTCGTAGTGAGCTTTCATCCAAGTTAAGAAGTCGTCATCGTCTTCGTTGGTAAGCTCGAGTCCGCCTCCAAAGCAGTCGTCGGAAGGGAGAACCGCGACCACGGGTATAAAATCCACGATCGCGGCTCTGCCCAGAATTCTGCGACCACGGATATGCTAACCGCGACCGCAGCTTGCCCAACAAGCGTGATCTTGGCTTTGGCAACCACGACCGTGGCTTATGCATTTGTTCCCTTTCGTTCGTCTCGTTTATTCGTTTCATTCGTATCTTCGTGTCGTATCGTATCTAACTTAGGGTTCCGTCTTATATCCCATCGTCGTCGTAGGAATCCGTACTCAGATTCAAGTCGCCAGATCTCGGAACCCGATCTCTTCGATTTATCTAGACTAAGGCAAGTGGCGGTTCGCTCTTGCTCACTATTCCATGTTTCCCTTGATTATCAATTAATTGATTGTTAATTAAGATGGGATAAAAGTTGTTGTTTTCTGTTTGGGAACATATTTAATTAAACGATGTGTTAAAATATGACTTTATAATAGATTGTATATATTGCTAGAAACAACGCTATTATATAGTTTGATATGATATTACTGTAATGGATTTTGGTGTGGATTTATATGTGGACTTAAATGCTAGATTAGCACGAGTATTCGTAGGAACTCTAATTCCTTACGAGGATTAGTCGTTTCTTTATAACGTCGGTGTTAGGAAGTAAGTGCCCTAACACTCTTTTGGTCATGACCTACCCCTATCCGAATATAGGGGTGGTGCACTCAGCTGGTGCCAATCTTCAGAAAGTATTCCCAATCTTTGGGATTTTTTCCCATTCTATATCTCATTGCGAGATGTGAAATTAAAAGCTTCAACGTTAATGTGCGTTTTTGGAATTAAATAAGATAGGTGCGGTTACGCACATAATTAATATACCCTCGGGCGAGGAGTACAACGTGGAAACCGCCCGGACTCTTGTTAGAGTAAGTCCTCTTTCCAATATGGATTCGCATTGCGCGGTGAGGTTGGTCGTGGACCCAAATAATCAAAGTCGTTTTCAAACTTGTGTGTAAACTTAACGTTCCCAAACAAATTGTCATACGTTTCCTATAAGACTCAATTCCTTTGGGGTCTTGTTTTCAGTGCATATCCTTTTCTATCATTCCGTGAAAGTTCCGGGTTATGTATCGTTCCTTCGGTTATTATTCGAGGGACAATGATAATAAACGGTTACGGTCACTTGAACCATTCTGTTTTCACCCTTGGATAGTCTTTCATTAGACTAACCAACCGGGTTTTATTCCTTGCATGATTGGTTGGTGTCATCCGTTCTATACGGCACATCAGTGGTTGGTACCCGGTGATTTGAAGTAACCAATTCAAGAGAAGGCTTGCAGTTGAAGTTTGCATTTTCAAAAGTAATATTTCTAAGGGCGCGTATGCTTAATTTGAAATAAATGTATTACATAGTCATGTAATTAGGACTATGTTTAAAAGTCTTCCGATGTCATTATACTTTGTTGTAAAACCGTCCTTCTCATTTTATGAGAGGAATTTTAATAAAAGGTTGAGTTATTCATTTAAAACGTCTTCCGCTGATTAATTCTTTCGTTACTTAATGCCTATGTATTTATTTAAGCTTAATTGTTCTGATTAAAGCCTGGGGTGACTTTGGACATTAACGTCTGAGGTCATTAGCGTGTGGCACTATCGACATTAAGTCGGGGGTGTTATAATTATGGTATCAGAGCAATGGTTTTAAAATTCTTGGCCTACTGTTAGGTTTGAGAATTTTTGATAATTAATTTTGAAACTATTTTATTCTTGAAATTTCGAGAGTTTAAATGTTAGTATTAAATTTAAAGTTTTACGATCTCTTAGAATTTAAAAGTGGTGGTTTAACTATTAGGACGTTAATTGTTATTTTATAGTCCTTATTAAAATGACGTTATAACGGTCGAATTTAAGATTATTCTCTATTATTTTAAAGTGCAGTTTTGAAAGTGGTAGTGGTCTTGTGGATTTTAAAGGACGATGCTGGTAATTTAATTATAAAAGTATTGAGTTTATAAATAATTTGTATTGTAAAACGATAAGGGAATGAGGAGTTAACTAAAAGTGTGATGTAAAGTATTTAAGTGGTTTTTCAAACTTCTGCAAGCTTCGATTTTGTTACTCATTCCTTAGATCCATTCTTAAGGTTATCATCCATTCTTAGGTTTAATGTCATTTAAAGGTTGACATTTCTCCTAATTGATCAATTCTCAAGGAGGAAGAGAAGATCGTTTTAAGGTTAATGGTGAAGGGTCAGTCAAACTAATATAAAGTTATTTGTTTGGACCCTTACAATTCGTATCATAATGTGGTGATTGAAGAGTCACGTATAAGTTGGAAAATTATAATGTCAAGTTGGGTATTGGCATTATTTTCTTTTTTTCCAGTCGAGTTGTCAAGCGTTGTCTCGTGAGTGTAGTTTTGTCAAAATTCCTTATTTATAAGGGATTGGATGTGTGTGTGGTTAATGCTCTATGGAGTTGAGAATTATTTCTCGTGTGTATACTCCGAGCATTTGTTGTGGTAAAGTGCATGTGGTGAGCTAATAAAAAGCTTAAAATACTTAGTTGTGAGTTTTATAATTTATTCATTTAAGTGAATAAATTGTTGAGAAAACTATAAATCATATAGAGTTGTCTCTCCCTAAGGAATTGAAATCTAAAACGAGTGGTGTTCTAGAATATAGAATTTTAGCAATTTAAACGTGAGGACTTTATTATAAGATTTATGGTATAACTCCTTCTTGGAAGATTAAGTTATGAAGCTATTGTATTGGGAGGAAGCTTACTTAAAAATTTAAAGGTTATAGTATAAGAATAGGTTATGTTGAGGATTTCGATAAACTAAAGGATTTAGTAAAGATATTAGTCTTATGTGCGCTTAAGGAGTAAGGTAACAAATGTTACTCATATATATCTGTTGAAGGATTATGACAGATGTGATTTATTTTGTTGGTAATGAATCGTTTATCGATATGATAGTTTGAGGTAGAAAAGAGTAATACCTTATGTGGTTCGTTTTGGGAAAAGAAGAAATTACTAAGAGTTGTTTTTCCCTAAGAAATCGCAATGTAATGCGATTAATAGTTTATTATTCAAACATATAAGGGTTTAAAACATTGTGATTTCGGTCATGATTTTTCATGTGGGGAAATTTTGAAATTAAGAGTATCCTATGATACTGTGGAATTTTATAGTTGGCGGTGACTTGGTGACTACAAATTAGGAAACTGTTATAATTATTGATGGTTTTGAACTAGAGGTAAATGAATATTTAAATGATCTAAACGTAAGTGTATAAGACTTTGGTTCCTTATTGTTATACTTGGGATGGTGAATTATTGTGTTATGATATTGAGTTTATATTCCTTGGTCATATAATGCTTATTAAGTGTCGAAAACATTTAAGGTTTCTTATATAATGTATTAAGGTACAGAACATGTGAGGCTTGGATGTTAGATGTTTATGGGACACATGCTATTTGGATGGTATAAGGATACATTAGGTGAATGAGTATTAATGGATATTGGAATGGTCAGATCTTATGGGTGGATATGAAACTGACAGGAACATAATTGGATGCTTATGATAAGTGTTTTTGGAAGTAGTTCACATACTATGTATATAATGTTCACTCCTAATGGGAACTAAGGAGTCGCGTGAAAATAGTATCTGAGTATTGGGGGGAAATATGTAACCTTGCACGTGTTGCTTGAAAAGAGTATGGCAAGCTAATGCCAAGTGTGTATCACTATAAGACTTTTAATAAGGTTGTGTACCCCTTAATTATGATGATCTTGGGAGAGTTATAACTATCATTGAGATACTAAGCGCGCGAAATTTAGAGTTACAAAGTTTTAGTGATGAGATTCACATTGATATCAAGTGGAAATATTTCGGGATATTGAGATATTGAGCTCTCTATTTAGTGATGCTTCTTTAAGATTTTTTTTAGTGAAACTCTTAACGTTAAATTCCTGTCGTGGAAGTACTTGTATATTGGATGAATTTAGTTCGAGAGGACATTGGTTTCGTATCATTAGTGAGAAGCAAAACTTCTGGATATGATTTGTGTAAGGATTTTACTCCCTTTGAGTTTCGAGTTTTTCTAATAAGTGTGAAAAAGCATTCAACGTGTTTAACGATTTGTTTAAAATAAAATGATGGATCATAAATGTGTTAAGGGAATTATCAAAATCGTGTTTGAGGAAAATAGGGATAAAATGTTGAGTAATTATTTTGAGCAAAATAAGGGTCATAAGTTAGAGATGAATTATTGGAATATTAAATTTTCTTTGGGAAAAGTTTTGAGTTAAGATGGGCATAAATGCTAAATTTAATCAAAGCGAATAGTGTAAATCGCGAGTTATACACTTAATGAATAAGGAGCGATGACTTGTGTCGATAGTCTCCATAGTCTAGTAATTCTTCTGTTTGACATTCGGTCAATCATTTTATTGTAATGTTTCGAATAATAAAGAAGTATTTTCTTGTTCCGGAAATTACTAGATTCGTTAAGTTTACAAGTTGTTCGTCCATACGAGAATGCTTGAGTGCCAAAAGTAGTACATGTCACGAGTTGATAAAGACTGTTTGGACTAAAAAAGGACAGTGTTAGGTTGGGGCATGTGTGATTGTTCCCTACTTTGTTAGCACTAGTTTCGAGATCGAAACTATTCGTAAGAACCCCTCCATTTTCTTGAAATAATGTCAAATTGGGTATTGACATTATTTGTCCCCTTCGCTCGAATTCATGAGCATTGTCTCGAGAGGTTAAGGTTGTAAGGATTCCTTGCTATAAGGATTTGGTGTGTGTAGTAGTGCTTTGTGGAGTTTGAGGTTATTTCTCATGTACATACTCTGGGCATTAGTTGGGGTGAGTTGTATAAATCATATATTCAAGTGAATAAACATATAAGAGAGATATTTTATACGGAGTTGGTTTTCCCTAAAATGAGCGTACCCTAATACGATCTGGAGTAAAACTTTAAAACTAAGGGTTATGATTGTGAGGTTTATAAGCGGGTGTGTACGTTGTGGGACTAGTGTTAAAAGCGTTTGGAAGAGCTAAGAGTGTGAAAGTATTATTTTTGGAAGACCTATTTGAGGTTTCGTTGTGAGGCTTTCTTAAGGAAATGATGTGAGGACATAAGAGTATTAAGACGATTAAGTCTTGGGTAAATAGTAAATTTCGGTAAAGCAAAAGGGTTGCTTAACTTGTGATGATAAATTGTGTTAGGACGATTAAATATGTAAGGATTTATGGGAGAATGGCAAACTCAGTCGGAAAAAATTTGTTGTAAATTGGGTGGATTAAATAGTATGGGATAACGTAAGTGTATGGATTTTATCAAACGGACTTGATGAAAAGTGATCTACGTCTATTAAGGTGATCGTATGACACGTTTGGGTAAAACGAGATTATAATCTTGTGGAACGGATTGTTAAATCATGTTGAGGTAAACAGGAATAGGATGCGGTGTGGTTAATTGTGGAAAATTAAGGAATCATATGCATAAAAATTTTGGGTTAAGATATGGCACAAGGGCCGAATTTAATTAAGGTAACCAATGAAATAGGTGAGCTGTGTATGTAAGGAATAAGACTATATGACAATTGGAGGTACTAAGTGGAGTTATAAGGAGACAATGTATAAACTTTGAGAGTTGGTGGTTAGGCGAAACGCTTAAAGGAAAAATGTGTTTTCAAGCTTAAGGTGTAATAAGACCGTTGTGATAAATTCGGAGACTATGATTTTAAAGGTAGTTATAACCTTGTGGATAAACTAAGAGGTATTGTATGGAGTAAAACATGGAAACGATGCATTTAAGATGATGTCATGGTGAGGAAACGGATCGACTCTCCATGGTTAATTTCAAGGATAAAATGATTAAGGATACTGATAAGTGCTATTTTGTAGCACATATCTAGGGGTTATTACCAGGTTTGAGGTGCCATTTGGATGGATTTAGAACACAATCGTGGATTATGGAGTTAGAGTGGAGAAGTGAAGAAATCATGAGATTTATAGAGGTTTGAAGTGTATTGAAGAGTAGAAGAACAATGTGCTGCATTCAAATGGTTCGTTATATCTACTCAGATGTCCAAATGAAGTGATTCCAATTCGAGGAGTTAGATCTTGAAGTCTACTGCAAGTCCTCAAAATATGAGTGCAATCCGAGTTGGGAATCAAAAGTTATGACATTTTTACTAAAGTGTCGCAGAAGCTGAAAAACGCACCGTCGCCCCGCGGTGGAACTCACCGCCCCGCGCCAATAGCCACCGCGACCCGGCGGTGGATCTCAGAGAAGACTGACGCCCCGCGGTGGGCACGTAGCGCCTCGCGGCCAGAAGACTTTATTTCCTTATTTTTGCTATTTCGGATTTCCTTATTTTCTATTATTTTATTTCCTTTGTTATTTTGCATTAGGTTAACTTTATTTTCAAAGCCTATTTAAGATCTTTTCCAGGTCTTAGATACGAGACTTAATTCGTTTTTCATTCTGCCTCCAGGGTTTTCAACCCATGGAGAGCTAAACACTTTTGTTCTGCTAGACGTTTGAAGCAATACAGTTGATTCGGCTGTGAGATTTATATTCCTTGTTCTTATTCTTATGTGTGTTGGTTTGATTCTCTTGGTTATATTGATTATTGATTTATCGTTGTTCTTCATAGTCTGGCCAGCTAGGTCGAGTAATATTTATCAATTGCTAGGATTTGCATATAGGGGTTCCGAGTGCTTATCTAGTGGCAAACACGATTGTGCGTATAGGGGTTTCGAGCGCGCAATCGTGAGTGAGAATCAGTTGCATGCGAGTATTAATATGTCTTTCTATTTGCATGTATCCTATATCCTTGTGTGCATTGCTATTGCTTTGTTGGTGGTAAAGTATACCGACAACTGTGAGAATCGGTGGTATTTTACCATTGGCATAGTAATAAGTCTATCGACAACTGTGAGAATCAATAGTACTTAAGATCAGGGTGTGAACAACCATAAGAATAGTAAAAGAACTTGGATTGAATAGATTTCAGTGATCGACTTTTATCTCTGTATTGTGGATCTCGTTCTAGTGGAACTACTTTCCTCATCATATTTATTCTTTCTTTTAAAGCTTGCATCTTTGTTACTTTGCTTGATAATCAAAACCCCTTTGTTACCTTGCATGCTTATAAACACATAGATTGATTACTTCCTCCCTGTGGGATCGACCCTTGCTTGCCCCTTTACTTGTTTAGGTTTGTTAGGATTATTTTGTTTAGGTGTCACGATAACGCCTTATCAAATTGGCGCCGTTGCCGGGGAGGCAAGATTTGATCTTTCTTTGTGTTTGTTCGTGTGCGTGTTACTTTGGTGTGGACCTATCTTACGGTCCACACCTGTGCTACTGACTTTTGTTTTTCCTGTTTGATTTTTGTCACAGATATGGATTTCTGGGGAGAGTCGTGCGATAACTCATACCCTTGCTCTTTCTCTCCAGAGAGGGGATATGTCCCAACTCCCAGTGCAGCAAGGCCAGCTAGTGCCTGCAGAATCTGTCGCGATGCGCTGCACACCACTGATGATTGTCCAAGACTTCCCGCATTCAGAGCAGCAGTAAATGCACGTCGAGGTCTGAACTCGCAAGGACCAAAACATGAGCCATATCCGGACACTTACAGCTCAGGGTGGAGGGAGCACTATAACCCAGTTCCATATGGAAATCAACCACAGTGCTCGCCTGCACCCAATGCTGATGTACTCAGCACTCTGATGCAAAGTATAGCAACTGTGGCCCAGAACGTGATCTCAATGCATACAACCATGGCCCAGAACGTGTCCTCACTGCAAGCAACCATGGCTCAGAGTGTCCAACAACAACAAGAAGCGATTTCCAGTCTCCAAAGCCAAGTTAACCAGCTGAGTAAAGCGTTGCTTGAGTCGAAGTCAGCACAACCATAAGTCCCTGTAGCAGAAAATACACAAGAGGCTGAGATTGGGACCAGTAAGGTCATGAAGAAGGAGTTCCAGGAGAGTATAGAGGTATCCCACGAAGAGAAGGTGATCAAGGCCGAAAACGGCACTGATAAAGTTGAAATTGAAGATGGGAGACTCCTACCGCCCCGCGGTGCTTCCCACCGCGACCTGGCGGCGAGCCTCAGTAACTCCACCGTGACCTCACCGCCCCGCGGCAATGACCACCGCCCCGCGGTGGACGGAGTGCTTTCGTGTGAGATTTCTCCGCGACCCAACGTCCAAAATTCCATTTTTGCTGATGAGGTTTGGGTAGATCCTTACGGGGTTGAATGGCCGGTAATTTCGGAAGAGGAGTACTTTTTGAGATATGAGGAGGAGTGGAGCGACGATGAAGAGGAGTGCCGTGATCGCGAAAATACGCCAGAGACAACCATTCCTCTCGAAAATACCCCGACAGTCCCCGATCCTCTAGAGGCTGCCTATGATGAGTTTGTGCATCTCAACTCCTTCCCGCTCGTCGCGCTGAAACCCGTTACACCCTCCCCTGAGGCTCTAAAGGACACCCAAAAGGTGGGGAGCGACAAAGGCTTATTTGACACCTTCAGTAGTTGCAAGGCAACCACCCCTTTGGTCCATCTGGCAGACAGCACCCCTCGCTGCAAGGAAATGTTAAAGGTGCTGGGCTTGATAAAAAAGAAACCGAAGGGGAAGCACAAAAAGGAGGCCTTGATTCAAGCGATGAATTTCTATATGCTGGATACGGGGCAGGACATACATGTAGCCTCTGAGATGCTGGGTAGACCATTTCGAAAGATGGCAAGTGCATTCATGGGTATGCACAACGGTCCACCCACAAACAATTGCACAAGATTGGGGGTCACGCTCAACATGGAGCACCCAAAGAGGCACCCCCCAGATCCAGATCCCAGGTGCTCAGTTGCTATGAGCAACCCAAGTTGAGAAGATGGAGTAGTATGTCAAGCCATGACAATAACTAAGGCGCTGTCCGGGAGGCAACCCGAGGTATGTTTTACTTTCTTTGTTTTTTTTCTTTATTTCCTGCATTACTTTTGCTTTGTTTTTGCTTTGTTTTTGTTCTTGTTTTTGTTTACGACTAACCTGCAGGAAAGAGACTCATGCCTATTGAAGAAGGTGTTTCCACACCAATGTAAGTCTCTTCCTTCCCTGTACTAAGTCACCCCCCGAAAAAACCTTAAACGGAGGGCAAAAAAAAAATTCAAAATAAAAAGAGGTACCCAAGGCCAGTTGTCCAGAGTTCCCCATGGAGATGGTGCGCATCATGTTGTCAAGGAGGAGACATTCTCCCCACACATTATTTGACAACGATGATGGCCCTACAATTGACAGTTGAGGAGGAGGAACACTAGAGCCCCCACCATGATTACATCTGGGCTCCACCATGTGTTCCTAGAAGGCTGTATAACCCTACTATCATTGCTATACCACTATTCACCAAAGTGGTTCCCTTTTGGTTACACGGTAGGAGAAGATTACAGAGTTGATGAAGACACCTGCCCAACACCAGAGACTTGGGCATTTATTGAAGAAAACCGCCAGCGACACCTACAGTGTCCAAGCAGCTTGGCGACGTTTGTGAGTTATTTTTTTTCTTTTCCCTATGCTCTTATTCTTTTGTCTTTCATTACATTGAGGACAATGCAATGTTTAAGCATGGGGGAGGGTTTTATACTTGCTACGTCGCTGAGGAGAAAAAAGAATAAAAAGAAAAGAGCCAAAAAAATTGAAAAAAGGCTAAAAAAAAATCCTGGGATAGGTCGAAAACCCGAAAGGGCGGCCTAGGTAATAAGCAGGTGGCTTGGACCAGCATTAGGCTGGGGTAATATGTGGTCAAGAGTGACGTGAGCTTATGTGAGTACATCTATTATAAAATGAAATGAGTGGCTTGGTGAAAACCCGAAAGGGCGCCTTGGCAAAATGAGCGAAAAAGAAAAAGAGTGATTTTAGGATTTCTCATTATTCTTGGCGAGGCGTCATAAGAAGAGGAGTTATAAGGAGGATTCAGATAGGTCACTCTGAAGGGATAAGAAGATAGATGGAAGACTAGGATTAGAATTTATTCACTCTATGGTGTTTGGGATAAGCTTGGGGGAAGTACTCTGCTTTCCTTTTAGCTTGGATGTGTGGGGTGTTGAGATTTATTGAGTTGTGTTGTGTTGTGTTGTGTTGTGTTGTGTTGTGTTGTGTTGTGTTGTGTTGTGTTGTGTTGTGTTGTGTTGTGTTGTGTTGTGTTGTGTTGTGTTGTGTTGTGTTGTGTTGTGTTGTGTTGTGTTGTGTTGTGTTGTGTTGTGTTGTGTTGTGTTGTGTTGTGTTGTGTTGTGTTGTGTTGTGTTGTGTTGTGCTGTGCTTATTTGTGTTGGTTGCCTGGAGTTTATTATTGGGTATGATTCTTGGAGGTTGAGTTTTCTATGCTTCCTGAAGCCTTGGGGATTGATTGAAGGAGTAGGTTTACTTTAGCTTACTCGAGGACGAGCAAGGTTTAAGCATGGGGGATTTGATAAGTGCTATTTTGTAGCACATATCTAGGGGTTATTACCAGGTTTGAGGCGCCATTTGGATGGATTTAGAACACAATCGTGGATTATGGAGTTAGAGTGGAGAAGTGAAGAAATCATGAGATTTATAGAGGTTTGAAGTGTATTGAAGAGTAGAAGAACAATGTTCTGCATTCAAATGGTTCGTTCTATCTACTCAGATGTCCAAATGAAGTGATTCCAATTCGAGGAGTTATATCTTGAAGTCTACTGCAAGTCCTCAAAATATGAGCGCAATCCGAGTTGGGAATCAAAAGTTATGACATTTTTACTAACGTGTCGCAGAATCTGAAAAAGGCACCGCCGCCCCGCGGTGGAACTCACCGCCCCGCGCCAATAGCCACCGCGACCCGGCGGTGGATCTCAGAGAAGACTGACGCCCCGCGGTGGGCACGTAGCGCCTCGCGGCCAGAAGACTTTATTTCCTTATTTTTGCTATTTCGGATTTCCTTATTTTCTATTATTTTATTTCCTTTGTTATTTTGCATTAGGTTAACTTTATTTTCCAAAGTCTATTTAAGATATTTTCCAGGTCTTAGATAGGAGACTTAATTCGTTTTTCATTCTGCCTCCAGGGTTTTCAACCCATGGAGAGCTAAACACCTTTGTTCTGCTAGACGTTTGAAGCAATACAGTTGATTCGGTTGTGAGATTTCTATTCCTTGTTCTTATTCTTATGTGTGTTGGTTTGATTCTCTTGGTTATATTGATTATTGATTTATCGTTGTTCTTCATAGTCTGGCCAGCTAGGTCGAGTAATATTTATCAATTGCTAGGATTTGCATATAGGGGTTCCGAGTGCTTATCTAGTGGCAAACACGATTGTGCGTATAGGGGTTCCGAGCGCGCAATCGTGAGTGAGAATCAGTTGCATGCGAGTATTAATACGTCTTTCTATTTGCATGTATCCTATATCCTTGTGTGCATTGCTATTGCTTTGTTGGTGGTAAAGTATACCGACAACTGTGAGAATCGGTGGTATTTTACCATTGGCATAGTAATAAGTCTATCGACAAGTGTGAGAATCAATAGTATTTAAGATCAGGGTGTGAACAACCATAAGAATAGTAAAAGAACTTGGATTGAATAGATTTCAGTGATCGACTTTTATCTCTGTATTGTGGATCTCGTTCTAGTGGAACTACTTTCCTCATCATATTTATTCTTTCTTTTAAAGCTTGCATCTTTGTTACTTTGCTTGATAATCAAAACCCCTTTGTTACCTTGCATGCTTATAAACATATAGATTGATTACTTCCTCCCTGTGGGATCGACCCTTGCTTGCATCTACTACTTGTTTAGGTTTGTTAGGATTATTTTGTTTAGATCTCACGATAACGCCTTATCAGATACTAAGTTCAAGTAGTGAGGTTAATGATGAAACCGGTCCCTCTACCTTAGTAATGTTAGTTTCGGGGTTAAACCTATTTTTAAGGGGGTAACAATATAATAACCCTCATGTTGCCATAAGGGTAATATGGTAACATGTATATTTAGTGAAAACAAAAGTTATAAAATCCCCTTAAGTTATGAAGGGTCTAAATTATGGTTAACCTTACGTTAACTGTAATTTGAACCAACTTAGAAATTTTAACTTAGAAAGGCTTGAACCAATTTACAAAGTGTTAAATGGGTTAGGCATGGTTAAACTTATAAGGTTGGGTAACTTAAAATAAGGTCGCTTCTCCGAGCTGTTATCGGCCAAGTTTCGGGGTCGAAACTTCTTCTAAGGGGTAGTATTGTAATAACCCCTAAAAGTCTCGAACTGTCGTTTTGTAAGAAAGACGTGATGGGCAATTTCTATAATCTATGTAAAAAACTTTTGAACGTATTATTGTACGTTTAATAAAATTGTGGGTCATAAAGTATTTGGGAGTGCTAAAAATAAAAAAAAATAGCATGTCCTCAAATGAGACCCGCGACCAGAGGCCAAGTTACGCGATCGTGGCAGTTCCGCGACCGCGGATTGGATCCGCGGGCGCGGATTCGCCCAGAGCTAAACCACGATCACGGCCCTGTTTCCGCGACCGCGGGTATCTGGTTCGTCTTCTTCTTCCTCTATTTCCGAACGTCGACGCCCGATATTTCCTCGTTTTCTTCAACGCTCGCCGATAGGGGGAACTCGAATCGGTTGGTCTGTCGGTGTGGGGGTGAACGCCTTCGGATCCTTGGCTATAAAAGGAGCTCAAGGCAGCCCTCTTCTTCATCCATCATCCATCTTTATCTCTCTCTCTCTCTCTCTCTCTCGTGTTTTCGTCGTCGTCGGAGTTCGCAGTCATCGTCAGAGTGTCGCCGGAGTTCGTGTTCGTGCCTTGTGGAGCCCGGGGAGTGGTGGTCGTAGTGAGCTTTCGTCCAAGTTAAGAAGTCGTCGTCGTCGTTGTTGGTAAGCTCGAGTCCGCCTCCAAAGCCGTCGTCGGAAGGGAGAACCGCGACCGCGGGTATGAAATTCCGCGACCGCGGCTCTGCCCAGATTTCCGCGACCGCAGATATGCTAACCACGACCGCGGCTTGCCCAGCATGCGCGATCGTGGCTTTGGCAACCACGGTCGTGGCTTAGGCATTTGTTCCCTTTCGTTTGTCTCGTTTATTCGTTTCGTTCGTATCTTCGTGTCGTATCGTATCTAACTTAGGGTTCCATCTTATATCCCATCGTCGTCCTAGGAATCCGTACTCAGATTCAAGTCGCCAGATCTCGGAACCTGATCTCTTCGATTCGTCTAGACTAAGGCAAGTGGCGGTTCACTCTTGCTCACTATTCCATGTTTCCCTTGATTATCAATTAATTGATTGTTAATTAAGATGGGATAAAAGTTGTTGTTTTATGTTTGGGAACAGATTTAATTAAATGATGTGTTAAAATATGACTTTATAATAGGTTATATATATTGCTAGAAACAACGCTATTATATAGTTTGATATGATATTACTGTAATGGATTTTGGTGTGGATTTATATGTGGACTTAAATGCTAGATTAGCACGAGTATTCGTAGGAACGCTAATTCCTTACGAGGATTAGTCGTTTCTTTGTAACGTCGGTGTTAGGAAGTAAGTGCCCTAACACTCTTTTGGTCATGACCTACCCCTATCCGAATATAGGGGTGGTGCACTCAGCTGTTGCCAATCTTTCGTTAGGTATTCCCAATCTTTGGGATTTATTCCCATTCTATATCTCATTGCGAGATGTGAAATTAAAAGCTTCAACGTTAATGTGCGTTTTTGGAATTAAATAAGATAGGTGCGGTTGCGCACATAATTAATATACCCTCGGGCCAGGAGTACAACATGGAAACCGCCCGGACTCTTGTTAGAGTAAGTCCTCTTTCCAATCTGGATTCGCATTGCGCGGTGAGGTTGGTCGTGGACCCAAATAATCAAAGTCGTTTTCAAACTTGTGTGTAAACTTAACATTCCCAAACAAATTGTCATACGTTTCCTATAAGACTCAATTCCTTTGGGGTCTTCTTTTCAGTGCATATCATTTTCTATCATTCCGTGAAAGTTCTGGGTTATGTATCGTTCCTTCGGTTATTATCCGAGGGACAATGATAGTAAACGGTTACGATCACTTGAACCATTCTGTTTTCACCCTTGCATAGTCTTTCATTAGACTAACCAACCGGGTTTTATTCCTTGCATGGTTGGCTGGTGTCATCCGTCCTATACGGCACATCAGTGGTTGGTACTCGGTGATTTGAAGTAACCAATCCAAGAGAAGGCTTGCAGTTGAAGTTTGCATTTTCAAAAGTAATATTTCCAAGGGAGCGTATGCTTAATTTGAAATAAATGTATTACATAGTCATGTAATTAGGACTATGTTTAAAAGTCTTCCATTGTCATTATACTTTGTTGTAGAACCGTCCTTCTCATTTTATGAGAGGAATTTTAATAAAAGGTTGAGTTATTCATTTAAAACGTCTTCCGTTGATTAATTATTTCGTTACTTAATGCCTATGTATTTATTTAAGCTTAATTGTTCTGATTAAATCCTGGGATGACTTTGGACATTAACGTCTGAGGTCACTGGCGTGTGGCGCTACCGACATTAAGTCGGGGGTGTTACACAAGCATATCAAGTGTCCCTGTTGATGATCAAACCAAACTTCGGTCTCACTCGTCAGCCGTTCCCGTTGTAACTCCAGTTGAGTAGTGAGGAGAGCTACTACTTTCTCATGTAGTGACTTTTGGCTCAATGTGACTGCTACCACATTAGCCTTGCTTGGATGATAAAGCAGCTCAATATCAAAATCCTTGAGCAACTCTAACCAGCGTCATTGCCTCATATTCAACTCCTTTTGCGTAAATACATATCTTAAACTTTTGTGGTTGGTGAAGATTTGACATCTGACACCATAAAGATAGTGCCTCCAAATCTTCAGCACAAAAACCACAACAACTAATTCCAGATCATGGGTCGGGTAGTTTGCTTCATAAGGCCTCAACTGTCGAGATGTGTATGCAATTACCTTCCCCTTTTGCATTAACACACATCCCAACCCTTGCTTTGAGGCATCACTATAAACCACAAACCCCTCAGTTCCTTTTGGTAAAGTCAACACTGATGCTGACGTCAGGCACTCTTTCAACTTTTGAAAACTGGCTTTGCACTTTTTGTTCCACACAAACTTCTTGTGAACGTTACGGAGCAATCCAATCATAGATAAGGCTGCTTCGGAAAACCCTTTTACGAACCATCTATAATACCCCGCAAGTCCCAAGAAACTATGCACCTCCTTCACATTCTGAGATCGCTTCCGATCAGCCACCGCTTCAATATTTTGGGGATCAACCATTACCCATTTCTCGTTGATCACATGGCCTAAGAATGCCAGTTCCTTGAACCAAAATTCACACTTAATACAGTTTAGCATAAAGTTGATTATGTCTAGGGATGGATAACGTAATATGACGATGTTCCTCATGAGCTTCTTTGTTTGGTGAGTAAATCAAGATATCATCGATAAACACCACCACAAACTTATCCAGATATTGATGAAAGCATCTCAGCATCAAGTCCATAAAGACTGTTGGAGCATTAGTAAGTCAAAATGGCATGACTACGAACTCGTAGTGACCATATCTCGTCTGAAATATAGTCCTCGGAATATCCTCCTCACGAATCCTGAGCTGATGATACCCAGACATCAGATAGATCTTGGAAAATATTTTAGCTCCCTATAGCTGGTCCAAAAGGTCATCTATCCTTGGCAAAGGATACTTATTCTTGATAGTGACTTTGTTCAACTCTCGGTATTCAATGCAAAGCCTGAACGAACCATCTTTTTTCTTGAAAAAAAGGACCGGAGCACCCCATGGTGACGCACTTGGTCTTATGTATCCTTTCTCAAGCAACTCCTCAAGTTGCTTCTTCAACTCTTGCATCTCTACTAAGTTGCTTCTTCAACACTTGCATCTCTACTAGAGCCATACGGTAGGGTGCCTTGGAAATCAGCGCCGTACCAGGTTCCAGTTCAATCGTAAACTCCACGTCACGATTCGGGGGCAATCCTAGAATTTCCTCCGCAAACATGTCGGCAAATTCACATTCAGTAGAAATGCTGTGAACTAAGGTTTCATCCTTTTTGGGTTTATCTAGATAACATTAGTACCCGACACAACCTTGTTGAAGTAACTTAAACACAGACATCACATTTATCAACTTTTCATTATCGACGTCATTATGACCCTTAAACTTACACACAAAACTGGCCCCTAGATGAAATTGTCACTGTCCTCGTATTGAAGTCGATTACCGCCCCATCCCGAGAATGATATCATATGAAGCCATGGCTATACAGATCAAGTCAGATTTGAATTTCCGACATTGAATGATCACTGGAAATTCCGACAACCGCTTGGTCCCAACTAAATGATCCCCATTGGGATAATTCACCTCAAATGGTTCACAAGCTTCATTGCATTTTAATCCTAACTTATTCACACAATTATTCAAAACAAAAGAATGTGTAGCACCAGAATCAAATAATATGCAAACTGATGTAGAATGTAGCTATAAAGTACCTTGAACAACAAGAGCATTTGGTCCGTCGACTTCACACATTTTGTAGAGCCGCTGACCCCGACTTCTCGATGCAATCAGAGCTTTTCCCTTGTTTTGTGCAGTAGACTGCAAAGTAGTATTAGCAGTCCCGGCTGGCCTCTGTCGAGGTCGGTTACTGTGACTAATTGACCCCTGTTGGGATTCACCCTCCTGTTGTCTCCTCTTAGGGAAAAAAGTCTATAAGTGCCCCTCCTTCCCACATGTGAAGCACGTGCTCTTACCCTTCGTACACTCGTTGCTCTTATGTCCAGGTGTTCCACAATTTTAACACAGGATATGGCCTTTACTTTGACCCGAGAGCTGGGTAGAACCAGACTGGGTCGTCTCAGTCTTAGGTCAACTAGACTTAGAAAAATATGACAGTGGCGCTGGCCGCTTGAACCCATGGTTTTGCTGATTGCTAATCGTCGACCTTTGTCGGTTATGCTTCTTTGTTGACTCCTCTAGAGTCACATCCAACTTGTAAGCAAATTCCACATATTGCTCTTAGGTAGTGCATCCATGATGTACCATCAACGGCTTAATGTTTGGATTCATCCACTCATGGAAATGCCATATTTTCTACTCTTCAGTCGCCACCTCAGTCCCTACACAGTACAGTAAGTGGTTGAACATAACAGCCAATGTCGTTACCTTTAACCCATCAGTCTTTGGATAAAGAAACTCCTTGTGTTTCCACTCTCATATCCCGAGAGTAGAAACTGTCATTGATCTTGGTCTTAAACATATTAGACCACGTCAGTTCGGGATGATCAACTAACCCCATACTCTTTGACCACTCACTAGCCCCATCTTTCAGTTGCAATGAGGCAATGTGCACCTTCTCAGCCTTAGTGCACAATGTTCCTAAACATACGTTCCATGTGCAAGAACCAGTAGGCCACCTTGACAGGTTCACCAATCCCGTATAAGAGTCAGGCCTCATAGAGTTGATCGCTTTCAGTGCGCAACCATAACCCCCTCCATCTCTCTGTATAGGCAATGAAGGCACAAGATTCACTTGTTCATCAATATCAGGAGTAACCTAAGGAACTGGGATCCCTTGAGATGGTTGTACTCCTGGCCTAGCTATTTCTATGATAGCCTCCATTACTATCTGCTTAATTGCCTCAACAACAACATTGTTAAACACAATTGGGGCCACAAGAGGAACTTGCTCCCTTTCCCCTTCCACATGAGGACCAATCTTGTGCTGGACATTCACAACTGGGTTGTTGTGGGATGCAGACCTAATGTGAACCTCTTGGTTGTTCGCACTCCTCAATTGAACTCGGGAGATATTGCTCGGTCCAGTACCTTGACGAGTTGCGTTCCTAGTGTTCACCATCTGATTGTATTTAAGGATTGTCAGACATAATTCAATTATATCATTCGTTGACATACTTTAAATGCATCAATGAGGAATAGCCATTTAATAAAACTTGTTAATTTTATTAAGAAGGAAAATCATAATGTAGCATCCAAACATCCTAAAACTCAATATATAAATAAACGCTAGGAGAGACTGCTTCGTTAATGTTTCAGAATTGATAAAAAATCGTAGAAGACAACGACTCGAAAGCTAATAGTTATTGCTTCGCGTTGGTATCCCGAAACAAGTCTCTATAGGCTTTAGTCGACATAGTCTTCTTTAGAGATGGCTTCTCCTCTTCTTCTGCCGCTGGTTTTTTTTATTCCCTGGGCTCTGTGACATTGGCTCTCTCCACTAGCACTGGTGGATAGCAAAATTTGTCCAGAAACCCTGGCTGAAACTCTGTTGAGTATAATTCCGCCCTAAATTGGGGTCAATTAACCCTGGCTGAAACTCCGTCGAGGTTTTGTAGTACCGTACGAGCTTTCTTTTGCAAGAGTCGTGTGGGTCTATCAATGTCACAAGCTTGCTCCTTCAAGCCTTCCAGTGAACTCATCCACCCCTCTATATGATAATCTAGCACTAGGGTATTCACCCTAACTTGTTGAGGTATAGGGTCATCAGACGCTATGTAGGATTCCCATGGCCTAGCTCTCATTCTTGCCCGTTCAATCATCTCTTTGACCAAACGACGAGCTTTAGAAGGACTCTTTCCCGCGAATACTTCTTGCATAATTGGAGGTGGCTTTGGGTCGTATTCCTTCCTTTCAGCACTCGGGAATCCTCTCGCCTCATATTCAGTTGGAGACAAAGGTGTTTATGATGATGTCACACAGTTGGGGAACTAGACTGGCTCAGGTTTTACTTGCTCCTCCTCGCTCGCATAGTAGGAATTCTCAATTGGATCCCCCTCCATGGACTTGAGAATAGGAGACTGCATGGATTGCACCTGGTCCTCCCCTTCACTTTGGTACTCAGGATCCTTAATCAGGTCCTCCTTAGTGGTCTCAAGGTTCACCACTTCCATAGCTTCTCTCGGCGGGGTGAATTGGATGATAGAATTGTCGCTCCCATAAGCTTTGCTAGAATTAGACACGGGTCTAAGTGTCGGAGCGATCGGAGACTCCTCTACAACTCTTTGTTGAGATCTCGTAATGACCATTGTCTGAAGAGAGACAAGGAAGGGTCAAGGCTTTTCCACATATGTAAATCATACTTTCTATAATTATGCATGAGTAGATAATACTACTATTGTTGGCATAAGTTTTCAAAGAGAATTTCACAAAGGAACAACTTTCAAAATCTTGACTCATCCTTTTAAAACCGACCTTGTCTTCCTTTTTATAACCCCTTGGTAATAAATTATAGTGTAGTGCTTTTGAAATAACCCCATGAAATAGTTTTTGCCCAAAATAACCTTTTGAGAAAAACATTCTTAAGTCAAAACTTAAGTTTTTAAAGGAAGAAAAATTTCTCACCAAATTTTGTTTTGTAAAAACTCAAATAAACACAAAGTGGTTTAAAATTTTTGAGTTTTCAAAACATTTTTAGCTTTGATACCATAATTGTAACATCCCTAAATTACCTTAGAAATATTACCGTCAATAACCTCGAAACGCACATCCAAAATCACTCAAGGCTTACAGTATTGATCGCAAATACAAAATAATACGTATCAATCATAAATTAATCCAAAAATGTCTTATAACGATGTTGCGGAAAACCATAACTAGATAAATATCAAAGATAGTAGCGGAAGACTTAAATAGAAAATACTAAAACTACATGATAGGTCATAAACCTAAAATCTAACTTTAGGATCTTCAACCTTATTGCAAACCAAAAACACAAAACCATCCATGATGAAACTTAAACGAATTAGATTACACTACACGAATTAGAGTACATGAATGTATCCTACGGATCTAGCCTACACTGAATCTATCATTAGCCTACAAGAATTAGGTTACAAGTTCATCAAAATTAGCATATGTATATATGGAAAACGTGAAAAGGCCACATTTTCATTAATCATTGAATTAAAACTTGGATTGAATTAGAGGAACCCACACTTAGATTTACAAAAATAACAATGCATGAACAAAGAAACATCAGATCTAATTGAGGATGTATATTATTGAATTATATTATTTGAATATAATAAATATTAAAGGATGTGATTAAAGAAGCCCAACATAGATTAAGGGCCCATTAAAGAGAAGGATACCCATTTAATGTGTTTCTACCATAAAAGAGGTAATCTTAACCCTAACCTTATATTCAATTCTGTACAAAAAAAACCCTAACCTTCATTAATTTCTATGAAAGAAGATCTGACTTGAGCCCAGAGGGTCTTTCAGTGGAAAAGTCCCGTCCTTTGGTTTTTCTCTATGTTTGCAGGATACGGGAAAGATGATCAGGTATCGAAGATCGCGACGTCTATGGGAACGAAGACGATGACGAGAGAGTCCAACACGAACGAGCCACAAACGAGGCATGAGTCGGCCTTCGATCGGTGTGTTTGCCGTTCAAACCCTGCCATGCCATATCTATCCAGCGATGTTGACGCTTGCAACGTCCTTTCTCCTCTCATACCGTAACTATGCAGAGATGATTAACAACGGCTTTTCCTGAGAAATTTGGGATCGAACAAACCCTCTCACGACAACGCTTATCCTCCGCTTGAAACAAAAACAAGATCCCGAACCACCTACGTGGACACTAAAGATCGTAGGAAGGATTTTAGAAGATGGAACAGATCCAGAGCAAGATGCAAATATGAAACGATATCCAACAAAGTTTTCTACAATTTTCAAGAGGGTTATAAATTCGTTGGACCAGAGACTATATCCGGAAAACCAAATGATAATTTGGGATAGTTCTCCTGCAGCAGCACCACATGAAGGTTTTGAGGTCAAAAGAAAAGGAGACAAGGAATTTACCGCAATCAATACAGATTGGGGATGAGTTATATACTTATATGCCTGAGAAATTCAAGCTTTCACCTGCTCTAACTAAGGTTCTGGGCGTAGAAGTTGACACGCTCCCTAGAATCAGTGCTTCTATCTGGCACGATCTGAAGGCAAGCATTGCAAAATTTCAGCAGGATGCTGGAAATACAGTGGGCAAGATGAGAATGGCTCGGAATAGTGCTTTGATCGAGTTCATTTTGAGTGGCCAGTTAGCGGCTCAAACGACGACCAAATGGGGCGAGCCCGGTGCCGTTGGGTTTGTGATGCTGCAAGGTCTCTCCGACGATGGGTAGCGGTGGCTAGGATCCTCCACTAGCGTTGGAAAAACGCTTCAAAGTAGCATGGTTCCTGGTTTTCTGTGCATGACACGGGCTGGTTCGGGGGCGATTCGATGTCGTTCGGAGATGGTTTTAAGCAATTAAAGAGTTGGGTTGACCTAGCGTGAGCATGAGGATGACGACGGAGTGGTCAGATTTTGGATTGAGCAGCTCGCAAGGGGTCCGTATTGGGCTCGAACAGGCCTTCGAGATGGGGTATATAGGCGACGAGCAAGAATGTCAAGAAGGATGATGCAAAGTCTAAGCTGGATTTGTGCAGGTTCCCGCGGAGATTGTTGTGCCATTATTGCTTGATGGCCACAAATTAATTTACATGGCGTACTAGATCAGGTTGGATGACTTTGAATTTATTCCCAATATTCAACCCCCATCTCAAATAAATGGCAGCAGTTTTGGGCTCCACGCACCTGCCCGTCATGGAGAATTAGAAACTCAAGCTAAGAGTAGCTTGATGCTCCTGCGACATGAAATATTACCGTTGCTGTTGATACAACGCCTCAATTTCAAGTGAATAGACATGGTGTTCAAAAAATATACTTAAAGAGTCAAAAGTTGGAGATACTCCAGTAAGTGGTGATGAGAGCTAGAATCTCTAGTGAGGTCAACAATATTTTGCGCAGTAGCGTGTGAAGGAGCCCAGTTTCATTCCAAATCCGAAATCAACTCGATCGGTAATTCGAAATCAAATATTGTTTCTTTAAGTTAAAGTCAATTGGTTTTTGCAAAAGCTTTATTTATAATAATTTTATATAATTATTATACGATTACATGTTCATGTCATGTCATGTTGGTACAAATTTGGGAGCAAACGCTAATTAAAGTGAGATATGGGGTCCGCCGACAAAAATGATCATTTCCTTAGAAAGAGCATTCGAGTGGTAGTTATGAAAGACTGACAATCGCAACATTGAATTAAGGTCTGAGGCAACTAAAGTTCTCACTAGATGGTCTGACAACGACAATGATCAACAGAGGAGAACTCTACATCTAATTTTTTAGCTATTTCTGTTAAATGCATGATAAAGCGTCATATTATTTGGAATATATATCACAAAATGCTTAAAGCAACAGGTCTACAGGCCACGAGGGAACAAGCTACCGTGAACCCCAAATGTTCATACTTTTGCATTGTTATCTTCGTTGACTTTTGATAATGACATGAGACAAAAATCAACTTATTATGTACGAGCTATTTATTTTATGACTGATCATAGGGGCACGATATGTCATTCTATTAGCCTATGGGCTGTAGGGGCATGAGCTGCCATTTTATTCTACTATTAGCCTACGGACTGCAAGGGTACAAGCTGCCATCTTATTCTAGTATTAGTCTACGGGCCGAAGGGGCACGAGCTTCCATCTTATTCCATTAGCCTACGGGCCGCAGGGGCATGAGCTGCCATCAATCTCTATTAAATTAGCCTATGGGCCGCAAGTACATGAGCTGCCATCTTATCTTTATTAGCATTCGGGCCACAAGAGCATGAGCTGTTTAAAAGAAAAAGTGGCACAGGCTGCCACAGAACACCAGCACAAGTTGCTGATATTCATATTTGTCAAAAAGAACGCACAAGTTTAGGGCAAAACCGAGTAGCCCAGGGGCGTACATCAAGTAGCCCAGGGGTGTACACAAAATGAGTGGCCCAAGGACGTACATCAAGTAGCCCATGGGTGTACACAATACCGAGTAGCCTAGGGGTGTACACCAAAAGGAGTAGCCTAGGGGCATACATCAAGTAGCCCAGGGGTGTATAAAAAATGAGTAGCCTAGGGGCGTACATCAAGTAGCCCAGGGATGTACACAAAAACGAGTAGCCTTGGGGTGCACAAAAAAACGAGTAGCCCAAGGGCGTACATCAAGTAGCCTAGGGGTGTACACAAAAACGAGTAGCCTAGGGCGTACATCAAGTAGCACATGGGTGTACACAAAAACGAGTAGCCAGGGGTGTACACAAAAACGAGTAGCCTAGGGGTGTACACAAAAACGAGTAGCCCAAGGGCGTACATCTAGTAGCCTAGGGGTGTACACAAAAACGAGTAGCACAGGGGCGTACATCAAGTAGCCTAGGGGTGTACACAAAAACGAGTAGCCCAGGGGCGTACATCAAGTAGCCTAGGGGTGTACACAAAAACGAGTAGCCCAGGGGCGTACATCATGTAGCCTATGGATGTAATTGTACACACAACTAGCAAGTGCAAAAGGTACTTTGTGTACATCATGTAGTCCGGGGCATATATAAAGTAGCAATTGAGCTTGTTTAAGCAAGTGCAAAAGGCACACAAAGAGCCGATAAGGCGCGAGGTGCAACGCTGTGGCAAATGGAAAGATCCACGACCAAACGATCGTGCGTTTTACCGCACGACCCGTGCAGTGGCCTCGACTTGAGGGCAACAAAAAATATTCGAAGACCGCACGTCCGTGCATATTACTGCACGGGTCGTGCGGTGGCCTCGACTAAAAAACTTAAAAAAAAATTACCCACCACACGGCTGTGCGTTTTACCGAACACCCGTGCAGTTGTCTCGAATGGAATTATGCCATTTGTTTTCAGGAAGACGGACCAAAGACTCCAGGGCTTCACATGGCTAAGTTATATTTGGTCTCTCAAGCCTCTACGAGCCTTCAAAGCCCAAAGGCAAATTGAGGAGGTATATTATTGAATTATATTAATTATATGATTTGAACATAATAAATATTAAAGGATGTGATTAAAGAAGCCCAATATAGATTACGGGCCCATTAAAGAGAATGGATGCCCATTTAATGTGTTTCCCCATAAAAGAGGTAATCTTAACCCTAGCCTGATATTCAATTATCTACAAAAAACCCTAACATCCATCTCTATGAAAGGAGATCTGACTTGAGCGTCGGAGTGTCTTCCGGGGGAGAAAGCCCCGCCCTTTGTTTTTTCTCTATGCTTGCAGGATACGGGAAAGATGATCGGAAGGTACCGGAGATCGCCGAAGTTACGGGTTCTCATCATCGTCATCAATATTTATTGAGGTACAGATTTATGCTACCACACTAATGAAAGTGAAGCCTCAATGTTTGGTTTACACATCTTAAAATATCAAATGCAACATTTTTCGCTATTATTCAAATCTTAACTTATAATTTATGCAACAATCTAGCACATAAGTTGTATTCAAATCATCAATTGAATATAGAAACAATCTAGTGTAATTAAGAATTGGCCAATGTGCTAACATCATTGGAAAACAATAAAGGGATTTAAGAAACCTAATAACATGAAGGGCGGTGGTAGCGGATGGCAGTGGTTGGCAGACGGTGGCAGCAAGAGCGGCTATAGGGAACCGTGTTGATCGAGCAGCGGTTGGCAAGCAACGATAGTGGTGAGCAGCGGTGGTGGTTGGCAGTGAGCAACAATCGGCGATTAGAGGAGCACGACGATGGAGTGTGGAAACAAATTAACAGACGTCTTGATGGAGAACGTAATCTCAATACTTAATTAGGGTACTATAATTAGGGTAATTAGCCATTTGAAAAAATAGGTATAATTTTGGAAAATTTTAGAGTAAACTTGTAGAACATCAACATTAAAACGAGATTATTGGGGGATTATTCTTTATTTAGGGTGTGTTTGAATGTACGAGTTGTTTAACTAGTTGGAGATGAAGGGTGATAACTAGATAGGTAAAATATGAGTTGAAATTTTAAAATATTAATGTATATTGAGTTTGGATATCAAAAACTACTTACCATTAGTTACAAGTTATGATTTCAATTATCAAATTTATAAAAAAGTTGAAAAGTAATTATTAATATATTATTATTATCACTTTGTAGAAATTTACCTAAAATAATTCCAAACAAATACCCAAACCCCTTGTTTTTATAGCTTTTCTTTTAAATAGTTAATCAACTTGTAACTAGTTTATTTTGACTTAACAAAATTATTTGTTTTTTTTACTAATAACTAATTAAACTGACATCGAAACACACCCTTAGTTATATTAGAAATCTTTTTAAACAATGAATATTCGTAAAATTTTCTTCCATGTAAAGAGTTTGAATCATATAAGTACGAGAGTTAGTGTGAATGATAGGGAGTAATGATGCATTAGATATAGGAAATGGTGAATCAGGATTAAAAGACACGGAGTGACAAAATCATAAATATGATAAAAAATATTTGTTTTTTTTTGAATTTTGGCTCCAACTTTTTTTCCGAATATGCACTTTAGCATAGTAAAACATGCACTTTATCATAATAAATATACAATTTATCTAAATTTTGCAATTTTAATATACATGTTAAACATGAACATCTATATGCTATATTAAACTCTTAATTATCTCTCCTACGTGTCAGCTAGCTATGCCACGTAGAAAAATCTCAATGTACAATTAAATTTTTATCATTCTCTAGTTTGATATTTACATATTCTATTTCTTATATATATATTTTTACCTAAAATAACTTACCTTAATTATACAGATATTATCATCTCAAAGATTATCTATATCTTTTTACCCTATTAATTTCTTCTTATTTGTATATAGAATTTTGTATATTATATTTTTACCTTATTAGGTACGTTACTTTTTATAGTTCTAATACTTTAACTTATATAATTGGTACCATGCAATTGAACATAATTTGTAATATATGATTCATGATGCAAAAGTGGTAATATATATTAAAAATATTTGAAATAAATATGTGATATAATTTAACCATTTTTACTCATGTAATTAATTATACATAATTAATGTTCTCATTACTTTTTAAACTTATATGTTTGCTTATTCAACTATTTGTATGAAGTTCCTAATGTATTTTTCAATTTTGTATACAAGTTCGTGTATATACTTTCAAATCTAATCATAGAAAGACATTATCACTACATGTGTCAAGAGATTGAACTTATAATTGCCATTTTAGTTTTCGTAAATATTTTAATTTTGAGTTTTATTAATCAAACCCGTGCAGACCACAAGGACATATGCTAGTTTACATACTAAACATGCACTTTAGCATATCAAACATGCACATTTGTATACTCTATGTGAGCCTTTAATATATATGTGTATTTTTAAAATGTGCTTATATACTAAATGCATTTTGGATACTTATATATGTGATTTGGGTGCTTATGCGTGCACTTTGGGTGCTTATATATGCCCTTTAAGTATAAATTTATAAGATTGTTACAACGCAAAAAATAATTTTAAAAAATATTCAAAAATTAAATAATTTTTTTTTAAAGTTTGTCATATATACACTTTTGTCACTCTATGTTTTTGAATCCTAGTTTTCCATTTTCCTTGATCCAAGGATCTCCATTGTTCCTCACTATGCATCATAAGCTTACTATGTATGTAAAGCTCACTCTTCATGTAAATATGGCAAGAAAACAATTGTCTACCAAGGGTGTGTTTGAATCGCCATATTTAATATAACTTAATGCATTAAATGAGGAGATCTAAACATAACAAAAATAATTCATTACAAACGATAGTATTATTTTGTTAAAATGGATATGCATAGTACGTGTTAGGATTCAAACGCATTAATGAGAGAATTGAAACAAAGAACACGAGAATTGTTAACCCAGTTCGTCAAGAAATTGACTACGTCTGGGGGCGCTGCCAAGCCAGGGTTTTTTCCCACTATTTTGTGATAACGATTATAATAATCAAGTGGGTATATAACCTAATTAGTGAAACCCTAATCAGGCCCAAAAGACCCTTGTACGTAACGTGTGTATAGTCTATCAGGCTCCATAACCCAACAGTACAAACTTTAATCTGCCAAGCCAGAGTTTTTTTCCACTATTTTGTGTTTGTATTGGACTGTCGGTGTAAAATCCATCAGGCTTCATAACCCAACAGTACGAATTTTAATCTTCCATGTAATTTTAATTTTCCGTTTCAGTTAAGCAATGTGGTAGAAATTTTGTTTTAAGCGGTGTAAATTGGAATTGATACGGGCAAACCCATAGGGCCCTGGTCCCGGACCATCGGGGTCGCCTGTGAACCCTCCCGTATTTAATCAGGGCTGCAGACCCACGCACTCCAACCCGGCCCATCTCAGGCCCAGGCCAAGGCCCGATCAAGCCAAGGCCCATCTCCCAGGTTGGCCCAAAGCCAACCCAGACAGGTTGTTGCCAGGGGGGATCAAACTCCTGACCTTTGGCATATCTCCCAACACCATGGGGGATATGTCACCAATTGAGCTGCACCTGATTAAATACGGGAGGGTTCATAGGTGACCCCGATGGTCCGGGACCAGGGCCCTGTGGGTTTGCCCGTATCAGGAACTCTTAGTATATGAACAAATGGATATACTTTCGTATAAAACATATTTGTTTTTTTTAATCAGTTTTTTCGCCTGGTACCCCTGAGGTATGGCGAAATTCGCGAGGTGTACCAAAGTTTTGACTATTTCACGTGGTACCCCCGAGTTTCGTTTTTTTCCGCCAAATACCCATATGTTAATTAATTTGTTAAAAAAAAGAAAAACAAAAAAAACCTCTCTCGTCTTCTTCACGAGATTGCTTCTGCCCTTTCGACGAACTCAACTCGCCGACGGCCTTGTACTGAATTATTCCTCCTCCCACCACCACCAACATTACAGATCTTGGACATTGAAAAGCTTTGGAACTCTCTTCTTGAATCACACCCATACTCTGAAATCGCAGATCTCGGCACAAACCCAGATTTCTTCACACTTGGGATTTTCTTCGCCGGAGCTCTGATTGGCACTTGCAATGATGAATTCTCATCCATCACATACGCAAATGACCCCATTGAATAGCACCTCCTCGAATCCACCACCATATTCTGATTTTGAAAATTGTTGCTGGATTCGCGCGATCCCTCCACATTCTTTGCCGAGCTTCACGGTGACGATTTTCTCCCCTGAATCGACTCCCTTGACTGAAATTGAAGCCTTGCTCGATTTCCTCGGGAATTCAATCCTAGAGGACTCGAATTCGAGGTCGTGGCGATCCGACCCGAACCCGGAATTGGTCCTCCCGAGCAGCTCCTCTCCCATCTCCCTCGACCCGTCACTGCCGGATTCAAGAACGCAGACGATAGGCATCCGCGAGCTCCGGCAGGGTGAGAGGCCCTCGAGCAGGTTGGACCGGCAAAGAGGGCAGGTGGAGTGCGAGAGGAGCCACGTGTCGATGCAGCCCGTGTGGAACGCGTGGCTGCACTTAAGGAGCAGCCGAAGGCGGTCGTCGGGCTCGAACTCGCACAGACAAACGGTGCAGTCGAAGGGGTCCTTGATGCCGATGAAGGACTGGTCGACACCGGCGTCGTGGAGGTAGAAGAGCTGTTGCAGCTGGCCTTGGAGGGCTGTGACGTCATCCACCTCATCCGGGCCTCTATTATTCGGCTTCAGGGGGAACCTCACCAGCAAGTGGAGGAGGCCGGAGATGAAGAAGATGATTGCGAGGATGATGATGATGAGGAGTATGCTTGGGCTGATTATGTTCTCCAGATTTGCTGCCTGTGAAATTGGGGGTTGAAGAGGATAGTGGAGTGGAGTGAAGCGTGGAGCGTGAAACGAGATGTGCAGAGCTGGTGAAGGGAACAAGGCCGCCGACGAGTTGAGTTCGTTGGGAGGGCAGAAGCAATCTCGTGAAGAAGACGAGAGAGGAGAGACAAATTGGGTTTTTTTTGTTTTTCTTTTTTTTTAACAAATTAATTAACGGATGAGTATTTGGCGAAAAAAAACGAAACTCGGGGGTACCACGTGAAATAGTCAAAACTTTGGTACATCTCGCGAATTTCACCATACCTTAGGGTTATCAGGCGAAAAAACCGTTTTTTAATGTTTTGAATCTAACAAAATATCCATTTATTGTCTAGTCATTAACATTTAAAAAGAGGGAGTTGAAATTGTGTCATTAATGCATGTTTTATTTGATCTCTTGCTATTGTGTGTACATCTATCAAGTGTCATGTATGCTTCCTTGTATAGGTGGAGCTTAAAGCTTGGGTTGTTGACTTTATGGTTCAAAAATCATTTTCTTTTAATTTATCTTTGGTGAATAGAAACAAGCCTAACGACAACGACGGGATTCCGGGCTCGACACGGGTATAGCTCCGACAGCACAACGACCTTCGAGTCGACCCATAAAAGGAACCCTAAGTTAGATCCGACATAACCACAGTACGAATCTAAAAACGATGAAAGAAAACGAAAGGAACGACGCCACAACGACGACCACCAAAGCCAAAAGCCCAAAAAGGCATTCTGGACACTGGCGGCGGTCGCCGTTCTTGGCGGCGGTAGCCGCAGTTCATCACGGCGGGCGCTGTGAAGAACACGGCGGTCGCCGTGAAGAACTCAGACGACAGAAGCGGCGATAAAACTCACCCAAAACACGAGCGACTCGGCCTCCTTCGACTTGCTTTGGTTTCTAACCTCCAAGGCTACCAAAAGCTTCACAAAGGCACTCTAGAAACACCACCAAACGACCTCCGGTGAAAGCTTCAGAAATTCGGCGAGGCACAACTCCGGTGAGGCAAGAATTTGGGAGAGCTTGGGCTGTGGATTGAGCTCAAAACCCCTCCCAAACACCTCCTTTTATAGCCAAATGCCAGGAAACACAATGATGGCCCTACGACGAGGCGGAGCAGGCCTACTTCGGCGCGTCAGAGGCTCGCCGGCGACCATCGGGCAAAGACCTCCGGACAACGACGGCGGGCGCCACGGAGAGCAAGGGTCGCCGCCTCACAAATTGCCTATGGCGGGCGAATTACGGCGGGCGCCGTACTACACGACGGTCGCCGCCACTAGGCATGGCGCCCAGCTAGGAAGACGACCATGCCAGTCCTCGAGCCTGGCGACGGTGGGCACTGCCATAAATGCGGCGGTCGCCGCCCCTGTGGCTTCGCGCCCATTCTGGTTTTGAACGACAACAACTTTAATCGGGGATAAAAATATCGTACGCGAACGAGTATTAAAATCCAAAGCACGTCGTCTGTATATTATTTCACTGAGAAAAATATTACAGATACAGAGCACATTACTGAATGTCTCCAACTTTCTAGATTAAATCCGACGTACACAACGGGCACTCGGGAAAAACCCAAAATTCCCAAAATAACCTTACAAAAATACGGGATATCACATCTCCTCCCCCTTAAAAGAAGTTTCGACCCCGAAACTTAGGTCGAGAATAACTCGGGAAAACGCCTGAGCATATCTGACTCGGTTTCCCACGTCTCCCAAGTAACTTCTTCTGATCCGGACTTGGACCACAGAATCCGCACCAACGGTACGATCTTGCTACACAACTGCTTCTCACGACGCTCCAAAATGCGCACGGGCATCTCCTCATAAGTACCATTAGCTTGAATCTCGATGTCCTCATAACTCAGCACATGAGACTCATCTGGCACATACTTCCTGAGCAAAGAGACGTGGAACACATTATGCACTGGATGAGCCGATGGCGGCAATGCCAAGCGGTAAGCTAGAGATCCCACTCTATCCAGAATCTCGAATGGTCCCACGTAGCGAGGGTTAAACTTCCCACGCTTACCAAACCTGAAAACTCCCTTCGAGGGCGACACCTTGACAAACACCTTGTCACCGACCTCGAACTCGACATCCCTACGCTTCTTGTCTGCATACGACTTCTATCGACTCTGAGCGGTCAACATCCTTTGTCGAATCAAGGCAATGTCAGAAGTTGTCCTCTCGACTAACTCTGGCCCAAGCAGAATCTTGTCGGCGTTATCGTCCCAACAAATCGGAGATCTGCATCGGCGACCATACAAAGCTTCGAACGGAGCCATCTTGATCGTAGCATGCCAGCTGTTGTTGTAGGTGAACTCAATCAGACTCAAGCTGTCCTTCCAACTAGTCGGACGATCGAGTACACAAGCTCTGAGCATATCCTCCAGAGTCTGGATGGTCCTTTCAGACTGGCCATCTGTCTGAGGATGAAACGTTGTGCTGAACCTTAACTCAGTCCCCATAGCCTTATGAAGTTCTTGCCAGAACCTTGACATGAAACGGCCATCTCGATCCGATACGATGGTTTTAGGGATACCATGTAAACGGACAATCTCTTTCTGGTAGACCTCTACTAACTTCTGGGCTTCCCAAGTGGTCTTAATGGCTCGGAAATGAGCACTCTTCGTAAGCCGATCCACAATTACCCAGATAGCATCTCTCTAACTTCGAGTCTTGGGTATCCCAGTGACGAAGTCCATGGCAATGTCCTCCCATTTCCATTCTGGCACTGGGAGAGGTAGCAACTCACCACCTGGCCTGCGGTGTTCAATCTTAACCTTCTGGCAAGTCAAGCACTTTGCCACGAAGTCTGCCACGTCCCACTTCATGTTTGGCCACCAAAACGTCTTCCTGAGATCCTTGTACATCTTGCTAGAACCAAGATGCACAGAATAAGCAGATGAATGAGCTTCTCTCATCACCAACTGACGAAGACTCTCTGTGTCTGGCACACAGATCCGATCCTGAAACCAAAGCGATCCATCATCCTGAATCACAAAACTGGGAGTTTTCCCATCTATCACTTCACTGCTTAGCTTCACCAAGACGACGTCATCAACTTGCTTTTCCTTGATCTGATCCAGTAGTGTAGCCTGAATTTCCAGCATACTCAGGAAACATCTACGCTGATCATACAGAACTTCAATGTCGCATGACTCTCAGTTCAGCTTGGTCTGAGCAGTAAGTAAAGAAACTACCCTCTCGTGCGTTGTCTTCCGGCTCAATGCATCAGCTACCACATTAGCCTTGCCCGGATGGTACAACAACTCGATGTCGTAGTCCTTGAGCAACTCTAGCCAGCGGCGTTGTCTCATATTCAGCTCTTTTTGAGTAAATATATACTTGAGACTTTTGTGGTCAATGAAGACTTGGCATCTTATACCGTAGAGGTAATGCCTCCAAATCTTCAGCGCAAAGACAATCGCTGATAGCTCAAGATCATGTATCAGATAGTTTTCTTCGTACGTCTTGAGTTGCCTGGATGCATAAGCAATGACTCTGCCCCTCTGCATCAAAACACAACCAAGACCACACTTTGAAGCATCACTATAGACCACATAATCGTCGTTCCCCTCTGGGAGTGCTAACACGGGTGCCGAGGTCAGCCGTCGCTTCAACTCCTGGAAACTGGCCTCGCACTTGTCATTCCATACAAACTTCTTATGAACCTTGTGGAGTAGATTGGACATAGGTAGAGCGGTCTTCGAAAACCCCTCCACGAACCGTCTGTAATACCCGGCAAGCCCAAGAAAGTTGTGCACCTCCTTCACGTTCTGGGGTTGTGTCCAATTTGCCACAGCTTCGATCTTCTGGGGATCAACCATAACCCAATTCTTATTGATCACGTGGCTTAAGAAAGCCACCTCCTTCAACCAGAATTCACACTTGGACAGTTTAGCATAAAGCTGTTGTTGTCTAAGGACTGACAAAGCAATCCGCAGATGTTCCTCGTGGACTTCTTCACTCGGAGAGTAGATCAGAATGTCGTCTATGAAGACCACTACGAACTTGTCCAAGTACTGGTGAAAACATCGATTCATCAGATCCATAAAGACATCTGGAGCATTTGTAAGCCCAAAAGGCATCACTACGAACTCGTAATGACCATATCTGGTCCTAAACGCAGTTCTAGGAATGTCCTGCTCACGAATTCTGAGTTGATGATATCCAGATCTCAGGTCGATCTTGGAGAAAACCTTTGCTCCATGTAACTGGTCCAACAGGTCGTCAATTCTCGGCAATGGGTACTTGTTCTTGATCGTCACCTTGTTCAACTCTCAATAGTCGATGCAAAGTCGAAACGATCCGTCCTTCTTTTTGACAAACAAAACCGGAGCACCCCACGGCGATGCACTCGGCCTGATATAACCCTTGTCGAGAAGATCTTCAAGTTGACTCTTCAACTCTTGCATCTCTACAGGAGCCATCCGATATGGTGCCTTAGAGATTGGCGTAGTACCAGGCTCAAGATCAATGGAAAACTCCACATCACGGTTCGGAGGTAATCCAGGAACCTCCTCTGGAAAGACATCTGAGAACTCTCTGACCACTGGAATATCAAGAATCGCAGGTCCATCATTCACGGGCGAATCCAAGTAGCAGAGGTACCCGACACAACCTTGTCGTAGTAGCTTAAACGTAGCCATCGCATTGATCAGCTTGCCGTTATCAGCGTCATTCTGGCCCTTGAACTTGCACACGAACTGGCCCTTAGATGTCACCGTCCCTGTTCTTGAACTGAAGTCGATCACCGCCTTGTGACGCGTCAGCCAATCCATACCAAGAATGATGTCGTATGGTACCATGGCTATACAGATCAGATCTGCCTCAAACTCCTTACCCTGAATGGTAATCGGAAATTCGGACAGATGCTTGGTTCCCACCAAACGTTCTCCATTAGGAAGACTAACGACGAAAGGGTCGCACGAATCGTTGCACACTAAGTCTAACTTGCTAATACAGCTATTCGAAATAAAGGAATGCGTAGCACCAGAATCAAACAGAATGCATACGGAAGTAGAGTGAAGGTATAAAGTACCTTGAGCAGTCGGAGCGTTGGGTCCATCTGCTTCACGCATCTCGTACAAGCGTTGACCCTGACTTCCAGAAACAGCTGGGGCCTTTCCCCTGTTCTGAGCAGTCGTCTGAACAGACGGGCTAGGAGTCTCGGCAGGCTTGAACCTAGGTCGGTTGCTCTGATGAACTGACCCTTGCTGCGACTCTACTCCCTTCTGCTTCCCCTGCTTGCAGAACTTCTGCAGATGACCATCACGTCCACACCCAAAGCACGATCTCTTCTCCTTCTGACACTCATTGCTCTTGTGCCCAGCAACACCACAGTTATAACACTGAACTGAACTTCTGCTCTGACTGGACTGCTGCATTGACCCTCCGTGAGTCATGTCCATCTTTGCTCGGCCAGACTTGGCAAAGCTAGACGGTGGCGCAGGTCGCTTGAATCCACCACCCTGATTCTGATTCTGATTCTGCATCGACCTCTGTCGGATACGTCTCTTCGTTGACTCCTCCAGAGTCACTTCCAGCTTGTAGGCAACATCCACATACTGCTCCAGAGTAGAGCATGTGTGGTGCACCATTAACGGTTTGATATCTGGACTCATCCACTCGTGGAAGTACCAGATCTTTTGTGCCTCGCTGGTTATCTCAGCTGGGGCGTACTGCAGAAGATGATTGAACTTGGTTTCCAGCTCAGCTACCTTCAATCCATCGGTCTTGGGGTACAGAAACTCCTTGTGTTTCTCCTCTCTCATAGCACGAGAAAAGAAATGGTCAATCATTTTGGTCTTAAACATCGACCAGGCCAAAACAGGGCTATCAGCTAAGCCTGTACTCTCCCACCATTCACTAGCATCCTCTTTCAGCTGTAGAGAAGTTATGTGGACCTTTTCAGCCTCAGTATAGTCCATATTATGGAACAACCGTTCCATGTCAGAGAACCAATGGGTCACCTTGACTGGCTCCCCTTTTCCGTTGAAGCTGTCAGGCCTCATAGAACTGATGGTCTTCAGAGCACGACCATAGTTGTCCCTAGTCCTGACTGCATTCTCCTGGACATCATGGTTTCTTGGCTCCTCAAATCTAGGAACCGGTGGGGGAATCGGCGCGCCTTGTGCCTGTGGCACATTTGGTCGCATAGCATCAGCGATAACTTGCATGACAATTCCTCGAATTGTCTCCACTGCTGCAGCATCAAACACCACTGGTGCATTACTCTGATCCTGATCATTGTCCCTAGATTGATTATGGGATTCAGATACATGCTCACCTTGGCCAACATCTCTTATGATTGGTCTGGGACCCTGACTAGTCCTAACACCAGCTCGAACCGTGTTCCTTGTGTTCACCATCTGTTTACCGATCAAATTCCAAGTTATTTATACATTAATATCATTCAAACATGCTTAATGTAGTAAAATTACTCAGAATAGATCAACTAGGTATTTTATAGATGAAACTGTTACACAAGCTACACATAAGTCTATTATCCGAGGACAAAAAATGCTCGAAGATAAAAGTGTTTCACAGAGTACTTGCCGCAATACTGAAATATTACACAAAGTACATACTGAAATACTAAGAAAGGAAACTACTACGATAGGCAACGTCAATCCTCATTAAGGCGTTCCAAAATGTCTCCTATAAGACTGGCTACTCGTGCAAGGTCTCTTCGGACTAGGCTCACCATCGAGCTCTGGCGATGGGTTTCGCACCCTGCTCGGTCCTGGGTCACATGGCTCTGGTGACTCAGACCCAACCTCAGTCGTGGAAAAGAAAGGATCGTCCGTAAGAGGTTCTCCTATCCCAGCCCTCCTCTGAGCGCTAGCGATCGCCTGATCCATATGTTGCTGCTCCTCCATATGAGAGCTCATTTCGCTCTGGCGAAGGATCTTTCTCAACTCAGCCTCTGATCTCCTCCTCCTCTGAGGCGGAGTAGGCGGATAGTCCTCGTAGATCATGGTCGGGCCACTCCTCCCAATACTGTGCTCAGTGTACAGTGCCTCCCAATCAGCATCAATCATGAGTGCATAAGCCGGCACTGGTGATAGTTCTGGACTGGGGGGAATAAACTGCACCCCCGGCTCCTGACTGTCCACCAGCAAGTACCTCAAGTTGTCTGGCTCCTGGCTCTGCTCTTCCAGGTCCATCTCGGGGTCCTCCTCAGGATCATCTTCGATGGGATCCTCATCCTCGGGATCAATCTCGATCTGGTAATCGTCATCGTAATGCCCTAAGGCGTATCTAGACGACTCACCCACTTCCTGCACTGCTTCCTCCCTGAGTGGCTCTACAGGTGCAGCTATAGTGACCACTGCATCCCTATGCGTAAGGACAACAGACTCGGGAATCACATACTTGATGTCCTCGAGCGGGCTACTCGGGCCTCCAACCTCGAAACATCGCTGAGGGATCGGAAAATCTAGCCTGCCTGGAGACGGCGGGTCCGTCTTGGCGTCCTCCGACCCCCTATCAAGAGAAAAACACTCACTCATCCTACATGATAACGAGAAAGGAGTTAGTCTTTCTAGACATAGAAGCAAGCTTACTACATCAGACTATATAGAAGACACGACTATGAACGGTGTTTTGAAATTCTTTTTACATTGAAAATTTCGAGACCCTTTAAAGTATTTTCAAAAACGGATAAATGATATAAAAATCTCAAACCCGTTTTAAAACCTTTGGCTCTGATACCACAACTGTAACACCCCCAAAACTTAACCCTTTTGGAAAGGTATTACCGCCAGTGACCCAGTGTTCCTTACCGAGATCACCCAAGGCTTTACCATTTAAATACAATTTATGAAATACAAATGATACATAATGATCAAAGCATTCAATTCCAAAACATAACATTGTCAAATAAACATGAGTTACGGGATTACAACCCAATCCCGAATAGGCTAACACAGAGTTTAAACCAAATACAGCGGAAGTCTTATAAAGTAGGGTACAGCGGAAGTCTTACAAAACACATTACAACCAAAGTCATTGCCCAAAAGATCTCAACCTGATTAACGAAATAACTCAAACATTCGAAAACCACCGTCGACTCCATAGTCCTTCTATTCTTCTGATCTACTTTCTATCTGATGTGCCGAATCGAACGGATGACACCAGCCCACATGCGGAGAACAAAGTTCGTGGGTTAGTCTACTTGAATAGACTAGCAAGGGTACAAAGCAGAAGGTTCGATGTAGTTGTATTAGGTTAGACTTATCGTTCTCGAATGATAACCGATAACGATAATCAACCTTCATACTTCTACAGAATAATAACAAGAGGTATGCATAAGAGAAGACTTTGGAAGACTGAATCATTACAGAAATCAACTCAAAGGAAGACTCCAACGGAAGTGAGTCTTAAGGAATTATGACAAATCTGGAAAGTTTAAAGAATCATACAACAATGATTTAAAAGCTGACTGAGATGCTTCAGTTCACGACCAACCTCACCGCATACAGCGAATCCAGATTGGAAAAAGAACGTACTATGATCAAAGTCAAGACGAGTTTTCCTAGCTGCACTATAACTTAGTTGCACTACTCGCCGAAGGTTTATTTATTATGTGCGTCGAGTAGCACTTATCTGATTTATATTTCAAACACACATCACATTATTAGACTTTTACATGTGTACCCCACCATTGGGACGACACATCTTAGTATACGTTTCGTCGAGAGTGACGCACACCGGAAGGTTTGTGACACCAGCTAAGTGTCCTGCCTCTACACACTTGTGAAAGAGACCGATCATGATCTTAGAATAGTACCAGGTGGAGACGAGCCACCCCGATACCAGATTATAAAGAAACGACCGGACGAAGTCCGAGTACATTCCTAACTAACAGTGCTAACCACACAGATACAGCACAATTACAGTTACAGAATAAATCCACATAAAGGCCCGAAAGGCGATCACAGATAATAGCGCTGTTCTAACAGATATACAACCTATTATATAATTTTCAAAACAGTTTATAAATCACTTCCAGAAGAACACAGTAATAATCGTTCCAAATTAATTAATCAATTGAAATAACTGATAATCAATGTAAATATGGAAACGATGAGCAAGAGCGAACCGCCACTTGCCTTAATCCGCAGAATAGAAACAAGCCTAACGACAACGACGGGATTTCGGGCTCGACACGGGTATAGCTCCGACAGCACAACGACCTTCGAGTCGACCCATAAAAGGAACCCTAAGTTAGATCCGATATAACCACAGTATGAATCTAAAAACGACGAAAGAAAACGAAAGGAACGACACCACAACGACGACCACCAAAGCCAAAAGCCCAAAAAGGCATTCTGGACACTGGCGGCGGTCGCCGTTCTTGGTGGCGGTCGCCGTAGTTCATCACGGCGGGCACCGTGAAGAACGCGGCGGTCGCCGTGAATAACTCAGACGATAGAAGCGGCGAGAAAACTCACCCAAAACACGAGCAACTCGGCCTCCTTCGACTTGCTTTGGTTTCTAACCTCCAAGGCTACCAAAAGCTTCACAAAGGCACTCTAGAAACACCACCAAACGACCTCCGGCGAAAGCTTCAGAAATCCGGCGAGGCACAACTCCGGTGAGGCAAGAATTTGGGAGAGCTTGGGTTGTGGATTGAGCTCAAAACCCCTCCCAAACACCTCCTTTTATAGCCAAATGCCAGGAAACACAATGATGGCCCTACGACAAGGCGGAGCAGGCCTACTTCAGCGCGTCAGAGGCTCGCCGGCGACCATCGGGCAAAGACCTCCGGACAACGACGGTGGGCGCCGCAGAGAGCAAGGGTCGCCGCCTCACAAATTGCCTATGGCGGGCGAATTACGGCAGGCGCCGTACTGCACGGCGGTCGCCGCCACTAGGCCTGGTGCCCAGCTAGGAAGACGACCACGCCAGTCCTCGAGCCTGGCGACGGCGGGCGCCGCCATAAATGCGGCGGTCGCCGCCCCTGTGGCTTCGCACCCATTCTGGTTTTGAACGACAACAACTTTAACCCGGGATAAAAATATCGTATGCGAACGATTATTAAAATCCAAAGCACGTCGTCTGTATATTATTTCACTGAGAAAAATATTACAGATATAGAGCACATTACAGAATGTCTCCAACTTTCTGGATTAAATCCGACGTACACAACGGGCACTCGGGAAAAACCCAAAATTCCCAAAATAACCTTACAAAAATACGGGATATCACAAAGGCGACTTAGGCAATAAGCAAGTAGCCTGGACCAGCATTAGGCTGGGGTAAAAATAGGCTTAAGAGTGATATGAGTTTTTGTGAGCCCATCTATAGAAAAAATGTAATGAGTGGCTTGGTGAAAACCCGAAAGGGCGCCTTGGCAAAATGAGTGAAAAGAAGAAGAGTGATTATTAGGATTCCTCATTTTTCCTGGTGTGGTGACATAAGAAGAGGTGATATAAGGAGGATTCGGGTAGGCCACTTTGGGAGTTATAAGAAGCGAGATGGAGGCTAGGATTAGATGGTCACTTTCACTCTATGGTGTTCGGGTTAAGCTTGGGGGAAGTACTCTGCTTTCCTTTAAGCTTGTGTGTTGTGTTGATTGTTTTGGTGCCTAGTAGATTCATGTTTAGGTGCAGTTCTTAGTGGAGATAGTTTTGTTGTGCTTCCTGAGACCTTGGGTATTTCATTGGAGGAGTAGGTTTCTATTAGCTTACTAGAGGACGAGAAAGGTTTAAGCGTGGGGGAATTTGATCCGCTCTACTTTGTAGTGCGTAACTAGGGGTTGTTATTGGAGTTTTAGGTACCATTTGTATGGGTTTAGAAGGCAATATAGGAGAATGGAGATTTGGATAAGAAGTGTTGATTTGGTGGTTTTGAGTACTTAAATGAAGACATATTGAAGATGGAGGCTAAGCCACAAGAGAAGTCCACAAGCGGAAGAAGGAAGAAGCCGCAAGAGAGCAACAGGAACATTTCCGCGGTCGCGAAAACACACGGAAGACGCGAGCACTCCAGAGACTTATCCGCGGTCGCGGAATTCTTTTCGCGATCGCGGATACTGTTCACACGCGATTCCGGGATTTTACTTCGTCCGAGACTTTTGTTTTATTTTATTTCTTTTCTTTTATTTCGTTTATTTCCTTTTAGGATATTATTTCTTATCTTTTTGGATTAGGTTTTGCGAGGGTTATACCTAGTTTTAGTTAGCAGCCTTTTGGGATTATTCAGTTTTTCAGAGTTTACGTGTTTTTCTTTTCCCTAGTTTTTGCTCACAAACCATGAGAAGGAACTAATTTCCATTGTTTCGCCTGGCGATTGAAGCCTTCGGTTGATTTGGTTGTGAGGTTATAAATCTTGTTCTATTTCCTTTGGATTGTATCGATTCTCTTTAAACTTATCTTTATTGAATCTTGCTGATTTTGCTAGCCTGCGCAACTAGTTGATATTGGTAATTTTCTATTGCTAGGGTTTGGTTATTTCTAGTTGAAATTCCTTATCTAGAGTAGCAACCACAATTTACAGGAACTAGTTGTGAATATTTATTGTGAAGAGAATTAATTGCATATTGAATACTGACTAGTTGTTAAGTACTGCATGCACCTATCTATTCCTATGCTTACTGCTGCTATTGAATTGAATCTTGATAGTTTCTTGGTTATTTGATAGTTAGGGTTACCATGACTAGTTGGACTGATAACTATTTCAGAATAGGGATTAGGACAACCATAGGATTGAATGAACTTGAGATACCAATGATCAACCTATCATACTGATGTGTGGATATCTGTTAGGTGAAATACCCTCACAATCATATTTACAACAACCTTAATCACTTTCTGCTTTTATTCATTAGTTTTAGAAACCAAACAACAAACCACCCCTAGTTCCTACTTGGTAACTTGTTTTCTTACTTAGAGATAGATCCTTTGATTCCCTTGGGTTCGACCCTTACTTACCTGCTATACTTAGTTAGGTTTTTAGGGATTCTTTTATAGGCATCACGACTTTAGCCTCATCATGGCGCATAGAGGGTTTCTATTGTACCCCCTTGTGCTCAACTAGGTGGCGCCCAAAGGTAATGAGGGAGAATCCAAATTGGTTTTTTTAGGGTTTAGGGTAACATATAAAAATTTATTGTCGAATCCCAAACTCTTGACAAATTTTTTATTTGAGATTAGGGGGAAAATACAGTTATCCTAACGAGCCCTTAAACTTGACATCCTTGCCCTAACCATCCACACATTTCGACATCCTAAACAATTTACCAAATTATTCGGGCCATATCTAGATATTGGAAGTTATTTCTCCAACTAAAACTTATAAATCTTTAACTTTGTACTGTAATGACAAAGACCGTACACTTTAAACCCTAAACCCTAAAAAATCCAAAATGGATTATCTCTCACAAGCTTTGGGCTCCACACAATGGCGCATAGAGGGTTTCTACTGTAACCCCTTGTGCGCAACTAGGTGGTGCCCAAAGGCTGTGAGAGAGAATCCAATTTGGATTTTTTAGGGTTTAGGGATTAAAGTGAGGGTCTTTGTCATTACAGTACAAAGTTTAAGATTTATAAGTTGAAGTTGGCTTTGTAATTTCCAATATCTAGATATGTCCCGAATGTCAAAATTTGTAATGTAATCTACAGAAACCAAATTCAAAGAATCATTGATGAATCAATTCACAACTCAGAATCTCAAACCCAATTTAAATAAGTTTATTAGGGTTTTATATATTACAGTATAAGGTACGATATTTTTGGGTTTAGGGTGAATGAAGGATATTCAGTAGTTATATATGGCCCCAATGACAGGAGTTTGATGAAAGGTGGGATGGGTTATCACGAAGGTTTTTAGGAGTTAGTTTAGGGTTTTTAGCATTTAGGATTTAGGGTTGTCCCAAGACATGTAACAAATAATATTATAGAGGAGTCCTATTCTCCAAAACCCTAAACCCTAAAAAACCCAAAATAATTCTCCCACACATGTTTTGGGGGCAAGCTGGTGGCGCCTAAAGGGTTATAGTTAGAAACCCTTTATGCGCCACCTAGTGGCGCCCAAAACAAGTGAATGTGATTAGTTTATGGTTTCTAGGGTTTAGGGTATGACAATTCATAAAAAATACCAAACTATTGACGATTATTGGGTTTGATAGTTCAGAGAAGCTACTTAATTGTTCTGTATTTACTTGTCATTTCGATTTCTTATATATCTTATGACATTGAAGGCTATTATAGTGGATGCTACAAATTGGAAAACGAGTGGATTTACATCGATCAAATATATCCAACTCCATCCCAATCCAAAATTTGTAGTAGCTGGACACCCTAAGCTCTATTACTACATAAATAACCCGGGCCAACCAGCCATGGTCCATTCCTTGACGTAATCGTTCATCTTAGTCCCAAACGGTTTATCCTATCCTTCAATACTTGCCTCTTTGAATCGGGTCTAAATGGCGGGCGGGGGTGGAATAGGGCAAAGATCATCAACTAGCCAAATGTGTACAAATTAAAGGGTTAGAATACGTACAAAATAAATAAAGGTTAATGATGATCGACTGTGAGAATGCATACCGGTACAACATGGTCATGGTTGCCTACTAGTCCTATCGTATGCACCATATTGGGAGGTTGTGCGCCCGGGGGAGCCCACATTGGGAGGCATGTGTCAGGTTCGCTCCATGATAGTACACTTCATGATAGTACAACAAGAGCCCCCCGGAATCTGGTAGCAAACAGCAAGCCGACCATAGGAACTTCCATCCGGTGATGCCTCAAGCACTCTCCGATATAATTGACTAATTTGATAAGCCAGTCTATTGGGGTAACAATACTAGCCGATCTGTATAGCTCTCGATGTTGTCTTAGTTCCTTGGAAAGCTCCCATCGGACGTAGTCATAACTCTCTTGATCCTCGTCTAATAATACAACCATGGAACGGTACCCACAATGACCATCACCCATTACATTTTGTATTGCATAAATGTGGCCAAACATGAACGGGTCAATTTTATCACGACCCCAGTTAAAGCCGAGGTAAATCACATCCTTCGGTAGTTGGTCTGCCTTAGGTGGTCCAGTGGTACTACCTTTGGCATTTGAAACTCTATTGTGTGAATTACTGCTCGGAGGACGTACTTTGGATCCCACGAATGATTTTTTATCTTCTGAATTCTTTCGCTCCTCATCCTTCTTCTTTTTCTCCGTCGCCTTGTGCTGAAACCAACTCGGGTCCCTCTTGGTATCATTTTTTTGCTTTTTAGGCCTCCTCTTCTTGGTCGCACCAGCCGGGGGCTCTTCTGCGCTACACGATCTCGGGTCATGGTACTCTCTATACTTGTGGGCAAGGTTGGACTTAAGATCATAGGGCATTCCACCGGTGGTCCATTCTTCCCACATGGTGGATAAGGTGACATCATCTTCTGTGAGAGAGGTGTCCTCATCTTGTGTGAGATCGTCAAGACCCACTCCATTCCACTTGATTTGCTTCCAAAAAATATGAATTTCACTTGGCTTCATCGAGATACCGGCATGTACATAATCCTTGATCTTGTGTGGGCAAGGCAAGCCCATGAAGGATCTTCAGAAAACATCATGGCATTCTTCCTCGGGTATTTTTCCTTCCTTTGCCCTAACAGCTTCATTGTATAGCACTCTTAAGCACTTTCTCGAGACCCTATAAATAATGCGGCTGAAAAATACCTTCACCCAGTTCGGCCCATTTACGATCTCAGTGGGCGCCTTAAAAGCACTCTGCCCCATATCACCCCTAATTTCACGAACTTGATCAAAGAACATATTGTCGATTTGCCGCGTGAGGGTGTCGAAGCCTCCAACAGACAATTGGCTCATGTCCTTCAGCGTAGAGTGCTGACTCTCGACCCTGAAAATAAAACTCAAGTTACACTTAATATACATTTATACGTATCTAAAGGGGTTTTCCTAGTTGCACTTATGAATTTACATGTTTGATGATCTTGTGGCGAAATGGAGAAATGTGTCACACCATACACAGTGTACAATTGATTCCTTGATGTCTCTCTTTAGCCTTGCAATTGTACAATTGACTCCTTGATGTCAAGCATTGGGGATCCTCGTCTAGAAATAGACTCATAATAGCCTTCGGCTTTGTGCCTTAGGCAAACAAAACCTTCACTATCTAACGTTGTTCCTGCATAATCCGTCCAGCAAATGCATGACCAATCAAACTACTTGAAAGATCATGGTTGTGGCATCCACTAATGATGGATAATGTCCACGTGCCCGATTTTCTCCAACCTTCTTTTCCTAACAACTCGTGCAACTGAAACGAGTGCTCGCTCTTTTTTATCCTCGATTTGTTTTTCCATTTAGGGGTTGCCTCGGGACCCTGAACCTCCTTCTTCTTCACCGTAGATCTATATGACCCAGACTTCTCACACGACAGTATGACCTTTCTAGCCCATGATGTACTTATAACAATCACCATACACAGTCCCAAATCGACATTCTTAGTTCAATCGATCATAGTGTCTCTATCACTCCATTTCTCACTTATAGTAAAACGAGAAGAATAGTCGACTGGCGAAAAATCGCTATCACTAGTATCGTCTTATTTATTTTAAAAAAATTATAAATTAGAGGTTTTTCTAAGAGCAACTTTTTATAAACTAACATAATATTGTTCTAACCACAAACATGTAATTTACTTAATAATTGAAACTCCTGTTCATTTGACCAATATATATAACTTAGAGGTTTACGTAAATAAAAACTACAAATACATGCTTAATGTCTAAGCCAAACCATGTATTTCATTAATAAAATACTAACATAATATCTACGCAAAAACATGTAATTTATTAACAAAAGACTAACATAATGTATAAGCAAACACATGTGATCATCCTATTTATTTCACAAATATATATACATTAAAGGATGCCAAAAATACCACCTAAAAAGACTAACATAATATCCACTAACCTAAAACATGTAATCTTCCTATTTATTTCACAACTATATAGGCTACCAATTAAAATACCACCTACAAAGACTAACATAATGTCCACTAACCTAAAACATGTAATGATCATATTTATTTCACAACTATAGAGGATACCAAAAATTCAACCTAAAAAGACTAACATAATGTATAAGCGAACACATGTAATCATCCTAACGTAAAGACCGCATGTACGTTTTAATGAACATTCTAAACTATATATAACAAACGGTTTTAATTTACTAAATTTCAAATAAACTTGGGAAAAAACATATACGTACCCGTAAATCCTCTTGATTAACCGAATCAAGATCGTGTGCATCATTGTAGCTTGAGGACGACATTCTCTCAATAGTTTATGATTTCAATTCGGTGGTACATCAAACCCAAAATATAGGCTCCCTTATATGTACCCAAAAAAGCTACCGTTGAATCCAACGGTAACTTTTTGGGTGCAACGACGTAGTGATGGCTCCCAACCCTCACCCTTGACGTCAAAAGATGAGGAGGACAAAATGAGTGTTCGCACCAACGGAACCGTGACTAGGGTGCGCGCGCGAGCCATCGCGCAAGCAACCCAATCCTTGGTCACAAGATGCCTCGCCAGCTTCGGCAACGCCACCGCACCCATCGATGTAACATCCCTAAATTACCTTAGGAATATTACCGCCGGTGACCTCGAAACACATATCCGAAATCACCCAAGGCTTATAGTAGTGATCGTAAAAATAAAAAAATAATACGAACAATTATAAATTAATCCCAAAAATATCTTACAAACGACGTTGATAAAGATGGAAACTTAATAATGTATCAAAAGTAACAACGGAAGACTTAATAGAAATATCAAAATTCAATAAACGAGATCTTGAACCTTATTGTCAACAAAATATTAAAATACTAACACAATTGCCTTTAACGTCGACGTCCCGCATGTTCAACTTGGGAAGCTTTACCTAATGTGTCGTATAGGACGGATGAACAAGCCAACCATGCAAGAAAAGAGAAAGGTTGGTTAGTCTAATGAAAGACTAAACAAGGGCACAAACAGAATAGTTCTATGTGATTGTATCCAGTTACTATCATTATCATAACTCGGATACTCTCACTGAAAAGATAGAAAGAGGTGTGAACCAAAAGAAGACTCCACAGAATTGAGTCTTATAGGAGTTATGTATATTTGTTTGGGAACATTATATTTATCACCCAAAGTTTGAAAACGACTACTTGAATATTTGGGTCCTCGACCAACCTCACCGCATAATGCGAATCCAAATTTGAAAGGGGACTTAATTTAAACAAGAGTCCGAGCGGGTACAACATTGTACTTCTCGCCCGAAGGTATATTAATTATGTGCAAAACGACATTTATCTTATTTAATTTCAAAACGTGCATTAACGTTAAGGCTTTTAATTCTACAACAATCTCGATACGAGATATAGAATGGGACGAATCCCGAATATCGGCACTAGCTAAGTGCACCACCACTTATATTCTAATAAAGGTACGGTCATGACCAAAAGTACTAGGGCAATAATCCTCCTAATACCAAGTTATATAGAAACAGCTAAACCTTGCAAGGTAAATAGCGTTCCTACGAATACTCGTGCTAACTAAGCAAACAAGTCCACACCAAAGTTCATCTAGCACCCATAATAATAATATATATAAATGAGGGTTGTGGCTAGCAATTATACAGGCTAATATATAAGGTTCATTTTCACACTAATTAACACACAAGTTCACACACAAAATTTTCAGTACTATTTATCCCAACTTAATAGCACAATCGATTCATTATCAATTAAGATAAATATGGAATAAACTACAGAAGCAAACCGCCACTTGCCTTGAATTATGAGGAAGTTGAACGACGTAACGGAGATGGTTGCTTTCGAATAGCAAATTGGCTACCTGCTTTATTTCCGTTCCAAAAGCGATTCCGAGATGTACCCTAATCACACAAAATAAATAAATTATAATGAGATAACGTATTCAATATCGAAATTTGAAGGATACAAGTCTCGGTTTTTAATTGAATTTATTAAACTCTAAATAAATCAATTTCAAGGTTTTTCAATAAAACGATTATTTATATGATACTAAAAATCATTCGTATATTCTAAATAATCATAAAATAAATGGATTGATCAAATAATTTATTTATAACCCTACTATTTTCTAACTCAAAATATCATCTAGATGAAATGTTATAATTTAACAATTCATAATACAAGATAATATCCAAAAAATATTTTTAATTTTATTTTAATACAAATAAAATTAATTTAGCCTAACATAATTTTTAGTTAATCCAGACTAATGTAATTAATCAAGATTAATAAAAAAACAAAACCAATAATCAAAATCAAAATCGGCAAAAAACTCTATATGTCGTTCGCGCAAGACATCGGCCGGAAGAAGGGGACATTCACCTTCGTGAGAGCACCACCGGGGTTGGGACCAAAGGGCTTTTTCAGAGTACTTCTTGGTGGATCTAGGTGTGGCACCAATTGCAAAAACGAAGCAAGGAGGTGGTCAAAATCTTTTGTTGAACCGTCGCATCGTTCTCCTAGGGTTCGTGATTTTTGGTTTCAAAATTGGATAAATCTAATCCATGGGTGAAACTCTATTTATAGGCCTTTGATAGATCTCTCAAAACCCTAGAGATTGATATAAAATTTGGCCCAAAACTGTAATATCCCTCAATTTTGTAAGAGCAATTTGGAAAATTCTCGAACACTTGTGAGGCACGTCGAATTTATTTCAGAGAAGTTCAGAAATGTTTCTGACCTCTGTAATATTTTTATGAGTGGTATAGAATACACTCGACGTATTTCGGGACTCATATATTCGTTCGTGTACGATTATTTTTATCCCGGACTAAGGCCAAGTTGTTCCAAGCTAAAACGGACAAAAAATGGACTTGGCGGCGACCGCCGTAAGGCAAGCGGCGACCGCCGCCAATGAGTGGACGTCATCGTCATCCTTATCTCGCCAAGTTGCCAAGTGGCTCTAAAAGCGGCGACCGCTGCCAGAAAGCGGCGACCGCTGCCAGACACAAATTGGGCGGCGACCCCCTTGCCGGCAGCGGCGACCGCCGCCAATGTCAGGGATGTCAGAGGCCTATCATCTACGTTGCCGGCGAATTGGAGACCTCCAATTTGAGGCCATCCACGTGCCCTTGCTTGTCCCCTTGAGTTTGGCTATAAAAGGAGAGGATTGGGAGATGAATTGAAGCACAAATCCGAGCTCAATCTCCACATAAATCACTCGCCGGAAAATCAAGCTTTCGTCGGAGAACTCGCAATCGATCGTCGGAGCTCCATTGGTGTTCCTTCCAGTTGCAAAGTGAAGCTTTGGAGGCCCTTAGAAGCTTAGAATCCAAAGCAAGGCTAAGGAGAAGCAAATCGATCGACGCCGGTGAGATATTCTCTTCTCGCATTTTTCTGTGCAGTTCGTAGCGGCGCCCGCCGTAAGGCAGGCGGCGGCCACCGCCACGAACAAGCGGCGCCCGCTGTAAGGCAGGCGGAGACCGCCGCCCAGAATCCCTTGTCTTGTTTCGGCCTTGGCTTCTATGGCCTTCGATCGGGCTTCGTTCCTTTCGATTTCTTTCGTTATTCTTTAGATTCGTACTCTTAGTTGTCGAATCTAACTTAGGATTTCTTTATGGGTCGATCCGAAGGAATCTGTGGAGCCAGATCTGTCCCCGTTTCGAGCCCGGAAACCCATCGTCGTCCCTAGATTCGTTTGAGCTTCTGCAAATTTCAGGCAAGTGGCGGTTCGCTCTTGCTCATCATTCCATGTTTCCATTAATTATCAGTTGCTTAATTGAGTAATTAATTTGGAATGATTATTGTGTTCGTCTGGGAACGGTTTTGTTAACTGTTTTGGAAAACTAAAATATGATATTATAATAGGTTGTATATCTGTTAGAACAACGCTATTATAGATATATATTTATGATCGCCTTGAAGGCATTTATGTGGATTTATTATGGACTATTGTTGTGCTCGAACTTTTCAGTTAGCACTAGTAGATAGGAATGTTACTGGGACCCTACAAGGTCCAGTCGTTTCTTTATAACCTAGTAGAGAGGTGGCTAGACCCCACCTAATACTATTTGTAGGTCATGACCCAACCTCTGATACACGAAGTATAGAGGTGGTGCACTTAGCTGGTGTCACAAATCTCGGGATTTAATCCCTCCGATGTGCGTCACTCTAGACGAAACGCATACTCAAGATGTATAGGTTCCATTGGCGATATATACATTTAAAAGCTTATAACGTGATGCGCGTTTTGGAATTCAATGAGATAAGTGCTCTTGACGCACATAATTAATATACCCCGGGTGAGTAGTGCAGCTAGGCGATAGTGCAACTAGGAAAACTCGTCTCAACTTTTAAATCGCTCGTATGCGATACTGTGATTCTTTAAATATTCCAGACTTTGTCATACTTTCGTTAAAGACTCAATCTTTTGGAGTCTTCTCTTGAATGTTCCGATAAGATTCACTTCAGTTAGAATCTTCTCTTGATCATGCCTTTTCTTATATTCAGCAGAAGTATGAAGGTTGACTATCATTATCGGTTATTATTCGAGAAGCGATGAGTCAAACCTAATACGACTACTCGAACCACTCTTCTTTGTACCCTTGCATAGTCTAATCATTAGACTAACCAACCCAATTGTTCTCTGCATGGTTGGCTGGTGTCATCCGTTCAATTCGGCACATCAGGAGTTGATGCCGAAGTTTAAGTAACCAGTTGAAGAAGAAGAAGCTTGCAGACGAAGATTTTAAATGTCAATATTTTTAACGTGTTCAATTGTGCCTTAAAAGTCTTCCGCTGTGTAATTTAAAAGTTTTCCGCTGCAATGTTTATTCTATTGTAAAAACTACTTCTCTTAGATGATGAGAGATATTTAATAAAAGGATTGAATTTCATGTACTTAAGTCAAAATTATGATGTAGAAAACTTAACTTGGGTTAAAATTAAGCTTAAGTCACACTTTCTTATAAAATTAACCATATTAAACCTTAAAGTTGTAACAACTTAGGGAAAGAATCGCTAATCTATTTCCCTTTTTGAAATAATGAAATAAATACCAAAGTTTCTTTATTAGAAATAGAGTTGGAAATTACATAAATACCCTTAACTAAAAATGAGGGATATTACAATCGAGGTCACAGTTTTGACCTTTTTGGGTGTTGAAGTTATTTAGTCGAGCCATCGTGGGTGTGCTCCCTGTCGCGCACCCCATGTCGCGTGTCCTCCGCGGTGCGCATCCTCGCTTGCCTCTGCGATGCGCTCCCTGGCGCCCCCCCTGCGAAGCGCTTCCCCTGGAGCGCGCTCCCTATCACGCTTTCCATACGTAGCATTTTGAGGTTATTTTGAGTATTATTGTCGTTTTGAGACAAATTGCTTTTTTTAGTGTTTTATGCTTGGGCGTGGCGCGTCACGTGTCGTGGGCCGCTAGTCCAAGCCCGATGGTTTTATTATTATTATTTCTATCTTCCTAGCTTAGGTTTATCATATAAATACTTGTTTTTCGTCATCGGAACAATTACGTTTAAATTGCTTAAGTTAACAAAGTTGAGGTTATCTCATTGCTTGAGCTTTAAGCATCACTCCTATCTATCTTGTTGTGGTTCATCGATCAAGACTCGTCTCTTCGAGTCAAGACTCATCTCTTTGAGTCCAAGAAATGATCATCCCTTTGATCGTCCCCAAAAGATCATTCCTTTGATCTCCTCAAGGCCATCTCTTTGGTCCTTTCAACCTCGATCTTTTCCGAGGGTCACTACTATGATCTCCTCTCGAGTTTTCGTGCAATTCAACAAGGGTTTTTACCCAAGGTTTCCACGTCAACCAACGAGAGTCACGCCATCACTTTGGCGTGCGAGAAACATCCACGGCGCGAGCGAGACCAAGTCCTTCTCTTGTCTTGACGTAGTTGCGTTCCAAGGCATTGGCGATCATCTCCACGGGGACATTCACATCAACATGTATCAGAGTCATTGTCAAGCTAAGTTATTCTTGTCTTTTCTTTCGAATCTTGAACTTTTCTTGCGTAAAAATCCCAAATCTTGAACTTTTTCACCCACCGCCGCTGCTCCACCGCTTCTGCCCCTACCGGTTGCTCCCTTGAGAGTCGCCCCCTGTCGTGCCTTACTTATGGTCGAAGCGTTGGTTGGATCAAAGTCTTCCAAGACTAAGATCTTTGACTTTTCAAAGTTGTTAGCCAAATCTTTCCATATCTTATCCATTACCAAAGATATCATTATATTTCTTTCCTTGCAAGTAGATAACTTTTCCTTTTAATTATTGTTGATCTTCTTCTCTTTTTAATTAATTGATAGAATTGCATGCTAGGATTTTGTTTCCATATTTCTTGTTGCACGATATCTCTTCTCTCAGGATAAATTCTATCTTGTGAGATTCTTTTTTTTTTTAAATATCTTGCGGCCGATTAAAAAAAAATGTCTTTCAAGAAACCTTAAAAATTCTAAGGAAGAGCAAAAAGAAAGCCAAAGGCAATCTAGGGCGAAGCCCTATTCACCACGGTGCAAGATCCACTAAGCTCATCTCTCTGTTTCTCTAGGCAACACAACAATCAAAAGATTTCGACTTTCTTGCTTGCTTTCTTGATGATTAATTTTTAAGATTTGAATTTGATCTTCTTGAATTAACTTGATAAGGACGCTTGTTTGGTTGATTGTTTGCTATCTTTTGCTTCTTGCCTTACGTCAAACATCTCCCTCCTCACGAGAAGCCAAAAGTAGTACACCCTTACGCGGAAATTTTATTGGTTCCTTGTGAGATAAGGACTTACTTTGTCTTTGGTTGCTTTTTCCTTGATTTGTTTGATCTCTTGCTTGTTATATGATCACCATTGGTAGCTTTTTAATGCACACTGCGAGCCAACCCGCTACTCAAGATGCTGTCACGCAAAGCATTTACAATGATCGCGAAGAAGCCAACCACACGGCGCTCCAAGAGCGCTACGCCGAGATAGCGCGACTGCGTGCTGCCAATAGCACCTATGCGATTCCCATTGTCAATCCCACGGCACAGTGGAACAACGCTCCCGCCGACGCTGCCCATTCTCGCGGCAAGGAGCCTGTTTCCACCCCCATGGCGCACCCTACACGACTGCACTCCCAGGTTGAAAGTTACCACAGCTAGGCATGGCACATGGACGCGCGTGAGCGCTACGATCCAACCCTAGCGACTCTGCCACACCATGACCCCCATGATGATGAGGCCTCCGACGCTGGCCCCTCCCGCAGCTTCCGGTTGTCAAGGGACCCTTATCCCTATGTCAATACACAAGACCGCATAAGGACCGCGCAACGCAATACGCGCTACCACATCGCCAGCGAGACAGCGATGACAAAGACTTGGAATCCGCGGCCCGCCCCCCTAACGTCCCTTATGTCGTTAATCCCCTCTTCGACTACAACGAGGATGAAGACTACATCCGTGGAGGAAGCGTGCCAGCGCGCGCCTAGTGTGATGAGTTTTAAATTCCTCCCCCGTGCGACAGTCGCGCCCCACAAGAGCCTCGGCACTACGAACTACGCCCCATGTGTGAGCGCGTGCGCGATGCACGCCACGACATGCCCCGGCCTCGCAATACCCGACGCAACCGCCAACACCAGCCTATGGTTCACACCTAGCGACGTGATATTAAGGTAAAACTCGATAACTTTGCTGGTGAATATGATGCTTCTAAATTTCTTGAATGGAAGCAATCCACGGAGTATGTCCTTGCCCACTGCCAATATTTGAAGCATGAGAATGTCGAGATTGCGACCTTGCACTTCAATGGAGTCGCACGTTCTTGGTGGTTTCACCTTACCAGTGAGCATGCTCAGAGACGGTTGGATCCAATTTCAAGTTGGAACCAACTTATTTACGTGATTACTAAGTGATACGTGCCCGAGGACTACAAGGAAGACTTGCGTCTCAAGATTGCCATGGCGACACAAGGATCCCGCACCCCACTTGAGTTCTTCGCCGAATTGGAGGAAATGTGTTACAAGGCTGGCGTGCAACCCACTCCTTCAGCCATGAGGTCCATGTTTCTACGTGGCTTAGACATTTAGGTTCGAGAGCAACTCAAGATCCTCAATATCAAGGACCTCAACACCATGACTCACAGGGCTATGGAGATTTACGTGCAACTCCAAAGGAAAAAGAAGGCAGCTTGGTCACGCTCCAACCCCAGGTATGGTTCTAACCCAAGTTCCAATTTTCCCCTAATTTTGTGTGCAACTCTTCACAACCCAGGAATGCCCCCGTGACACCCATTGCTACGCCCCCTCGCGACATGCCCCCTGCGCACGTCAACGCCCTGCCAGCGCTGGTTACCGCTCTTGCAATCGCATGTGCTTCAAGTGTCAAGGCCGTGGCCATCTTCAGAAGGACTGCGCCTACAACAAGCATGTCCTCTTCTCCTAGGCTGGCTACGAGTCCTTTGATGATGAGTCACTTTACGAGGACAGCGCCCCCATGTCGATGACACTCTAGATGACGCCGAAGGCAACATTGACGATGCCTACTACTGCAGTACGTCAAGCGATGACGAAGGCACTCGCTTGGGCCTTGTTAAACGCCGCGTCCTCACGGCTAAGAAGGGCACACTCGTGGATCAATGCGATAATTTGATTCACATGCGATGTTTGGTCAACACTGTCGATCTTAGTGTGATTATTGATGGAGGGAGTTGTTGCAACATCATCAATAAGAAGGTGATCCACCATCTCAATCTCGAGACAACCCCTCACCCCCAACCTTATAGCCTGCAATGGATCTCGGAAGGTAATAGTGACAATGTGGTAAAAAGGCAATGCCACATCACCTTCAATATTGGCTATAATCATGACACTATTTTATGCGATGTTATTGCTATGGATGCCACTCACTTGCTATTAGGACGCCCTTGGCAATTTGACAAGCGTGCTTTTCACGATGGCTTCCTTAATAACCACATCTTCATGCACAATGGGAACAAGATTACTTTGCTCCTCATGAGCCCTAAGGAAATCCTCCAAGATCAAGTTAAGCGTCACCGCACCAAGGCCATTGAGCAGGCCAAGTCGCAAAGCATCACTGTAGCGCTCCACAGCAATGCAGCGCGCCCCAGCGACGCAACACTCTCCTGCAACATAGCGTGCTCCAGCGACGCGGCGTGCTCCAATGCTTCCAGTGTCAGTGCGCATCATAGTGACACGGTGCGCCACAATGACGCGAGTGTCAGCCATGCCTCAGCGTGCGCGCCTGTGATGCCAGCAACAACACATTCCCCAACACCCAGCATGCGATGCGCTCCCCGCTACGACACACCCCAGCTCCGCGAAGCCAATGCTTTTGAAGGGAAAATGCAAGAAGCGCCTCCTGTTGGCGCGTTCCCGGGACATCACCCCAGTGCTTCAAGAATGTCAACCATTTTTTCTCTTGCTCCCTAGTGCGTATCTTTTAAATATCAAGGATGTGGTTGACTTACCCCATTTGGCGTCCTCTCTTTTGCAAGAATTCGAGGACGTGCTTCCAGAGGATCTCCCTGAAGGTTAGCCTCCCATGCTAGGTATAGAACACTAGATTGACTTCGTACCAGGCGCCTCATTGCCCAATTGCACAGCCTACCGCGCCAGTCCAGAGGAAACCAATGAGTTACAGTGCCAGGTCCAAGAGCTTATGGACAAGGGTTACGTCCTTGAGAGCCTTAGTCCATGCGACGTCCCAACCATTCTTGTCCCCAAGAAGGATGGCTCATGGCGCATGAGTGTTGATTGTCGCACGATCAACCAAATCACGATGAAGTATCGCCACGAGCTTCATGGAGCCAATTTATTTTCTATGATTGATTTGAAAATTGGTTATCACCAAATTAGGATGAAGGAAGGTGATGAGTGGAAAATGACATTCAAGACCAAGTACAGGCTTTGTGAGTGGTTAGTGATGTCATTCGGCCTCACTAATGCACCCAACACATTCATGAGGCTCATGAACCATGTCTTGATAGCGTATTTGGGAAAGTTTGTAGTAGTCTACTTTGATGACATTCTCGTTTACAGCAGGACTTTAGAGGATCATTTGACATACCTTATGGCCGTGTTAGAGTGTCTTAGGAAGGAGAGTCTTTAAGCTAACTTCGGTAAATGCTCTTTTTTCTCGGACTCCACTATTTTTCTTGGTTTTGTTGTTAGCAAGGATGGCCTCCACGTAGACCAGGAGAAGATCCGTGCCGTAGAGGAGTGGCCGCGCCCCACCACGGCGACCATGGTGCGTTCCTTCTTAGGGCTCGCAGGCTTCTACCGCCTCTTCGTGAAGGACTTCTCCACGATCGCCGCACCGCTCCATGAGCTCACCAAGAAGAATGCGACCATCGGCTGGAGCGACGCTCACGAGGCCGCCTTCGCCGCATGCCACTACTCCAACTACCGGACTTCGCCAAGACGTTCGAAGCTGAGTGCGATGCCTCTCACCATGGCATTGGAGGCGTTCTACTCCAAGAGCGTAGGCTCATTGCCTACTTTAGTGAGAAGCTCACCGGCTCCACCCTCAACTACCCTACCTACGACAAGGAACTCTATGCGCTTATTAGGGTGTTGAAGACGTGGCAACACTATTTGTGGTCCAAGGAGTTTGTCATTCACTCTAATCACGAGGCCTTAAAGTACATCAAGAGCCAAATCAACCTCAACCGCCTCCATGCACGTTGGGTTGAATTCATGGAGACTTTTCCGTACGTGGTTAAGTACAAGAAAGGGAAGGAGAATGTGGTAGCCGACACCCTTTCTCGCATGTACGTTCTCTTGACTCACCTTGATGCTTCTATTTTAGGTTTTTCCCTTATTAAAGAGTTGTATGTGCATGATGAGGATTTCAAGGAAATTTTTTAGGCTTGCGTATAAAAGGGAAAGTCTAGTGGTTTTATTGTGGATAATGGCTACTTATTTAAGGAGGGGAAATTATGCATCCCTAGGACTTCTATTCGTAGACTATTGATACAGGAAGCACATGAAGGTCAAGGGCACTTTGGAGTAGCCAAGACTGTCACCGCACTTAAGGAACATTTTTATTGGCCTAAGATGGTTCACCATATGACTAGGTTTTGTGTGAGTTGCGTGACATGTCAAAGGGCTAAGTCTAGATCGAGCCCTCATGGATTGTAGAACCCCTTACCTAAAACAATCACAATAATACTTCTTCCTCTAACTAACCTTTGTATGTAATTTTGCAACTATGGCTTGCATATCAGCAAATTATCTTACTATCAGTCCTTGCTACCTACCTTATCCACAACTTTTCTGCATCAGTTTGATTAAAAAAATATTATACCTTTATTTGTGCCTGCAGAAAATATGTAAAGACTGAGGCATTCCTAGGCCAATAATCATTCTGATAAACCAGACATATCCCTCTTGTAAGAAAATTATCAGTTCTCAGAATGTCCAATAAGCCACATCGGACTGTGCACTTGCATATCAGTTATCCTCCTTTATTTTTACATGCTTTATTATCAAACATCAACTTATATCAATATTCAACTTCCATCTCCTTGAACATAGTTAATATTCACAGTCTGATCCAGTTTGGTGAGGAAAAAACTGGTGTAGTGGTACTTTTGTTCTACCCCGTAAAAGCATGCAAACTGTACTCCCTTCAAGTTACAGGCCGTGCTCCAGCCCAAGCAGGCCCGTCATCGTCTTGATGCAGGTGCAGGTTGCGGCTCTCTTGTAGATATATTACTCCAGACCATACACCACGAATAAGCAAGATGCTCACGAAGATGACACTTCCGAGGGTGCAAATTACCTTCAAATTAAATAGATAAACATCATATTACAGCAACAATTCTGAAGCATGTAGCACTTTTCTATGATCTCCAGTTTATCCAAAAATATCCCCGATGTGCAAAGTTTACTCGTATAGTTGTATGCTAAAACAGCTAGTGGCCTAAAGGAAGAAGAAAGCTTTATTATCTAACTTATGTGCCAATGCCTTCATTATGATTCATTGTACTCAATCTGGCAAACCGCGCTGAACATAACACGAAATGAGAAGAGTTCTTTGAGAGAGAAGTAAATAGGCATCGCAAGTTCGCAACTGCAAATTGAAACTGCACTCAGAGAAGATAAACTCACACTACATCTATTATGCCGTACAAGAAAGCCCTATGTCTAGCAATCCTATTACTTGGAAGCAAACATTCGAAAACAACTTCCATCTGTAAGAACTACAAGTCTACAACCAATGAAGTTCCCAACACCTACTCTAGCAAGTTAGCAACTCCTGCATAAAACCATATCCTTTTCTTTAACCTAAAGTAAATCCGAGTAAAAACTTGCATTCCTCAAGACAAACAGCCTCTCCTAATCAACTCACACAATCCTCCCTCCACCTACTTTTCATCCTTCATTTGACAAGTGACCAAACAATTGGCTATGAACAAAAAAGTCACAAGACATCACCAACCTGGAAAACAAAATCTAAATAATATTGGATGTGCCTAAGAGCCCAACAACTACCTCTATCATAGCTTTAACTTCATGGAAATATAACTAATCTGGACAACCACACCCACATATATGGCATATGCATAGAGATATATCATATATTACCTCAATAAAAGCCTTCAAGACCCACAAGAATGCCAATATTAATGCTCCATTAACAGAAAATCCCACCTGTATGAAACAAGTTAGCAACTCCTGCAAATTGTATCTTCCGTAGATCAATTGCAGTAAATATATGGTCATCTACAAATTGAGCTGCAAAGGATCAGAGAAACACAATGGTCTGCATAGTATAGGAACCATTACTCCATCTCTCTAAACTCTCTACATCATTGCAGGACTCTTCCTTACAAGAAGTTAGCTTGCTTAATTCAAACATAATTTGGTTCAGATTGCTCCAGCAGAGAAGTTACCTTTTAATTATTGTAGATTTTGGCAGTTTGATTTTCAGTTCTAAAAGCAAAGCTCCCTACAGCTTAAATCGAAGACATCAAGACGGCAGCTCAAATCAAGTATCGGGTTCGAGAACAACCATCTAAAACATATATATCTAGGTGAAGACTGAAAGAAACAACGCACCAATTTGGTGGAAATGGCAACGGGGAGGACCGAGCGAACGGCCTTGCGAGCCCTTCGGGAAACCTTCCTGAAAACATTATCCACAAACCTAATCAGAAGATCCAAGCTCCGGTCTTCTTCTTCGTCGTCCTCATCTTCATCGTCCTCATCTTCCTCGTACTCGTCCCAAAAATCTACCTGCGCCCATCTCCTGCTCTTATTGAACAAACCATCATTTTCCTGATTCCAAATCAAACCTTTGAATTAAGCTCAAAGGAAACGAAATCCACAAAACTATCTTATCTTTATTCTCAAGATGCAGACCTGAGGGAAATTGGGCGCACGCTGGGAAGCGCGGACAGCGGGGCAAAGGCGTAGATGGTGCTGGCGGTGGTGGGAGCGCAGACGAGCAGCAAGAATAGGGCGAAGGAACGGCGAGGAGAATCGAGGAGGTGAGTGAAAGAGGGAGGATAGCGATGAGAATGACGTCACCGCCGCCATTGGACTACCTTGCCAAGGTGGAGGTGAATGAACCGGAAACTATGACCTTCAAGACGACGGGGCTTTCCTTTTCTTTTTTAATAAGGTAAGGATTATGATATTTCAAAGCTCGATAAATCAACAGTCGGACAATTTCGTAAAAGGAATATAAAAAATTTAAACAAATAAAAATACAATAAAATAAAAAAAGAGCTTAAATGACCTAGGAGAGAAATGAATAAACACTATTCAACAAAAGCGTCCCCAGAATGATCAATCATGAAGAAGTGTAAAATGGGTCACAATGACGTTGCTCCCACCTAAATAAGTAATATTCAAGAGCCTCGACTACCATGACATTGCTCCCATCGTAGAGATCTTCAGAGCCTCGAATATGACCAAAACAACTCGGTCTCCACCAGGGGTGAGTAAAAATATTTGATCTGGCCGACCCGATCCGATAATCTGCCGATCTGAATCCGAAAACATTCGTTTAATATTTATTCGAATCTGATCCGATCCGGGTGCTTTTTTCGGATACTTGGACCGGATACAGATCGAGATATTTTACTTATCAGATATCCGGGATTCCGGTACTATTAATATGTAATATATATGTTTTTAGAACTAATATACAATGTCTAATTAGTTTAGATGATATCGTGCTTGTACATTTTTAAGTAATTGAACCCACTTCAATTCTCCACAACAACAATCATTATTTTATTCCTTTTAATAAAAAAAACAATCTTGATTATTATTCTTATAAAACTAAAACCCTAAATCAACAATTCATGTACTGATTGTCATCTCACTAAATATAGCAAATATGTTTATTGGTCAAGAGTGAGTGTTCATCATTGAATTGAATTTTGATTATTTAAGTTAAATATGTACTTGCCAATTCCTCTTGTTATATAATATATACGTTTATGGTTCTTAATTTGAAAAGGTTGGCAAATTTAATTGTTTGAAAAAATTGACATGGACTTGCAAATGGTGTTGATGTTTGACATTTAGTTTACACTTTGCGGATTGTTAGTTTTGATTGAATTAGAAAAAATAACATTTTGATTTAATTTTGAATAGGTTGTCTAGTAACCGGATAATTCGAATATCCGATCCGAAAAATATTTATCGGATACGGATTTGAGTTTTATAATATTTTATTACCGAATATCCGACATACCGAACTGGATTGGATATATCCGTTTGCTCACCCCTAGTCTTCACTCTAGATCAGCTTCACAATTACAGAGAAGTAAAGACACCCAAACTTGAATCAATGGGCCCGCAAATTCAAAGAATTTCAGTTCTATGAGTTTATGTTCTCCTTCTTCTATGAGTATACCAACTCTGTCATTACTTGGGTTTCTCAATCCCCCTCTTTTCCCTTTCTAATAACTAGTGTAATGTCCGTGCCTTGCACGGGATTTGTTTATTTTTTCTTACATTTGTAATAAACATATTTTTAAATTATGGATGAGTGATTGGGTGAATATATTTTTTTAGTTATTTGAATAAAACATGAATAAACAAACATTAAACTGTCATAAAGATATACAAAAGACTAATTATATAAAGAGAGACGACACTCTCCATAACTTTATTAATAGTAAAATTGGCTAATTAGTGTTTCAATTAGATATAGCCACACAACTTACATCAATAGTACTAAAAGCTGCAAAAATTACTAAAAATGATCATAAAACACATGAGAATGAAGCAAAAAACACTAAATCTGGAACGATGTTCAAAATGACTACAAACTATTAAAAACTTCCTTGTATACTACATTGGTTATAGTATTATACCTCTTCTTGTCTTTGTCGCAAATCAATATCTTCAAACCTTTCTTGCTAGTTACCCTTGACGATGCAATATAAAACTGACCATGACTGAAAACAGGACGTGGAAGATACAAACCAACATTTGCAAGAGATTGGCCTTGGCTTTTGTTTATGGTCATAGCAAAACATACACTCAAGGGAAATTGTCTCCGTTGAAACTTGAAAGGGAATGAAGTGTCTGATGGTGACATTATCATGCGAGGAATCAACACAGTATGTCCGATATTGTTGCCTGAGATAATTCGCCCTTGTATAACATGACTGCCAAGTTGCATGGTGATCAGTCTCGTCCCATTGCATAAACCTAAAGATTGATCAATATTTCGGAGCAACAAAATAGGCACACCAACCTTTAGTTTGAGGACATGATTTGGCAGACCAGAACATCTCAGACTGTTCAAAAAATCAGACGTATAAATACTCACATCATCGTCTTTAACAGAACCTGCCTTGCACAGACTATCAGAGCTGAGATATATCTTTTCATCCCCAGACAAAGAAGACAATATATATTCATTAACTTTATCTACCTCTTCGTGTGTTGGAGCAAGAATGGCTCGTTCTTCAAAGTATGCAGGACACAACTGATCTTCCATTAAAGAGGGATAGACAGATTTAACAACTGCTGGAATCGGATCTAAATCATAATCCTTGACCAATAGTTCATCGGGGATTTCTATTTGCGCTTCTCCATCATTATCAACACTTGCAGTCCCATTTCCAATGCTTAATATCCATTCTGAAAATTCTTTTGCCTCTTGGATCTGAGATTCAGATGTACCTTGTTGAATCCTCATGTTCCTTGTCAGCGTAAGAACTTTGCAATGATGCCACAAATAAGAGGAATTAATTGTAGCAAAAACAACATCTTCCCTGCTCCCTTTTGAGATAACGGGTAGGATTTGCCTAAAGTCTCCACCAAATACTACGACTTTTCCTCCAAAAGGTTGTTCTAAACTAAGAGGATTTGTAGTTCGTAAAATATCTCGTAATGTCCTGTCTAAAGCTTCAAAACAATACCTATTCGTCATGACTGCTTCATCCCAGATAATAAGTTTGGCCGCACATATCAACTCAGATAATTCCATACCTGAACATATATGACACGTTGAATCCTCATTAACTTGCAAAAGTATTTTAAACCTCGAATGAGCAGTTCTGCCGCCGGGTATTAGGAGAGCTGCATTTCCACTTGAAGCAACGGTAAGCACTATTTCACCTTTTGACCTTAAAGCCGCCGAAAGTGCCTTCCATATATACGTTTTGCCTGTACCACCATAACCATATAAAAAGAAGACACCCCCGTTATTTGATAAAACAGCATTCATGATCTCATCGTACACCCATTTTTGCTCCATTGTAAATCTAGAGAGTAATTGTGAATGTTCCTCGGCTAGAGATGATTTATCATATCGATGTTCATCTTGTATAAGCTTGTTGAAACCTTCAGATATGAGGCTTGAATCTACAGAAGGCATGGTTTTATAGTGACTCAAACTACTACCATTTTGTCGTAATAACTTGTCAATTTCGGTAAGAGCGTAGTTTTGTAACTGCTCATCAGTAACATGCAAATCTGCATATAAATATAATTCACATGTCATTACAATTAGATGAGTACAATATATTATGCCAAAAACTATATCAAATATTATGATCAAGTACAAAACCTTAAATAAATACATACCATTAATTCGTAGAATTCTCCTCTGTTTATTGGCAATGTCATCTGCTAAAAGTCTCCATGTTTGTTGCCATACAATCAGACACCAAAAGAAATACAAATAGACTCCTAATGTAGTTTGCTGATCCCCAATAACTTGCTTCAGTTATACCGTCAACATATTCTTTGTCATCATCTAACAACCCCAATGCATAGCAAGCTTCTTTAAATGTACTATAAACTAAACCTTCAACAATCCTTAAATCTTCGTAGCATGTTGGTCCTTTTATATGATTCAACAAAATTCTAAGATAGTACTTCTCGCCAGTACCAGGAGCTACATGATAAATCCTACCAACAGAACCACCCTTGACACGTTTTTTCCAATGCCTAGTCGAAGCAACCCAAACAAATTTATCTGGAAATTCAGAATAAGTCAAATCTTTAGCTTCTGGATACTTTTTGTTAGCCTCCATCCATTGCAGAAACATTGATTTATCACTTTCATGATCATTTAAGACATCATCAATAGGATCATCATCATTAAACAAAACGCTTTCTTCGCCGAGAAGATGCAAATTCAAACGTTGAACAGCAGGAGTCCTGTAATGAATATCAAAGCCAAAAATCCTCCAAGCCGCTTCACACGCAGATACATACCGAGCGGTGTAGTAGTTTTTTATTTCGTCCATGCAATTATCACCGACATTGTTTGCATTAGAGTTTGTAATTGCAACAGTGATGCGATCATGGCCTTTGTTTATGTACTTGAACAGATACTTGATAGAGCCCGATCGGTTGCACCATTCAACATTAATATGTGCATTGTATTTTAGTAGAAGAAATGCATTGTAAGGAACCACATACCGATTATCAAGGGGAACTCCACTTTTTCCTATCGTTCTACCATCGTCACGTCTTCTGTACACAGGGTAGCCATCGTCATCAACAAAAGTCTGCTCAACAATTTTTTTGGGAAAGTACTTTCTACACTTTCCATGAGCCATACAAGGAGACGATGGTTTAGAAGTTCCGCATGGACCATGCATCATGCAATTTTTCACGACATCGAATAAATCAGCATCCTCAGTTGGGTGTGGAATTTCTGCAGAAATGACCGAATCTATATCTGAAGTAGTTGGCAACTTAGATTCCTTGTCCAAGAATAATAAAATATGTGCATGTGGCAGACCCCGCTTTTGGAATTCAATTGTGTAAATAACTGCAAAATATGCATAAGTCAAAATATAAATTCAAGTTAATTAATACATTTTAAAAAAGTTAATTTATTTTATACACATGTAAACAATAACTTAAATGAGGACAGTAAAATAGAAATTACCTGAAGTAACCTTGCCAAAAAATTTGTTTACTTTGAAATCTTTGATCATGGACTCCAGTTTCATGTGGAATACTCTACATGTAATGTATGGTCGATCCTCTGGTTGTAGACCCCTTTCTTCACAAAACTTGACAATTTCAGGCCATTTTGAATTGTATGTGAATGTTATGAATGGATCTGGATAACCATGGTGTTTGCATATTGTCATTGCATCTTGATAGTTCTGCTACATATATCTAGGACCACCCGTAAATGAAGATGGCAACACTATTCGCTTTCCAGTTGATGCCGGTGCTGTATGACCCTTGTTCTTTGCTGAAGCAAGATTTGTATATAAATCAGCACGTATGTTCTTCTGATGATATCGATGATAGTTCAACCTTTCTGATTCAATCATTGTGTAAACATCAACCAAAAATTGTTGATACAACTTTCTAGATGACCTCAGAATTCCGGCTTCGCCTCGACGCTCTTGAATTCGAAACTGAATGAATTCTTTTAACGTAACCCTTGTCCTCTTCCTTGCAGAAGTGTTGCACCTTTCACTTAAATCAATATCAGTGCGATACCCGTCCTCACCATAAGGGAATGCCAACGGATATTGAAGAGCAATATACGAAGGATGTAATTCGTGTATCCGCTGTAACTGACCAGACCTTGTATCAAGTATAATGTCCCTGGGATGATATTCAGTATCATTATCATCGAGAATAATAGCAGCAACCTCTGAACTCGTCGGGAGATTATATCTCCGCCCATCAGTGTTTCTATTGCTAAGCAGTTGTAACTTCATATCGCTAACACCTTCATCCTTAAAACGATCTCTGGCCGTTCTAAATGCTTTTGCATGGGGGTTGTGTTGATCTATCATCTTTCTCAACTCAATCACAAGCGATTCATCAACTTTTTTGACTCTAGAGCTGCAATAAAAAAAGATCAACGTGCAAGCTTAATATTAAAGAATAACATTATATAACAATACGCGGTACCAAAAAAATATGTAATTGACATACCTTATCGCATTGATTCTGTTTGAATCCTCGTTTTCAGTATCATATATATATAGTTGGGAAAACTTTGGAGTTATGCCCGACACTGGTAACAAACTCCCTATTCTGTGAAAATTCTGACCATGCATTCTGTAACAATACGTTCCACGACCTTTCGTGATTGGCGACACAGTTCCTCCCAAAGAGGTGAAAGCAAACATCATATTGTAAGCTATAATGTTCTCACAAAATTGTTTGCTTTTTGGATGCTTATTTGTCAAAAGTTTTTTCAACAACGGCGGTGGCTCTTGTAGCAATGGAAGCTCAATTTTTCCTTTCATGCAACATAATGAAGATATATGACATATATCTCCGCTTGAAGGGTTTTGTGTGTTCATTCTTTCAGCATGCCATAGCAATGCCCCACAATACATACATTCATACACTGGTTCACCGTGATCGATGTATTGAACTATAACATATTAATGAGTGTTAAAGAATGGACAAAAATATTATAAATTTTTAGAAAAAATATACAACAGACTTACCAGAGTTACCAGTATGATTTCTTGTTCTTCTATTCGTCACTATAACAGGAATTGTACCGTTGCTCATTGTTATATAGAGAATAAAGGTTGAACAAAGAAACTGTAACATATATATTAAATATACAAAAAATTACTTATTTTATCGTATTTTATGTTCATATACTAAATGTAACAATTCGAATGAAACGTAAAATAGCATCCTTCTAAGCATTAAAAAAATATGATATTAATTTAAAAAATACCTATATTTTGCAATGTAGATGAACACTCGGGCAAAACAGATGAATTAGTGGTTGCTGAAATTGAGACATGTAAGTGGTCATATTTTTGAACAATGAAATAATTTTTAACATATATGAATATCTAAATAAATGACAACGTAACTTTCATTAAGGATTTAGCATACAATTAAGGGGTTTTTTCTAACATGGTTCATTTACTGGTGTTCCATGCCTCTTATGTCTGAGCACATTCATTCTCAACATCCTCTTCCGTCGAGCTAATTTTTCAATGAAACATAATTACAATTATTCAAATGTAATAACTCAATCAATTAATATTTCCTCATTACCATCATACCTTGTTCAACATTTGTTATGTCAACTTGATTAGTAAGACTTGTGTTATGTAAAGGAGTTGCAAAATACATACATATATCATAGTACACATACTGATATAAGACAAAAGTAATATTATACTTAGTAAAACGGCTTGATAAAACAATAATCTGGTACCATAGTTTTCCTTGTCATTTAGTCTTGTAGGTATAACTGAGTTAATAGTGATTTGATCCGCTTTTGATAAATGCAAATCCATTGACGTAAGATTATCGGACACTACATAAAAACATATATTTATTAATTTCATTTATTATATAAATACATATAATAAAAGGTTACAAATTAACAACTATGCTGTACGCGTAAGCACGTTTTATAAAGGTTGAACAAATATATTGAAACATATATATATAATAGGCTGAAATGGGCTTATTGTAACTTATATTATGGACATTACAATATATTTATAACAATCATATATTATTATGGATATAAACCATACAACAAATGATTTTAATTATAAAATTACCTAAATTTGGTAATGTAGATGAACACTCTGCGAACGCAGATGAATTGGTAGTTCCTGAAATAAAAAAATGTAATTGATCATATAGTTTGAATAATGCGGAATGTATATTCATCTCCAATTACATGCAAGAGAAAAAATTTCTTTAAGAATTTAAAAGACGGTGCGATATTTTTGCTAACCTGATTCAATTAATGGTGTTCCATGCCTCTTATGCCTAATCACATTCATTCTCAACATCCTCTTATGTCGAGCTAAATTATTAGTGGAAACCAATTACAAATATTTAGATAAAATAAATAACTCAATTAATATTTACTGTTTACTAACGTACCTTGTTCAACCTTCATTATGTCAACTTCATTAGTACGACTTGACAAATTATATGTATTTCTTGTCCCTTCACATTTAAATATGTAATGATTATTCGCTTATGTCGAAAACCAAAAAATGAAGACAATAAATGCATGAAAGTATATAAAAGATTATATATTTATAAAAATAACTAACCATGAACAATATTAGATAATGATGTAGATTGGGTAAGAACAGAGTTGCCAAGACTTCCAAGTACATTTCCTACACAAAGTTTGCTTAAATATCATAACACATTACTTGTTAATTGAAACTAATGGGATTTGTTATTCATAACGGGGACATCGTTATACCGTTATTTTCTTGATCTCGAACACTTATAGATAAACATGAATTATGAACATTTTGACCACTTCGGGGTAAATGCAAAGCCGACGGTGCGATATTTTGGTGTACTGCATAAATAAACATATATGTGTTACAAATTTAAAAGTATAAGGAAAAGTACAACACCACAATTATATATATTCATTTTTACACAATAATTACAAATTTATTTACTTTAATTTACAATAATTATATCATTACAATATGATATTATATAACATCAAATATTTATTACAATATACATGTTCAAAAATATTAACTAAAGAATGTATCAAATAACATTACTAACCATTGGAAATGTTGGACATGGGAATCCGATCAGTCAAAGATGAATTATTACTAACTCCATGAATATACCCTGCATAATGAATTTATATATTCAAGTGCATATTAAACTTGATCGAAAACAACAGTGAAATAATTAAATGCTATTTAATAACCTGCTTGATTTGAATTTGTCCGTTGTCGTTTATCTCTAATAACAGCAAATCTCATCGCTCTGTTATATCGAGTTAATTCGTCCATAACAAACAAAGCCTGCATAATCAAGATTCTTAAAAAAAATTTAAACATTTATTTGACATTGTATTCAATTGTTCTACACAAATTGGAAATCTTTTTTTTTTGCATATTTAAAATGTATCTACTTCTATAATTACAATAATTAAGGATATGTTTACAGGTGGTTTTTACATAACTTATAGAAAAAAAAAAGTTAGAATGTTTTCGAAATATAGGCCTAGTACATTACAAAATTGATTTTATATACTTATTAAAAATAAAATAAATAATTTTTTTTTATTTTTCTATTATTACATTTTATTACAAAATTATAAATAATAATGGACATATGTCCCAAATATCGTTTTAAGATATCTGAAAAGAATTACGGTCCAATGTAATAAGGATGGAAGCCCAATATCGATCTCGTTTTGAAGCCCAATAACGATCTAATTGGACGAAGCCCAAAATACAGGTTTCAGATTATTACCACCAAAACACGTCGGATCTCATTTTCCTCTCCAGGGCCGCGTTAGACAACGGACAGATTTGATTCAATTTGGCCCATTGAAGCCCATTTACATATAAGCGTTGTTTAAGCAACAAAAAAAAACCCTAGAGTAGATCTGAGATTCATTTCTCGGCGCAGCTTCCAGATTAAAATCTCAAAACTCTCTCTTTCACTTTCTTTCAGTTTTTCATCTTCTTTCCATTTCAAGATCTACAAAGTCCATGGCGATTTCTATTTCGAATTTCAGGTTCGTGTTTCTCTCCCTCTTCATCTTCCGCTTTGTATTTTATTTCGATTATCTGATATTTTGTTCCTATTTTTTCAGATCCAGTTTGAATATGTAAACCGATCTCGTTTTGTGTGGATATCCTTCAGAAACGATATTTTAATTCAGGTTGTGTATCTCTCCCTCTTCATCTTTCGCTTTGTATTTGTTTCGACTGTTTGAAAATATCTAAATTTTAGTTGGTTTTTTTTCAGATCCAGTTTGAATATGTAATCCGATCTCTCTTTTATGGGGATCGAGTTCCTTCCGAAATCAGATTTTTAAATTAACTGAAGAACTTGGGCCAGGTATGTTTTCATTGTTCAGATCTGAGTTTTTTTTAGTATCTTACACGTATTTATGTCTAATATTCCGATTTATTATGCAGATGAAGAAGGCAAAAAGATGTCGATCTCGAAAGTGGAAGTGTAGGGCACAATTGAAAAACCAGGACACGGTTTCAAATCAGACATGGATGAAAAGTAATATTCCATTTTCAAATTCTAAATTCATTTCTGTTTCGATTCCTAAAAATCCAGAATTTCACTCTCGATGCTATATTTACCGAAAAGAAACATACCGAATTTCTCTTTCTATGTATTTTAGGGTTTCATTTCTGAAAGACGCTATTTCACTTGTTTCACCAAAATGAATTTTTTTTTAACACATTTCTTTGATTTCGACAGGTATTTTGAATTAAGTTTTCGAATTTGTTTTAAGATGTAGGATAGATGAACCATTAATCATTTAATAATCTAATAAATATCATACATCTCATTATTTAAAAAAAAATTGAAATATTATGTTATTCTAGATGTTTCTTCATCTAATTGCATGCATATAGTATATTATAAAATAAATTAAATATTAAAAATTTGCATCAGAGTTTATATTAACCCTAAAACCTACATTGAGTAATGGGCTACTTGGCCCAATACGTTTTTTGGCCCAATATACTTAATGTGGAAGTTTTCGAAACACAATAACAGTTGCCAACAGAATTTTTAAATTGCTAGTACGACCAAGCCCATTAGCACAATTCTGGCATAGATCCAGTGTCAAGCCCAATAGGCCAATTCTGGCATTAAATCACAAAAAAAATGTAAATAACTTACTAATTTGAAATACAAATGGTAACTTTTTTAAAAATAAACACAAAAAAAAGTCAATTCTAGTTACATTAATGGGATAATACTCCGGCCCAATGTAAAACGCTCGACTTCAATAATCCGTTTAGAAATATCGAAAACATTTTCCAAGCCCAATGTCGAGCCATATCTGGCCCAATATCGAACTCATGTGCCGAAGCCCAACTATAGCGTTAGAGGATACCATAAAACAGAAACCCTAAATTCATTTCAACATTTCATTATGCGCCACTTCTCTTCTCTTCTCTCTCACTTTCCAATTTTAGGGTTCTGGTTAAATCTTTCCATTTCTAACTTTGAAGCTTATATGGGACGCGTCTCTTCTTTCCTTCTACCACCTTCCATTTCCAGATTTACCATTTTCAATCTTTCCACATTTAATATCCACTTTTCTTTCCGATTTCATCTTCCATTTTCGACATCCACAAATTTCAGTGAAGCACAAAATGAACATCTCCATTTTTATGCATCCTCTTTCTCTAAGTGACCAATACTAATATCGATCTTACAATCATATGTTCCCCAGAAACCTAAATATTCCTTTGATCGAAGATCCGGGATAACAGACTCATCTTCAGATCCAGATCTTTCAAAGGTAATTTCATTTCTCTCTGTCTCTTTGTCAGTCTCTATATATTGATCTCGATAGAAGTTGCTTTATGGATCATATAATTTTAACCTATGATTTATCTTCTATGACACCAGATCTAATGTTAGTTTCATTTGTTTTTTCTTGAAACATGTATCTGGGTTGGAGATCTGGAAGACAAGAAGTCGCCGATGATGAAGATTTTTTGAATAATATTCAGGGAATTTCCAGAATAAGATCCAAAGTTAGTTTTCTTTTCTGTCTTTCTCTTTGAATTTATCTGAAAATTTTAAGATATTTCAAAACCTTAAATTTCGAATTTCATGTTTGGTAATAAACTCATTTATCGTTACTTTTTTTGATTTCATATAATTTTTCAAGTTTGTTCTTCACATAGTATTTGGGGAGAAAGTAATTTGTTTTCTTTAATTTGTACGTAACTTCTGATATTATATGAAAAAAATTTAAAAAACATAACTTAGGTCAAACCGGTTTGACAAAAAGAATAAATAATATATCAAAATCGGTCCACTTAAATATATATAGTTGTTACTATTTTGTTCACCAAATATATAATTATTAATTCTGCTTTGGCCCAAAAAAATCTGCTTTGGCCCAAATGAGGCAAAAAAAAACGTTTAATCTGGTTTGGCCCAATAATATATGTAAGTTAATTGGCTTATTGGGCCGCCTATTGTATTATTGCTTGTTATCAAGATTATGACATTTCTGTATAATGTGTTTTTTAAAAACAAAATGTATATGAAACAGATATTAATCGGTACAATTATTGGGCTTATTGGCTCAAATATAATATAACCGAGTAAAAACACAACCAAACAGTCACTAATTGGGCTTTCTCTCTCTCTCTCTCTCTCTCTCACTGGCTCTCTCTCTCTCTCTCTCTCTCTCTCTCTCTCTCTCTCTCTCTCTCTCTCTCTCTCTCTCTCTCTCTCTCTCTCTCTCTCTCTCTCTCTCTCTCTCTCTCTCCCTCTCTAATTCTTAAATTATATGGGACTCTCTTATTCTTAATTTATTCTACTATATATCAACAAACTTAACACATGTATATCTAATTCTTAATTTATATGTGACTCTAAACAAATTAAATAATACTGAATATAGATTTTCTTAAAGGCCCAAATCTCTCTCTCTCTCTCTATATATTTTCTTACAATCAGAGTGTGTAATCATGTTTTGCATGTAGTTTTTTTTCCTGTCACCCTAAATCCACAAACTTGCACTACTATTTAAATAATTAATTCATAAAGTAGAAGTCAAGGCCTGTGTAATAATTCATGATTTGACTAAAGCTCAGCTCCCATGTTTAATATATATAGATTATGAATAGAACCTTATTCATTGTAAATATTTGATTTACTTGTACAGTATAAGTCAAGGCATGTGCAAAAATTCATGATTTGACTAAAGCTCAGCTCCCATGTTTAATGTATATAGATTATGAATAGAACATTGTTCATTGTAAATATTTGATTTACCTGTTACTGTGGCTGAGTTGATAATGATTTGACTAAAGCTTTCTCTCACAAGTAAAAGCCATTTCCTCTTCACAACAACTGATTCCTGCAATACATAATAGCCATTATAGATAACTTGTTCTCTTCAAACCACGAACTGGAATACTTTTGCAATCTGCTAGGTTATATTTGTTATAATTATTTTTAATATTAATATTAACTACCATAATATAAGCTTTAATAAAGATGATCATGTTTGCTGTTCAAGTTGTTCATTTGTTTGATTTATTTTTAGAGATTATAAATCCAATTCTAAATACATAATAGCTATATAGGTTGCATGCATTCAATAAACCATCATAGCTCTGTTTTATATGCCTAACAAAAGAATGTAAAACTCATATCATGTGTAACCTAAGGATAAAACATATGTCTTATCATATTTGAACTCCTATTATGTGTGCAAAATTTCTAATTCTCTTACATGCAATAAATACAACATATTAGCTCTAAAGTAGATTATTATAATATGAGATTCATAAACCTGATATTATGGTTATCCTAAGAATGACAAACCTTTAAAGGCCTGTGTTTTTAATATGTATAATTTAGTACAATGAAACTTTATTATTTGCTTTGTTACATAATTACTTACATGACAATAAATGTTTGCACTTACAGGTCTAGTGTATACAAAACATGCTATTAGGGTATCATATCAAGAAGTAACTTTTACATGTTATGCACAGTCAGGTAATGTTTTTCTGTTGCCTAGATTCTCATTGGATATCAGGACATATGGATATTTTTTTATCAAACTATTACTGATGTATTTTTTTTTATCAATAATGCAGAATGCAAATTTGGATGAAAGAAACAACACTATCATATCCTAGGATCATTCATACAGTATTAGTAAAGGTATGAGTACTATATTTAACAATTCATTGACAATACTGTTATTATTTTGTTTTTGCTCATTTACTTTTGTACTCATTATATATATTTTCTTTCTCTTAAAGCTATACATGGGAGCTGAGCTTATGGAGATCTCAACAGGAAGAGGGGATAACATATATAGAGAAAAATATATAAAGAAAAAAGAAGAACTGAAGGTATGAGTACTATATTATGCCAAAACTTTTAGTCTAGTAATCAAATTTAACCCATCCTGAAATTCTAGGTTTAGTTATTATGACCTGCACATTTGTATTCAAAGCATGCAAATTTTTTTTTAAGCAAAACCCATCCTCAAATTCTAGGTTTAAAAGTATGTACAGCTTATGAACTAATATGATTTATGTACCTATAAACAAACACAACAAAATTACATAGTAAGTAACCCAAGTTAAACATATGGTATACCTGTAACAAAACTCAGCAATAGAACTAAAATTCACGATGAACAGCATATTAGGGTTCTCATATAACCACAGCCATCACTTTACATTAACGATGAACAACACCTTTAGGTTTTCTGAAAAGACAACCCTCAAATCTCACAGGATATATAGAAGTTATAATTACTCAGCTTATATATCTTTGTAATATATATATGTTAATAAATCATCTTCCATATATTTACATATACAGAGCTATTATAACACAAGAAGGTTTATATACTATCCTTGTATATGTTATGAATGATTCTAATTGAAATATATATGCTCAAATATAAACGTACATATTTTATTAATATGCTATATATTTTTTGTAATTGCAATTTACATCATTATATAATATCCAACCCTTTCATTCAGACAACATAATGGATATTATAACATAAATTATATTTCCATATTCTGTACATATAGTTGGCAATTTATTTTGCCAACTATATGTACGTTTATTGGGCCACTAAATCAAAGATATAGGTTTTTTTGATTATTTGTCCACTAAAATTGTTTTTAAATTGGATTTGAAACGACCTTCATAATGTTTAATATATCTAGTTGCCTTACCCGAATTCAGACAAATAATAACCTAAGTAATTTACAATTTGAGTTTTACTCATAATGAATTTTAGTTTTAGTTTTATTCATAATTTGTATACCACATAATAATCTAATCACTTTTTAATTAAATAGATTTGCAATTTATTTTGACAAGTAGAACCAAATTACATTTTAATGTTTTTCAATTATAGTTCTATACTTTTAATATATATAATTTCTGGATTGGGCCAATAACACTAAGTTTAACTTGGATATGAAATGATCTTCATAATGTTTAATATATCTATATTATAATTTTGCACTTGTTTAGATTAGTGTCAAAAATCAGTTAATCTGTTTCTAACTACTACCTTGATTGGCTCAATAACAAAACTAATTGCTTTAGGAAATGTATTTAAGAAATGCTATATAACAAACAATTACTTGTCATCAAAACAAAATATCATAGAATGATTCTAAATATTCAAAATAACTTTAAAATAATTCAACCATGACAATAAATAGCATAGAATAATTCTAAATTGTCTAATTAACTTTAATATAATATAAAATAAGACAAATTCTTAGCAATTTATTATTCATCTTCAAAAGGCTCCTTTTCTTCTTCTTCTTCTTCTTCTTCTTCTTCTTCTTCTTCTTCTTCTTCTTCTTCTTCTTCTTCTTCTTCTTCTTCTTCTTCTTCTTCTTCTTCTTCTTCTTCTTCTTCTTCTTCTTCTTCTTCTTCTTCTTCTTCTTCTTCTTCTTCTTCTTCTTCTTCTTCTTCTTCTTCTTCTTCTTCTTCTTCTTCTTCTTCTTCTTCTTCTTCTGCTTGGTCTTCTTCGTCTTCTCCTTCCTCGTCTGACAAATTAATAACAACCTGCCTACCATTTAAGTGTTGCCAAGGTAGACGATTAATCTTGGCAAATTCATCCAATACAGCCCAAAGTTGAAGTCCGGATATTTCATATTCCATATCATAAATACACGAAAGTTGCCATGCTAAAGCACATTTACTACTGAATTTCAGCAAATACTCTCTTCCTTCACCTTCAATCCATATATTTACATCACTGTTTCGCCATGTGATGTAATTGTGTTCTTCATTCGACAATGAATCGATACGTAAATAACGATCATGGCCATATTGTATAAACATGTCTTCAAGCCCTGTTTCGTTCAATTCAGCCTGTGTAAGAACAATAATCATAGGATTGTAGGAACTAAACGTTGAGTGAAAATCAGCCTCTTCAGTTGGTCCAAAATATCCAGCGACATTCTTGACTGCACAGTTTAGCTGTTTGTTCGGGAACAAAATAGGGTCTCTCTCATATATGAAGGGACAAAATCGCTTATTAACTTCGTCTAAAGCATGTTTAAACCTGTAACAAATACATTGAACACATTGATATGATATGAAAAAATAATGGCTAATCTTCATTTAATAAATGTTAAAAGCATTATATTAAAGTTACACATGAATACCAAAGAATTTGTATAGGAATATCAGATGTTTTAAACATATATTAAATAAAACAGTACCTTTCTGCAGCTATTGCAAGACCAATTGGCATAGAAATCAAACACTTGATGTACTTCACCTCGTCAGATAGATCAATAGGTAACGAAAGTCTAATGTGGAAGCTATTAGCCAGACGTGGAAATCTGAAATAGTGGCTTTCGGGTAACATATCGGAAAGATAAACAACATCAGTAAGAACTGAGATGTCATGAACAATAGGATGAACCATAACTGATTCTTAGGAAGCAATTAAATGGTAGAATGAGATGCTAACTGTTATGTGTGAAACAAAGTAAGAGGCTAGGTTTTATAGAGTACTCGAATTCAATTTTTATAAATAATTAAAAGATCTTACATAATACTCGGGCTTGTAAATTTGAGAAAGACTTAAAAGATCTTATAACAATTATAGACACATGTAACAAAATGTATATTTTAAGATATAATGTGTTAAAATTCGTACACATGTATATATAGCATAGATATACTTTAAATCAAAGATATAGTTGGCAATATGTATATATTATAACATACATTATATTTCCATATTCTGTTCTATTTCCATATTCTGTTACATTCCTTAAAGGATTTGTTCAAACAACACTAATGTCTTTCATAATAACGGCAGCCACTATTCTACTACCATCTTTAGTGCATATAATAATATTCTGCATCCGTGTAAAATGAAGCCTAATTATTATTTCTGAATACTTTAAATTGAAAACATATACTTTAAATTAAAGATATAGTTGGCAATATGTATATCATAAAATAAAATTTATTTCCATATTCTGTTATATTTTATCACATTAATTTTATACATTCCTTAAAGGTTTTTTTGAAACAACCCTAATGTCTTTCATAATAACAGCAGCCACTCTTCTACTACCATCTGAAAGCATATTCTGCATCCGTGTAAAATGAAGCCTAATCATTTTTTCTTAATACTTGTGTCATGTTCAATACCTTAATGTTAATAATAATATTGCATAGATGCTATATCATTTAATGTATTAATACTCTGCATGAAAAAAGTGTTTAATTTTATCCAAATTTAGTTCTGTTTTTCAATAATCTAAGTGTATAAAAAAAATGAATGTTAATATTCCATTTGCATAACTGATGCATAATAGATTGTTAATCACTTTTTTTCAATACCTTGGGTATTTATGACACTGAATTGAATTTCATTAAATGCTTAAGAACAAAATGCATTCAGCACACCAAACTATAACACGATGAAAGGAAAACCCAACATAAATTCATTGAATGTTTAGCAACATCATACCAACGTAAAAAATGAAACAAAATACAGTAATTATCTCAAAAGCTAAATGGTGTACTGGCTCAAATAATAGAAAAAACGACATCATTTATTCTAACTTTTCCTTCTTCACTTTCTTTAGACTAACCCTCCTCTTTGTGGTTGATCCTTTGACATGCTTCGTAATATCACTCTCTTCATCATATTTGCTATTTTCTTCCTCATCATTGATGTTTATATACTCGCGTTTACGGGGTGTCTCCATTTCATTTGACGACACTTTTGACACCTCATCAGTCTCCACATCGAGGGATGCCCGATTTTCCTATAATAAAGGAAAACTTGATTTAATTCAAGAACCCATATTTAAAATGAACAAATAAAATGAAGAATGCATACCTCTGAATCTAAACTACATTGTTCAAACTTCTCAATCAAAGTCAAATCATCCGTCATGTTTGTTACCGTGTATGCTGTAGCTGATGGAAGTCTACTAATATTAAATTGGGAAATTAGAACCCTAAACAACACTTTTTTATTTAACAACACATTTAGATCTTCTGGGATTATACTAATGTCGCATCCTGAAAATAAAAATAAATAAATAAATTAATCACTTCGCAATTTGTACACTTAATTGTAAACCAAACCTTTTACCTTATCTATTGACTCAATAATGCTTGTGACTAATTTCTTTAAAAATTGAGTAGCTTTTCTATCAAAGATAGTTAGTTGAGCAATCCCAGATCCATCTATAACATTAACTTGAATACAAAATCTGCACAGAATATAACATATATTAATAGCTAAATAACATTAAACATTATAAACCAATTTATCTGAAATTCATTACCTAGGAATAGCATACTTCACTAATGCATCACATTTCCTGCACCAAAATTGTTCTTCTTGTGCTTGCACTTTGCTTTTGCACCGTTTGCATGAATTATAGTACCATCCAAATGAATCTTCAATATGGTCAATGGTCGCAAGTACAATAGCATGGAGAACCTGTAATAATGACAAAATGTAATAAAAATTAAATAACCTTTAAATTGACATCCTCATCCAGAAAACTAAATATTTATACACACAATGTTTTAAAAATAAACTATTATTAACTTACCGTCCCATGCTCATGAAGATGTTCATAAAGTTCATCCAAGGTTTTTCTTGCACTCACATCCAAGAAAATATCAGTAGAAGAACTGAACTATAACAACGACCGTATTCTGATTTGATGCGCCAATAAATGGACGACATAATTCAGCAAAATCATCCCATAGAGTACAATTAATGATATTGTTACTGTAATATGAACAATAAATTAATTATAAATCATCATTTTGATTAACAGGAAATGTTTATCGTGTGTAATCTACTTTAATATTACTGCAAAATTATAAATATATAATACCTTGCATCCATTAACTGCAAGTTAATTCTTTTGCCATCTTTACCGTTGCTTTTAGTAAAAGTCACTATTTGATCACCAATTCCAACCAATTGACCAATAACATCTACATATAAAATGTACAATATTAATTATGCATATTATAAACATAAAAACAAATTAGTTGAATGATTATAACATAAAAATATTCAAAAACAACTTACCATAAAGAAATCCTTTATCCAGTGACTCGTCCAGGATTTTGTCAAATGCAGTAAAGTTGAATCCATGAACATGAGCAGAAATGGACGAACATAGTTTAACGGTAGTGTTCCGATAAAATATGACCTTATACTTGTGATCAGAAAACTTAAATGGTATATCATATAGGGCAACGCCGAAATTAGAAATCAGATAAGCACCTCCTTCTTTTAATAAAGATAAGCTAACCATGAAAGCTTCTTTAATTACTGCATGGATTTTGTCACCCTGAAAAATGATATAACAGAACTAAAATGATAGATTTGAATTTACTTGCAACATTAGGCACACAATTTTGTAAATACACAAAACAATCTGTTAAAATATAAACTGGTAATGAGTACCTGCTCATCCATTAGAATTAGTTCTGTCGTCCCGTATTGAGTTGGATCGTCTTTCTTTGGAACTTTAAATAAACGGATTACACGAACCCTAAGTTCTTGATTACCACGGGTACCAGTAATGTCCTTCACATGCTGTATACTTTTTGACATCTGCAATTCAGAATATACAATTCGGTATTTATACTAACATTAACATTAAATATGTAATAGAATCAGTTTGTAATACAACAAAATTTAAACCCCATATGAAATTAATAGCTATACTTTCAGTTTTTAAATTTGTATGAGATTTCTAAATTTACTGCATAATAATTTACTGCATAATAATGAATGCTATAATATCTATCCTGTGTTGCAGAATATTTTGTAATGGTGTAAATATCTCGAGATTTCTGAGGATTGCACATTTATTTGTCTATATACATACCCTCATCAAAGAAAGAATAAAAGTAAGTTCTTTGTCAATATATCTATTGTGCTCTTCGATCCGATATATATATATATATATATATGAAAGACATCTTTTTCAAATGACATTGTAGAAAATAGAGGGTGTATTATTAGTCGGTGCAGGTTATGCTCCGAGAGACTATTTGTTTCATTGGTTAAAATACTAATGGAATAGTCTCTCGGAGCATAATCTGCACCGACTTAGGTAAACATGCCTCCTTAAAGAACAAAAACAGTTATTTATTTCATTGTTGAAAAACACTATTTTATTTCCTACTTATGAATGTTATATTTCTCTATCTCTATCTTTTAATCTACTGTATTTTTTCTGAAAACCTGTATGTTTTATTTTTTTTATCTTGATGAGGACGTCTGGAGGTCAAGCACAGTTCCCAAGTCATCAATGTAAGCACAATTTATATATTTTGGTATCTATCTCTTTCTATTTGTATCAATTTCAATTCAGATATACATGTATATAGTTACATTGGCAATAGCACTATTCTTGAAAATAGAGGGGTATTATATCATTAGTCGGTGTGGATATGCTCCGATAGAGTATTAGTTACATTGGCAATATGACTCATGTAATAGTCTCTCGGAGCATATTCTACACCGACTTGGGTAAACATGCCTTCTCATAACAATCAAAAAAACAGTAATCTATTTTGGTAAACATGCCTATATATTTCTATTTATATAATATGCATCTAAGACACTTTTTTGTTTCATTTTTTTCATCCATTGATGAGGATCACTGGAGATTGGGAACATAGCATCCTCCTGTTGAGTGTGCTTTATAGCAGATTATGGGTAAACATTACTCTCTATCTATCTATCACACACATGTCCTATAAATCAATAAAAATGTAGTAAATGTTGCATATATGTTATGAATTAATACCTTCGTAGCCGAGTTCTGGATTTGCTCAAAACAAACCTGCAACAAAAAAAAAGAAATCAGTTATGATTGAAATGTTAAATCTGAAGACTGAGTTCTTCTTTAACATTACCTCTGAATGTCTGTATTCTGCTAGTGTAGGGTTCCAACAGCACGGAAAAAGTTATTTTATAGCCGAGCCTTACAGAATAGTCATGCTTACATTTATGGCTGTTTTCTCAAAAAGTTATTTTATTTTTGGAATACATAGATTTTTATTTTTATTTTATTATTAGTAATCCTAGCAAATTTGTACATATACTATTATGTAAGGCTCTTATTGATTCTGTGATATGCTTTGCTTATTTATGTCAGGTGTTGTATTTAGTTGCGACATTTATGGCTGTTTTCTGATATGCAGAAAATCTGCCATTGGGAAACAGAAAACGGTCAACCCATTGTATGAATATATGCATTTGTGTAATTTTTATACAGGTTTAAAAGTTGTGCAATATATTTTGTAATATGCTGTACAGGTTTATGTTTTGTAATGTGTTATGGTTAATTTTGTCTTTACGCATTTGGGTTTTATGTTTTGTAATATGTGGTCTGGTTTTATGCATTATGTGGTCATATTTGTAGTTGGTTCAGTGATTCATTTAGGTACAATATTTGGCGTAAGTTTGTTCCTTAATTTTCGTATTTGTACTGCAAATTTTTTAATCCGGCAGGTTTTTAAAAACATTATCAGCCGCGAATCATTTATTTCTCAAAAACGTTATTAATTATTTTATTTTATTCTGTAATATTTCCCTGTTGGTTTTGATTCTTTTTTGTTATGGGAAACGCTGAGATCTCAAACCAGTTACCTTCTATAACATATCAACGGCAGAGATATTATCCGTAAAATAACAGTAAGCGATTAAATGACACGTGGCAAAACCCTCCGCAAGTGACACATGGCAGCGGAAAATGCGGGTGTAATGAGGGGGCGTGTGCTGCTCAGCCGCGATTTTGTTTTAGTTATTATATAGTAGATTACTTATATATTGAAAATTTCTCAAACCTTTTTATTTCTTGCATAAATATAACTCACCTAGAGACGCACAACAATCCTTTTACTTCTATCTTTCCTCTTCTCCTTTCTTCTTTCTTATTCGTTTGCTTCTAGAATTTCTTGTATAATCTCCCCCCCCCCCCTTTTCTTTCTGGTTTTGCTTTGTTAATTATCAATTCAAACATGATTCAATCATTGAAATTTCTTTCTTCAATAGTGAATTGACCTTTCAATTTGAGTGTTTTGGTTTGAATCACTTTGAAAATTATCTTATTATATTTGAAGTCCTACTCTCACTATGTTGATTCCCCATCTTGATTTATATTTATTTACTTGTATCCTTTCTTGCCAATGGTTCTATTGGCATTAGAATTGAAGCTTCATTCACTACCTCTCCTATTAATCAGTGAACCAATTGGTTTTCTCAAGTGCCCTCTCCTCTGATCCCTTGTCAAAAGTGTCGAAATCCGGATTCTACGCCGATCCATGACCTCTTCATGATTATGCAACCCATAGGTAAAGTTTTTCCTCAATCTCCATGTTGTTACTTCTTTCATATTCAAATAATTAACTATGTTTGTGAATGAATTGTGTTATTTAATCAAAGGTGTAATTACCGAACATGAAATATGACTATTAATGGAGATTTATAATCCGGGTATTTTAGGGATCGTAGTGTTTTGCTAGAAGCCAACTACGATTAATAGGCTTAATAGGGTTAGACCCATGGCTATAATAACCGGGTCCTATGAGGTCACACACATAGAGTTATCGGGCTGGATCAAACTGAACCGGAAGCCCGTGTTGGACATGAAATTTCGACCCTATGGCTTAAGTTGGGAGATTGGCTTTTATTATTAATAGATAAGAGTTATTATTAATAATTATTAGATAAAAGAAAATCCTATTAGAAGATATAGATACAATATAAAGATATTATATCTATTATCAAAGATAAGATATGATTTTATGGGAATATAAGTAATGACTTCCAAAAGCGAAAGCCACAACTTAACCTAATACTAGTGCACGGCCGCCCCTTCCCCAGTGAAGCCAAGCTCGTGCCTTTTCGTCCTTCGTTCTAGCAGACAAGACCAAAGGCGATCCAGAATTCAAACTCGTGTGGACCAAGTAGAGAAGTCACACTTGGGGCTTTCGATCTCCGCTGAAGCTCTGCCGAAACGTTTTGATTCGCATCAAAAGGTATGTAACTCTACTTCTACTTGATCCGTATTGATTCATGCATGAGATCCTAATTAGATGCTAGAAAATAGTTTTATGAAATTCCGCTTATACGCATCTAAATCCCTTCAGTGGTATCAGAGCCTCTTGCATAAATTGATAGGATCAACAATTAAAATAGTTAATTTTGATGCATGTATTGATTCAAATCAAGTGGTAAATTGATATATAGGTTAATTTGCATGATTAAAATTGTGATTTTGATTGATTGGATTAGTAAAGTTTAGAACTTTATAAACAAATATGCATGTAAAGTTGATCTTACTCATACTTGATTCATGTGATTTAATTATGCAAGAAATACGATTTATTGGCATGTTTTAAACCATTAAATGAAAATTTTGATTTTCAAAAGATGGATCAATCCCCTAGATTTGTTTTTCCACAATTTTGATTAATTTTGTATGAAATTGTTTCATACACAAATTTCTGAAAGAAAAGGGGGGGGGGGGACTGAACCAGATTGGATCCGGACCCGGCACGCACCACGGCTCGGCACGAAGCCGGACCCAGTCGTGCAGTGGCGCGCGTGGGTCCAGCACAGGCGCGGATCGAGCGACCCGGTGCGGGCGCGGATGGGGCCCAACAGGTCCGGGCGCGACTCGCACGGTGCAGACTGCGGCTCATGTGCGGTTCTGCGCGGTTCGGCTCGAGCGCGGGTCTGCACGGTGCAGACCGCGGCTTGCACGGTTCGCTGGTCGTTCCGGCTCAGGCGCGGGCTGGGATGGATGGTCCGGGTCGGGCACGGGCTGAACGGGCTGGTCCGGGGCGGGTCAATGGTTTTGCGTTTTAGGATATTTTCCTAAAAGATTAAGATAAGATCTTATTTGCCCAATTGGATAATACTTGATATTATTTATAATATAATTTCCTAAAAGTTGTTAGGAAAGAATCCCACTAGATTAAGATAAGGATATTTGATATCTTATCTTGTTTATGCATATCTTATCCAATAATACAGTTTAATGATTAATTATGATTAATTCTATATATTGATTTTATTTGAATTAAGATAATGATAATAAATTATTTATCTCATGAGATGATTTATTTAATTTAATAGTATTTCATTTAAAATTATTCAAATTGCTTATTGTTATTAATTAGATTAATATTATTTATAATATTTGATATTATTATTGCATGCATGATTTACGATTATGATATTATTGCTTGCATGAGGTGACTAGTATGGCCCATTTTAGGATAGAAAATACGATATGCGTATCGTTATGTTTTCTTGTACACGATCTGCATATCGTTATGTATTTTTGTAATTTAATTTTCAGTAATTAGATTATTTAGAAAATTATGTAATACAAGAAGAGAAGATCCTAAGAAGACCAATGATGAAGATCCATGAAGGGTACCAAGGATGGAGATCCATGAAGAACAAGACCCTTGAAGATTAGATCTTTAATTTCGGTTTTTAGGGGCCATACTAGGATCACATTTAATTATTGCATTTTGAATGCTTTATTACTTTAAGCCTTGCATGATTGTTTGTTTATGCTATTTTGTTCACTAGTAGATAGACAACCATTGTATGCTTAAGTCCCTAAAAGAATATTGAGGTATTGCCTTTTCATGTCATAACCCATGAGGCCCTTGGAATTCGTTGGATAGGTTTCGCCAAAGCGAAGTGTCCTTCTTTGACCTTGGGATAGTAAGGGTGGATCTATATAAGGGATTCATAAACGTTGATATGGTTATACTCAACAAGAGACCAAAATGCAAAGTTTTGGATCTTGAGGCATAGAGATGAGCCTAACATAGGATGTGGGCCATCAACCAAGAATTATAAGGAGTTATAATTAGTAAATGTTACTTACCTTGATCACATAAGACTTGAGGAAGTGCCAAAGTACGCTTGGGTTTTATCTGAGATAGGGTCTTGGAATCATTTTATTCACTAGGGACAAACTTAATCTGAATAAAATGCGCATTAGCTTAAATTTTAAAGCATGTTTAATTTTGAGTTTTTGCATGTCAAGCATAAACTTATCTGCATATTACTTCCTTTGTAGATATTATGTCTAGCAACGATAACTTGAAATTCACCCTTCGCTCAATTGTTGAGAAGAACAAACTCAATGGAACAAATTTTCTCGATTAGGAACGGAACTTGAGAATTGTTCTCAGGTCCGAAGGACGTGAGGACGTTCTAGATATCCCTATCCCTATCTTGATTGACGCTTCTACTGCTGAGGATAAGGCGAAATAGAAGGAGATAAGAGCTAACTCGGTGCCTATCACCTATCTTATGCGCACTGCTATGGAACATGTCCTTCAAAAGAGGTTTGAACGTCAGGATGCTCATACAATCATTGGAAACCTGAAAGTGATGTTTCAGGAACAGGCAAAGATTGAAAGGTATGAGACTCACAAGGCCATATTAGAGTGCAAGCTTGAGAAGGGAAAACCAGTAAGTATCCATGTATTTGACATGATTGGTCTCTTTGACCAAATGGCAGCATTGGGTTCCCCATATAGCCAAGAGTTGGCTATTGACATCATACTACACTTCTTGCATGATGGATTCGCTCAATTCAGGATGAACTACCATATGTATGGAATTGGCAAAACTCTAAATGAACTCCATGGCATGCTCAAAACAGTTGAGCAAAATATCCAAGTTGACAATAATAAAGAAGTTCTTATGGTCAACAAAGGGAAATGGTTCAAGAAGGGGACTAATGGGAAGCAGAAGTAACAAAACCAAGGGAAATGCAAGAAAGTTGCAAAACCCAAGGTAGTTGAAAAGCCAAAGGTGGTTGCTAAGCATGACTGCTTCTATTGCAAGGCCAAGGGGCACTGGAAGAGAAACTGCCCCAAATACCTGGAAGACAAGAAGAATGGAACTGTGAGCTCCACTTTAGGTATTTTTGTTATTGAAGTCTTAACAACCAAGGCTACTACTTGGGTATTGGATACCGGATGTGGTCACATTATTTTGAATGTGCAGGGACTAAGAAGTATGAGGCACCTGGAGAAGGGAGAGATAGACGTGCGCGTTGGAAATGGAGCAAGAGTTGTTGTGCTTGCCGTAGGAAATTATAGTCTATCTTTACCTTCTGGCTTAGTATTAGAATTAAATAATTGTTATTTTGTTCCTTCAATTACTAAGAACCTTATTTCGACTTCAGTTTTGGATCTTGAGGGTTTTGAATTTGTCATTAAGAATGGATGCTTTTATATTTTCAAGAATGATATTTTCTATGCCAATGCTCCCATGAGTAATGGACTCTATGTGTTGGACCTCAAGTCTGAAATTTATAACATTAATACTAAGAGGTAAAAGTCGAATGATTTGAGTGAAGCATATCTATGGCACTGTCGCTTGGGTCACATTAGATTGAACCGCATGAAGAAACTCCATAAAGATGGAATTCTCAAATCAATAGATTGTGAATCATTTGAGACATTGAGTCATGCCTAATGGGAAAGATGACAAGGTCACCTTTCACTGGGACAAGTGAAAGGGCTACTGAGCTACTGGCCCTAATACATACTGATGTATGTGGACCAATGAGCACAGAAGCTAGAGGAGGCTATCGATACTTCATCACATTTACTGACGACTTGAGTAGATATGGGTATATCTACTTAATGACGCACAAATCTGAATCCTTTGAAAAGTTCAAAGAGTTTCAAAATGAAGTTGAAACTCAAACTGGAAAGAAGATAAAGGCACTTCGATCCGATCGCGGTGGTGAATATCTAAGCCAGGAGTTCGATCATCATCTGAGAAGTTGTGGGATAATAACACAACTGACTCCATCAGGCACGCCACAACTGAATGGTGTATCTGAAAGGAGAAACAAGACCATGTTAGACATGGTCCGATCAATGATGAGTTTTGCTAACCTTCCAGTATCCTTCTGGGGATATGTCCTCACAACCGTTGCGTTCACACTAAATAGGACTCCGTCTAGGACTGTAGACAAGACACCATATGAGATATGGACTGGAAGAGTTCCAAGTCTGTCTTTTCTGAAAATCTGGGGATGTGAAGCTTATGTAAAGCGTTTACGATCAGATAAGCTTGCACCCAAATCAGATAAATACTTCTTTATAGGGTATCCTAAGGAAACCAAGGGATACTACTTCTACAATCCCACTAAGCACAAAGTGTTTGTTGCAAGGGATAGTGTCTTTTTGGAAAAAGAATTTATTTCCAAGAAGCCAAGTGGGAGAAATGTTCATCTTAAAGAAGTTCAAGATAAGCAACAAACCCAACAACAAGTCGACATGGACGATGCCGACGAGGAGACGCCAATATCTGGAGGCATAAATTCCCAATGGGAAGTCGTCCAGGTACCAGAACCAATACCTCAAGAACTAGATTCAAATGAGGACCCACAAACAGTTGTGGAAAGTGCTCCAGTTGTCGAACCCACACATAGATCAAACAGGCCAAGGGCACAACCAAGACGATATGATGATTTCATCCTGACTACAAGCCTTGATGTTATGCTTTTAGAAAGCGGAGAACCTTCCACCTATAAGCAAGCAGCGACGGGTCCAGACTCCGAAAAATGGCTTAAGGCCATGAAATCTGAAATGGATTCTATGTCTGAGAATCAAGTCTGGGACTTGATAGATTTGCCAGATGGGGTAAAACCCATTGGATGCAAATGAGTTTTCAAACTCAAGACAGACAAAGATGGAAATGTACCTGTTTACAAGGCAAGGCTAGTTGCCAAGAGTATTAAACATATTCATGGTACTGACTATGACGAGACATTTCACCGGTCATAATGATCAGGTCCATCAGGATACTCCTAGCTATTGCCGCTCATTATGATTATGAGATTTGACAAATGGATGTCAAGACCGTTTTTCTAAATGGATATTTAGAAGAGGATGTGTACATGACACAACCAGAGGGTTTTGAAGATCCAACAGACCCTAGGAAAGTATGCAAGCTTAAGAAGTCCATTTATGGACTTAAGCAAGCATCTAAGAGTTGGAACATTCGATTTGATGAAGCTATAAAAAAGTTTGACTTCATCAGATGCGAAGAAGAGCCTTGTGTTTACAAGAAGTATAGTTGGAGCAAAGTGGTCTTCTTAGTCCTGTATGTGGATGACATACTGCTCATTGGAAATGACAATTCGATGCTAGAGTCCGTTAAGGGATGGCTGAAGAAATGTTTTTTAATGAAGGACCTAGGAGAAGCGGAGTACATATTGGGGATCAAGATCTATAGAGATAGATCTAAGAGACTGCTTGGATTAAGTCAGGGAACTTATATAGATAAGATTCTTGACATGTTCAAAATGCAGGATTCCAAGAAAGGTTTTCTACCCATGCAACATGGCATATACCTCAGCAAGAAGCAGTGTCCTAAGACACCAGCTGAGCTAGAAAAGATGAGCAAGATACCTTATGCTTCTGCTATAGGATTTATCATGTATGCCATGATATGTACACGCCCTGATGTTGCATTTGCTCTGAGCATGTGTAGCATATACCAATCGAATCCCGGAGATGCACATTGGTGTGCAGCCAAGAACATCCTGAAGTACTTGAGAAGAACCAAGGATGACTTCTTGGTATTTGGGAGTGATGACGAGTTAGTCGTTCGAGGATATACTGATGCAAGCTTCCAGATAGACCGAGATGACTTTGAGTCCCAATCAGGATATGTCTTCATCCTAAATGAAGGAGTTGTGAGCTGGAAGAGCTCCAAGCAAGACATAGTAGCTGATTCTACGACAGAGGCAAAGTACATCGCCGCTAGTGAAGCGGCAAAAGAGGCTGTCTGGATTAGGCAGTTCATTGATGAGCTTGGCGTTGTTCCTAGCATATCTGGGGCAATTGACGTCTATTGTGACAACAACGGCGCCATAGCCCAAGCCAAGGAACCGAGCTCAAGCTCCAAATCCAGACACGTATTGCGGAAGTATCACCTCATTTTGACACATCGTTGATAGAGGAGACGTAAGGATGTGCAAAGTGCACACAGATGACAACATTGCAGATCCACTAACCAAGCCTATGCCTAGGCCCAAGCATGAGAGTCACACTAGGACCAAGGGCCTCAAGCACATTGGAGAATGGCTTTGAGATTACATTGTCTTACATTATGAACTTTGTTTTATGAATGTTAGACACGTTTTATTCTTGATTAAATGATATACAACTTTCATTCTTATTTAATCATTGCTTGGAATTAAATAAAATGTCCAAATAATTTATAATTCGCAAATGGGCTCATCATAAGTGTTTTGGTGAATGAAACCCCATTAAGTGAACTGAAGTTATGAATTATTCAAAGTCCATGGTCTAAGTCATCAACTTAGACATAAATGACTTCATTAAAGACTATATTGTAAGTTGACTGATAGCGCCAGGTTTCATGGGCTATATGGACATAGAGATGTCTAGTCAATTACATAGATATGTATGGATGATACATATATGACTGACCCACCTTAAGACTCTTCAAAAGGGCTTGAAGAGTTTTAAGCCAAACCATGATTGGTAGATTCCTCAGACTTGAGTATGATATGGTTTTTCTTGATGATTGGTATGTCTTTGACGCTGTTAAACGCTGACCGTAACATGCAGTTATAAAGGCAGTGATTGGGATTGCCAAAAGTTGAGTGGGAGTTGTAGTCATACAAAACTGGAGAAGTCCTCCTCCTTCATGTATACTGTGATGCATGGACAGGAATTGTGTCTCGGCCACTTGAAGAGCGAGAAGTGAAAAATTCATGGCCATGCTCGGATGGATTATCTATAATCATCTGTTATTTGACAGTTCAAACTCAAGAGTTCAAGAAACGCATTTGATAAGAGATATGAATGTCATCATATCATCAAATAAGACACTAAGAGACAAAGGGATTTAACATATTGCACACTTGTTTCAAGGACAAGTGGGAGATTGAAGGAATTGTGTCCTTTAATCAAATGTGCAATTACCGAACATAGAATAGGACTATTAATGGAGATGTACAATCCGGGTATTTTCGGGATCGTAGTGCTTTGCTAGAAGCCAACTATGATTAATGGATTAATCGGGTTAGGCCCATGGCTATAATAACCGGGTCCTTTGAGGTCATACACATAGAGTTATCGGGTTGGATCAAACTGAACCGGAAGCCCATGTTGGACATGGAATTTCGGCCCTATGGCTTAAGTTGGGAGATTGGCTTTTATTATTAATAGATAAGAGTTATTATTATTAATAACTAGATAAAAGGAAATCCTATTAGAAGATATAGATACAATATAAAGATATTATATCTATTACCAAAGATAAAATATAATCTTATGGGAATATAAGTAATGGCTTCCAAAAGCGAAAGCCACAACTTAACCTAATACTAGTGCACGGCCGCCCCTTCCCCAATGAAGCCAAGCTTGTGCCTTTTCGTCCTTCGTTCTAGCTAGAGCTGGCCACGGTTCATGAACCGCCGGTTCAAGGTTCAAGGGAACATTGAACTGGAACCTGAATCGGCTACCCCCCGGAACCGGCGGTCTGGTTCCGGTTCCGGTCCGGTTCAAGTTCGGCCGGTTTCCCGCCGGTTCGGAACCCGGTTCGAAATCTAAAAATTAAAAAAAATTTAAAACATTTAAAACATTTTTCAAAAAAAAAAACATTAAAAAAGGGCTTGAACTTAATAGTGATTATAATTATTTAAATATTTTTTTAATGTGTTTATGATTTTTGTAGTTTTTTTAAGATTTAATCATTTAAAGAGTAATGTAGGATATAAGACTCTAGGTTAGGGTGTATAGTTTAGGGTTAAGGGTTTGTATTTTAAGGTTTTGTATTGTTTATGGTTTATGGTTAGGTTTTATTTTAAATTTAATTATTTGAACGTTTTTAATGTGTTTGTGTTTTTTGTAGCTTTTTTAAGATTTAATCATTTAAAGAGTAATGTAGGATATAAGACTCAAGGTTAGGATGTATAGTTTAGGGTTAAAGGTTTGTATTTTAAGGTTTTGTATGTTTATGATTTATGGTTAGGTTTTATTTTAAATTTAGTTATTTGAACATTTTTGTTGAATTCCTTAGGTTTTGATTGTAATATACATTCAACTAATCTGGTAACTAAGTGTTTCAGGAACAAGACAGTTGTCACAGGGAACCATTGCAGCAAAGGATTGCAGAGGGAACAAAGCGTTCTCCACATGCTTTGTTACCTCTCAAGGAACATCAAAGACGAACAACGTTCAAGCTGCGAATGGAAGGAAGCTATCCAGCGTGAAGATTATGGAAACAATCATGGAAGATCACGCGGTCAAGGATAAGAGATTTCAGCTGGAAGGATCTCGCCGAAGAGAAGATGTGGAATGAGAAATCCGAATGTTTTATCTTAGGAAATCTTTCCTAAGATAAGATATTTGGAGAGAGAATATTATTATCTTCAGCCGATTATATTATCTTTGGAATTCTTTCCTTAGATAATGTAAGCGGTTAAGATATTATTCTTCCAAACAATTTTAGATCTTCTTGTTACCAAGTTTAGAAAGATTTTATCTTGTTACGATTAGGGTTTAGTCGTGTTGTATTTAATAGGAGTGTGGATTCATTTTGATGTACGACGAGAGACGACGACGAACTGAGAGAGATTGACTAAGAAGAAAAGAGATTGAAGTTGTTTGTGAGTCTTTGAGGGTTGAGTTCGGATTCATCGTTGTAGAAGTGATTCAAACTTAGGTGGGTATTCTAGGGTTTGGAGTCCATGCAACAAGTTTAATCGAACAAGAAATCAATAAGACAAGTACACACTTCAAAATCCTCTCAAGCGAGAAGCTTGAAGGTAGTGGTTTTTCTTTGATTAGCTAGTTGGCTAATTAGGGTTTTCACTATACATCGTGAGTTCGTCTCTTATCTTTCTTGCTATATTATTCCGCTGCACCTTCTGTGGGAACAAAGTCTTTGTTCCCTCAGACGTAACTCTAACGATCCAACAATTGGTATCAGAGCCTGGTGCTCTAGATTGTTTTCGTTGTAGACTTTGCAGGAAAGATGTCGTCAAGCAATGCCATTGGAGATTCATTCTGGAAGCCTCCGATTCTGAAGGCTGGAGAATATGATTGGTGGGTGGAGCAAATCGAGTCCCATATATGTTCCCTCGACGGACAGATATGGAGAATCATTGAAGTTGGCCCTATAGCTATTCCGAATGACAAAGATGCTATGAAGCCAAAGCCAAGGGTTGACTACACTGATGAAGACTGGAAGAAACTGGAGAAGAACAGCAGAGCCAAGAAGATCCTCCACATGGCTCTGCTCCCCTCAGATCTCAAGAAGATTATTGGCTATAAGACTGCCAAGGAGATCTGGGATGCTCTAAAACGTCTTCATCATGGAATTGAAGATGCTAAGAAGAACATGATTCTTTCCTTGATGAAGGAGTACGATCAAATCTCTCAGGGAAAGGATGAACACATTCAAGAATTCTACTCTAGGTTCCAGGGGATCGTTGGTCAACTAGAGTTCCTTGATGAATAAATGTCAGACTGGAAGCTTACTCATCATTTCATGCAAGGCCTCAACTCTCAGTGGGATGCAATTTCTCTCTCTCTCTACTCCCAGACGGATGTCAAGACTCTAACTATGGAAGAGGTGGTTGCCAAGCTGGAAAGCAGCGTCTCTGTCTATAATCACAAGATGAACAAGAAAGGAGAGGAGAAGGCTAAAAGCATTGCCTTAAAGGTGGAACGTGCCTTTGACTTATCTCATGTCGAAGATGAAGATGAGGATGGTGATGAAGATGTAGCTCTCATCACTAGAGCTATGAAAAAGATATGGTCTGGAAATAAAGGCACATCGAGTTCCTCCGAAGGGAACAGAGACATGAAGGATGTCGTTTGTTACCACTGTCAGAACAAAGGACATTTTGCCAAAAACTGCTTCAAGAGGAAGGCATGTATTCCTCAAGCCCCGTGAAGGGGGGCAAGCAATGATCGCTACATGGGGCGACTCCAACTCAGATGGTGAAGAATCATCTCATTCAAGGGGCATCTGTTTGATAATCATTGAAGGCTCCAATAAATCAGAAGGCTGTCTTCAAGGAACTGAGGCTGAAGCAAGGAAAGGTTTCTGGTACTTCGATAGTGCTTGCTCAAGTCACATGACAGGGGACAGAGGTTGGTTCACATCACTTCAACAAACCTCCAGAGGCTCAATAACCTTTGGAAACAAGAGCAAGGGAGAAGTTTGTGGTATCGGTAAGGTAAGGCTCTCTAAACATATTACTGTGAATAATGTGACACTTGTGAACAATCTCAAATTTGATCTCTTTAGTGTGGCTCAACTATGTCAAAACAAGAAAAATAGGGTAGTCTTTATTACTGATGATTGTTACGTTGAGTGTATAAGTACAGGGAAGGTCTTACTCAAAGGTATCTGCGACAACAAAGTATACAAGGTTGATCCTGCTTTCATCCCTGAGAGGGAACTATGTCTATCGTCCATTGATGGGACAATAGATCTATGGCATAAACAGTGCAGACATGCAAGCCTTCAACTCCTATCCAAACTTCATAGACAAGAACTGGTGAACGATCTTCCTAAGATCGAAGCAATGAGAAATGGAGTTTGTGATGCTTGCACCAAAGGCAAACATGTCAGGTCTTCCTTCAAGACAAAGAAGGAGGTAAGTACCACTCGTCCATTGGAACTAATCCACATGGATCTTTGTGGGCCGATGCGCACAAAGAGCCGTGGAGGGAATGCCTATGTCTTTGTTATTATGGATGACTATTCCAGGTACACATGGACCCTCTTTCTGTCATCAAAGGATGAAGTGTTCGCTGAATTTGATTCCTGGCTCAAGTCGGTTGAAAGAAGCACATGACAATCTCTGGGGTCTATCCGCACTGATCGTGGGACAAAATTTGAGAACTCTCAGTTTCTATCCCTCTGCAGGAACAAAGGTATCAATCACAACTTCTCAGCACCAAAAACTCCACAGCAAAACGGTGTTGTGGAAAGGAAGAACAGAACTCTAGAAGACATGATGCGTACCCTCCTCATCTCAAGTGGTCTTCCTATGAGTTTCTGGGCCGAAGCCTTGAACGCTGCTTGCTATGTTCTGAACAGAGCAACCATTCGTCCTCTCTTGAACAAGACATCCTATGAACTTATAAGGGGAAGAAAGCCTAATGTGTCTCATCTGCGCATGTTTGGTTACAAGTGCTTCGTCCACAACAATGAGAAGGATTCTCTTGGCAAGTTTGATCCCAGAAGTGATGAAGGGACCTTTGTAGGATATTATCTTCACAGTAAGGCCTATAAAGTGTTCAACAAGAGAACTAGAAAGGTAGAGGAAAGCATTCATGTAGTTTTCGATGAATCTGTTATGGCTGGTAACAATGTACAGGAACAATCAGCAAGTGTTCCCTCAAACACTAGTTCATTTGGAGATGATTGCTTTCAGCTTGTGGAAAACAGTATTGGTGATGGGGACCAGTCTGATCAAGACACTCAAGATGATCCATCAACAACAAATGAAGGTGCTCAATCATCTGAATCTTCTCCGGTTCCTCAGGGGGAACAGCGCCTGACAGGCAGGTTTTAGTCGTGTTACCTGGTTAAAATAAATCCTAACAAACCTAAACTAGTAGTCTGGGTAAGCAAGGGTCGATCCCACAGGGAGGAGTTGTTTTCTCTTTATGTTGATTAGCATGCAAAGTAACAAGGGGGGGTTTTGGTTGTTGATTGTTAAACAAGTAAACAAAGAAAAGAGTTTGTATTCAATTAAAGGAAAACACTTAGGCAAACAAATATCCACTTTTCATATGATTGATCGATCCTAGGTTATCTCTATTCCTTTCCTTTGATTATTCTTGTCCCTATTCTTAAATAGTCACTAGTCCAACTAGTCCTAGCAACCCTTACTATTGAACGCACGAGAAACTATCAAGATTTAGAACAATAGCACCATAGAGCATAAGATCAAACCAGGATACATACAACACCGATCTTTCACAGCATTTAGCACATAATCAATTCTCTTTCATAATAATCTAGTCCAACTAGTCCTAGAATATCATGGATGCTACAATAGATAAGGAATCTCAACTCGAAATATCCAAACCCTAGCAATAGATAATTACTAATGTCAACTAGGTGATCAATCTAATCAAATCAATAACAATCAATAGGAATAAGCGCAAGAGAAAAGATATAATCCAAAGGAATAAGAAATAGAGAAGAACATCACAATCAAGTCATACGAAAAGCTTCAATTGTCGGACTAAGCAAAAGGGTGCTTAGCTCCTCATAGTTCTTGGAAACAAAATACTGAATGAAAAAATACTACGTAATAGCGAATGTCGATGATACCAAGATGAATGAATGGATGCTATGGAATTTAGGTTAAATAGACTTAACCTAAAGCCCAAGATCACAAACCTCATCTAAAAGGAAATAAACTATAATATTCAGAATAAAATAAAAGAAGAAAAACGAAAAAAAAGACAAAGAAATAAAAACTTCGGAAATTCCAACGCCCATCTCCCGTGTGCTTCCGCGGGCGCGGCTGCCTCACCACGATCACGGAAAATGAAGCCTTGCTCTCGACCTGTTCGCCGAATAAACTGCGGGCGCGACGATCTCACCGCGATCGCGGGCGTGACATTCATTGCTCCGCGTTTCGCTCTTCACCGCAGGCATTCCCATTCTCTCCTCTTGCTATCGGTTGCTCGCGGCAGGCTTCTTCACTTCGTCCTTTGTGTGGATTCGTCCTCTACTTTTCCTCGTCTCCTCAGGTGGTCTACTCCTTGTCTTCTGGATGTCTTCAATTAGCTCCTCCAAACCACCAAATCCACACTTCTTCTCCTCAACTCCATATTCCACAGTTGTGCTCTAAACCCATACAAATGGCACCCTAAATACCGGTAACAACTCCTAGATAAGCACTACAAAGTAGAGCTGATCAAACTCCCCCATGCTTAAACCTTGCTCGTCCTCGAGTAAGCTAAAATAAACCTACTCCTCCAATCAATTCCCTAAGGTCTCAGGAAGCATAGAAAAATCATCTCCTCTAAGAATTGCACCTAACATGAATCTCCAAAGCACCAACACAATAAGCATATCACAACACAACAAATAGAATCACCGCACACAATCAAGCTAAAAGGAAAGCAGAATACTTCCCCCAAGCTTATCCCGAACACCATAGAGTGAATAAAAGCAAATCCTAGTCTCCCATCTATCTTCTTATACCTCCCAGAGTGACCTACCCGAATCCTCCTTATATCACCTCTTCTTATGTCACCTCGCCAGGAAAAATGATGATTCCTAAAAATAACTCTTCTTCTTTTCACTCATTTTGCCAAGGCGCCCTTTCGGGTTTTCACCAAGCCACTCATTTCATTTTTCAATATATGGGCTCACAATTTACTCACATCACTCTTGACCTCATATTACCCCAGCCTAATGCTGGTCCAAGCCACTTGCTTATTGCATAAGCCGCCCTTTCGGGTTTTCGACTTATTCCAGGATTTCTATTTTTGCCTTTTTTCAAATTTTTGGCTTTTTCTTTTTCTTTTCTTCTCAACGACATAGCAAGTATAGAACCCTTCCCCATGCTTAAACATTACATTGTCCTCAATGTAATGAAAGACAAAAAGAATGAAGCACATGGAAAGGTAAAAAAATAACTCACAAACGTCGTTGAGTTGGCTTGGACACTGAAGTTGTTGCTGGCGGTATAACGATGAAAGCTCATGTCTCTGGTGTTGCACGGGCGTCTTCAAAATCAATAGTCTTCTCCACCGTGCAACCAAAAAGATCCACTGTAATGTGTAGTGGTCATCAAGGAAATCAGGGATGCACGACCTTCAACTCAATCAACTCCTAGCATGCAACCAAAAGGAACCACTGTGGTGAGAAGTGGTAAATCAAGGGAACGGGGTTGCATGGCCTTCAACGAACACAAAAAATAGGCCCAGATGTAATCGTGGTGTGGGCCCTGGTGTTCCTCCTCCTCAGTTGTCAATCGTAGGGCCATCATCGTTGCCAAATAATGGGTGGGGCTAATGTATCCTCCTAGACAACATGATGCGCACCATCTCTCCATGGGGAACCCGGACAGCTGGCCTTCGGTAAAACTTTTTTTTTTTATTTTATTTAAATCCGTTTAAGGTTTTTTCAGATTTTTATTTTTTTTGGTGCAGGGCAATAGGAGACTTACATTGGTATGGGTAACACCTTCTTCAATTGGCATCCGGTCTCCTCCCTGCAGGTTAGTACGAAGCAAAAGAAAACAAAAACAAAAACAAAAGCAAAACACACAAATGCAAAAACAAGGGATGAAAAGACAGGAAAAGAAATGCATACCTCGGGTTGCCTCCCGGACAGCGCCTTAGTTATTATCGTGGCTCGACATACTACTCTCAACCCTCAACTTGGTTCACTCACCTCCCTTGAGCACTCGGGGTTCCCATATGGAGGGTGTCTCTTTGAATCATCAATGTTGAACCCGACCCTCTCCTCGTCGAATTCCATTGTGAGCGAACCGCTGCTCACATCAATCTTAGTTCCCACCGTGTTCATGAACGGCCTTACTAGCATCACTGGCGCTGCGTCCTTGTCCTGCCCCGTGTCCATCACGAAGAAGTCTGCAGGGAACACCAACTTGTCTACCTCGACTAGCACGTCCTGCACAACTCCTTTAGGGTAAACATATGAATTGTCCGCCAGCTGGATGACGATCCCTGTCTTCTCTAGTGGGCCCAGCTTCATAGACTCGTAGTGTGAGAGAGGCAGCACGTTGATGGAGGCACCCAAATCAAGTAAGGCCTTGTCGAACAAGGCACCCCCAATCTTGCAGGGAATAGTGAACATCCCTGGATCGCTCGCCTTCTTGGGTATCCGCTTTTGCAGCATAGTGGACACATTCTTACTCACCACCACCTTCTTTTTCTCCTTCACTGCCCTCTTCCTCTTGAGCGTGCAGAGCTCCTTAAAAAATTTAGCATAGCGAGGAATACTATTAATCAACTTGAGTAAAGGGATATTTACCTCATAATTGCTGAACGTTTCGAACAACTCCTTGTCATTGGCTGGCCTGCTTGTGTCCGCCAGAGCTTCAAGGAAGGGTGCGGGAGGCTTTTCGGATCCGAGCGGAGGAAAGTAAGGCCTCACATAATCGTCATAGGGATCGCGAGGACGAGAAGCTGCTGCTGGAGCCATTCCACGGTTGCGGATTGGTGGCCGCGGTCGCGGAAAATCCTCGAACAGGTCTGTGTCTTCAGCAATTTTTCCGCGGTCGCGGATTGTTCTCGACCCGGGGCTCGTTTTCTTCCCTGATTTTTCCGCGGTCGCGGGTCTCATGCCGCGGTCGCAGAATTTCTTCGATTTCGTCCGTCTCGCCAATGATCTCACCGCGCTCGCGGTTTTCCTCCTCGCGATCACGGACGTCCTTCTCTTTGGCTCTCCTGGCTTCTATCTTAACCCCTCTCCTCAATGTCATGGCGAACACATTTTCTTTCGGGTTAACTACCATTTGAGAGGGTAGTTTTCCCGACTCCCGAGCCTCCAATATGCTCATAGCTATAGAGATCTGCCCCATTTGCTTCTCCAGATTTTGAATACTGGACTTTGTCTCCTACTGATTCTGGGCCATAATGTCTGCCAATTGTCCAATTCGTGTCCCCATCGTAGTCACCGTGTTGGCCATGGTTGACATACCCTGGATAAGGGCGTTGATCTTGTCCGCATCGGACACAGGGGCACTAGAACTCTGGCCCTGGGGTCTTTGTTCATAAGGAGCTCTAAATTGTTGTTGACCCCCAGGCTGCTGGAACTGTTGTGGGCGGGGAAGAAATTGTGGTGGCCTCTGCTGGTAGTCCTGGTTCTCCTGGCCTTGATGAGTGTTCTGCTGATTCCCATACCTCAAGTTGGGGTGATCTCTCCACCCTGGATTGTATGTGCTGGAGTACGGGTCATATCTTGGCCTTTGAGGGCCATATCCGCCAATTGCGTTCACCTCAGCAGTGGGTTCCTGCAGTGTGGGACATGCATCAGTTGGATGCGTCGTTTCATAGCATATCCCACATGATTTGACTTGCTGCAAGCCACCCTTCATCATGCACCTCCTCATCATCTCTTTCATCTCAGCCACCTCAGCAAGAAGAGTGGAATTGGGCTGAGACTCTACAACTTTCACGGATTGGGCGCCCGCCCTTCTACTAAACTATCTTGAGCCCTTAGATAGATCAAAGAAGACCTCAAAAGCCTGGTCTGGAGTCTTGTTGAGGATGTTCCCTCCACAAGCAACATTCACCATTCTCCGCTCTTCATCAAGAAGGCCTCCGTACAAATAAAGTACGAGGTCTTGGTTGGAGTAGCCATGATAGGGGCAGCTGGACATAAGTCTCTTGAAGCGCTCATAGTACTTGTTGGGCCTGACGTCCCCTGGGAAGGTGGATCGAGCAAGACAAGCCCAGGCCCACGACGGATCGGAAGAACAGAAGAGAAACCCAGAGAAGGCGACGAGGCTTCTCCAGTCGAACGTCCTCCGACAAGATCGCGAAGATCTCGCCAAGAATTAAATGCCAGGATTGATCAACGGCCACATCATTTACACAACACCATAATAGCAGCAATTAGTGACAGAATCTCCGTAATTAAATCCCGGCATTGAAGATAAGGATGGGATCGAAATATAACGATCAGAGGCACGAAGAACTTACCATATATGGACGAAGAGGAAGATAAGAGGGGGACGGATACAAGCACGTTACACACTCAAGCATTCTTGTTCAGAAACAAAACAGAACAACACTTTCACTGCCCGTCTAGCTCTCCAGCAATCACCCCTGCGTATTCGCCACCGGTCGCAACCTAAGAATTACCGGTCGAATCCAATAAGATCACTCTGCCTTATTACGAGAAGTTGTATCTCGATTCAATCCGATCAATATATTATCTAATAAAATCATTTCGCTATTTTGCATTTGCTCTTTGCTTGTCTATTATCTATTTGGTTTGGATTGTTTTCTATCACCCGATCGACCAGTTACCCCGTCTAAGGCGATTTAGGTCGTCCGATCTTTTCGCCCCAAAACAATTTGGCGCCCACCGTGGGGCAACTTGCCGATCATCCTTCCGAAACTTTCCAACCATGACTATCGACCCATCTACCAACACCGAAGAACCACGTTTCGAAGACGGAACCCAAACTCCAGGGGACCCAACCGAAAACCCTACTCCAACCCAGTTCCAAGAACTTTCTCAAAAAATGGCCGCCCTCCAAGAGGAACTAGCCCAGCAGCGCCAAAAAACCGAATCTCTCCCCGCCTTGTCAACCCAATCTGAAGCCGAGATCGCACAACTAACCCGTGAAAATGAGTCTCTTAAGTCACAGGTACAATCAATGGCTTCGGGATCTAGGAGTATGCCCATCCACAGCAACGTCCGAACACGCCTCGACACGGACAACGTCGAGCCAACGCCCCCGAGCGTGCGACGATCCGGATACGCAGAGGGTACATCTCGAACTCCTATTACCAATCCGTTTTCGACTAACCATGTCACTTTTTCCACACCGATCGGGTCGGCAGGGGCCCGAATCGACGAACCACAAGTTACCAATCCACCAGACGTCCTGGCTCTCTTCCAGCAGACGCTCGACCAACACATGAAGACGATCGACGATCGCTTCAACATGCTTCCAGGAGTCTCGCATCCAATCGAGAGGGAAGCAACCGGCGGATTCGAAGAATCCCCGTTCATTGAAGAAATCGCCAGGGTCGAGATCCCCAAGAAGTTTCATCTTCCCAGCATGGCGACATTCGACGGAACCAGCGACCCAGATGACCATATTTATATATATAAACAAAAGTTAATGGCTGCATCTGTTTCAAGGGAGAACCGCGAGGCCATTGTTTTGGGATGAAAAGATCGGATGACCTAATCGCCTTAGATGGGGTAACTAGTGAATCGGGTGATAGGAAACAATCCAAACCAAACAGATAATAGACAAGCAAAGAGTAAAGGTAGAGTAATAAGATGATATTATTAGATATTGTATTAATCGGATCGAATCAAGATACAACTTATCGTAGTAAGACAATGGGTCGTGTTGTACTCGACCGACGACTTCAAGGTTGCCACCGGTGGAGAATAGACTAGGATGAATATCCGAAAGCTAAGCTGAGAGCGAGTATGTTGTTATGTTCTTTTTTCTGAGCGAGAACGATTGGATCTCAGTCGTAGTCCTCTCCCCTTTTCTCTTTCTCTTCTTCTCGTCCATATATGGTAAGTTTTTCATGCCTCTGACCGTTTACATTTTTATTCCATCCTTATCTTCAACGCCCAGATTTGATTACGGAGATTCTGCCATTTAATTGCTGCTTATTATGGTTCTGTGTAAATGCTGTGGCCGTTGATCAATCCTGGCATTTAATGCTTGGCGGGATCTTCACAATCTTGTCGGAGGGCGTTCGACTGGAGAAGCGCCGTCGCCTCCTCTGGGCTTTTTCCTTGTTCTTCCGATCCATCGTGGGCTTGGGCTTGGGCTTGATTTGCTCGATCCATCTTCCCAGGGGATGCTAGGCCCAACAGCCGTCATGTGCAAAAGATTTGGCATGACCCTCGCAGGTTCCGCACTAACTTGGTTTATGCGTTTGCCTCAGGGAACGATTGCATCATTTGCGGATCTGGTCAACTCCTTCAAAAGTCAATTTGCCAGTAGTCGGAGGCTCGAAAAGCAGTCGAGTGACCTCTACCGAGTCACACAAAGGTATAACGAACCTCTCAGGAATTATCTCAACAGGTACAATAAGGAGAAAGTGGCGATCCCCCACTGCGACGTCACAACCTCCATCGAAGCCTTCAGACAAGGTCTGATCAAAGACAACAACCTTTACGATGCGATTACCAAGTACCCATGCAAAAGCTTCAAAGACGTCCAGGCCAAGACCATGGCCGAGGTAAGATTGGAAGAGGACCGTGAGTCGCGAAAAGCCTCACGCGGGCCCAATCCGTCTGATCGTAAAAATCTCTCCGACAACCGTAGAGACAGACGTCCACATCCCTACTCTCGTAATCGAAACGAGTTGAGTCAGGTAAACTCTTTCCAATACAGGTCCCAGGACTAGAGAGACGTTCCGGCGTTGCCTCCCAGGATCCAATCTTACAACTTCAACGTTTCCGTATCGGAGCTCGTCAAGAGTTTCAACAAATATGGAAAGGAAGTAAGATGGCCCCGAAAGAGCGACCGGCCGGACGTCAAGAAAGACATGAGCCGATGGTGTGAATTCCATTGCGATCATGGTCATTCGACCGACGAATGCATCGCCCTACGAAAGGAAGTCGCAAGACTGCTCACATAGGGGCTCCTGCGCGAGCAGTCTTGCGATGGTCTGGTAATCTCTTTGTCTATTGGTAATTGCTTAATACGAAGGGTACTAATCGATACAGGGAGTTCAACCAATCTTTTGACCCTCGACGCTCTTAAAGAAATGGGTCTAGCTAAAAATGACCTAATCAAAAAGTCGACCCCACTGGTCGGGTTCAGCGGTGAGGTTAAACATACGACTGGTGAAATCATTCTAACCACATACGCTGGAGGAATCAACCAACAAGTGAAATTCTTGATCCTAGATTGTCCATCTCCCTACAATTGTATTCTTGGCAAGCCATGGATACACACTATGAGAGCGGTACTATTGAATTCCTTAGGTTTTGATGGTAACAAACATTCAACTGATATGGGTACTAAGTGTTTCAGGAACAAAGATAGTTATCTCAGGGAACCATTGTAGCGAAGGATCGTAGAGGGAACAAAGCTCTATTCATGTGCTTTGTTACCTCTCAAGGAACAACAATGACGAACAAGATCAAAGCTGCGAATGGAAGGAAGAAATCCAGCGTGCTGAATTATGGAAACAAATCATGTAACGCACGCGGTAAAGGATTGAAGACTTCGGCTCCAAGGATCAAGCCGGATCGAGAAGATATGGAGAGAGAAGAAGCCCGATCGTGTTATCTTAGTAGATCTTTCCTAAGATAAGATAATTGGAGAGAGGGAATGATATCTTATCCGGTTATATTAATTTAAGGAATCTTCTCCTTAATTAATATCGACGGTTGGGATATTATTCCTTCAACCAAATCATATCTTCTTGTTACCGTATTTGGAGAAATCTTATCTTGTTACAATTAGGGTTTAGCCGAGTTGTATTTAATAGAAGTGTGGATTCATTTCTATGTAACCACGACGACGGAAAACTTAGAGAACGAAAAAAAAAGAAAAAAACAAAGAGAGTGAAGTGTGTGTGAGTCTTTGAGGGTTGAGTTCGACTCATCGTTGTAGAAGAGTCTTCGAGTCTAGCTGGTTGTTTAGAGGTCGAAGCCCAGGATACAAGTGTAATCGAACAAGAAATCAATAAGACAAGTACACGCTTCAAAATCCTCTCAAGCGGAAGCTTAAAGGTAGTGGTTTTCCTTGAGAAGCTAGTTTTGCTAATCAGGGTTTCCACTATACATCGTGAGTTCGTTCATTATCTTTCTTGCTATATTAAATCCGCTGCAACTTCTATGGGAACAAAACCTTTTTTCCCTCAGACGTAACTCTAACGATCCAACAGGTACCCTCGACGTATCATCAAGTCATCAAGTTTCCCACTGAATGGGGAGTACAAGAAATCCGAGGAGACCAAAGGACCGCTAAAGAGTGCTACGTCACTTCCATGAAGAACGCAGTCGAATATCAGACCGCATAGCAATCACAGAGCGACGAAGGATCCAGTCGGTACATCGAACCAGAAATGGAAAAACTCGACGAGATCGTACTAGACCCTTCAAAGCCAAACCAAACGGTAAGGGTCGGGTCGGACTTGGACGACTCGACCAGACAACAACTTCTTGATTTTCTTAGGATCAATGCCGATTGCTTCGCATGGTCACATGAGGATATGGTCGGAATATCTCCAAACATTATTATGCATAAATTGAAAGTAGATCCATCTCATCCCCCTGTTAAGCAAAAACGCAGGAAGTTTGCCCCTGAGCGGAACAAGATAATTGACGACGAAGTCAAGAGCTTATTGGAAACAAGGAAAATAAGAGAAGTCCATTATCCTGAGTGGCTAGCCAACGTGGTCGTAGTCCAGAAAAAGAACGGCAAGTGGAGAGTCTGCATCGACTTCACAGATCTCAACAAGGCTTGTCCCAAAGACTCGTTCCTACTACCCCACATCGACGCCATGGTCGATGCCACAGCAGGGCACGAAATGCTTACCTTCATGGACGCTTTCATCGGCTATAATCAAATCCTCATGGAACCCGACGATCAGGAAAAAACAGCATTCGTCACTAGCCAAGGTATCTACTGTTACAAAGTAATGCCCTTTGGCCTAAAAAATGCAGGGGCTACCTATTAGCGACTAGTCAACAAGATGTTCAAAGATCAGATCGGAGACACGATGGAAGTCTACATAGACGACATGTTGGTCAAGTCCAAAAAGAAAGAAGATCACATAGACCACCTACGCGACAGCTTCGAGGTGCTCAAAAGGTACAATATGAAACTAAACCCTACTAAATGTTCCTTCGGAGTGTCATTAGGGAAGTTCTTGGGGTACATGGTGACACAAAGAGGAATAGAAGCCATCCCAGAACAGATCAAGGCTCTCGTCAATCTTCGATCCCCCCGATGCATCAAAGACGTACAAAAGCTCACGGGTCGGATAGCAGCTCTGAATAGATTCATCTCCAAATCATCCGACAAGTGCAAACCCTTCCACGACGCTCTCAGGAAAAACAAGTCCTTTCAATGGACGGAAGAACACGAAGCAGCGTTCTAGAACTTGAAAGAGTACCTAGCCAGTCCCATGTTACTGACCAAACCTAAAGGCGACGAGCCCTTATTTCTATATCTTACAGTGTCAGAATCAGCCGTAAGTGCAGTACTGATCAGGGAAGAGGATGCCAAGCAGGCACCGATATACTACGTCAGTCAGACGCTGTTACCAGCAGAAACAAGGTATTCATCACTCGAGAAACTCGTACTATCGTTGGTAATGGCCTCGAACAAACTCAATGTAACACCCCCAAAACTTAACCCTTTTGGAAAGGTATTACCGCCAGTGACCCCAGTGTTCCTTACCGAGATCATCCAAGGCCTTACCATTTAAATACAATTTATGAAATACAAATGATACATAATGACCAAAGCATTCAATTCCAAAACATAACATTGTCAAAGAAACATGAGTTACGGGATTACAACCCAATCCCGAATAGGCTAACACAGAGTTTATACCAAATACAGTGGAAGTCTTATAAAGTAGGGTACATCGGAAGTCTTATAAAAACATGTTACAACCAAAGTCATTGCCCAAAAGATCTCAACCTGATTAACAAAATAACTAAAGCATTCGAAAACCACCGTCGACTCCATAGTCCTTTTGTTCTTCTGAACTACTTTCTATCTGATGTGCCGAATCGAACGGATGATACCAGCCCACATGCAGAGAATAAAGATCGTGGGTTAGTCTACTTGAATAGACTAGAAAGGGTACAAAGCAGAAGGTTCGATGTAGTTGTATTAGGTTAGACTTATCGTTCTCGAATGATAACCGATAACGATAATCAACCTTCATACTTCTACAGAATAATAACAAGAGGTATGCACAAGAGAAGACTCTGGAAGACTGAATCTTCACAGAGATCGACTCGAAAGAAGACTCCAACGGAAATGAGTCTTAGGGAAATATGACAAATCTGGAATGTTTACAGAATCATACAACAATGATTTAAAAGTTGACTGAGATGCTTCGGTTCACGACCAACCTCATCGCATACAGCGAATCCATATTGGAAAGAGAACGTACTATGATCAAAGTCGAGACGAGTTTTCCTAGCTGCACTATAACTTAGCTGCACTACTCGCCGAAGGTTTATTAATTATGTGCGTCGAGTAGCACTTATCTGATTTATATTACAAACCACACATCACATTATTAGACTTTTACATGTGTACCCCACCATTGGGACGACACATCTTAGTATACGTTTCGTCGAGAGTGACGCACACCAGAAGGTTTGTGACACCAGCTAAGTGTCCTGCCTCTACACACTTGTGAAAGAGACCGATCATGATCTTAGAATAGTACCAGGTGGAGACGAGCCACCCCGATACCAGATTATAAAGAAACGACTGGACGAATTCCGAGTACATTCCTAACTAACAGTGCTAACCACACAGATACAACACAATCACAGTTATAGAATAAATCCACATAAAGGCCCGAAAGGCGATCACAGATAATAGCGTTGTTCTAACAGATATACAACCTATTATATGATTTTCAAAACAGTTTATAAATCACTTCCAGAAGAACACAATAATAATCGTTCCAAATTAATTAATCAATTGAAATAACTGATAATCAATGTAAATATGGAAATGATGAGCAAGAGCGAACCGCCACTTGCCTTAATCCGCAGAATAGAAACAAGCCTAACGACAACGACGGGATTCCGGGCTCGACACGGGTATAGCTCCGACAGCACAACGACCTTCGAGTCGACCCATAAAAGGAACCCTAAGTTAGATCCGACATAACCATAGTACGAATCTAAAAACGACGAAAGAAAACGAAAGGAACGACGTCACAATGACGACCACCAAAGCCAAAAGCCAAAGAGGCATTCTGGGCTCTGGCGTCGGTCGCCGCAGTTCATCACGGCGGGCGCCGTGAAGAACGCGGCGGTCGCCGTGAAGAACTCAGACGACAGAAGCGGCGAGAAAACTCACCCAAAACACGAGCAACTCGGCCTCCTTCGACTTGCTTTGGTTTATAACCTCCAAGGCTACCAAAAGCTTCACAAAGGCACTCTGGAAACACCACCAAACGACATCGGCGAAAGCTCCAGAATCCGGCGAGGCAAGAACTCCGGCGAGGCAAGAATTTGGGAGAGCTTGGGCTGTGGATTGAGCTCCAAAACCCCTCCCAAACACCTCTTTTTATAGCCAAATGCCAGGAAACACGATGATGGCCCTACGACGAGCTACTCCGGCGCTGCCAGAGCCACGCCGGCGACCTTCGGGCAAGGACCTCCGGACAACAACGACGGCGGGCGTCGTCATAAATACGGCGGGCGCCGCCATAGGCCTGGCGTCCCCAGCTAGGAGAAGACCCAGCCTGCTCCTCGAGCCTTGCGACGGCGGGCGCCGCCAATGTACGGCGGGCGCCGCCCTTGGCTTTGCCGCCTCCTCAGCTCTTAGACGAAAACGATATTAACCCGGGATAAAATTATCGTACGCGAACGAGTATTAAAATCCAAAGCATGTCGTCTGTATTTTATTTCACTGAGAAAAATATTACAGATCTCGAGCACATTACAGAATGTCTCCGACTTTCTGAATTAAATCCGACGTATATAACAGGCACTCGGGAAAAATCCCGGAACTCCAGAAATAGCTTACAAAAATATGGGGTATCACATCTCCTCCCCCTTAAAAGAAGTTTCGACCCTGAAACTTAGGTCGAGAATAACTCGGGAAAATGCCTGAGCATATCTGACTCGGTTTCTCACGTTTCCCAAGTAACTTCCTCCGATCCAGACTTAGACCATTGAATCCGTACCAACAGTACGATCTTGTTACGTAGCTGCTTCTCACGACGCTCCAAAATGCGCACGGGCATCTCCTCATAAGTACCATTAGCTTGAATCTCGATGTCCTCATAACTCAGCACATGAGACTCATCTGGCACATACTTCCTGAGCAAAGAGACGTGGAACACATTATGCACTGGATGAGCCGATGGCGGAAACGCCAAGCGGTACGCTAGAGATCCCACTCTATCCAGAATCTCGAATGGTCCCACGTAGCGAGGGTTAAGCTTCCCACGCTTACCAAACCTGAAAAGTCCTTTGGATGGCGATACCTTGAGAAAAACCATGTCACCGACCTCGAACTCGACAGTCCTGCGCTTCCGATCTGCGTAGGACTTCTGTCGACTCTGAGCGGTCAACATCCTCTGTCTCATCAAAGCAATGTCTGAAGCCGTCCTTTCGACCAACTCTGGTCCAAGCAGAATATTGTTGTACGTGAACTCAATCAGACTCAAGCTGTCCTCCCAGCTAGTCGGACGATCGAGTACACAAGCTCTAAGAATATCCTCCAGAGTCTGGATGGTCCTTTCAGACTGGCCATCTGTCTGAGGATGAAACGTTGTGCTGAACCTTAACTCGGTCCCCATAGCCTTATGAAGTTCTTTCCAGAACCTAGACATGAAACGACCATCTCGATCCGATACGATGGTTTTAGGGATACCATGTAAACGGACAATCTCTTTCTGGTAGACCTCAGCTAGCTTCTGGGCTTCCCAAGTGGTCTTAATGGCTAGGAAATGAGCACTCTTCGTAAGCCGATCCACAATTACCCAGATAGCATCTTTCTGACTTCGAGTCTTGGGTAGCCCAGTGACGAAGTCCATGGCGATGTCTTCCCATTTCCATTCTGGCACAGGGAGAGGTAGCAACTCACCACCTGGCCTGCGGTGTTCAATCTTGACCTTTTGGCAAGTCAAGCACTTTGCCACGAAGTCTTCCACGTCCCACTTCATGTTTGGCCACCAAAACTTCTTCCTGAGATCCTTGTACATCTTGCTAGAGCCTGGATGCACAGAATATGCAGATGAATGAGCTTCTCTCATCACCAACTGACGAAGACTCTCTGTGTCTGGCACACAGATCCAATCCTGAAACCAAAGCGATCCATCATCCTGAATCACAAAACTGGGAGCTTTCCCGTCCATCACTTCACTACTTAGCTTCACCAAGACGATGTCATCAACTTGCTTTTCCTTGATCTGATCCAGCAGTGTAGCCTGAATTTCCAGCATATTCAGGAAACATCTACGCTGATCATACAGAACTTGAATGTCGCATGACTCTCGGTTCAGCTTGGTATGAGCAGTAAGTAAAGCAACTACCCTCTCGTGCGTTGTCTTCCGGCTCAATGCATCAACTACCACATTAGCCTTGCCCGGATGGTACAACAACTCGATGTCGTAGTCCTTGAGCAACTCTAGCCAGCGGCGTTGTCTCATATTCAGCTCCTTTTGAGTAAATATATACTTGAGACTTTTGTGGTCAGTGAAGACTTGGCATCTTATACCGTAGAGGTAATGCCTCCAAATCTTCAGCGCAAAGACAACCGCTGCTAGCTCAAGATCATGTGTCGGATAGTTTTCTTCGTACGTCTTGAGTTGCCTGGATGCATAAGCAATGAATCTGCCCTTCTGCATTAAAACACAACCAAGAACACACTTTGAAGCATCACTATAGACCACATAATCGTCGTTCCCCTCTGGGAGTGCTAACACGGGTGCCGAGGTCAGTCGTTGCTTCAACTCCTGGAAACTGGCCTCGCACTTGTCATTCCAGACAAACTTCTTGTGGACCTTGCGGAGTAGATTGGTCATAGGTAGAGCGATCTTTGAAAATCCTTCTACGAACCTTCTGTAATACCCGGCAAGTCCAAAAAAACTGCGCACTTCTTTCACATTCTGGGGCTGCTTCCAATTAGCCACCGCTTCAATCTTTTGGGGATCAACCATAACCCCATTTTCATTGATCACGTGGCCTAAGAAAGCCACTTCCTTTATCCAGAATTCACATTTAGAGAATTTAGCAAAAAGCTGATGTTGTCTAAGGATTGACAAAGCAATCCGCAGATGTTCCTCGTGGACTTCTTCACTCGGAGAGTAGATCAGAATGTCGTCTATGAAGACCACTACGAACTTGTCCAAGTACTGGTGAAAACATCGATTCATCAGATCCATAAAGATAGCTAGAGCATTTGTAAGCCCAAAAGGCATCACTATGAACTCGTAATGACCATATCTGGTCCTAAACGCAGTTTTAGGAATGTCCTGCTCACGAATTCTGAGTTGGTGATATCCAGATCTCAGGTCGATCTTGGAGAAAACCTTGGCTCCCTGCAACTGGTCCAACAAGTCGTCAATCCTCGGCAATGGGTATTTATTCTTGATCGTCACTTTGTTCAACTCTCGATAGTCGATGCAAAGTCGAAACGATCCATCCTTCTTTTTGACAAACAAAACCGGAACACCCCACGGCGATGCACTCGGCCTGACATAACCTTTGTCAAGAAGATCTTCAAGTTGATTCTTCAATTCTTGCATCTCAGCTGGAGCCATCCGATACGGTGATTTGGAAATCGGCGCCGTACCAGGCTCAAGATCAATTGAAAACTCTACGTCACGGTTCGGAGGTAATCCAAGAATTTCTTCCGGAAAGACATCCGAAAACTCCCTAACCATAGGAATATCAAGAACCTCAGGTCCATCCTTCGCGGGGGAATCCAAGTAGCAAAGGTACCCGACACATCCTTGTCGTAGTAGCTTAAACGCAGTCATCGCATTGATCAGCTTGCCGTTATCAGCGTCATTCCGACCTTTGAACTTGCACACGAACTGGCCCCCAGATGACACCGTCACCATTCTTGAACTGAAGTCGATCACCGCCTTATGACGCGTCAGCCAATCCATACCGAGAATGATGTCGTATGGAGCCATGTCTATACAAATCAGATCTGCCTCAAACTCCTTACCCTGAATGGTAATCGGAAAGTCGGACAGATGTTTGGTTCCCACCAAACGTTCTCCATTAGGAAGGCTAACGACGAAAGGGTCGCACGAATCGTTGCACACTAAGTCTAACTTGCTAACACAGCTATCCGAAATAAAGGAATGCATAGCACCATAATCAAATAGAATGCACACTGAAGTAGATTGAAGGTATAAAGTACCTTGAGCAATTGGAGCATTGGGTCCATCTGCTTCACGCATCTCGTACAAGCGTTGACCCTGACTTCCAGAAACAGCTGGGGCCTTTCCCTTATTCTGAGCAGTCGTCTGAACTGACGGGCTAGGAGTCTCGGCAGGCTTGAACCTAGGTCGGTTGCTTTGATGAATTGACCCTTGCTGCGACTCTACTCCCTTCTGTTTCCCCTGCTTGCAGAACTTCTACAGATGACCATCACGTCCACACCCAAAGCACGATCTCTTCTTCTTCTGACACTCATTGCTCTTGTGCCCCGCAATACCACAGTTATAACACTGAACTGAACTTCTGCTCTGACTGGACTGTTGCGTTGACCCTCCGTGAGTCATGTCCGTCTTTGCTCGGCCAGACTTGGCAAAGCTAGACGGTGGCGCAGGTCGCTTGAATCCATCACCCTGATTCTGATTCTGCATCGACCTCTGTCGGATGCGTCTCTTTGTTGACTCCTCCAGAGTCACTTCTAGCTTGTAGGCAACATCCACATACTGCTCCAGAGTAGAGAATGTGTGGTGCACCATTAACGGCTTGATATCTGGACTCATTCACTCGTGGAAGTACCATATCTTTTGTGCCTCGCTGGTTATCTCAGCTGGGGCGTACTGCAAAAGATGATTGAACTTGGTTGCCAGCTCAGCTACCTTCAATCCATCGGTCTTGGGGTACAGAAACTCCTTGTGTTTCTCCTCTCTCATAGCACGAGAAAAGAAACGGTCAATCATTTTGGTCTTAAACATCGACCAGGTCAATACAGGGCTATCAGCTAGGCCTGTACCCTCCCACCATTCACTAGCATCCTCTTTCAGCTGCAGAGAAGCTATGTGGACCTTTTCAGCCTCAGTACAATCCACATTACGGAACAGTCGTTCCATGTGAGAGAACCAATGGGTCACCTTGACTGGCTCCCATTTTCCGTTGTAGCTATCAGGCCTCATAGAACTGATGGTCTTCAGAGCACGACCATAGTTGTCCCTCGTCCTGACTGCATTCTCCTGGACATCATGGTTTCTTGGCTCCTCAAATCTAGGAACCGGTGGGGGAATCGGCGCGCCTTGTGCCTGTGGCACATTTGGTCGCATAGCATCAGCGATAGCTTGCATGACAATTCCTCGAATTGTCTCCACTGCTGCAGCATCAAACACCACTGGTGCATTACTCTGATCCTGATCATTGTCCCTGGATTGATTATGGGATTCAGATACATGCTCACCTTGGCCAACATCTCTTATGATTGGTCTGGGACCCTGACTAGTCCCAACACCAGCTCGAACAGTGTTCCTTGTGTTCACCGTCTGTTTACCGATCAAATTCCAAGTTATTTATACATTAATATCATTCAAACATGCTTAATGTAGTAAAATTACTCAGAATAGATCAACTAGGTATTTTATAGATGAATTGGAACTGTTACACAAGCTACACATAAGTCTATTATCCGAGCGTTAGGACAAAAAATGCTCGAAGATAAAAGTGTTTCACAGAGTACTTGCCGCAATACTAAAATATTACACAAAGTACATACTGAAATACTAAGAAAGGAAACTACTACGATAGGCAACGTCAATCCTCATGAAGGCGTTCCAAAACGTCTCCTATAAGACTGGCTACTCGTGCAAGGTCTCTTCGGACTAGGCTCACCATCGAGCTCTGGCGATGGGTTTCGCACCCTGCTCGGTCCTGGGTCACATGGCTCTGGTGACTCAGACCCAACCTCAGTCGTGGAAAAGAAAGGATCGTCCGTAAGAGGTCCTCCTATCCCAGCCCTCCTCTGAGCGCTAGCGATCGCCTGATCCATCTGCTGCTGTTGCTCCATATGAGAGCTCATTTCGCTCTGGCGAAGGGTCTCTCTCAACTCAGCCTCTGATCTCCTCCTAATACCGTGCTCAGTGTACAGTGCCTCCCAATCAGCATCGGTCATGAGTGCATAAGCCGACACTGGTGATAGTTCTGGACTGGGGGGAATAAACTGCACCCCCGGCTCTTGACTGTCCACCAGCAAGTGCCTCATGTTGTCTGGCTCCTGGCTCTGCTCTTCCAGGTCCATCTCGGGGTCCTCATCAGGATCATCTTCGATGGGATCCTCATCCTCGGGATCAATCTCGATCATATCCTCGTCCTCGACAGGATCTATCTCTATCTGGTAATCGTCATCGTAATGCCCTAAGGCGTATCTAGACGACTCACCCACTTCCTGCACTGCTTCCTCCCTGAGTGGCTCTATAGGTGCAGCTACAGTGAGCACTGCATCCCTAGGCGTAAGGACAACAGACTCGGGAATCACATACTTGATGTCTTCGGGCGGGCTACTCGGGCCTCCAACCTCGAAACATCGCTGAGGGATCGGAAAATCTAGCCTGCCTGGAGACGGCGGGTCCGTCTTGGCGTCCTCCGACCCCCTATCAAGAGAAAAGCACGCACCCATTCTACAGGATAACGAGGAAGGAGTTAGTCTTTCTAGACATAGAAGCAAGCTTACTACATCATACTATATAGAAGACACGACTATCAACGGTGTTTTGAAATTCTTTTCACTTTGAAAATTCAGAGCCCTTTAAAAGCATTTTCAAAAACGGAAAAATGATATAAAAATCTCAAACCCGTTTTAAAACCTTTGGCTCTGATACCACAACTGTAACACCCCCAAAACTTAACCCTTTTGGAAAGGTATTACCGCCAGTGACCCCAGTGTTCCTTACCGAGATCACCCAAGGCTTTACCATTTAAATACAATTTATGAAATACAAATGATACATAATGACCAAAGCATTCAATTCCAAAACATAACATTGTCAAAGAAACATGAGTTACGGGATTACAACCCAATCCCGAATAGGCTAACACAGAGTTTAAACCAAATACAGTGGAAGTCTTATAAAGTAGGGTACAGTGGAAGTCTTATAAAAACATGTTACAACCAAAGTCATTGCCCAAAAGATCTCAACCTGATTAACAAAATAACTAAGGCATTCGAAAAACACCATCGACTCCATAGTCCTTCTGTTCTTCTGAACTACTTTCTATCTGATGTGCCGAATCGAACGGATGACACCAGCCCACATGCAGAGAATAAAGATCGTGGGTTAGTCTACTTGAATAGACTAGCAAGGGTACAAAGCAGAAGGTTCGATGTAGTTGTATTAGGTTAGACTTATCATTTTCGAATGATAACCGATAACGATAATCAACCTTCATACTTCTACAGAATAATAACAAGAGGTATGCACAAGAGAAGACTCTGGAAGACTGAATCTTCAAAGAGATCGACTCGAAAGAAGACTCCAACGGAAATGAGTCTTAGGGAAATATGACAAATCTGGAATGTTTACAGAATCATACAACAATGATTTAAAAGTTGACTGAGATGCTTCGGTTCACGACCAACCTCATCGCATACAGCGAATCCAGATTGGAAAGAGAATGTACTATGATCAAAGTCGAGACGAGTTTTCCTAGCTGCACTATAACTTAGCTGCACTACTCGCCGAAGGTTTATTAATTATGTGCGTCGAGTAGCACTTTTCTGATTTATATTACAAACCACACATCACATTATTAGACTTTTACATGTGGACCCCACCATTGGGACGACACATCTTAGTATACGTTTCGTCGAGAGTGACGCACACCAGAAGGTTTGTGACACCAGCTAAGTGTCCTGCCTCTACACACTTGTGAAAGAGACCGATCATGATCTTAGAATAGTACCAGGTGAAGACGAGCCACCCCGATACCAGATTATAAAGAAAAGACCGGACGAAGTCCGAGTACATTCCTAACTAACCGTGCTAACCACACAGATACAGCACAATCACAGTTACAGAATAAATCCACATAAAGGACCGAAAGGCGATCACAGATAATAGCACTGTTCTAACAGATATATAACCTATTATATGATTTTCAAAACAGTTTATAAATCACTTCCAGAAGAACATAGTAATAATCGTTCCAAATTAATTAATCAATTGAAATAACTGATAATCAATGTAAATATGGAAACGATGAGCAAGAGCGAATTGCCACTTGCCTTAATCCGCAGAATAGAAACAAGCCTAACGACAACGACGGGATTCCGGGCTCGACACGGGTATAACTCCGACAGCACAATAACCTTCGAGTCGACCCATAAAAGGAACCCTAAGTTAGATCCGACATAACCACAGTACAAATCTAAAAACGACGAAAGAAAACGAAAGGAACGACGCCACAATGACGACCACCAAAGCCAAAAGCCAAAGAGGCATTCTGGGCTCTGGCGGCGGTCGCCGCAGTTCATCACGGCGGGCGCCGTGAAGAACGCGGCGGTCGCCGTGAAGAACTCAGACGACAAAAGCGGTGAGAAAACTCACCCAAAACACGAGCGACTCGGCCTCCTTCGACTTGATTTGGTTTCTAACCTCCAAGGCTACCAAAAGCTTCACAAAGGCACTCTGGAAACACCACCAAACGACACCGGCGAAAGCTCTAGAATCCGGCGAGGCAAGAACTCCGGCGAGGCAAGAATTTGGGAGGGCTTGGGCTGTGGATTGAGCTCCAAAACCCCTCCCAAACACCTCCTTTTATAGCCAAATGCCAGGAAACACCATGATGGCCCTACGACGAGCTACTCCGGCGCTGCCAGAGCCACGCCGGCGACCTTCGGTCAAGGACCTCCGGACAACAACGACGGCGGGCGCCGTCATTAATGCGACGGGCGCCGCCATAGGCCTAGCGTCCCCAGCTAGGAGAAGACCCAGCCTGCTCCTCGAGCCTTGCGACGGCGGGCGCCGCCCTTGGCTTTGCCGCCTCCTCAGCTCTTAGACGAAAACGATATTAACCCGGGATAAAATTATCGTACGCGAACGAGTATTAAAATCCAAAGCACGTCGTCTGTATTTCATTTCACTGAGAAAAATATTATAGATACAGAGCACATTACAGAATGTCTTCGACTTTCTAAATTAAATCCGACGTACATAACGGGTACTTGGGAAAAATCCCGGAACTCCAGAAATAGCTTACCAAAATACGGGGTATCACACTCAAACCCTATTTTGAATCACATACTATTATTGTCCGCACTAATCATCCCATGAGAGCAATCATGAGGAAACCCGAGTTTACAGGACGAATGACTAAATGGGCTATACACCTCAGTGGTTACGACATCGAGTACGAGCCCAGGACAACGATCAAGTCGCAAGCCTTAGCCGACTTTGTGGCCGATTTCAGTCCGACCCTAGAGCAAGAAGCCACAAGAGAAGCAACACAACTGCTCGCGATGGAAGAAACAGGTACATGGGAGCTCCACACAGATGGAGCGTCGAACTCTAGAGGATCGGGGCTAGGGGTCGTGCTGAAATCGCCACAAGGGGACAAGATAGCTCAGGCCGTCAGATGCGAGTGGGATGCGACTAACAACGAAGCTGAATACGAAGCACTCATATTCGGACTCATCTTGGCTCGCGACCTAGGGGTCCGAGAGATCGAAGTCGTTTGCGACTCCTTGCTGGTCGTAAACCAAATACAAGGATCATACAGTGCTAAAGACGTCAGGATGATAGCCTACCTGGAGGTAGCCAAGAAGCTGATCGGACAATTCCAAGCATTCAACATCAGACAGGTACCCAGAGATTTTAACTCCCAAGCTGACGCACTTGCCAATCTAGGATCCGTCCTAGACCCGAAGGAATTTCCGCACATACCATTGGCCCACATGATGACGCCAGCCGTCCCCAGGACGTCCATCGAGTCAACGACACCGCTTGAAGAACTCGTCGCCATGGAAGTCGGCAGCCGACCAGAAGAAGACATCATCGACAACAATGACGATTGGATGCTACCTTACATCAGATGGTTGAAAGACGGCATTCTGCCCGACGACAAAATAGAAGCAAAGCGGCTCAAGGTACACGCACTCTCTTTCGATATCATAGATAACATCTTGTACAAAAGATCTGTCATAGGGCTACTCCTACGATGCCTCAAGACCTCCGAGGTCGGACGCATCCTACAATCGCTACACGAAGGAGAGTGTGGGAATCATACTGGAGGACGAAGCCTCTCGGGAAAAGCCCTACGAAACGGGTACTACTGGCCAACGATGAACAAGGACGCTATGGACTACAACAAAAAGTACGACGCTTGTCAGCGGCATGCACCCGTCCATCACCAACCTTCAGAGCTCCTCCATCTGACTCTGGCTCCATGGCACTTTATGAGATGGGGGATGGACATCGTCGGGAAGCTCCCTCCCGCGTCAGATCAAAGAGTCTTCTTCCTCGCCATGACGGACTACTTCTCTAAGTGGATCGAAGCCGAAGCCTACAGAGAGGTAAAAGATCAACACGTCATTTCATTCATAAAATGCAATATCTTGTGCAGATTTGGCATCCCATCAGAAATCGTGTGCGACAACGGTTCCCAATTCATCAGTCATAAGACTCGAGCCTTCTGCGACCAATGGAACATCAAGTTGGTCACGTCCACACCTCGGTATCCGCAATCCAACGGACAGGCCGAGCCTAGCAACAAAATCATTATCAGCAATCTCAAGAAACGCCTTACTGGGGCTAAGGGAAAATGGGCTGACGAACACCCATACATTCTCTGGTCCGACAAAACTTCTCCAAAAAATGCGACCGGACAATCGCCTTTTTCCCTCATCCACGGGAGTGAGGCAGTCATTCCGGCCGAGTTACTGGTTCCGACCGCCCATTGCAACCTCTAAACGAGCAAGCAAAACGATATTGAATTAGCTCATAACCTAGACACAGTGGACGAGATCAGAGAAAAAGCTCGAATCAGGATGGTCAGATTTCAACAATAGGTCGCAAGGAGCTATAATAAGAACGTCAGGATCAAGGCATTCACAGTCGGAGATTGGGTCCTTAGGAAAACCTTCCAGAACACCAAGAATCCATCCGACGGAAAACTCGCACCACAATGGGAAGGACCCTACTTGATCACCAAAGTGGTCGGACAGGGAGCGTATCAATTAGAAGACAAAGACGGACAACCAATTCCAAGAAGTTGGAACGCGGCACATCTAAAGCTATACCATTTCTGAAATGACAAGGTAAGACACTACAAAAACTCGCACATCGCTTATTATTGCATGCACATCTCTATCTTCCTTTACAAACTATCATTTGACACTAAGTGAGGACCTCATCCTTACAAAAACACGAATGCAGAACTGCATTGACACATACATTGGATCCAGTCATCCGCAAAAAGCGCTTACATTACACGATCGATCGGAACACGTGGAGATGAACAACACAGGCACGTCGGCATACCGCCTGCCTTATACAAAACATAAGGTACGACACCTTATTACATTCACGCAATAGAAACATATTGCTTACCTCCCCGGCATAAAGTCATGACTAACACATACACAAACATTTACAAGCCTATTTTACACACATACATACGGGGAGCCCCACTCGACGGAGCACACGGGCGAAACCGACACACCAAACACAAAACGTTATCGACAATCCCCTTGGATGTCTGACGACATGTACGAAACAAGCAAACGTATGATCTTATATGTAAAGACAAATTGCATTGAATAAAGACACGAGCATTTTTATACAAAATACGCGACCCGCGATGATGGACGGGTCGCCAAAACATATTGTCTGCCTACACATCTATAGGACTTCATCAAGCATTCACTTACAAACATTCTGCGACCCGCGATGGTGGACGGGTCTCCAAAAATACCAAATGTCTAAACCGACGCACAAGTGGGACAACGAGTCAAACTACGCAAGAAAAACAAATCAGGCATCGGGGACAACGGCCTTACCTTCGACAAGGGCTGGCTCCAGAGAGGCTACACCATCAGTCGGCTCGACGTCGCCAGAATGGGCCTCGTCCTCGCCAGCGTCCTCATCCATGGCCTCCTCTCCGACGCCAGCCAAGCGAAACAACTCCTGACCAGGATTTCCCTTCGGAAACATGGAGTCCAGAGTCTCCTTTTTTGCCTTCAAGTCCCAGAGCTCATGCTTGCCTTCATCGAACTCTTCGATCATCTCGACACGCGACTTCAGTGCATAAAAAGCACCGACATCGCCTGTGATCTGACCAGCAGCAATCTGAGCCTGCTTCACCTCTTCCTCAACGCCTGATCGGCTCTCCTTAAACTCTTTCCGACTCGCAACCAGCTCCTCTTGGCAACTCCTTAACTCCCTTGTAAGGCGACGCTCAGTCTCACGACAACGGCTCTCCGCTCCCTCTAGTTTGGTCATCAAGGATGCAAGGTCGGACTCTGTCCTAGCAGCCCTTTCCTCAGCCTTGGCGACCATTGTCTTGACACCAGAATAGGCCCCCAAGAGATACTGGAAAGTCTGAAATCTCACACGACAATGCAACACATAGTCAGAAGACATGGCCAAACGAAAGAAAAAGAGAAAAAGCACAAACAGAGGGCAACTCACCCTCCATGCGGAGCATCCCGCTTCACCAATGCAGTCCAAAGGGGAAACATCATCGACTTCCGATTTCAAAGTCGGATCCTGAGCACGAAAGAGATCGGCAATCGATTGACCGACTGCGCCAATCTTGCCGATCCCCTCGACAGTCGCCTCCTTCTTCCTAGGGATCTCCTCCACTTTGACATCATCAGACTGAACATCCGCCTTCCTCTTAGAACCAACTTTGCCTGGAAGCGCCGCATCCGCCGGAACAGACTTACTCGACGCGGCTTTGGCCGCCGCCTTCCTTTGCTCAATCAAACCTTTCCCAGACGCTCCCTTTAAACGAGCACTCGCTCGACCACCAGGGGAAGCTGGCACGACAAGACGAAGCAAAAATCTTAAAACACACGACAAAGTGAAAAAGAACAGAAAGAATTCTCAAGGTCGAGAGCTCACCCTTGGCACGAGATGATGAGACAGTCGACATGACTTCTTGACCAGAAGGAGGTGCTGACAACAGGTTGACGTTGGTAAAAATCCTCTCTGACGCTGGAACACCCAGGACAATCTTGGACAGACCTTCCGACCGAGCGCTCACCTCCAAATCTTCTGGCTCAGGAACTACGAAAAAGAAAAGTTAAAGCAAAGAGTTAAGACACATAAACAAACAAAAAAGAAGACAAATACATACTCTCAACTCACCACTCCGTCAACAGGAACGAACATTCTCCCCCCTTCTCTAGAGAAGAACGTTCGACAAAGAAGAACTTCGACCCCTATCCGCGGTCGTTGACATCAAGATTCTGCACCAAAGGCTTCCGACCATGTCGGATACGTAACTGAACACGAGAGGAACTCTTCGACCCTAAGAAATAGTTGTACCACAAAGCATCAAAATCAAAACCAGCCCCAGATCGGATGTTCACAAGGTCCAAGACCCTGAGAACCCTCCACGCTTGTGGCATCACCTGACACGGCGCCAACGCCAGAGCAGCCAAGAAATCCCTAACGAGGGGAGAGTAAGGAAACTTATGTCCTATTCGAAACGGATATACATAGAAACAAACCCATCCTTCATATCGAGCATCGGCCCTCTCGTCCGGGTGAGGCAGCCTGGCGACCGCCTCCGGTGGAAAGCCTCCAACTTGAAGAATTTGCTCCAACTCCGCCTGGGACATGGTGCTTGTCAGAGCGTCCGATTCTTTCAGAATGAAGAGGGGCTTCGCCCTCGCGCGAATCAGAGAGAGTCTTCGACGACTCGGAAGCTTTGCTAGAAACCATTTCAAGAACGGAAAAAGAAGGAAATCGAAAAGCTATGGCTAAAGAGGCTGGAAGACTTACCAAAGAAGCTTGCGAGAGAAGATGAAGTGAAGTCTAATCGCTCCCCTCTGCTCCGAATTTATGGAGGGAAATGATGGTCTGCAGAGGAGTCGCATCGTGCTCCGATCTTGCGCCACGTAGCCCTGGGCAACTGCGTCAAAAGAGGATGGTGAAGATCGTGTATGGAGAAGTTGCCTCGGATTCCGCTTACTTGCCTAAACCACAAGCCCAAGGCAACTTGAGGCTATTTTTGGGCCTGACGTCCCCTGGGAAGGTGGATCGAGCAAGACAAGCCCAGGCCCACGACGGATCGGAAGAACATAAGAGAAACCCAGAGAAGGCGACGAGGCTTCTCCAGTCGAACGTCCTCCGACAAGATCGCGAAGATCCCGCCAAGCATTAAATGCCAGGATTGATCAACGGCCACAACATTTACACAACACCATAATAGCAGTAATTAGTGACAGAATCTCCGTAATTAAATCCCGGCATTGAAGATAAGGATGGGATCGAAATATAACGGTCAGAGGCACGAAGAACTTACCATATATGGACGAAGAGGAAGATAAGAGGGGGACGGATACAAGCACGTTACACACTCAAGCATTCTCGTTCAGAAACAAAACAAAACAACACTTTCACCGCCCGTCTAGCTCTCCAGCAATCACCCCCGCTTATTCGCCACCGGTCGCAACCTAAGAATTACCGGTCGAATCCAATAAGATCACTCTGCCTTATTACGATAAGTTGTATCTCGATTCAATCCGATTAATATATTATCTAATAAAATCATTTCGCTATTCTGCATTTGCTCTTTGCTTGTCTATTATCTATTTGGTTTGGATTGTTTTCTATCACCCGATCAACTAGTTACCCCGTCTAAGGCGATTTAGGTCGTCCGATCTTTTCGCCCCAAAATAGTACTCGTATAGCGACTCATTAGCCTGCTGCTCAATGTTGCTAATACTCCTCTTCAGGCTATTCAGCTTCGTCGCTGTGAAGTACTTCTCCAGGAAGGCCTTTTTCATCTTGGCCCATGTATCTATGCTCCCTGGAGTAAGGTAGTAGAACCAGTCATTGGCCAAATCCTTCAAGGAGAAAGGAAAGGCTCTCAGCTTGATCTGGTCTTCTGGTATGCCCTTCGGCTTCATGCTCGTACAAACTGCATGGAACTCCGACAGATCCTTGTTAGGGTCTTTGATAGGTGTCATTTCATGCACCTTAACTAGTGATTATTGACATATTTTAGATGGAGTTTTGGAGTAGATTTAGGCTAAGTCTGTAATCCAGAAGAGTAGTTGAGAAGTGAAGATATCCAAGGTTTTACGACTTAGGTGGAGATGATGAGGATCTGTTGGAGTTTATTGGAGAAGACTACCAACACTTGGTAGTAATGAAGAGCATAAGATAATAAGAAGAGAAGAGAAGAGGGCAGAAGAATGGTGCCCCGCGCCAGAGCTACCGCGACCCGGCGATGGGTTTCAGAGAAGGATGCCGCCCCGCGGCCACGTGAAGCAAAGCAATTAATTAGAAGCCCGCGTGCTGATGCTGGAATTAAAGAGATGGCGGGCCACGATTAGAGGAAGAAAGGCCCAAATGAAATAAAGGCCCAAGTTGAAGTTCGGCCCACGTGAAGTTGAATGGAAGCGCGTGAATTGAAGAAGCGGAAAGCGTGTTGAAGCCGAAGAAGTGAAGCAGAGTGATGATGCGGGCCATGACGTCAGCAAGAGAGAACTTCCTGCTGGAGTGGGCCATTGCTAGTTGGGCCAAAGACGCTGCTGGATGTGGGCCGAATGAGAGAAGGAGAAGCCGAGAGACTTGCTGTTCGTTTTGCACGGGATTAATTTCCCCGGTTTTGATTTATTTACTTTCCTTTTATTATTTTATTATTATTTCCTTTTATTATTTTATTATTATTTCCTTTTATTATTTTTACAATCTTTTAGTTTTAGGTTAAATACTCTTTAGTTAACCTAGTTTCAATATACAAGTTTTAGTTTTGCTAGTTCGTAGTTTTTCCGCCTCCAGGGTTTCCAACCCATGGAGAGCTAAACACCTTTGTTCTGCTAGACGTTTGAAGCAATACAGTTGATTATGTTGTGAGATTTCTATTCCTTGTTCTTATTCTTATGTATGTTGGATTGATTCTCTTGGTTATATTGATTATTGATTTATCGTTATTCTTCATAGTCTGGCCAGCTAGGTTGAATACTTTTTATCAATTGCTAGGATTGCATATAGGGGTTCCGAGTGCATATCTAGTGGCGAACACAATTGTGCGTATAGGGGTTCCGAGCATACAATTGTGAGTGAGAATCATTGCATGTTAAGTAGGGGAGTGAGTACTTGTACGTCTTTCTACTTGCATGTATCCTATATCCTTGTGTGCATTGCTATTGCTGTGTTGGTGCTAAAGTACGCTGACAACTGTGAGAATCAGTGGTACTTTATCATTGGCATAGTAATAAGTCTATCGACAACTGTGAGAATCGATAGTACTTAAGATCAGGATGGGAACAACCATAAGAATAGTTAAAGAACTTGGATTTAATAGATTTCTATGATCAACTTATCTCTGTATTGTGGATCTCGTTCTAGTAGAACTACTTTCTCCATTCATATTTTCTCATCAACTACACTTGTTTGTTTTGCTCTGCTTGATAACCAAAACCTTCCTTTCCTGTTACTTTGCATGCTTATAAACACATAGATTGATCACTTCCTCCCTGTGGATTCGACCCTTGCTTGCCTCTACTACTTGTTTAGGTTTGTTTAGGATTTTATTTGTTTAGGTGTCACGACGACAACGCCTATCAGTCTTCACCACTCATCCCATGGAAGTGGGGGAGCAGGTGGATCAACCCAGACTTGAGCTCGAAGTTGACTCCATCAGCAAGCTCAGGGAACCGCACAGCCAGCGGTTGCTGTTGTAGATTAGGGGAAGTCAGCTGCCTCAGCGTGGGTGCTTCTTCCGCCATCTCAAAAGTGGGGTTGTCAAAAACTAAAGATCTGTTTACTCTGCGGCTCTAGGAGAGCGTTCTATCAATTTCTGTATCAAAAACTAAGAGGGGAGAATTAGTAGCACGGGTGTGGACCATAAGATATGTCCACACAATAGTAACAAGCACACGAACACACACACAAAAAAAAAACTTGCCTCCCCGGCAACGGCGCCAATTTGACAGGCAGGTTTTAGTCGTGTTACCTGGTCAAAATAAATCCTAACAAACCTAAACTAGTAGTCTGGGTAAGCAAGGGTCGATCCCATAGGGAGGAGTTGTTTTCTCTTTATGTTGATTAGCATGCAAAGTAACAAGGGGGGGTTTTGGTTGTTGATTGTTAAACAAGTAAACAAAGCAAAGAGTTTGTATTCAATTACAGGAAAACACTTAGCCAAACAAATATCCACTTTTCATATGATTGATCGATCCTAGGTTATCTCTATTCCTTTCCTTTGATTATTCTTGTCCTTATTCTTAAATAGTCACTAGTCCAACTATTCCTAACAACCCTTACTATTGAACGCACGAGAAACTATCAAGATTTAGAACAATAGCAGCATAGAGCATATGATCAAACCAGGATACATACAACACCGATCTTTCGCAGCATTTAGCACATAATCAATTCTCTTTCATAATAATCTAGTCCAACTAGTCCTAGAATATCATGGATGCTACAATAGATAAGGAATCTCAACTCGAAATATCCAAACCCTAGCAATAGATAATTACTAGACATGTACAAGTCCGGGCTAGCCCGACCGGCCCAGACCGCCCGTCCGGTTAAAAAACCGGGCTTGGACAACAATATTGGCCCGGTCGGGCCGAGCCAGCCCGGTATAGTAACGGGCCGGGCATGGACGGGCCTCTAGGCCCGATCGGGCCTATAAGCCCGGCCCGGTACCCGTTACTGTTTATATAATTAATATATATTTATAATTATATATATATATATATTTATAATTACTATTTATAATTTTATATATATATATATTTATAATTATATATATTTAAAATTATATATATATTTAAAATTTTATCCGACCAGGCCAGCCCACCGGGTAACCCGGCCCGGTTGACCGAGCGGGCCTGGACAAAAAACTCAGCCCGATCAACCGGGCAAAAAGCTACGAAAAACCCGGCCCGAACCCGGATTTGTACAGGTCTAATAATTACTAATGTCAACTAGGTGATCAATCTAATCAAATCAATAACAATCAATAGGAATAAGCGCAAGAGAAAAGATATAATCCAAAGGAATAAGAAATAGAGAAGTAACCTCACAATCAAGTCATACGAAAAGCTGCAATTGTCGGACTAAGCAAAAGGGTGCTTAGCTCCTCATAGTTCTTGGAAACAAAATACTGAATGGAAAAATACTACGTAATAGCGAATGTCGATGATACCAAGATGAATGAATGGAGGCTATGGAATTTAGGTTAAATAGACTTAACCTAAAGCCCAAGATCACAAACCTCATCTAAAAGGAAATAAACTATAATATTCGGAATAAAATAAAAGAAGAAAAATGAAAAAAAAGACAAAGAAATAAAAACTTCGGAAATTCCAACGCCCATCTCCCGTGTGCTTCCGCAGGTGCGGCGGCCTCACCGCGATCGCGGAAAATGAAGCCTTGCTCTCGACCTGTTCGCCGAATAAACCGCGGGCGCGGCGGTCTCACTGCGATCGCGGGCGTGACATTCATTGCTCCGCGTTTCGCTCTTCACCGCGGGCGTTCCCATGCTCTCCTCTTGCTAGCGGTTGCTCGCGGCAGGCTTCTTCACTTCGTCCTTTGTGTGGATTCGTCCTCTACTTTTCCTCGTCTCCTCAGGTGGTCTACTCCTTGTCTTCTGGAAGTCTTCAATTAGCTCCTCCAAACCACCAAATCCACACTTCTTCTCCTCAACTCCATATTCCACAGTTGTGCTCTAAACCCATACAAATGGCACCCTAAACACCGATAACAACTCCTAGATAAGCACTACAAAGTAGAGCTGATCAGCGCCCTAGTCCTGACTCAGTGGAATCCTTTGAGGAAAGCCTAGCTATTGAAGAAAACAATGAAGGGGGTCATGATACTGTAGGAAATGGTGGTGAAAGCTCTACTACTGGTAATGATGACTCCGAGGAGTTTGACATCAACAATCTACAAACCAGAAACTACCAACAGAAGTGGGCTCATCCCGTCCATCAAATCTTCACAGACTACAGAAAGGGAACTCCTCACAATACTCGCTCTTCTTTACATAATTTTTGTGCTTTCAATGCTTTTCTCTCTCTGCAAGAACCTAAAACTGTGGGAGAAGCATTGAAGGATCCCGATTGGATTAACACCATGCAAGAAGAACTTCATCAGTTCGAAAGAAACAAGGTTTGGCGGTTGGTTCCTCGACCAAGGAACAGGACCGTGATAGGAACAAAGTGGGTGTTCAGAAACAAGCTGGATGGTCAAGGTCAGGTCACAAGGAACAAAGCAAGACTGGTGGTGAAAGGGTACAACCAGCAGGAAGGAATCGACTATGATGAGACATTTGTTCCGGTTGCCAGGTTAGAAGCCATAAGATTATTAATTGCCTACTCCTCTTTCCACGGCTTCAAACTGTAACAAATGGACGTCAAAACCGCCTTCTTAAATGGAGTTCTCAAGGAGGAAGTCTATGTGGAGCAAACACTTGGTTTTGAGGACGCTTCCCAACCTGATCATGTCTATGTTCTTGACAAAGCGTTGTACGGACTTAAACAAGCTCTGAGGGCCTGGTATGAAAGGCTCTCACAGTTCCTTCTGGCTCATGGATATGTTCGTGGAAAGGTCGACAAGACTTTGTTCCTTCTGAAGGAGGGAAAACACATTCTGGTTGTGCAAGTCTACGTGGATGATATCATCTTCGGCTCCACAGATGATAGACTGGTTCAAAAATTCTCAAAGCTGATGGTCAGTGAGTTCGAGATGAGCATGGTTGGGGAACTCAAGTTCTTCTTGGGTCTTCAAGTCTCTCAGGGAGATGAGGGAACCAAAGTGCACGAACAGAAGTACCTCAGGGAGTGTGTCAAGAAGTTTGGAATGTCTGATGCAAAACCCTTTACAACTCTCATCTCTCCAAACAATCCAATGGGAAAAGACGAACATGAGCAAGGAGTTGATCCATCTCTCTATCGAGGAATCATAGGTTCGCTTCTCTATCTCACTGCTAGTAGACCTGACATTATGTATAGTGTGTGTCTATGTGCTCGCTTTCAGGTTGATCCCAAAGAAACACATCTCAAAGCAGTGAAGAGGATTCTGAGATACTTGAAGGGAATAGATGATTTATGTCTGTGGTACCCAAGGGGTGGGAACTTCAACCTAGTTGGATACACTGATGCTGACTTCACAGGGAACAAAGTGGACAGAAAATCCACATCTGGTATGGCTCAGTTCCTCGGGCCGTGCTTAGTTTCATGGGGGTCAAAGAAGCATAATTCAGTCGCCATGTCCATTGCAGAAGCTGAATACATTGCCGCCGCTGCTTGTTGCACTCAACTTCTATGGCTCAAGCAACAACTCAGCGACTATGGTATTCTTCTTGATTCTATTCCCATTTTATGTGATAACACTAGTGCAATAAATATCTCCAAGAATCCTGTGCAACACTCACGTACCAAGCACATCGAGATAAGACATCACTTCTGACGTGATTGTGTGGAGAAAGGGTTGGTGTCCATGGACTTTTGTGGGACCAAGGATCAGATCGCCGACATTTTCACCAAGGCACTAAACAGGGAACCCTTCGAACAGTTATGTATGGAACTAGGTATGATCTCTCTAAACTGACTGTCTATATGTTATGTTCCCTCGATGATTGGCTAAACTACATGGTAAAGTGTGAAAGTTTAATCATCATGTCTTGATCTGCATTCATACTCTTGATCATTAATTGAACTACTTGCTTAGACTCATGCTAATACTTCACTTATGTGCAAACATTCATGCATGATTATCTATGCTATCATAATAATATATGAAACAGTGTTCTTTCGGCCCAAAAGAGTCAACTTGATGCATTGATCCCTCATTATAAGCCCAAATGATTGTTGACTCTCAGTTTACCCTAGGCATCATGCTTGATGCTTCCTATGAGCCCCTCTGATCATCCACATCTGGGAGTCTCTCATTCATGATTAAACACTCGTATATTTTTGTGTGGTGTTCTTTGTGCCCTCTCTGGTAACAATACCCCCGCATCACACTCTTCTACATTCTTTGGGAAGTCGAGAAAACGAATTGTCGCCTCAGTAGCTTGGGGCTGTGATGTGACCTTGCCTTACATGACGGTCCAAGACGAGGAAGAAGCCATGAGCCTACGCTCAAAGGGCCCAGTAACAAGGTCTAGGTCCAAGGCCATCGCCGCCGCCGTCGCGTCACTTATCGCACGCGCCGCCGCCAACCAAGAAAGCCCAGAGACCAATCCAAGGCTCGTCGTCCTCGCCACCATCGGAAGTTCTGAAGACTGTGAAAGAACGCGTTATTCTTAAGACTTTGACACTTCGTCGTCTCACGCGATGATCTCTTCAAAGCCTTCACCGCGTTCATGAGTTTCACGCGTTCTTTTTAAGACATTATCTATATTTGGTATTTCCAGCTTGTTTAGATAGTTTCCTTATTTGCAACGTTTTAGATAGTTTCCTTATTTATAGCGTTTAAGATAGTTTCCTTTTATCTTTTAGGGTTTGTGCCTTTTGCATGCTTGCATGGGCTAGCCCTTAGGCTCGTTTCGACCCAAGCCCATTAGGTCTTGGTCGAGACCCCTTCCCTATTTATACCCTACTTTGTACTCTTTATTTCGCACGTTCAAAGTTAAAGTTCAAGGTTTAAAGTCGAGTGTTAATCCCTCTTTCCCTTGATCGGACGTCACCCATATCCCTCTCATCTCCATTCACTCCGCCGCCGACGCTACGGCAACCACTCGATCTCCATCAAGCTTATCCCCTCCGCAGTCGATGCTACGACATCAACGACTTGTCCCTTCACGTCGTCTATCCCTCCATTCAATCGCTTCCGCCATGACTATCCATACTCCCATCAACTCGCTTCCATCGCCACCGTGATCACCACCACCACCATCATCGCATTCTTCCGTTCGCGATCACAACCACTGTGACGTTCAAACGTGACTTCCCAACCAAGACTAGATCCAAGGCGTCTCCTTTGACAACTTGGCTTGACACAGGAGGCAAGGACACATCAACTGGTATCAGAGCCTAGCAGTCTTGTAAGTCACGAACTCAAGTTCCAATTTTGTTCACGTAATTTTTCTTGCCCCCATTGTCTTCTTTTCATATTATCGCGAGAAAAACAACGCTTACTTCTTTCCTTACCTATTCGGTTTCTACAAGGTCCCACCTTGGCCGATTTTTTTTTCCTTCCCAAGTTTTGGTGTGTTAAGTAATTTTGTTATCTTGCATTCTTGAATATTTTGTTTCCTTATTTCATGCGTGGATAGAGTTTTCTTGTTTGCTTGATTTTGCTTTTTAGTTAAGTTTACCAATTTCCTTATAAGATATCCTCAAAATCTTATCTTCTCTCTCCTCTCTCTATAAAGATCACACTTGTGATATTCTAGTTACTTAGACCTTTTTTTATTTTGTTTCCTTTTGCAATCCGCAAAGATCAAAAGATAAGATCTTGGATATTAAAAAAAAAGATATCAAAAAGATATTTAAAAAAAAAAGTTTCCAAAGTTAGGTAAAGCCAAAATAAGGCAACCCTAACTCCTCACCAAGGTCTAAACTCATCTTCTCAATCTCTCCATCGTCTAGGTAACTTCCTAGAAGGTGATTTCTTGCTACTCGGTTGCTTTGTTTACGTTTGTTTAGGGTTTCAATTTGTTCTTGTTTGTTTGATTGCAACTTGCTTGATACACCAACTCTTGTGCAAGCCAAGCCGCCCTCACGGCAAGCCCAAACAAGCCCTACTTACGTGAACTTTGTGACTTGATTAGTGATTTGCTTGGTTGTTGTTCTTTGTTGTCTTTTGGTTCGTTTTTACTCCCATGTCTGGCCGTCTTGTTATAGGCACGATGTAGATTGGATCCAGTCAAGAAGACCGTGAAGTCGACACAACAAACCGAGATCAACCCCCACAGTTGGTTCTACCTCAAGGCCAACCACCACAAGAGCAACAACGCGATCCAATCATGGAATTATCTGAAGATCAAACCTTGATCTAGGCTCTAAGACAAGAGATCGCAACTTTGAAAGCCCAACCACCAGTGGCACCCATCGTGCCGACTCCTACCCCTCCAAGTGCTATGGACGCGCCGCCTCCACTTGGAGCTACTGACGCGGGTCCATCGAAGACGAGAGTCGACAAAGGCAAAGGCAAATTGCATTCGGCGTCTCAACATCAACCACAACTCAACAGAATACAAAGTGTCATCGAGAGTCGCCAAGGCTTCGTTTCCCACGCGTATCGCTATGTCCCCAGAGCCACACCTGTTGGCTTCGACGACGGCTCCGACTACGACCACGACGCCGAGGATGATCGAGGTGAGTACTCTAAACCTTACAATTTTGATGATAGGTATGCCTCTCGAAGAACACAACGCCGTGTGCCAGCCTCTACACCACGCGATGGCCGACATCGTCAAGCTGTCCAAGCCGACGCGACGCCGAGACGACCCAGCCGCCGCGATCGTGGAGATGCCCCCCGCGATGATCATTTGAGGACACCCCCTGCTCAGTAACGCAGCCATGATGTACGCGATCGTCTACGACACCAAAGTGTCCGGACACCGCGTTATGACGATGGCTACGCGTCGATCACACCCAATGTCCAAGATGACTTCGATGAGTATGATGACGAAGAGATCGAGGACTCAGGTATGGTCAATCCAAATTTTTTCCATCCACCTCTTGGAGATCCCATTGAGTTGCAGGATCACCCTTCAGATTGGATACCTTCGCCGCATCTCCGACCCAGAGGAGAACGCGTTCCTGACATTGGCGGCGAGCGCCGCGATGTTCAGCAGTGAGACAATCGACGCGACAACTATGATCCCCAGCCACGAAGACGTCAACGCGATGACGCCTACGCGCCCAGGGATGACTTTGTCCGCGAAGATCGCGAACAACGCGATAGACACCACGTTGGACGCGATAGACCACATGGATTACGCGCCATTAACAACCCTCTTTATGACGCTGCCCCACACAACGCGTTCAACCCAGCCCCAGAACAGCCTCGATACCAGCGACCCCACATCAAGGTAAAAATCGAGCATTTTCATGGAGAATACAACCCCTCTGTATTTCTTGAATGGGTGCAGGCTACAGAGTACACTCTTCACTATAATCGTGTGCCACCTGAGGACCATGTTGACGCCGCGACGCTTAACTTCCGAGGAGTCGCCCGCGTGTGGTGGCATAGGGTCGAAGATGACTGCGTTCGACGCCACAGAGCATGAGTCACAGAATGGAATCAATTAGTCTACGTAATGACCAGGAAATACGTGCCTCCAGACTACCGGAATCAAATGAGATTGGACATTGCCATGGCTCACCAGGGATCGATGACTCCACTCGAGTTCTTTTCCAAGCTTGAAGACATGTATTACAAGGCCAACATCTCTGTTGCACCATCTACTCTGAGGACCAAATTCTTGAGTGGCTTGAACACTAACATCTGTGATCAACTCGAGATTTTGCCCAGCAAAGACATGAACACACTCACCCATAAAACGATGCAAATTCATGCACAATTATCTCGCCGGAGGTCTTACACATATTCCAGTGGCCAACAAAGGTATTCTTCTAACTCTAGTGGTTTACCTTCTACTAATGTTCGCCCTAGTGCCTCTACCACAGCCGCGTCTAGCCAAGACCCCAAAGCGAAGACCGCGCCACCGGCTACCACGTCGTGACAAAACGCGCAACGACAGGCGCCAGTGAACAATGATCGCGCGCATGATATTGAGTGTTACAAATGTGGTGGACGAGGCCACTACAAGAAAGATTGTCCCAATGCTCGCAAAGTGTTGTTCTCCACAGCCGCTGCCGGCTACGAGTCTTGTGAGGACGAGGAGGCCACACTTGACGCGATCCCTGAAGACAATGCCGAGGAGGATGAAGACGTGTATGACTGCGAACCCACGTCTCTGCACGGGGGCACACCTTTGAGCTTGGTGACGCATCGTCTCCTCACCGTCAAGGAAGCAACATTAAGCGATCAACGCGAGAACTTGTTCCACACAAGGGCTCTAGTGCAAACAACTTCCTTGAGTGTCATTATTGATGGAGGCTCTTGTGCAAATATTGTGAATGAGAAGGTTGTCAACCACTTCAAATTGCCTACAACTCCTCATCCACAACCTTCTCCAATCGATTTCTTCAAGTCCAGATAACACAGTATCTTGCCAATGTTTAATTTCTTTTTCTATAGGCCAATACTGTGATTCTATTTTTTGTGATGTCATTGCAATGGACGCCACCCATATTTTGCTTGGGCGCCCATGGCAATTTGACAGACGCGTGCTCCATGACGGGTATTTGAACACTTATGTGTTCAATTACCACGGGAAGCGCGTCACTTTGCATCCAATGTCTCCCCATGAGATCTTGCAGGACCAGGTCGAACGCGATCGCCAGAAGGCCATAGAGACCGCATCCACTACGCCCTAATCTGGTCACACTTCATATCCTTCAGGAGCTAGCAATAAGAAGCACAACGCCACAGCTGGGACACCAAGTGCCCCACATCATTTGTTGCCCCCAGCGCATCCTTTGCGAGGAACCTGTGAGCAACGCATTCTTTTGGCCAGGCCCAGTGACCTCACTGCATGTGTCACTGGCAAAGCGCCATGTTTTCTACTTGTGCCAACCCCGTACATACCAGAATCGTCCAAGAACGCGGTCTTACCATCATCGATCGCGAAGTTGCTTGCCGTGTTCCAAGACGTATTCCCAGATGAGTTGCCACAAGGATTACCTCCCCTGAGAGGCATTGAGCACCAGATTGATCTTGTTCTAGGTGCTTCTTTGCCCAACCGCGCTGCTTATAGAGCTGGTCCAGAAGAGACCAAAGAACTACAACGCCAAGTCCAAGAATTGTTAGATCGCGGGTACGTAAGGGAATCTCTTTCCCCTTGTGTTGTGCATGTGATCCTTGTGCCCAAGAAAGATGGCACCTGGAGAATGTGTGTTGATTGCCGTGCCATAAACCAGATAACAGTCACGTATAGGCACCCTATTCCCCGCCTTGATGATATGCTTGATGAACTTCATGGCACGACACTCTTCTCCAAGATTGATTTGAAGAGTGGTTATCACTAGATCAGGATGAAGGAAGGTGATGAATGGAAGACGGCATTCAAAACCAAGTATGGGCTCTACGAGTGGCTTGTCATGCCCTTTGGGCTCACGAACGCGCCCAGCACATTCATGCGCGTGATGAACCACGTGTTGAGATCTTTTCTTGGCAAGTTTGTTGTCGTTTATTTCAATGACATTCTTGTGTATTCCCGGAGCCTCGAAGACCATGCCGATCACCTTCGACAAGTGTTAGAGTGCCTTCGCCAAGAGCACCTATTCGCCAATCTGGCTAAGTGTTCCTTTTGCTCCGCGTCAACCAACTTTCTGGGCTACATTGTCAGTAGCGATGGTTTACGCGTTGACGAGGAAAAGATCGCGGCCATCAGGGACTGGCCCACGCCTACAACTCTGACGCAAGTGCGAAGCTTTCTAGGTCTCGCGGGCTTTTATCAGCGTTTTATACGCGACTTTTCCTCCATTGTCGCGTCACTTCACGAGCTCACCAAGAAATGAAGCATAGTTTTGTGGCAGGATTCCCATGAACGCGCCTTCTCCGCCTTGAAGACCGCGTTATGCCAAGCGTCATTGCTCCAGCTTCCAGATTTCACCAAACACTTTGAAGTAGAGTGTGATGCCTCTGACATAGGCATTGGTGGTGTGCTACACCAAGAAAAGCGGCCAATTGCCTACTTCAGTGAGAAGCTCACAGGAGCCACTCTCAATTACCCCACCTACGACAAAGAGCTTTATGCCTTAGTACGCGTGCTGAAGACTTGGCAACACTACCTCTGGCCGCCTGAGTTTGTCATCCATAGTGATCATGCCGCGTTGAGCTACTTGAAGAGCCAAGCTCACCTCAATCGCCGCCATGCTCGCTGGGTGTAGTTTCTGGAGACATTCTCGTATGTCGTTGTTCACAAGAAAGGGAAAGATAACATCGTTGCTGACGCGCTGTCCCACATGTATGTTCTCTTGACTCAAGTGTAAACTAAGATTTTGGGTTTTGCTTTGATTAAAGATTTATATGCTAGTGACCCTTTCTTTGTCCCTATTCTTGAGCACTACCTGAGATCGCGTGAGTTTGAGACGTTTTACCTTTCTGAGGGTTATTTGTATAAGGCTAGTCGTCTATGCATTCCTAGATCTTCCATTAGGCTCCTATTGATTGAGGAAACACACGCGAGTCGTGGACACTTTGGGATTAGGAAGACCTTAGACGCGCTGAGAGAATATTTCTTTTGGCCTAACATGACCCACCAAGTGACTAAGTTTTGTAGGAGTTGTGTGACTTGCCAGAGAGCCAAAGCTAAGTCTAGTCCTCACGGCCTCTACACTCCTTTGCCCATTCCGAGTACCCCTTGGGAAGATTTGTATATGGATTTCATCACGGGTTTGCCCCTCTGACGAGGTAAAGACTCTATTTTTGTGGTCGTAGATAGATTTTCTAAGATGACACATTTTATAGCTTGTAAGACCACCCATAGTGCTAGTGAGATTGTTGATTTATTCTTTGAGCATTTGGTGCGTCTTCATGGAGTCCCGCGTACCATTGTTAGTGACAGGGATTCAAAGTTTGTTGGTCATTTTTGGAGAACTCTTTGGGGAAAGCTAGGGACCAAACTCCTATTCTTGACTAGCTACCACCCCCAAACCGATGGCCAAACGGAGGTCACCAATAGAACTCTAGGATCCCTCCTTCGCACGATGCTCAAAGCCAACCCTAAGCGTTGGGAGGACTTACTATCAATTGTCGAGTTTTGTTACAATAGATGCAGGCACACGGCGACCAAGTTGACACCTTTTGAGGTGGTGTATGGCATCAACCCCTTGACACCACTGTATTTGTTGTCGCACCCTCTACGAGATCCAGTGCATATATCCGCCTCACATCGCGCTGAGCAAGTCCAAGAGCTTCATCGAAAGACCAAGGAGTAGCTGGAGAGGAGGGTCGCGCAGTATGCCTCGCAGAAGAATTCAGGCCGCCACCGCGTCGTCTTTGCCCCCGGGGACCTTGTCTGGGTGCATCTACGAAAAGAGAGGTTTCCCTCGCGGCGAAAGCACAAACTAGCACCACGTGGAGATGGCCCCTACCGCGTGATAAAGGCCATAGGGGACAATGCTTATCAACTCGAGCTCCCACCAAATTTTGGAGTCCACGCGACCTTCAACGTGGCCGATTTGACTCCATATGTTGAGCCAGAGTTTGATGATGGTGAAGTGGGGACGCTTCACAGCCAAGTGGGGGAGGGTGATGTGACCATGCCTCCCATGACGGTCCAAGACGAGGAAGAAGCCATAAGCCTATGCTCAAAGGGCCCAGTAACAAGGTCTAGGTCCAAGGCCAGAGACCAATCCAAGGCTCGTCGTCCTCGCCACCATCGGAAGTTCTGAAGACTGTGAAAGAACGCGTTCTTCTTAAGACTTTGACACTTCGTCGTCTCACGCGATGATCTCTTCAAAGCCTCCACCGCGTTCATGAGTTTCACACGTTCTTTTTAAGACATTATCTATATTTGGTATTTCCAGCTTGTTTAGATAGTTTCCTTATTTGCAACGTTTTAGATAGTTTCCTTATTTATAGCATTTAAGATAGTTTCCTTTTATCTTTTAGGGTTTGTGCCTTTTGTATGCTTGCATGGGCTAGCACTTAGGCTCGTTTTGACCCAAGCCCATTAGGTCTTGGTCGAGACCCCTTCCCTATTTATACCCTACTTTGTACTCTTTCTTTCGCACGTTCAAAGTTAAAGTTCAAGGTTTAAAGTCGAGTGTTAATCCCTAATTCCCTTGATCGGACGTCACCCATATCACTCTCATCCCCATTCACTCCGCCGCCGACGCTACGGCAACCACTCGATCTTCATCAAGCTTATCCCCTCCGCAGTCGACGCTACGACATCAATGACTTGTCCCTTCAAGTCGTCTATCCCTCCATTCAATCACTTCTGCCATGACTATCCATACTCCCATCAACTCGCTTAAATCGCCACCGTGATCACCACCACCACCATCATCACGTTCTTCCGTTCGCGATCACCACCACTGTGACGTTCAGACGTGACTTCCCAACCAAGACTAGATCCAAGGCGTCTCCTTTGACTACTTGGCTTGACACATGAGGCAAGGACACATCAGGCTGGTACATGACCAATATGGTGTGCATTCACAACGGAAATGTTGCTTGTGACGATTGAGACTTCTGTGAAATTTGGTGGATCTGGTTGTCATCATCTACACGGTGTATTTTTGGAAGTTATCTTATCAGTTGTGACTTCAAAAAAAAATGAAGTTGCAAACCCTGGGGAACAGAAGGAGGAACCAGATCTAAGGTGGGAACCAAGAAGGACGTCTCACACTCGCCTACACTGAAGGAACAAAAAAAGATATCCCTTTAAGGGTGTGCATTCTCATCATATCTGAGGTACTCCTTGTTTCTGGCTCCTGGTATCAGCGGCGCTTGATTCGTTTTTCTCTGCTTTCCAACCTCTTCTCTTGTTCCCAGCACATCTATCTCCCTACTACCTTGCTTTTCCTTGTCCCTGTTTCACATGGTTGTCTTGATTGGCATGATCATCATTAGTGATATCTTTGTGTATCTTGTGTTGTCTTTGCATATGGTCTATGTTTGTGTGCTTCAATCAAATGCAAAAGGGGTTGTTTTGCTTATCTTGCTATGTTCATTTTTCTCTATCTCTTTACTTATGTTTTTGATGATGCCAAAAGGGGGAAAATGACCGATAGCTTTAGTTGAGGGGGAACAAAACATGGTTTCATATGTTGCTGGACAAAAGGGGAACTATTATGCCTAAGTGTGGGACTTTCTCTTTACAACCGTTTTTTTCTCTTGTGTGTATGTTTTATTGTCAAGGGTGTTTGTCACCATCAAAAAGGGGGAATTTGTTGAATTCCTTAGGTTTTGATGGTGACAAACATTCAACTAATCTGGTAACTAAGTGTTTCAAGAACAAGACAGTTGTCACAGGGAACCATTACAGCAAAGGATTGCAGAGGGAACAAAGCGTTCTCCACATGCTTTGTTACCTCTCAAGGAACATCAAAGACGAACAACGTTCAAGCTGCGAATGGAAGGAAGATATCCAGCGTGAAGATTATGGAAACAATCATGGAAGATCACGCGGTCAAGGATAAGAGATTTCGGTTGGAAGGATCTCGCCGAAGAGAAGATGTGGAGAGAGAAATCCGAATGTTTTATCTTAGGAAATCTTTCCTAAGATAAGATATTTGGAGAGAGAAGATTATTATCTTCAGCCGATTATATTATCTTTGGAATTCTTTCCTTAGATAATGTAAGCGGTTAAGATATTATTCTTCCAAACAATTTTAGATCTTCTTGTTACCAAGTTTAGAAAGATTTTATCTTGTTACGATTAGGGTTTAGTCGTGTTGTATTTAATAGGAGTGTGGATTCATTTCTATGTACGACGAGAGACAACGATGAACTGAGAGAGATTGACTGAGAAGAAAAGAGAGTGAAGTTGTTTGTGAGTCTTTGAGGGTTGGGTTCGGATTCATCGTTGTAGAAGTGATTCAAACTTCAAAATCCTCTCAAGCGAGAAGCTTGAAGGTAGTGGTTTTTCTTTGATTAGCTAGTTGGCTAATTAGGGTTTCCACTATACATCGTGAGTTCGTCTCTTATCTTTCTTGCTATATTATTTCGCTGCACCTTCTGTGGGAACAAAGTCTTTGTTCCCTCAGACGTAACTCTAACGATCCAACAATTTTTAATGTGTTTATGTTTTTTGTAGCTTTTTTAAGATTTAATCATTTAAAGAGTAATGTAGGATATAAGACTCTAGGTTAGGGTATATAGTTTAGGGTTAAGGGTTTGTATTTTAAGGTTTTGTATTGTTTATGGTTTATGGTTACATTTTATTTTAAATTTAATTATTTGAACATTTTTAATGTGTTTATGTTTTTTTATAGCTTTTTTAAGATTTAATCATTTAAAGAGTAATGTAGGATATAAGACTCGAGGTTAGGGTGTATAGTTTAGGGTTAAGGGTTTGTATTTTAAGGTTTTGTATTGTTTATGGTTTATGGTTAGGTTTTATTTAAATTTAATTATTTGAACATTTTTAATGTGTTTATGTTTTTTGTAGCTTTTTTAAGATTTAATCATTTAAAGAGTAATGTAGGATATAAGACTCTAGGTTAGGGTGTATAGTTTAGGGTTAAGGGTTTGTATTTTAAGGTTTTGTATTGTTTATGGTTTATGGTTAGGTTTTATTTTAAATTTAATTATTTGAACGTTTTTAATGTGTTTATGTTTTTTATAGCTTTTTTAAGATTTAATCATTTAAAGAGTAATGTAGGATATAAGACTCTAGGTTAGGGTGTATAGTTTAGGGTTAAGGGTTTGTATTTTAAGGTTTTGTATTGTTTATGGTTTATGGTTAGGTTTTATTTTAAATTTAATTATTTGAACATTTTTAATGTGTTTATGTTTTTTGTAGCTTTAATAAGATTTAATCATTTAAAAAGTAATGTAGGATATAAGACTCTAGGTTAGGGTGTATAGTTTAGGGTTAAGGATTTGTATTTTAAGGTTTTGTATTGTTTATGGTTTATGGTTAGGTTTTATTTTAAATTTAATTATCTGAACGTTTTTAATGTGTTTATGTTTTTTTGTAGCTTTTTTAAGATTTAATCATTTAAAGAATAATGTAGGATATAAGATTCTAGGTTAGGGTGTATAGTTTAGGGTTAAGGGTTTGTATTTTAAGGTTTTATATTGTGTTTGGTTTATGGTTAGGTTTTATTTTAAATTTAATTATTTGAACGTTTTTAATGTGTTTATGTTTTTTGTAGCTTTTTTAAGATTTAAAGGGTAATGTAAGTATGTAACATTATATGATTTAGGTTAGGGTTTATATTTTTAGGGTTAAGGGTTTGTATTTTAAGGTTTTGTACAACTATATGGTTAGTTTTTTTTATATTTAATTATTTAAACGTTTTTTTAATGTGTTTATGATTGTTGTAGCTTTTTTAAGATTTAAAAGGTAATGTAGTTATGTAACATTATATGGGTTTGGGGTTTAGTTTAGGGTTTAGGGTTTTAGGGGTGTTTTGGATTTTAGGATAATGGGTATATTTTATTTTTTTAATATTTATTTTTCACCTGAACCGGTGGTTAACCGGCAGTTGAACCGTCGGTTTGTGAACCGGTTGTTGAACCGCCGGTTTGAACCGCTTAATCGGTTGTTGAACCGCCGGTTGTTGAACCGGTTGTTGAACCGCCTACGAACCGGTTGTTGAACCGTTGGTTCGGCGGTTTAAGTATACATTGAACCTGAACCTGAATCGGCCGGGACCTTGAACCGCCGGTCCGGTTCAGGTGCGGTCCGGTTCAGGGTTTGACCGGGTTTGACCCAGTCCGGTTCCGGTCCGGTTCGCCGGTTCCGGTTCAGGATTGGCCAGCTCTAATTGGCGATCCAGAATCCAGACTCGTGTGGACTAAGTAGAGAAGTCACACTTGGGGCTTTCGATCTCCGCTGAAGCTCTGTCGGAACGTTTTGATTCACATCAAAAGGTATGTAATTCTACTTAGACTTGATCCGTATTGATTCATGCATGAAATCCTAATTAGATGCTAGAAAATAGTTTTCTGAAATTTTGCTTATACGCATTTAAATCCCTTCACTTTGCTACCCTTGCTATGACCTGCAAATTGGGGTTAACCTTTTACAAATGCTCTCTCCTACTTTAATTTGTCATTTCTCTTATTTTGAGATGAGAATTAAGTTGGGAGGTTGTGGTTTTGTATAATTTCCCCCTCTTTTGTTGTGACTTATTTATAAACGGAGGCTTTCAAACTTCTGTTACACAAGGCTTTTGACCTTTGAATTTTATCATTTTTTATCATATACAATACAACAGTCAAGTGAATTATTTATATGTAAACATTGATGAACAATTATTTAGCATTTTATTTGTCACTCAACGGTTTCTTGATTTGTTGCCATTTCAATATAAGTCGACCAATGATATCTTCGGTGAATTAAATAAATAATATTTTGACAAATCTTTTTTTAAACTAATGGACCCTTAGTAAAAATGGATCCCTCTCCCTCTCTCTAAACCCTATTCTCTATCCTTAAACCCTACCTCTTAAACCCTTAAAAACTAATAGGGATCTATTTTATTAATTGAAAACTCTTACAATACCAATCAGCCAAAACCCTCATATACCTTTCTATTTTGTTACTCTTGGATTGTACCTATGACTATCTGCTGGACACTTTGTTATATATGTTCTATCGGATTTTTCCATTTTTTGGGCAGGCGAGCTACTTGTTTCCTGCTTGCTCTTAAGTTACTGTCATCTTTGAAATACATGGCTGTGCGCCATTTGAATCATATATGAACCCGATTTTTGACACATATCACGGACATCTCTTTGACAATTTGCCCTATTAATCTTTTCATCATGCTAACGATAATGTTGAATGCAAATCTTTATATACTTCATTCAAATTTACCTTTGGTCTAATTCATATAAACATCTTTATTATCATAGTCAACTTGTACTCACTTATGTTCACATAGTATTTTTATCACAACATTCGGTGTCAAAAGACCTCACTTTTGGATTGAAAATTCTTTTATGAATAGAAAAAATAGGCTTGATTTCTTGTGTTTATCTGAAACAAAATCAAATGTTATACCGTATCAACAAGTATATCAAAAATATGGATTTAAAACAATTATAATAGCTCCTTCAGATGGAATTCGTGGAGGTCTGTGGCTTCTTCCATGTCATAGTCCTTTCTCTTTGCATATGAGATTTCTTCTTAACGATTCCAACATTATTTTGTTTAAGTATGAATATTTGAATCTTAGTTATCTAATCCTCTTTATCTACGCTCTTCTCCTTAAAATATAAAACATACTTTCCAAACTAAAATAGGATCTTCAATTTCTCATCACAATCTTCCGTTATAGTAATTGGAGATTTTAATGACATACTAACACCAACTGATAAAATGGGTGGCATCCAACCTAACCACTCCCGCTTTAGAAGACTGAATGATTTCATGATTGAATTTGGATTACTTGACACCAAATTTCAAGGATTTCCCTTTACATGGCAGAAATCTTCAAGAGAAAATTACAATATATTTGAAAGATTAGACCGTGTTATTACTCATCCAAATATTGCACAACATTATATGAACCTTATCGTACATCATCATCATTTCACTACTTCTGACCATTGTCTAATTGCTTTTGCATTTGGTGACCCTGAGAAACCTTAGTGCATTCCCTTCCATTTTGAAAATGCTTGGCTTTCGAATCCCGAGTATGCCAAGTTAGTTCATAACGTTTGGCAATACGAACTCAAAGGATCTTTTATGTTCAAACTATACATGAAACAAAATTATAACAAGGTAACCCTATTAATATTAATCATTATAGACCTATAGGCATGTGTAACACAATGTATAAAATTATAACTAAAATCATGGCTAATCGATTAAAACCAATCCTTCCTCAGATAATTAGCCCACTACAAGGGGCCTTTGCTCAAGGACGCCTCATACGACGCCTCATACAAGATAATATTCTAATTGTACATTAATTTTTTCACTCTTTTCATATTAAAAAATGGGAAAATCTAGATGGATGGCTCTCAAACTAGATATGGAGAAACCATATTTCAAATTAGATTGGAATTTTATTAGACATATACTACTAAATTTTGGTTTTCACTCTAAATGGGTAAATTGGATAATGACTTGCATTATGTCAACATCCTTTTACATGCTAGTAAATAATGAACCAAGTAGGGTTTTTAGGCCATCATGCGATATTAGACAAGGTGATCCGATTGGTCCTTTCATATTTATAATTGCAATGGAATATCTAACAGGAACCATGTTCTATGTATCACAATAACAACATAGGATAGTTGGTATTCAATTAACTCGCAATTGTACTTATATCCCTTTTCTCAATTTTGCTGATGATACTTTGATCATTACTAATGCATCACACACCAGCATACAATATACACCTTTACCTCAAGATCTGGACTTGCAATCAATTACAATAAAAGCTCTTTTCAAACCTCGTCTACTATAACTAAACAACAAGAATTTATCTTGCTAGTATATTAAATATACAAGTTACAAGAGCACAAAAAAGTATTTAGGGATCTCTATTGTTAGAGGACGAGTTAAAAAGGAAATGTTTATCGACTCCCCAACCTGCATGAAAAAACAATTATCGAAATGGAAAGCTAATTTGTTTACTCAAGTCGGAAGAACCATTTTAATTTAGTCTAATCTCCTATCTAAGGTTAATTTTTTAATGCAAATTTTATTTTACCCTATGGCATTTGTAAACAAATTGATAAAATAAATAAAGATTTTTTTGGAATAAATATGATCCTAATCATCACCCTCTTATTACTTGGGATAATATTTGCAAACCAAAATCCATGGGGGATTGGGCTTACAAAAATCTAAAACCTTGAATAAATCTTTGCAAATCAAACTTCTTTGGAAACTTTTAGTAGAACCTGATAATATATGGGTTCATATAATAACTGAATAATACCTTGGATCTTTTGATATTTTATCTTACAAAACTAAAACTACACAGTCTTGACAATTTTCTCGTTTATTGCATATAAGAGATATCTTTAAAAAAGGAATTGTTTGGAAACTTGGAAACGATCACTCTATTAATTTTTGGAAGGATCAATGGATACTTGATTGTGCTCATGAACCTTATTTTGACAATGGCAATATTGATCTTAAAGTATCTATTTTATCACTCCATCTAAGAATTGGGATATCCTAAAGCTTCATTTTTTATTACCACCGTAGAGCTGTCAAAATTTGACTTGACATGCAAACCCGACCCGTGTTTTTTGGGTTGAGACCCGATCCAAAAAGTATTGAGTCAAAAGTGACCCGACCCGTTCGACCTGTAAATTTTCTGATTTATGATATTTTGTTTTAATTAAAATATTATTTTACTATTCATTTTATAAAATTTTGACATGGCGCTCTCGAACCGTTGGGTCGACCTGAACCCGTACCTGACCCGCAACGACCCGACCCACAATCGATCCACAAATTTTGACCCGCAATCGACCGACCCGGTATGCTTAAACCCGAACCCGACCTGTTTGACCCATTTGACACCTCCATTACCACCTCACATTGTTTCTAAAATTGTAAACATCAAAATTCCTAGTTTTGAAATTGAGGATAAACTAATTTAAAATCTCTCAATTGATGAAACTTTCTCTGTTAAATCAACACACCCTTAAAAAATACACACACCTATCCAACTCAGCATTATAATTCCAACCGGATCTGGAAACTTAAGATTCCACCAAAATTACAGAAATTTCTTAGGAAGTTAAGTACTGATTGTTTATCAACTATTGAGCGATTAAATCGACATTTCTCACGTGTTCTCTTGCCTTGTTGCCTATGTAATATGGATGACAAAGTTCTTAATCATCTCTTCTTCACTTGTCATTACACAACACAAATGATCCATAAAATTGAATTAAAAACTAGTCTTTTTTTTTCCTTTCAAAATGATTTTGATTTCTTAACTAACCTTGAATACTTTGGATCATGAAATATAAACACATGACTTATGGTGGACGATATAAAAAAAAACACTCAATTATTTTTAATAGAAACTCAAACTCCCCTGATCTACTACCATCTGATTCTGCTATATTGCAGACTCATGATTGTGAAATGTCTCAATATCATGAATAATTGGTTCCATTAAAAAACAACCAAACCTATATGTGCATCTGACCTATAATGTGCATCTGACCCAAACCCAACCTGGCCGACCTCATTGACGAGTCTATATGTTTTCGAAGAAAAAAATTCAAAGATATAAAAATGGGATATGATAGACAAAATTAGTAATGAAATTAACCGTCCAAAACAAAATTGCTCATGAATTAGAAATGTCAATGAAAAAGGGATTTCTTGAACACCGCGGGCAATCCCCATCGTGAGGAAAAGGGATGAGGCGGGGATGAGAGGCAACCCAATTCCCTACACGGGGATTAGTACAAGATGATACTTTCCATCCCGTTTTCCGCCCCACCCTCGTACCCGAAGAAGAATCCCATGATGATGCACGGTGGGTTTTTCATGAAGGCACATGATGACCCAAAGGCGGATGGGTACAAGGCGATAATTAATTGCAAAAGTTGTATATAGATCAGCTGATACGTCCGTTGAATTAGCTAAATGAATCAAAAATAGATAAGAAATCTCTAAATTTGCACTTGTTCCTTTCAATTAATTACCAACTTAGTATTGCCTAAAATCCAAATGTGACACATGATTCATTGATATAATAGTTCATGACATCTAAACTAATTTTTAATATTCCAAGCCAAAGGAAACATGTCTACTTTCTTTGAACTTCAATTTCTCATATGTAGTTGAAAAGGCAAATGACTCTATTACTAACTTCTCGAGCAATCGATTAATTGAAAATGATATATCTGGCAAACTACATCCCTTAAATTACAATCCTATTAGTATTTTCATATACATCGAAGTTCTTAACTTGTCCCATTTTTGTTACTATTGGATAGTAATGATTTACCACTTGTTTTTAGAAAATTTTCAAAACAATGTAGAACTTCATATTCTTATTTGTAAGTGTGCTTTAAATTGGACTTTCTTAAGCTCTTGAGATTATTCTAATTCTTACCTAATAAAAAATTAAAATGTGAACATAGCTGGTGACTTTTGCTACTCTATCATGAAAACATAAGGAAAGCTTGTGACGTGCAAGACAAAAACACGGGAGGAAAGAAACTATAAAATAAAAATAAGAAGCTTGCAAGGCAATCAAAAAAACTAAAGAATCTACTATATATCTACTAAAGTAGAATACCTACTACGTCATGTGGCGCTCTCAAAATAAACTAAAATTTTATGTTGCCACGTGGCATCACAGAATTGAATTGGACATATGTCAGCCTATCATTTTTTTAGATTTATTTTAAAAATAAAAAATTTGAACTAATAGCATCCTACAGTTACCATACGAAAATTATTTACAATCAAATCTTTCCAAAATGTATAACAAAATATTATGTATCATATATTCTTAAGCACTAAAACAAAACTGAAATATTTTATTATCTTCTTTCCAATATTGATCACAAAATATTGAAAATACAATAACATGTGCTTTGGAAACTAAGTGATTTGTTTCCAAAAAACTGAACTTGTATTTTTTTTAAAATGCGACTGTATTGACAAAAACTAAACATGCTGACAACTTCCTAGACACGAAAACAAGATGCAATAATACGGAACTTGCTAAAAATACAGGATGCAAATATGAACCTGCTTCACATGCCACAAAACAACTGGATGCCACAAAATAAATCCAAAAATTGGATGCCACAAAATACATTCACAAACTGGATGCCACAAAATACATACAAAAACAGGCTGCAAATATGAACCTGTTTCAAAATAATAGGACAACAAGATTGCACCAAAACTGAACAGGGTGCAAATATGAACCTGCTTCAAAATACATACAAAAACAGGCTGCAAATATGAACTTGCTTCAAAATAATAGGACGACAAGATTGCACCAAAATTGAACATGCTACAAATATGAACCTACTTCAAAATACATACAAAAATAGGGTGCAAATATGAACATGCTTCAAAATAATAGGACGACAAGATTGCACCAAAATTGAACATGCCACAAAATAGCTGGTTGGCACAAAATAAATCCAAAAAATGGATGCCACAAAATAACTGGATGCCACAAAATACATCCAAAAACCGGATGCCACAAAATACATACAAAAACAGGCTGCAAAACTTGCAGCAAAACTAAACCTGCAATATTCAAAAAACAGTCGTGCAAAGTTGATTATAAAATATTCCAATTTCAAGATCTGAACAATAAAATCAAAGCTATTAAGGCAACATTCATAAACTATTAAAGCAACATTTGATTACAAAATATTCCAATTGCAAGATTTGCAAAACTGAACCATGTTTTCCAAAATTGACCACAAAATAATTCATTATTCCTTTTTGGACGATCTACATAGAAATCCATTATTTTTTGGGGTTATAAAACTACACCCCTCCCACAATTGAAGAAGAAACAACCGTGCATAGAACTACAACTCCTCTTACAACTGTGCATATAAATCCATTGTTTTAGCAGGTAATTACATGTTTATATAATTTTTTCTCTTTGATTCTACGTTCACATTTTATTTATCTACTAAACTGAATTTCTTATGTCAATTACCGAATAAGGCACAAGGATTAGAATAAACTAAAATGTTGAATTGCTTATGTCAGTGGATTCTACGTTCACATTTTATAACTTTTTCTCTTTGATTCTACGTTCATAGTTTTTTTAATGTTTTTATTGTTTTTTTAATGTTTATGCACCGCCTTATACTCTGGTCTCTTTCATTTATGCAGAAAATCATGTCAGTACTGAAGGCACTACTTTCACTTTGAATCTTCCTTTTTCTTAATATAATTTGCTCTTTCACGAGTCAGGCATGATTACTTGAAAGTTTGTATAGAATATGCTGAGAGAGCGTATTAGTTTAGTTCTTTTGTCGATTAAACTAATACCCTCTCTCAGCATTATCTGTACAAACTAATACCCTCTCTGAGCATATTCCTTTTTCTTTATATATTGTTATTAATAAATCTTTTTTATTGTTCACTACTGATATGATTTTCTGCATAAACTAAAGAATGTGATTTGGATTTAGATGAGTGATATGATTGTTTATGTATTTTCTACAAATAATAATCAGTATTCTTGGTTTGAACTGTTTATATTTTCCTATATTTTTTGTAGCTATGTCAAAAGAAATAAAGGACATTTCATCTAGCCGAGGAACTTATGCACTAAAGGTTCGCGTAATTCGTTTATTCAAAGTTCCAAAGAAAGAAGATCCTATGCAAAACGGTACACCTGAAATTATATTAATGGACATAAAGGTATTTATTTGCATAATTATTATATTATAGTAGTATTCTGTTTTATATGCATAGTTTATATTCCCTACTAATTAATTACAATTTTTTTTACTTTTCAGGGTGATAAAATCCATGCGGTAATTAAGGAAGCCTTTATGGTCAATTTTGCAATACTAAAGGAAGGAAGTGCGTATTTTATTTCAAACTTTGGAGTTTCCCTGTATGATATACCTTATAAGTTCACTTCTCACAAGTATAAGGTCATATTTTATCGCAACACTACACTTAAGCCATGTTCATCGATTTCTGTTCGTATTCATGGATTGAAATTTGCTGAATTTGAAAAAATCCTTGATGAATCATTGGATCAAGGATATGTTTATGGTTAGTATTTTTTTAAATATTTCATATGAAATCAATTAGGGTTTTAGTGTTATCTATACATAAGATAACTGAATATTACTGATTTTTTTTTAGATGTTATTGGTCAATTGGTTGGAATCGGTGAAAAAATTATTACCTTTACTAATCGCAATGGGAAAGAAGGTAAAAAGATCAGTATGCAGCTAATGGATACAAGATATTCTAAACTTCTGATTTCACCTTTTTTATTATGTTTTAAATTCTGCGTTTTATTCTGATTTCATACGTAATATATATAATATAAAATGTTCTCTTACAGGTTTTGTTTTTTATTTTGTTTATTATAAATTATAAATATTAAAATTAAAATGTACTATATTTAAATGATGTTTTCTTATGTTTTATATGTTGTAATTTTTCCAAGAATAATGTCATCAACTATACACTATAGGGTGATTATGTTGAATTATGTCGTCCATTTATTGGTGCTTCATCTCAAAGAATGGTCGTTGTTATCATTCAGTTTGCAAAGCTAGGGAAATGGAATAATGCACCTAATGTGTCAAATGGTTGTTATGGCACTAAGCTTTATTTTGATGATGAAAGTGTTTGTGACATTTCTGAATTCAAGCAAAGGTATATTATTTGTATTATCTTAAAAAAAAATTAATACAAATTATTTATATTAATAGTAATTACTTTATACTAATCTTTTTTACAGAGTGTTCAGATCTAGGCAATTAGTCGGTTCTATTTGGGCAATTAAGCTCATTAAATGTTTAGCAGCCTTTTTTAGAGTGTTCAGATCTGTAAGCAACAGGGTTCAGAAGGTGTACAAACACTTATTCATTTTAACATCCTTTTCTATCACGTTACACTTATTCATTTTTTTTAAAGTATTAATATTTAAATATGTCGTTCGGTTTTATCAATATATGATTTAAGATTAAACTCATTATAATATATTTATATTATATACTAAATGAAGAATATTACACTTATTAATTTTTTATGTATTCATTTGTTTTAAGTATTAATATGTAAATATGATTTAAGATATAAGATTCGGTTTTAGCTGTTAATTTTTGTCACAAATCAATTTTTTACATAGCGACACTTACAATCAATTCATGGCAAGAACAAATCTTATAGTTAAACCAAAAACATTCAAAGAAAGAAACACATCTAACCTAGCATTATAACATAAAGCTAAAATAATCTAGCTAAAATTATCATGTTCGTAAACTACAAAATAAAAAAAAGTTCAATGAGCCATAAGATAACAAATCATATGAAATCAATTATTTCATTCATATCAGAGAGTATTGAACAAGAAAAAAATAAATCAACACCGAATGAAATCCAAAATCCCAATTTTATTGAACAGAATGTAGTCCAACATTTCAAAAGGAATTGGTCGCTAGAGATGGAGATAAATAGAGATAGAGACATAGAGCTTGCGTTTTGATTCCCTTGATGACGGTAGGGAGAGCACCAGAACCTCCTTCTTCAAGGTGCAATCCTCACCAACCTCCAGATCTACTCATATGAAATCAATTATTTCATTAATATCAAAGAGTAATGAACCAGGAAAAAAAAATCAAACAAAGGATCTCCAGAGAAAGAGATAAACAGAGAGAGAGAGAGAGAGAGAGAGAGAGAGAGAGAGAGAGAGAGAGAAAGAAAGAGAGATCTTGCTTACATTTATCAACTTTGGAGCTCGCCAAAACATCCCCCTTCCATATCTCCTCACCAACCTCCAGATCTCCTCATATGAAATCAATTATTTCATTAATATCAGAGAGTAATGAACAAGGAAAAAAATCAAACGAAAAGGATCTCCAGAGAGAGAGAGAGAGAGAGAGAGAGAGAGAGAGAGAGAGAGAGAGAGAGAGAGAGAGAGAGAGAGAGAGATGAAGACGAACCTCCTTCTTCAAGATCTCCTTTTTTGGATATGAAATCCCTCAGCGGTGGATCTGTTGAAGCCGAAGCATGAAAGGTCTTCTCTTCAAAGGACTTTGTTTTCAATTTGAAGTATGTGAAAAAGGAAAGGTAAAGGGTTGGCCTGGATTTAGAGAAAGATAAATAGAAACCGCAAGGTTGAAGCTGTAAATAGAAATCGTCATGGATCTGGATTGTTGAAGAGGAAAGAAAGTTTGAAGCTTCAAGTGTCACAGAAAAGGAGAGAGAGAAATCAAAATAGCAAAATGAAAGAAAGAGAAGTAATAGGGTTTACGCATGTATAGATGGATCTGAAACCTTTGTGTTTTAAAAAAAAAATACAAATACCTCCTAATTGCAGAAACCAATTTGAAGCCCATTAAAAAAATTGAATTGGGCTTATATTGTTATTTCGGATCTATGAACCCAATTAATACTATTAAATATATAATGGGCCAATAAGCCCATTACTTATTTTTTTGTTTTTTAAAATAAACATATAAATAATTTGTTAGTCAGTTGTACTAAATTTTATATATACATATTTGGGCGATTTGTTTTGGTTGGAAATAAAAACTTAGCTAATTTTGATTTTGGGCCTAAAGCCCAAAATAAGCCCATTAAAGTTTTACAGGCTCATTACAAGTATTAAGAATTAAATAGGCCAATAAGCCCATTAAAGTGTATACTACAGATCTGTCAATAGTTTCGAAAAATATAGATCTTGGCCGCAAATACAAATTTGTGAATTTTGTAATTGGGCCTATAAGCCCATTAATGTTTATCACGCTGATTTAAAATTTAATCGGTTGTATTCAAATTTAATGGGCCTATAAGCCCATTAAATGCTAGCAACATCATAAAAATATAGACACATTTTATGGCCCAATAAGCCCATTATGTTTTTTTCTTTCTAAATAAGCCCATTAAGTTTATAGTCCACTAAAATGTTAATTTTTTAAAAAACCAATTAATATGCCCATTATAATGTGTACATGCTCATTAATATGTGTTCAAACTAATTTGGCCCAATAATCCCATTAGAGGGTTTGGATCTGTAAACTAGAGGTTCAGATCTAGAAAAGCACATGACATTTATAGTTTATCAGGCTGAAACCAAAATTTAATAAGTTGTATTCAATTTTATATATACATATTGGGCCACACTTACAATTGTTTTTTATATTTGGGCCTATTAGTCCATTAAAGTTTATCAGCCTCATTACAAGGTCCATTGATATATACACATTTAATTTAATGGGCCAATAAGCCCATTACATTTTTAATCCACAAATGTTAATGTATTCATTTTTTAAGAAAGCGGTCTATTTGAATTTTGTATTTGGGCAATTAATCTCATTAAATGTTTAGCAGCCTTTTCTAGAGGCTTCTTATCTATAATCTAGATGGTTCAGAATGTGTACAAACACTATCTAGATTAGCAAGTTACATTTAATTTTTTTAAATATTAATATACAAATAGTAGATTCGGTTTTATTAGTATATGATTTCAGATTAAACGCATTATAATATATTTATATTATATACTAAACGAATAACATTACACTTATATTTAAATTTGAAGTATTAATATATAAATATGAATTAAGATTTAATATTCGGTTTTAGCTGATAATTTTTTTTCTGAAATCAATTTTTTAATCTATGTTGCTTTCAATCAATTCACGACAATAACAAATCTTAGATTAAAACCAAAAACATTCAAACAAAGAAACACATAGGATTTTTTGTGAAAAAACATTAAAATAATGAACCAGGAAAAAAATCAACATCGAATGAAATCCAAATATCATCTTAAAATTGTTTCCTCCAGTTTTATTGAACACAAGGCAATCGAGCATTTCAAAAGGAATGGGTCGCTAGAGATGGAGATAAATAGTGATAGAGACAGAGAGCAAACATTTTGATTTCCTTGATGACGGTAGGGAGAGCGACAAAACCTCCTTCTTGAAGGTGCAATCCTCACGAACCTTCAGATGTCCTCATATGAAATGAAATATTTCATTTTATCAAAGAGTAATTAAGCAGGGAAAAAATAAAAACCGAATTAAATTCAAAATCCCCTTGAATATTGTTTCCTCCAGTTCTATTGAACACAAGCCAGTCGAGCATTTCAAAAGGAATCGGTCACCATAGATGGAGTAAAATAGAGATAGAGAGAGATCTTACTTATGTTGGAAGGTATCATCTCGCGAACATCGGATGTGTAGCGCTCCATAACCTTCTTTTAATGAAGACGAAGGGTCACATCTCTTAGAAAATTAGGGTTTAGGGAACCCTCCATTACCAAGCTCCATATCTCCTCATCAATCCGTTGGCGTCCTTTGCATGGTACAAAGAAAATGTAGAAGAGATGGTTTTTTTTGGATCTGAGAGAGAAAGGCGGTAGATCTGAAAGAGATCGGAGATTAAGGTAATATTTGTTTTTTGGATCTGTGAGCTCTAGGTCTTCTTATGGCAGTGGTGGGATGTAGATATCCATCAGAGGGTTTTTTGTGAAAAACAACTCCAATCTGTAAGTTCTAGATCAGAGGTTTGTTTGTGAGCAAAAAACTTGGATCTGAAACATTTTAAAAAAGAAAGACAAAGTGTTGGACGATATTTACACAAAGAGAAAGAGGAAGAGAAAAATAGAAGGTTTTACTGTAAAGAAAAATGATCATGGATCTGGAAAGTTTGAAAGAGGAAAGAACTATGCTGAAGGATGAACAAAAATACAGAGCGAAATCGAAAACAACAAGAAGATGGAAGAGGCGAATGATTAGGGTTTGGGTATCTCGGCTACTCTTTTGTATTTTATTTTTATTTTTTTAATACATAAATAATAGTAAACGGGTTGTGCAAATTGGGCTTTATCAATTCGATCCGATCCGATAATGTTGTAATTGGGCCGTTTATCCCATTAACTCAATTCGATTGCAGCTAGCTCATACTAAAATAATTTGGCCCATAAGTCCAATTTGTATTTAAAAGTATTTATTATTGTTTAATAATATTAAAAAAAATATTTAGTATGCACATTTTTTTATTATTTACATATGTTTATATATATAATTATAAAATTAAAATAAATGTTTAGTTTATATATTTATTTAATTTAATTGGAATATATTATATACATCAAAAAAATTTCAAGTGATTGTGTTATGGACTAATTAACCTGAAGTAATATAATGTTTTGATTGGGTGATATTAGAGAGAAATGACAATGGACAAATTCAATTTAATACAAATAATATTTTGTTACATACATCGAGCTTTTTGAGTTGGCGTCTATTTCACTTCCGGATTGATTCTACTTGGGCCTATAAGCAGGGGCAGAGCCATGTGGGGCCGAGAGGGGGCTACAGCCCCCGCTGGAAAAAAAATTGATTTAAAAAAAAAACTTTTTTACCCTTACTTAATCTGAAAATGTAATTTCAACCAGCCTTAATAGATTTAAGCCATGAAAATGAAATTACCTTAAGTTTTCCCCCTCATCTCATTTGAAAATGCAATTTCAGTCAGTTCTAATAGATTTAAGTCACAAAAATAATTTTTTTCCCCCTCATTTCATGTGAAAATTACCTTAAGCTTCATAAAAAAAATTAAAATTAATTTTTGCGAATTAGGATTTAAGCCACACAAGATTTTTATCGCGCAGGATTTTAGCCCCTTCTGGGGTAAAATCCTGGCTCCGCCCCTGCCTATAAGTATTTACATATGTACATAAATTTATTATATTTTATAATATTAATCTAAATAAATAGTATGGACATTTATTTATTTTATTTTGAAAAAGTCTATTAAGTATTTACATATGTTCATATATTTTTATAATATTAATAAATGATTAGTATGTATATTTACTTATTTTATTTTGAAAATATCTCAAGTTTTTGAGTGATTGTGTTATGGACGAATTAACCCGAAATAACAGAATGTTGAGATTGACTACTATTAGAGATAAACGACAACAAGCAAAATCAAATCGATCAGGTTAACAAATTCCATTCCTTTTGTTGTCAATCTTTGTTGTGAAATTGATATATCAACTTAAATATAAATACTAATGATGCAGGATATATTCTTGGAGTTAGTCACAATTCTTTAGTTAGTGAGCGTAGCCCCATGTCCGACATTTCAAATGGTTAGTAATGGTTATGCTATGAAGTCTCTCTTTACTTCGATTTGTCCATATTTTGTACTATAAAATCTTATATTGCAATCAGTGTTTGATGTTCGATAATAAAATATATTTTTATGTTCATGATGCTTAATAAAATAATTATGTTGAAAATAAATTTACGTATGTTTATAACTATAAACATTATAGTTGTTTTTTATATTCTTGGATTATGAGTATTTTTTTCATTATATCCATTTGTATATACAGTCAATCAGAATGTTACACCGACGACTTTGCATTTACCCAGAAGTGATCAAAACGCTCATAAATCACTTTTACCTATTAGTGTCACAAACAAAGAAAAGTATGGTACAACTTATTTGTACTTACTATCCATTTTCTTAAGTATAAAAATTAATGTTGTCTTACTATCATTAATAAGTACATTATGATATAACTATTTATTTGCAGGTCAATTGCACAATGCCATGCTTACAAAACAAATTGATCTGCAAAATGTTGACAATGTATGGTATTCTTAATGTGATATGAAATGAGTGATTTATTGATTTCTAATATTTGAAATTTATTTTCATGCACAAAATAGCTCGACATAGGAGGAAGTTGAGAATGAATGTGATAAGGCATAAGCGGCATGGAACACCACTAATCGAATCAGGTTAGCAAAAAATATATCGTATTTAATTAAAATTAAGAATTAATGTAGATTTTGCTTTACCAAAATTTGTGCAAACAATGTACTTGGAAATATTAGCAACTCCAAGCTACACCATTATCTATTACAGTTAATAGTGAGTCATTAATGAAATTTATTATCTAATATACTTTTATACATACATGGTCTTAAGTTCGAGGTTATTAATAATCTATCATTATTTAATACTTTAATGTTCAGGTACAACAAATTGATCTACATTGCCAGAATGTTCATCTACTGTACCACATATAAATGATGGTATTATTCAATTGTATTTATAATTATACTAAACATATATAGTGGTTGTTTTTTAATCTTGGATTATGTGTAATTTTATAAGAATAATATTAATATCCATGTATTTATGCAGTGTGCGCCAATGTTACGCCGACGGGTTTACATTTACCAATAGTGGATCAAAGTGCTAATAACTCAGTTCAACCTATAAGCCTCAGTGACAAGGAAACCCATGGTACCATGTCTATGTTTTATAAATCCTTTTTCTTAAGTATTATAATATATTTTTTCTTACATCACTATGTGTACTATGATAGATCTATTTATTTGCATCTCAGTTACACAACGCAAGTCTTACCAATCAAATTAACATAACAAATGTTGAACAAGGTATGATGTTATTCAGTAAATATGAATTGAGTGATTTATTGCCTTTTAATATTTGTAATTGTTTTCTATTAACAAATTAGCTCGACGTAAGAAGATGTTGAGAATGAATGCGATTAGCCATAAGAGGCATGTAACACCACTAATTGAATCAGGTTAGCAAAAAAGATGTCGTATTTAATTAAAATTAAGAATTAATGTATATTTTAAATTACCATTATTTGTGCAGGAACTGTACTTGGAACTATTTACAACTCTGTACGTACCGAAGCTACACCCTTATCTATTACGGTTAATGGTAAGTACTTAATGAAATTTTCAAACTTATATATTTTTATACATACATGGTCTAAAGTCCGACGTTATTCATAATATATGATTATTTAAATATTTAATATTCAGGTACTACGACTTCATCTGCATTGCCAGAGTTTTCATCTACATTACCAAATATTGGTAATGGTATAATTAATATCAATATTTGTATTATTATGTCTTGTTAATAGGATCCTTTTTTGCATTACATTAAAACATTATTGAGCACGTTCTAATATCCATAATATATTTTAAAATAAACACCATTTAGCAGTGTTTAATATGTTTTATAATTTATTTGATCGACCTTTATTTCGGGTATAACTATAGTATACTTTACAGATCGTGTCACAGAAGTGAATAGAACAACAACAAATCATATTGGTAATTCAGGTACTTTCTTTGTATTATTTGGTGAGTTGTTTACATTTGTTTGTGTATTGTTTAACACTTATTTATATTTTATAGTGCAATACCTCGATCACGGTGAAGCTGTGTATGAATGTCAACATTGTGGTGCATTACTATGGCATCCTGAAAGATTAAATACACAAGACTCTTCAAGCGAAGATATATCTCATATATCTTCCTTATGTTGCATGAGGAAAAATTGAGCTCCCATTGTTACAAGAGGCACCCCCGTTATTGACTAATCTTTTGACAAATAAGCATCCAAAAAGCACACAATTTTGTGACAACATTATAGCTTACAATATGATGTTTTCTTTCACCTCTTTGGGAGGTAAGGTCTCACCCATCACGAAAGGCCGTGGACCTTATTGTTACCGAATGCATGGCCAGAATTTCCACAGAATAGGGAGTTTGTTACCAGTACCCGGGTCAACACCAAAGTGTTCGCAACTCTATATATATGATACTGAAAACGAGGATTCAAACTGAATTAGTGCCATAAGGTATGGAAATTACGTATATTTATATTTATTTTGTTACTACGTATGATTATTTAATATTACATTTATTATTATGACATTATTTTTATGTTTACTTATGACAGCTTTAGAGTCAAAAAAGTTGATGATTCACTTGTGACTGAGTTGAGAAAGATGATAGATCAACACAACCCCATGCAAAGGCATTTAGAATGGCTAGAGATCGATTTAAGGGTAAAGGTGTGGCAGATGTCAAGTTGCGCCTGCTTAGCAAAAGAAACACTGATGGTCGGAGATATAATCTCCCAACTAGCTCTGAGGTTGTTGCTCTTATTTTTGGTGATATTGGTACAAATCTCTCGCACAAGGACATTATACTTCATACAAGGTCTGGTCAGTTACAACGGATTCACGAATTGCATCCTTTGTACCTTGCGCTTCAATATCCGTTGGCATTCCCTTATGGCGAGGAAGGGTACAGACCTGACATTGCTTTAAGTGAAAGGGGCAACACTTATGCAAGGAAGAGGACAAGGGTTACGATCAAAGAATTCTGTCAGTTTAGAATCCACGAGCGCTGAGGCGAAGCTGGGACTCTAAGGTCATCTAGAAAGTTATTTCTACAGTTCTTGGTTGATGTTTATACAATGATTGAATCAGAAAGGTTGAACTACCATCGAACTCATCAGAAGAACATACGGGCTGATTTATGTAATAACCTTACAACAGCAACGAGCAAGGGTTAGACAGCACCGACTTCATCTGAAAATCGAATAGTGTTTCCATCTTCATTTACAGGTGGTCCGAGATACATGCAACCGAACTATCAAGATGCAATGGCTATATGCAAACACCATGGTTATCCCGATCTATTCATAACATTCACATGCAATTCAAAATGACCTGAAATTGTAACGTTTTGCTAAGAAAGGGGTCTACAGCCAGAGGATCGGCCATGCATTATATGTAGAGTCTTCTGCATGAAACTGGAGTCCATGATACAAGATTTCAAAGTTAATAAAATCTTTGGCAAGGTTAATTCGGGTAACGCCTCTTTCGATTTTCCTTACTTTTTGTTTTTTCAATTTCTCAATAATTATATTATTTCTTATATTTTTTTATCCTCGCAAGTTTATAGTCTATATATGTATCAGTTTATGATTTATCTTAATATATTAAATAATTTGTATTTATTTGGACTTTTGGATTTTTTTGCAGTTATTTACACAATCGAATTCCAAAAGTGTGGTTTGTCTCATGCCCATAATTTGTTGTTTCTAGATAAGGAATCTAAGTTGCCAACTACTTCATATATCGATAGAGTCATCTCGGCTGAAATTCCAAACCCAACAGATGATGCTGATTTATACAAGGTGGTGACAAATTTCATGATGCATGGTCCATGTGGAGCTTCTAATCGATCCTCTCCGTGTATGGAAGATGGAAGGTGTATAAAGTACTTTCCAAACAGTTTGTTCAACATACTTTTGTTGATGAAGATGGCTACCCTATTTACAGAAGACGTGAAGATGGTAGAACGATTGAAAAGAATGGAGTTCCCCTTGATAATTGATATGTGGTTCCTTACAATGCATTTCTTCTCCTAAAATGCAATGCACATATAAACGTTGAATGGTGCAATCGATCGGGCTCTATCAAGTGTATGTTCAAGTACATAAATAAAGGGCATGATTGCGTCACTGTTGTAATATCAAGCTCTGATGCAAACAATCCTGGTGATGATGGCGTGGACGAAATAAAAAACTACTACAATTGTCTCTATATATCGGCGTGTGAAGAGGCTTGGAGGATTTTTGGCTTTGATATTCATTACAGGACTCTTGATGTTCAACGGTTGAATTTGCACCTTCCCGGTGAGGAAAGTGTTTTATTTGATGATGATGATGATGATCCTATTGATGCCGTCTTAAATGATCATGAAAGTGAAAAATCAATGTTTCTGCAATGGATGGAGTGTAACAAGAAGTTTGAACAAGGTAAAGATTTGACATACTCAGAATTTCCAGAGCAATTTGTTTGGGTAGCTTCATCTAGACATTGGAAAAAACGTGAAAGGCGTGGTTCCATTGGAAGGATTTATCACGTACATCTAGGTAGTGGCGAGAAGTACTATCTTAGAATTTTGTTGAATCATATTAAAAGGCCAACATGCTACGAAGATTTAAGAGCCGTTGATGGTAGAGTTTATCCTACATTTAAGGAAGCTTGCTATGCATTGGGGTTGTTAGATGATGACATAGAATATATTGACAGAATAATTGAAGCAAGTTTTTAGGGATCGACACACTACATTATGAGTCTATTTGTATTTCTTTTGCTGTCTGATAGCATGTCAAGGCCAGAGTTTGTTTGGGAACGAACATGGAGGCTTCTAGGAGATGATATTGTCAACAAACATAGGAGAATTCTCCGAATTGAGGGTATGTATTTCATTATCGATGTTTACATGATCATAATCTTAACTCTATTTGATTTACTTTTTCATGCACATATTTTACTCATTTAATTGTAATGACATGTGCATGCTATTTATATGCAGATTTGCATCTAACAGATGATCAATTACAAAACTATGCTCATGTTGAAATTGACAAGTTATTACAACGAAATGGTAGTAGTTTGAGTCACTATAAAACCATTCCTCCTGTAGATTCAAGTCTCATATCTGAAGGTGTCAACAAGCTTATACAAGATGAACTTCAATATGACACAACATGTCTTGCGAAGGAGCATACACAATTAATTTCTAGATTTACAATGGAGTAGAAATGGGTGTATGATGAGATCATGAATGCTGTTTTATCAGCTAACGGATGTGTCTTCTTCTTATATGGTTATGGTGGAACACGCAAAACTTTTATATGGAGGGAACTTTCAGCGGCTATAAGGTCTAAAGGTGAAATAGTCCTTATTGTTGCTTCAAGTGAAAATGCGGCTCTCCTAATACTTGGCGACAGAACTGCTCATTCGAGGTTTAAAATACCTTTGCAAGTTAATGAGGATTCAACGTGTCATATATGTTCAGGTACGGAACTTTCTAAGTTGATATGTGTCGCCAAACGTATTATCTGGGATGAAGCTCCGATGACGAATAAGTTCTGTTTTGAAGCATTAGACGAGACATTAAGAGATATTTAACGGGGTACAAATCCTCTTAGTTCCGAACAGCCTTTTGGAGGAAAAGTCATAGTATTTGGTGGAGACTTTAGGCAAATCCTACCCGTTATCACAAAAGGGAGCATGCAAGATATTGTTTTTTCCACCATTAATTCCTCTTATTTGTGGGAACATTGCAAAGTTTTTACTTTGACAAGAAACATGAGGATTCAACAAGGTACATCTGATTCTGATATCCAAGAAGCAAATGAATTTTCTGGATGGGTATTAAGCATCAGAAATGGGACTGTAGGTGTTGTCAATGATAGGGAAGCGCAAATAGAAATTCCTGATGAACTATTGGTGAAGGATTATGACTTAGATCTGATTCCAGCAGTTGTTGAATCTGTTTATCCATCTCTTTTAGACGATCAGTTGTCTCCGACATACTTTGAAGAATGAGCAATTCTTGCACCAACACACGAAGAAGTAGATAGAGTTAATGACTATATATTGTCTTCGTTACCTGGTGATGAAAAGGTCTATCTCAGTTCGGATAGTCTGTGCAAGGCAGGTTTTGTTAAAGACAGTGATGCAAGTATTTATGTGTCTGACTACTTGAACACATTAGATGTTTTGGTCTACCAAATCATGTACTGAAACTTAAGGTTGGGGTCCCTATTATGCTGCTTCAAAATATTGACCAGTCTTCAGGTTTATACAACGGAACGAGATTGATAACCACGCAGCTTGGCAGTCATGTCATACAAGGGAGAATTATTTCAGGCAACAATATTGGACATACGGTTTTGATTCCTCGCATGATCATGTCACCATCAGACACTTCATACCCTTTCAAGGTTCAACGAAGACAATTTTCATTGAGTGTCTATTTTGCTATGACGATAAACAAGAGCCAAAGTCAATCTCTTGCAAATGTCAGTTTGTATCTTTCACGCCCTATTTTCAGTCATGGTCAGCTTTATGTTGCATCATCAAGAGTGACTAGCAAGAAAGGTTTGAAGATATTGATTTGCGACAAAAACAAGAAAATATATAATACTACAACCAATGTAGTATATAAGGAAGCTTTTGATAATTTGTAGCAATTTTGAATATCTTACCAGATTTTATTTTAGTGTTTCATTTTCATGTACTAGTTGAACATTTTGATTATGCTTGATTGTTTTAGTAGCATTGATGTTAGGGATGTGGCTATCCCCGATTCAAAAACTACTTCGCTAATTTTTATCTACTTCTATAACAATCATTAACTACATAATTCTATATCAATGAAATATATAATTATAATATACTATTTTTATAAATATAAGAAAAAATAAACAGATCCCGTACAAGGCACGGGTACTATAGAAAAATATTCTTGCACGGGTACTACAGACAAATATTAAAAACAAAGCTTGTGACTTTGTTAGATTAAACCTACTACAACCGAGAAGGCACATAAATCCCAGTTCAAATTCTCTGTTCCATAATATATTCCATAACCAATTAACCATGTTCCGTTTATCTTATTATGCCACCTGTCAAAAGCAATTAAAATCAAATATTCGGTTATTAATTAAAAACCCTGATTCAACTTCTTCAAAGTTGATCAACTGTATCCTCATGCATGTGTTAATCGTCTTCTACACTTCTTGAGTGTCCTCGTCATCCCGATTTCATGTAAGCCATTCGTATCCTTCTCAGTCACAACGTTATTCTCAATATGTTAATATATCTTACTAGAAATCGGAGCCTTTTATGTTTGTTGGGGGCTCGTTGGGTTGGTGATTGGAGGTAGGGCTGAGCATGGGCCTAAACCCGACCCAAATCGACTCGAACCCGAAAAGCCTGAAATCTCAAAAAAATGAGACCGAAGACCGAACCGAATTTTCGGGTTCGGTTCGGGTCGAGTTCGGGCCAAAACAGCATTCGTACATAAAAACACACTAAAAACCGAACCTGAACCGAACCCGAAATCCTAATAAATTCAGACCGAAACCCGAACCGAAGTCATGTGGGTTCGGGTTCGGGTTTTTCGGGTCGGGTTCGGGTTCAGTTTTCTCAGCCCGTGCTCAGCCCTAATTGGAGGTGTGGTAAGGCATTGTGGTTAGTGGGGGCTGAGAATGGCCTTAATTGGTGTGTTGTTGAGTTCATGTGGGAGATTCGGCTGGTTTGGCACTTGAGAGTCATTTGAGACTTGTATCTCTTGTTATGTACATAAATTTGCATAAAGAAATGCCAACAATTTAGGCTTAGAAGTAATGTTTGGCTGTGTACATAATGTTATGATACTTGATTATATTTCTTTGGCTTGAGAACCCAGACAACTATTGCCTTGTATGAACCTTTACAGGCATTGAAAGCGCCATTTTGGGGACAGTGGAAAAAGCTTTGGGAGTGAAATGTAATATTCGAATCTCCTGCAGCAATGCACCCGTTTCAAAGAGCACGTCGTTCCCCATGACAGCTCGCAAATGAAGCAACTGAGGAATATCCGAAGCCCCAAACCCTGCAACAGTAGAAGCCGGTTTGGTTAAACCAAGGAAGCTATTCTTCTAGAGCTATTTAATTTCATGAGCACCAAACGGCCCTCAAAGCGCATGGTTATTAAAATACTGTTTTTCCGTACCTCATGTTTGCCAGATTGTTTGATATGCACTTCATGCTTTCCAATGGTGTCAAATGTCTAGTATCATGTGGTGCTAGAGCTGGAACATGAGAAAATATATTTGAGCAAGCTCTAGTAAAAGCGTTATAACATGTTGGTCGCAGTGCGCACCAAGAAAGCGTTTTTTGCCGTTAAAATCATGCGTGCTAATAATTTCCCACAGATTTATAGATTTTAGTGGGTTTTGTATTATTTTAAAAAGTGGGTTTTAGTACTTACATTCATTTCGGTGACCAAGTTGTTGAATGCCTCTCGGAAAACTATATTCCGTGTGTAGTTAGCCGGCTCTTTCCCCGTGTGTAGTAACAATATACTGAGTCCCTGTGGGTCTGTCACTCGAGATATTGCCACATAGAGCTGACCGTGGCAGAAAACTGGCCTTGGTAAGTACAACCCCACATGCTTTAGTGATTGCCCCTGACTTTTATTGATAGTCATAGCATAGCAAGCTTTTAGTGGAAATTGACGACGCTTCATTACGAATGGCCATTTTGATTGGGTGGCGCTTAGTGTTATCCTAGGAATAAGGACTTTATTTCCTACGCGCGTGCCTGTTATAATCTCAGCCTCAACAACCCACTCCCCCAAATGCGTAATGATGAGTTGGGTGCCGTTGCACAACCCTTGTGAAGGGTTGACATTCCTTAGAAGCATCACCGGTAACCCTTCCTTCAATTCCAGCGCGTGTGGTGGGATTCCTGTAATTTAGTTTCCATGTTATTTTCATTCGTTGTTGATTTTATAACTTATTAGGTATAGTGTATGGAAATGTAAGCGCAATGTACCGGGGAAATCCTAGCTGTTTAAGAATTCGGGTGGGTACAAATGTTCTTGTTCAGCCACATCGGTAGATGCCTTGCAAATCTCATATGCGCTCTTGTATGTCTTCATTTGTCCGTGTAGACGTTTGAACATATAACTGTTTATCTGATGTGCATCTTCATTTAAGGGGGTCAGGATAGCCCTGTCTTGGAGGTACGACGGGTTGGTTTCATTTGCTATGAAATCTGGAAAGACTTTGTCAATTAGCTGCTCAATCGGATTTGCCCCTGGTGCGATTATGAACTCTTGTGGAATCTCAATCCATGTTTCTTCCTCCTCATTGTCTAGCACTATTGCTTCAGTATTTCCATCCCCGATATTTTGAAATAGTTGTTGAATTGTTGTTTGTGGATGTCAATCTCGCCATTGGCCTGTTGGTCATTGATCCTCATGCTCTTTGTTAACATGAGTAATTGACAATAGCTCCAAATAGGTGAGTTGTTGATTCAAGATTGAACGATGTCTTGTCGTTTCCCTTTGCTAATTACTGGGAGTATTTGCGTGAAATCTTCTCCCAGTAGTACCGTTATACCGCCAAATAGCTTGTGTTTGTTTTTAGCCTGCTTGATGCTTTGGATGTCTTGCAATGTTCTATTTAATGCCTCGAATGCATTTCTATGCGTCATTGGAGCTTCATCCCAAATAATCAGTTTGACTTCATACATCAGTTGTGCTAATTGAGTGTTTTGTTTAAAGCCACATGTGCTATTATATAGCAGTTCGATTGGGATTAGAAATCTATTGTGGGATGTTCGGCCTCCCGGTAATAGAAGGGAAGCAATACCTGTGGGGAATAAAAGTGTTAGAGGCGAGCACAATTGAATATGTGGGGTATCTTATTTTGTATATGAAGGCAACATGCAACCACCAGGTACTTAATGACGTTGTAATGTTATTATTACGGATCTACAATGGGTGTAATAGACATTAGCATGTTGTGTTTTGTTCATGTATTTTTCGTTGATAAGAAATGGATTAGGTATGAAAAAATTATCGGAGTAAGCGAACATAGCTTAGAACTTACCCGACGATGCTACGACAAGGAGGATGTTCCCTTGTGATCTTATACGGGCCATTATTGTCTTGTATAGATAATTTTTCCCTGTTCCTCCTACATCATAAATGAAGAAGAACTCTCCGGATTGCTTATTCACTGCATTGATTACCTGGGCGTAGATTGCTTTTTTGTCTGCGTTCAATGAACGGTACATGGCTGAATGCAACTCTTCCATTTTTTTGGCATTGTAGGAGAGTTCTTCTCTTATAAGTCGGTTGTCCGTTGCGATGAGTAGTTGCTTATCTGGCATCGGAATTCCCGGGTAGTCAGTCAATGTTTTCCCATTTTTTGCAAGGAGCTCTTCAATGTCAAGCAAGCAGTAGTTTTTCAGCTGATTTTCACTGAGTTCTAAGGTCGGGAATTGGAATTCTCTTCTCTTCCGGTATAGTATGTATTTTGATAATGCAGCCCAATTAGTGTCCCACAGTTTTCCCGGGTTGGTCACCTCACAAAAGGTTAGAATCATGACAAACAAATCCCTCAGCTGTACCCCCGTTGCCCAGACTTGTGCTTCTTTGATTGCGTCGGGCCACTCATTGTCTTGCTTGAGCATTCCACGGGCATAGCATGCTTGCCTGAAGGTGTCATATTGTTTCCCATTCACTGTCCGGATTTCTTCAAATGTTCGAGGCCCTGCAACCACATTTAGAAGCATGCGTTAGGTAATACCTTTCGCCGGAGGCGGGATGGGCATACACAATTATGCTTATCGGTTTGAGATTTCGTCTTGGCCCTCACACCTTCTGTGATGCATCCCATGTGTACTGTTTGGGTATTTCTGCATACTTTAATTTCTGTGCCGCATCATTCTTTACTGTTTAGGGTAAACTAATCTGTAAACATTATTGATTGTACTCCTTCTCGGCGTATCACAGCAGGCAGGTTTTGCGAATCTGACATTGTCACTGAGTGTTGTTCTGGGAGATGGAATGTCATCCGTATAACAGCAGGCCAACTGTAATGGATGTCAAACCCATAAATACGCCAAGCGGCTTCGCATGCAGATAGGTAACGACAATCTAAGTATTGCTTGATCTCGTTTATTCCTGGGTTTGTGGTTGCCCCGCCTCCGTGTGGCTGTGCATCTTTCTGCAGGAAGACATCAGTCGCTTTGTCTGGACCCTTGGTTATATACTTGAACATGTACTTGATGGCTCTTGTTCTATTGTACCACTCAACATTGATGTGCGTGCCATATTTCAGCAGTAAGTACCAGTTATATGGCACAACATGGTTGTTGGTAAATGTCGCGCACCCTTTTTTCACTGCAATTCCATTATTTCGGCACCGGTAAACTGGAAATCCATCATCATCAAGCGTTGTTTATGCATAGTATGGCTTGGGAAAGCGTTTGTTACATTTCCCATTGTGCATACACGGTGCATTAGGGTTTGTGTCCCCACACGGTCCATGTAACATATGCTCAGTCACAAGTTTATGCGATTTCGGGTCTGTCTCTTTGCACGGAATTTCAGCTGAAATGAAATCATCTACGTCCTTTCCTGTTTTGGCCTAGTAGTCTTCTTTCAACCATAAGAGTATATGTGCATGAGGAAGGCCATGTTTCTGGAATTCAATAGTGTATATGGCTGCACATTTACAAACAGAAGGAAGTCAATTTGTGGGGACATATGCATTGAATTTTTGTTATATGTCACTGATAGCGGGTGCAAACCCAAAGAGAGTTTTGAACCAATTCATTTTAGCGGTCACGTACCTGCCTTTGTGGGGCAAAATATCTCGTGTGTTTTAAGATCTTTTAGCAACTGGCACACCTTGCGTCTAAAAAGTCTGCTTATGACTTCGGGCTTGTCATTTGAGTGTTGCACCTCTAATTCTTCAAGCATTTCATCTGTCTCAAACCATTTAGGGTTAGCAGTGAATGTAATGAAAAGTGCAGGATTCCTGAATGCTCTGCATAGCGCCATTGCGTCTTGGTAATTCTGAATCATATATCGGGGGCTTCCTGTATAGTTAGCTGGGAGGAATATTCTTTTACCGAGCATTCTTGCATCTGTATCACCCTTGGTAACAACATCACAAATGTTGTTGTATAGGTTGGCTCATAGCTGAGTCTGGTTTTCTCTAATCCAACGTAACCTTTCCTCTTCAACAGCGGTGTAGGCATCTACTATGTACTGATGGTATAGGGGGCCTCCGCATATTAGTGTGGTAGCCTCGTCTGCCCTTTGTTGCAGCCTGTATGAATAGTATTCTTTCATTGTTACATTATTGATAGGATTTTGTCGTGTAAACCTAACAAATAACCTTAAAAACCTAACTAATGTAGTTTCGGTAAGTAAGGGTCGAACCCACAAAGATCCAAGTTATTTCTCCTACTAGTAATCGTGTTTACCAATCAATTAAGGAATGGGGTTTTTTAATGATTCTAACACTACAGATTCAAATAAGCAAAACAAATCTACGACAACAAAAGCTTTGAAACAAATAATGCGAAAAAGCTCAGTCAAACAAATATCCACACTTCAACTTAATCGGTTAATCCTTGATAATCCTCAAATCTCTACTGCAATTAACGTTCTACCGCAGAAACTACTATTCCGATTCTTCGTCTTTATATGCTAATAGGACAACCAGATCCTATTAACACTAACTATCAAATAATCAAGAAACTATCAAGATTCAATTCAACAGCAGCAATAAGTTCCAGGAATAACGATAGATACATCTAACATAATACAACCAACTTTATATAGATGCAAATCAATTCTATCTACAACAACGTAGCACAACCAGTTCTAGATAATTGCAGTTGCTACCCTAACCCAGACGTTTCAACTAGAAACAATCTAAATCTAGCAAAAGAATAATACTAACGACCACTAGTTGATCAGACTAGTATAATCAGTATTAATCAAAGGTAGGAATTCAAGAGAATCAATAACATTCATGCAATAGATCAATAGTGAAAATCTTACAACCGAATTAAATCAAAGGCTTCAATTGTCTAACTCAACACAAGTAACTTAGTTCTTCATAGTCTTCAAAACACAATAATCTCTCAATGAAAACTCAACTACCGTCTAGATAATGATAATAATCTAACCTAATCACAAAAGTCTTCTTAACCGAAATATATAGTTTTCCTAACAATAATAATAATATAATCGAAAGATCCAAAAATCAAATCAAACTTAAGGAAACAAAATAATAACACTAAATCTGCACATGCATCCGTCCTGAAATGCAAGGCCGCGACCGCTGCTATGCATCCGCGCCCGCAGCTTTCCTTTCCTGGCCCTTCAGCGAGATCTTCCTTGGCCGAGCCCGCTGCTTCCTTTTCACGCCCGTGGCTTGTTCTTCTCAGCACCTGACGCTCCAAACTCACTAAAATCCACCCTTTCCTATACTAATCTTCCCAACTCCTCAATCACAAATTAGCTCCTAAACTAATACAACCATCCCAAATAGTGTACTAACAATCCCTAGTTACGTACTACAAAGTAGAGCGTATCAAATTCCCCCATGCTTAGACCTTGCTCGTCCTCGTGTAAGCTGATAAAAACCTACTCCTCCAAAGTAATACCCAAAGGACCACATGAAGCATAACAGAAATCCAACACCCAGAAATCGCAATCCACTACCACGAACACTCCAACAACACAAACGCAGCTCACCAACATTAAGGAAAGTAGAGTACTTCCCCCAAGCTTAACCCGAACTCCATTATGTGAATAAGAATTTCTAATCCTAGCTCCAATCTATCTCCTTATAACTTCAGAGTGACCTACCCGAAACCTCCTTATATCTCCACCACTTATGTCACCACACTAGAAGAATGAATGAATCCTATTAATCACTCTCTCTTTTTTCACTCATTCTGCCTAAGCGCCCTTTCGGGTTTTCACCTAGCCACTCATTTCATTTTTCATAGATGAGCTCACCAATCCTCACATCACTCTTTAGCCTCTTATTACCACAACCTAACGTCGGTCCGGGCCCCTGAATTTTGCCTAAGCCGCCCTTTCGGATTTTCAGCTTAGCCAGGATTTTCAGCAAGTACAAATCCCTCCCCCATGCTTAAATATTGCATTGTCCTCAATGTAATGAAATATGGAAATGAAAATCTGGGGAAGAAAGAAAAATACTCACTATTGTCGCCGAGGTGGTCCTTGGCTCGGACATCGGGGTTGATGTGGCGGTGCAAAATCATTGAAACAAGAGTCTCTGGTGTGATGTCGGGTGACAATGTTGTCCAACTGATTGTATGTTGGTCCCCTATACCACAGCCACTCGTGACTAGCAACCCCGTTCCAGTGCTGGCTGTAAGCGCACGCCACCAGCTATTGATCCCAGAGCGTCCGAACGACCTCATCTAGCTCAGCTATCCACTCACCATGCTGAATCTGGGTTCTCCTGACATCAGCTACATCGGCAGTCATACGATCCAAACTAGTGGCAAACCGATGTTGCTCATCCATAATATGACGCTGGTCTACAACCATCTCTCTAATTGTCATGTCCATCTCAGCTTGGCGATAAGCCATCTCCTCCTGTCAAGCAGAAATACCGGACATAGCAGCCATCATCTGCTCCTGCCAAGAACTAGGCTCACCTGAATGGCCTGCAGGACCACTCGAAGTGCCTGCCTCATACTGTAACACTCCACAGGCCAGCTACCCCAGCCACCAACCACCCAGCCTGGTGACAACGACCAACCGGTGCCGGCGCCGGTGTTGCCTGTGAGTCCACAAGGCCTGCAGGCCTAACACCCAACCCTTCCCCCATAAATGGGTAGGTTGTTGCTCGCGGAGATCGAACCCGGGACCTTTGATATAAGGGTAAAGCCTTACCACTTATATCACCAATTACGCTGCAGCGCAATTGGTCATATAAGGGGTAAGGCTTTACCCTTATATCAAAGGTCCCGGGTTCGATCCCCACGGGCAACAACCTACCCATTTATGGGGGAAGGGTTGGGTGTTAGGCCTGCAGGCCTTGTGGACTCACAGGCAGCACCGGCGCCGACACCGACTGGTCGTTGTCACCAGGCTGGGTGGTTGGTGGCTGGGGTAGCTGGCCTGTGGAGTGTTACAAAAAAAGTACACTTTTATGTTGGATAGTGGCCTCCGAGCCCAGGCCCAGCCATTTCTCTCCCCCATGAGCCGCATCCCATGTACCCCAACTCATCCCCCAAACTGGGGAGGTTGTTCTAGAGTCTCAAACTCGAGACCTCGCGCTTTGACAAGAAGCCTTACGCTTCCTTTCCACCAATTGTGCTGTAGCACAATTGGTAACAAGTGGGCGTTAGGCCGCTTGTTAAAGCGTGAGGTCTCGGGTTCGAGACTCACGAACAACCTCCCCAGTTTTGGGGATGGGTTGGGGTACATGGGCTGCGGCCCATGGGGGATAGAAATGGCTGGGCCAATGCGCTCGGAGGCCCTTATCCAACATAAAAATGTACTTTTTTTGTAACACTCCACATGCTAGCTACCCCAGCCACCAACCATCCAGCCTGGTGACAACGACCAGCCGGTGCCGGTGCTGCATGTGAGTCCACAAGACCTGCAGGCCTAATACCCAACCCTTCCCCCATAAATGGGTAGGTTGTTGCCCGCGGGGATCGAACCCGGGACCTTTGATATAAGGGTAAAGCCTTACCACTTATATGACCAATTGCGCTGCAGCGTAATTGGTGATATAAGTGGTAAGGCTTTACCCTTATATCAAAGGTCCCGGGTTCGATCCCCACGGGCAACAACCTATCCATTTATGGGAGAAGGGTTGGGTGTTAGGCCTGCAGGCCTTGTGGACTCACATGCAGCACCGGCGCCGGCACCGGCTGGTCGTTGTCACTAGGCTGGATGGTTGGTGGCTGGGGTAGCTGGCCCGTGGAGTGTTACACATACTGCCAATCTGTGTCAACTGCCTCATCATGGCGCTCCATATCAATCATCATATCTGTAGGTGCCCCTGGAATCTCCTCCTCAACAGCTACTCTATCCTCATCATGAGCAGCCATATAAAAATCCCGAGTTGTAGGTCCAAAGGGAATGAAGCGGGGTAGGGTAAGATGACGGATGCCACCCTTCCCTGCCTTCCAGAAATACTATCCCTGTGTAGAACCCAACAACCCCGCCCTCTTCAGAGAATGCTCATCATAGACATATGCACCAGGCAATGACTTATAATTCTCTGGCGCTTCCAGTCCCCAAATTCTAGCAATTAGGGTGATCATCCCACCCATAGCTATCTTGCCGGACTCTTTGTCGCGGACCCGGAAACAACTTGCTACAAACAGAGCAACCCAGTCTGGAACAGACTCACTCTCTAGAGTCATGCACCAGAGAACTGACAGATCAGTGGCAGAAACCTTGTTTACCTCTCCATGCCCCAAGAATGCCATTGCTATCACCTTATGGGCTAATCTCAAGCATGGATGCACAATCTTATAATTGTACTCCCCTTTCTTAGGATTGAAAATCTGACCAGTAGCTGTCTGCCAAAATTCATAGTGTCGGGTGCCCACAGCTGTCCACCCCTCAGTTGGTGGAGTGGAAACTCCAAAAATCTGTCTAAGCTCATCGAATGACAAAGTTTGATCCATATCATTCAAGTGAAACGTAATCCTATCCCCGTTTCTTTCCAATGTAGCCAAGAATTCCATCACGTAAAGAGGATAGGTAGGAGCTCCCTTATTCACAAAAGAATCCAAACCACCTTTCTCAAACAAGTGCCTTGTGCGATCAAATAAACCCAAAGTATGCAAAATAGGCACATCAAGGAAGCGGGTTTGCACAATTTCACGATGACAGAGTACATCCCAACGCTTCATTTGCATTGTGTTCAACTGTTCCAACCCTCGACCAGACATCTCCAACCCCAATTTTCGAATTCAACACAAGAGGAGATTGAGCAAACTTACCGTAGAAACCGAAGTCGTTGCTGATGTATGTGCAGCGATCGCGGCTTGAACACGGTGGTCGCGAGTCTCAGATGAGAAGAAACAACGATCTGATGGTGGAATGAGAAAAAGGGGTATGCGGCGATCGCGGGTTGAGGCAAAGAGAGGGGCGGCCGCGACTTGAAGCAAAGAAAGCTTCAAAACAAATGACAGGAGATGAGGGTTTCACACATATAGGGCAAGGCCGCGATCGCAGTTGACAGGCAGCGATCGCGGCTTACGTTTTTTTTTCTTTTGCAAGGCAGAGAAGGCTTACGAAATTCCTCACGTATAGGGCAAGGCCGCGATCGCGGTTGACAGGCAGCGATCGCGGCTTTCACTTCGAAAGTGTCTGTACTTGCAAGTTAGTCTAGAAAACGAAACAAAGGAAAATAACGACATAAAAAGATGAGAAAATGACAAGAAAAACTTCATACTCTGGGTTGCCTCTCGAGAAGCGCCTTGGTTAATGTCGTGGGCTCGATATAGTGCCTTGTAGATCAATGTTCAACATCTGGTTCTTCAAGAAATGTATCCTCTATGGCTTCCTTGTTGAACCCTTCATGATATGGTTTCAACCTTTGACCATTCACCTTGAAAACCTTGTGAGTCGCAGTTTCATACAATTCTACAACACCATGTGGAAAAACGCGAGCAACAACATACGGGCCTGCCCAACGGGATCGGAGTTTACCCGGGAAAAGACGTAGGCGAGACTGAAATAGTAGGACTTTGTCTCTAGCTTTAAAGTCCTTCCTCAAAATGTTCTTGTCATGCCAAGCCTTTGTATTTTCCTTGTAGTTGACTGCGTTGTCATAAGCTTCTATCCGCAGTTCCTCCAATTCTTGCAGCTGTAACTTGCGGAATTCTCCAACCTCATCAATCCACATGTTGCAATTCTTCACAGCCCAAAAAGCCTTGTGCTCGAGCTCCACTGGAAGGTGACAAGCTTTCCCAAACACCAATCTGTAAGGCGACATACCGATGGGTGTCTTGTAAGCTGTACGATAAGCCCATAGTGCATCATCTAATCTCAGACTCCAATCCTTCCTGTTCGGAGCCACGGTCTTCTCAAGAATGGTTTTGATCTCTCTATTGGACACCTCACCTTGTCCATTTGTCTGCGGATGGTATGCAGTGGAAACTCTCTGCGTGACATGATATTTCTTCAGTAACGCACTCACTGTCTTGTTGCAGAAGTGAGTTCCTCTGTCACTGATTAGAGTTTTAGGAATGCCGAACCTGGCAAAAATGTTTTCCTTCAAGAAACCTGCCACAACTTTAGAATCATCAGTCCTGGTGGCCTTCGCTTCCACCCACTTGGAAACGTAGTCCACCGCAAGCAAGATATAAATGTTCCCAAAAGAATTAGGAAATGGTCCCATAAAGTCTATACCTCAAACATCAAATATCTCACAAAAGATTAAAGGTGATTAAGGCATTTCATTCCTTTGGGATATATTCCCAACTCTCTGGCATCGATCGCACGATTTACAAAAATCATATGCATCCCTACAGATGTGAGGCCAATAAAATCCTACATCTAACACCTTCCTAGCTGTCTTTTTCGCCCCAAAGTGACCACCACACGCATGAGAATGACAAAAAGCTATGGCAAAAGTTACCTCATTGTCTGGAAGACATCTACGGATTACCTGATTAGAGCAATGCTTCCAAAGATAAGGGCCATCCCACACATATAATCTCGCCTCACTGCGCATCTTGTCTCTCTGGGCCTTTGTAAAGTGTGGAGGAAACTCACCAGAAACCAGAAAATTCACCAAGTGTGCATACCATGGCTTAAGAGCCTGAATTTCGAATAATGTATCATCAGGGAACGGCCCCTGGATCTGCAGCTGAGCTTGTGGTTTGTCTTCATCATGAACGAGCCTACTAAGGTGGTCAGCTACCAAATTTTTAGCACATTTCTTGTCTCTTATCTCAATGTCAAACTCACTCAGCAGTAGGATCCATCTAATTAGTCTCGGCTTGGCCTCTTTCTTCGTCAATAAATAACGAAGTGCTGCATGGTCTGTATAAGCGATCACCTTTGTGCCGAGAAGATAAGATCGGAACTTCTCCAGAGCAAAGACTACGTCCAGTAGCTCCTTCTCGGTTATGGAGTAATTTCTTTGCGCACCATTCAGAGTCATAGATGCGTAGTGAATCACATGGGAAGCTCGTGCCTCCTTCTGACCGAGGGCTGCACCTACAGCATAGTCGCTGGCATCACACATAATCTCGAAAGGGAGAGACCAGTCCAGTGCTTGAATAATCGGGGCACTTGTGAGGCGTGCCTTCAACTCATCAAACGCCTTCCTGACTCTTCATTAAGCTCAAAGGACACCTCCTTCTTTAGCAGCTCGCAAAAGGGTGATGAAGTCTTGGAAAAGTCTTTAAAAAAATTGCGATAGAAACCTGCATGGACTAGAAAAGAACGCACTTCTCAAACATTAGTAGGATAAGGCAAAGACTGAATTACATCAATCTTCGCCCTATCGACCTCAATACCCTTAGAAGACACTATATGTCCTAGCACTATGCCCTGTTCGACCATGAAATGACATTTTCAGAATTGAGAACCAAGTTAGTCTCTACACATCTTTTAAGAACAAGTGACAAATGGTCTAGGCATGCATCAAAACTATCTCCATGAACTGTGAAATCATCCATAAAAACCTCAATGAAATGCTCGACATACTCAGAGAAGATGCTCACCATACACCTTTGGAATGTCGTAGGCGCATTACACAACCCGAATGACATTTTGCGATATGCAAACGTGCCAAAAGGACATGTAAATGTCATCTTCTCCTGGTCCTCTGGCACTATGGCTACCTGAAAATAACTTGAGTATCCATCTAGAAAACAATAGTATGAACGACCAGCCAATCGCTCAAGCATCTGATCAATAAAAGGTAGAGGGAAATGATCCTTACTGGTTACCGTATTCAGCTTACGATAATCAATGCAGACTCGCCACCCGGTTTGCACCCGGGTTGGGACTAACTCACCTTGCTGATTTTCGACAACTGTAATGCCCCCCTTCTTAGGGACAACTTGTGTAGGACTTACCCACTTGCTGTCAGAGATAGGATATATCATACCAGCCTGCAGAGGGCTTCAGAACTTCTTTCTTCACTACCTCCATCATGGGCGGATTCAGCCTTCTCTGTGGCTGCCTGGAAGGTTTAGCTTCACCTTCCAATAGGATTCTGTGCATACAAGTCGTGGGACTAATCCCTTTGATGTCCGCAATAGTCCACCCTAGCCGTCTTGTGCTCCTTTAGCACGGCCACTAGCTTCTCTTCTTGACCCTTGGTGAGCTTGTTTGAAATGATTACTGGTAATGTGTCATCCTCTCCAAGGAAGGCATACTTCAGGTGGTCCGAGAGTTGCTCCAGCTCGACCACCGGTGCCTGCACAATAGAGGGCAAAAGCTTCTCGCTAGGCAAGGTTAGTGGCAAGGGCTTGGAGCCCGGTGGCGTGAGAGGAAGTTTAGAGTAAACGTCTAACTCAACCACGACTTCCTGCAGGTTAGTAAATAAAACAAATTCCAAATTGGTATCTACTATAGCATTCTCTATGACAGCTTGCACATCATCCAAACTACTCACATCAAACACATTTTGCACAAGTGGTTAAATCACATCAATAGAGCACAAAGAATGATCATCAGAAGGGTGTTTCATGGCATCATAAATATTATACTCTACCCTTTCACCATCAAATTCCATAGTAAGTGCACCACTACTCACATCAATTTTTGTGTTGGCGATTTTAAGAAATGGCCTACCTAACAAAATAGGGGATGCATGCTTGTCATATTCCATATCCAACACAAAGAAATCAACAGGAAAAATCAGCTTGTCAACCATTACAAGAACGCCCTCTACTACTCCTTTCGGATAAGCATTGGAACGATCAGCTAATTGAATCACTACCCCAGTTTCATGCAATGGTCCAAGCCCCAAAGATTCATATAACGGTTTTTTGCCTGGTACCCTTGAGGTATGGCAAAATTCGCGAGGTGTACCAAAGTTTTGACTATTTCACGTGGTACCCCCGAGTTTCGTTTTTTTTTGCCAAATACCCATCTGTTAATTAATTAATTAAAAAAATAAAGAAAAACAAAAAAGCCCCAATTTGTCTCTCCTATCTCGCTTATTCCCTCCCTTGACAAACTTAACTCGTCGGCGGCCTTGTGCCCTTCATCATCGACAAAATAAAAACACAAAATTCCACACCAGAGTGAGGAAATAGCGTTTTCTTCAGAGTGTCGTCTTTCACTGTTCTTCTTCTTCTTCTAATTTGCCCCCCATATTTTCTCCATAACACTCCGCTTCTCGGAATCCCTTTCTGTTAATCATCTGTCTTTTCAAGTTTCGAGTCCTCTACTCGATGGGTCACCGAGATCCGTTTGCCTAGGAACCGAACCCGACTCTGGCTCGGCACCTTCGACACCACCGAGGAAGCCGCCCTGGCCTATGACAGTTCCGCCTACAAGCTCAGGGGCGACTTCGCCATGCTCAACTTCCCCAACCTCCGCCACGACGGGTCCCACATCGGCGGCCATAAGCCCCTCCATCCCTCTGTCGATGCCAAGCTCCAAACTATTTGTGAGAGCTTGGCTCTTAATTCGAACAAGAAACAGGGGAAGGCCGGGAAGTTGAAGAAATCCACCGCCACCGCTCCTCCGCCTCCCGCCGTTGCTCTGGTGGAGAGCGAGGGGTCCGGCGGGTCGTCGCCGTTGTCAGATCTAACGTCCGGGGAAGGGGAGGACGTGGGGTCGGAAAATTTCTTGCTTCATGAGTGCCCGTCTCAGAAGATCGATTGGGACGCCATTTTATCTTCTTGCAGTAATTTATGAAAAAATTGTACTGTTTTCCGGTGAAATTAGGTGTTAATTTAGGAGCTTGACTGCAATGGAGTTTTTAGAATTGCAGATCGAGCTCGAATTTTTCTTTTTGTAATCATGTATGTAAGCTGTAGCCCCAAGGTAGTCTAAAGCAAGTTGTTTTTTTATCTTGCTTTGGCTACTTAGGGGAAGTGGAAAGTTTACACTCGGTAATTTTTATTTTGTCCATTGATAATCGAATCGAGTTTGTAATTTTTCTTAGCTTAACATGTAATCCTAATCTGTGGTCCGCCGGCGAGTTAAGTTCGTCGAGGGAGGGAAGAAGCAATCTCGTGAAGAAGACGAGAGAGGAGAGACAAATTTGGGCTTTTTTTGCTTTTTTTTAATTAATTAATTAACAGATGGGCATTTGGCAAAAAAAAAATGAAACTCGGGGGTACCACGTGAAATAGTTTAAACTTTGGTACACCTCGTGAATTTCTCCATACCTCAGGGATATCAGGCGAAAAAACCGTTCATATAAAGAATAAGGCAGCACATTAATAGATGCACCTAAATCTAACATGGCTCTTTCAAACTTGGTGTCACCTATCACACAAGGAATGCTAAACATGCCAAGATTGCCACACTTCTTAGGCATTCGCCTTTGAAACACATCAGACACATGCTCACTCACCTTAACTTTTTTCTTCTTTTTCAATTTTTGGTTCCTTTTAATTGTACACAATTCCTTAAGAAACTTTGCATAGCGAGGAACACTTTTAATCAATTTGAGCAAGGGAATATTTACCTCACATTTAGTGAAGATCTCAAAAATCTCCTTTTCGTTCTCCAGCCTCCTTGTGTCTTTCAGCACCTCAGGGAATGGCGGAACTGGCTTTTGGGAGCCGAGTGGAGGAAAATCCGGCCTACTATACGAGTTATCAGCTGTTGGGGCAAGGTTGCAATCGCGGTTTTCAGACAGCGACCGCGGCTTTGCCTGAAACTCGTCTTCTACTGTAGCGTCTTTTTCTGCTGCTTCTGGATTTGCAGTTCGTCCCTTTCAGCTAAGGGAACGCTGCTCTCAATTATGTTGTCCAGCTTCCTCCCACTTCTCAGCATGACTGCATTAACATTCTGTCTCAGGTTCAACTCCGTCTGAGATGGCAGTTTACCTGAATCCTTAGCTTCCAATTTGCTTAAGGCTTGAGAAATCTGCCCAACCTGAGTCTTCAAGTTCTGAATACTAGACTTGGTATCATGCTGAAATTGAACCAGGTTACTCTGCATCGTAGTCATATTCTGTGTAAGGGCCTTGATTATATCCTCTGCATACATAGATGAACTCGAATTATGCCCCTGTGGTCTAGGATTATATGGGGGTCTGAATTACTGCTGACCTCCAGGCTGCTGAAATGGATGCTGCTATTGCTGCTGGAATTGCTGGTTTTGTGGGTTCCCATATATCAAATTGGGGTGATCTCTGCACCTAGGATTGTAGGTGTTGGAATATGGGTCATATCTTGGTCTCGGAGGTCCGAAACCTCCCACAACATTCACTTCAGCAGACGATTCTTAAAGTGTCGGACATGCATCCATAGGATGGAGCGTGTCATAACAGATTCCGCAAGCCTTAACTTGATGTGGGTTACCTTTCACCATGAAACGCTTCATCATCTCCTTCAACTCGTTCACATCAGATTGCAATGAAGATGATGGATGAGAGTCGGCTGCTTTGGCTGCGTGAGAGCTTGCTCTCTTGCTGAATTGCCTTGAGCCTTCAAATAGCTCAGAAAACATCTCAAATGCCGCTGCAAAAGTTTTATTCAGAATATTACCGCCACAGGCTACGTTCACCATTCTGCGCTCATCATCAAGCAGTTCGCCATACAAATATAGAACGAGATCTTGATCAGAATAACCATGGTATGGACAACTTGATATTAGCCGTTTGAATCTCTCATAGTACTCATACAAAGTCTCAGTAGCATGTTGTTCAATGTTGCTGATGTTCTTCTTCAGGCTATTGAGCTTTGTTGCAGGAAAGTACTTCTCTAGAAAGGCTTTCTTCATATTTGCCCATGTATCAATACTTCCCGGAGCTAGATAGTAGAACCAGTCATTGGCCGAATCCTTCAAAGAAAAAGGAAAGGCCCTCAGCTTGATTTGGTCTTCTGTCACTCCCCTCGGCTTCATGCTAGTGCAGACAGCGTGAAATTCAGATAAGTGCTTGTTGGGGTCTTCGCCATTCATCCCATGGAAGTGGGGTAGCAAATGAATTAACCCAGATTTCAACTCAAAATTCACACCATCATCCAACTCAGGAAACTGCACAGCAAGCGATTGTTGCTCTAAATTCTGTGCAGTTAACTGCCTCAAAGTCTGTTGTTCACCCATCTCAATTTCGTTTAGTTGCTCACGGACTGCTCTTCGGTTCCTGAAAAACGTCCGCTCAATTTCTGGATCAAAATGCAGAGGTGAAGAATTAGTAGCATGGGTTGAACCATAAAACAGGTTCACGCAGTAATTGGCACACAACAAAAACAAACAGGGAAAAAAAAACTTAAAGCTCCGTGGCAACGACGGCAAATTTGATAGGGTTTAGTCGTGTAAACCTAACAAATAACCTTAAAAACCTAACTAATGTAGTTTCGGTAAGTAAGGGTCGAACCCACAGAGAGCCAAGTTATTTCTCCTACTAGTAATCGTGTTTACCAATCAATTAAGGAACGGGGGTTTTTAATGATTCTAACACTACGACTTCAAATAAGCAAAACAAATATACGAAAACAAAAGCTTTGAAACAAATAATGCGAAAAAAGATCAGTCAAACAAATATCCATACTTCAACTTAATTGGTTAATCCTTGATAATCCTCAAATCTCTACTACAATTAACGTTCTACCGCGGAAACTACTATTCTGATTCCTCGTCTTTGTATGCTAATAGGACAACCAGATCCTATTAACACTAACTATCAAATAATCTAGAAACTATCAAGATTCAATTTAACAGCAGCAATAAGTTCCATGAATAACGATAGATACATCTAACATAAAACAACCAGCTTTATATAGATGCAAATCAATTCTCTCTACAACAACCTAGCACAACCAGTTCTAGATAATTGTAGTTGCTAGTCTAACCCAGACGTTTCAACTAGAAACAATCTAAATCTAGCAGAAGAATAATACTAATGATCACTAGTTGATCAGACTAGTATAATCAGTATTAATCAAAGGTAGGAATTCAAGAGAATCAATAACATTCATGCAATAGATCAAGAGTGGAAATCTTACAACCGAATTAAATCAAAGGCTTCAATTGTCTGACTAAGCACAAGTAACTTGGTTCTTCATAGTCTTCAAAACACAATAATCTCTCAATGAAAACTCAACTGCCGTCTAGCTAATGATAATAATCTAAACTAATCACAAAAGTCTTCTTAACCGAAATATATAGTTTTCCTAATAATAATAATAGGGAAAAGATAAGGTGAGGATGGAGGCTTAGGAGAGGAGTGAGAACGCTCCAAGACCGTGGGATTAAGAAAAAGTGCACACAGATCAGTCAAGAAAAAAATACGGAAAATATAGGATACAATTCGGCACGGCCGAATTGTTTGCGAAAAAACGCGTCCTGTGTGCACACGCATTTTAGTCTGTATGCACACATACGTTATTTTGCATGCACACACACGTTGTTTTCATGTGCACACACAGGTCATTTCTGTATGCACACGTAGGTTATTTTTGTTGATTTTCATACGTATGTACACATGTTATTTCGTATGCGCTTTGAGTCATTTTCGCATGCACACATATGTTATTTTCATGTGCACACATGCACACCTACGTTGTTTCACATGCACACATAGAACATAGTGCATTTCATATGAACAAACATGCCATTTTCACATGCACATAGTAGTATACTTTGCATGCAAACGAGAATATACTTTGCATGCACACATTCGTGTTTTCATGTGCACACGTTTTGTTCATTCCATATGAACGCACGCGTTTTATGCATGCACACAAAAATGAATTTCACGTGCACACCGTAGTTTATTTGGCATGCACACAACAATGTATTTGACATGCACACAAATCTGCACTTTGCGTGCACGCGAATCCATTTTTTCGCGAATAATTCGGCCGTGCCAAATTTTTGCCAAATTTTTAAAAAGCGATCTGGACACTCTGTTTGCTTCCCATCCGACGGCTCTCATGCGTCCTCATTCCTCTCCTCCCTTCCCATCCTCACCGGATCTCAACCCATAATAATAATAATATAATAACCGAAAGATCCAAAAATCAAATCAAACTTAAGGAAACAAAATAATAACACTAAATTTGCCCACGCGTCCTTCCTGAAATGCAAGGCCGCGACCGCTTCTATGCATCCGCGCCCGCGGCTTTCCTTTCCTATCCCTTCAACGAGATCTTCCTTGGTCGCGCCCGCGGCTTGTTCTTCTCAGCACCTGACGCTCCAAACTCACTAAAATCCACCCTTTCTTATACTAATCTTCCCAACTCCTCAATCACAAATTAGCTCCTAAACTAATACAACAATCCCTAATAGTGTACTAACAATCCCTAGTTACGCACTACAAAGTAGAGCGTATCAATTATCCCTTTGTGTTTCTCTCCTCCCTGAGTTTTTATTATACGGGATTTGTAAGTGATAACCATCTTCGACGTGAGGGAACAATAAAGTGTACTGAAGGGCCATGTATGATGGGTACAGCTCTGATATTCTTCTAGGACAACCTGCTTTTGTTTGGACGTACACATCTCTAGGTTCCTTGCTTTGCCCAAAGTCCCCTATAATGAGTGCATTATACTGTCTCTTATCAGGCTTCCTCTCTCCTATTAGTTTGATCATGAACTCCAAAGATTCATTAGCATGGGACCAATCTCTTGCCTTTCTGAATGCCTATGCTACAGCGCTTATAGCATCCAACATGGCCACTAAATTCTGCATTGTGTTTGCATCAATATCGCTGCCCACGTTCATGCATCCCAGTCTGTTCTGAATTTCATTGGTTGTATCGTAGAAGTACAGTTGTGAAAATTTAGGCGGGGCCCCTTCACCAGGCAATAGTGCTCCCAAACGGTGGTAGTTCTGGCCAGAAATCCTGAAGGTGTACGGGCCTTTGGTGCGATTGATGTGTTCATCTATCATGGCACCAAAGGATGTGAAGGAAAATAAGTTGTTGTAGACTCTAATTTTCCGCCTGAACAAAGTAGCATTGGCGGTGGAACTGCACAAGAGATGCTTCAGCGGCTCAGGTGTTTCCTTGAGCCTGGGTAAGCTGACCTTACCCTCTTGGCAGCAGATTGACGTAGTAAACTTGACAAAAGTAGCTTTTTTACCCTTTTCCTCCGGCCATATCCTTGCGTTACAAAAACAACACCTTGTTGTAGGCGGTTTCAGTTTTGCATAGCTCACCTGTACATCTGCGATTGAAGATAAATTCATGATATTGCCAAGCAAATATTGTCGGTCTCAGCTATGTCCTAAAGATACTGACTGTTTGAGTGGCGTGCAACAGCTGCACTTGCGCCTCTCGCCTTAGGGGGTCGCCCACGTGGCCCTATTCAAAGACGTGTCGGGAAATGTAATTTGCTTCAGTAGGGGGTGAAAACGGTTCATTGGACTTAGTTTTGATATTGTACAATTCTTACTTGGGGTTTCCACTTGCGCGGGTTGGCCAGGAAGTTGGGAAGTACCGGCCACACTTTTAGCTAGGTGCTTCGACTTGGGGGGCCAACCACGCCCTCCTAATGCAGCAGACAATAGGAAAGACGCGTGTGTTCAGAATCCATAATATGTATGCAGACACATAACTTGATCATACAATTCTTACTCGGGGTCTCCAGGGTTGCAGGTTGGCTAGCAAGTTCAACAGCACCGGTCGCACTTTCGCCTGAGTTCTTCACCGTGGCTTGTCACTCACTTCGGCCTAATTAAACCGAAAAAGTAAACGGCGCATGTGTTTAGATTGTGTGGTATGGACGTATGCAGAGGCATGAATGGGGGCATTGTTGTTAGTAATGTTATGGGAGAATTTTTACTCGGGGTTTCCTTTGGCAATAACAAAAGGTACATGTGTTTACAACTCATGGTATGTGTGTACGCAGAGGATGTGGCATTATGAGGGTTCAAAACATTAACGTAATGATAATTATGTGATACCTATTTGCATGACATTCATCCCGCAGTAAACCTTAACCATTCCGTCTGGTCGTGTGATATTTCTTGTGATCAGCTGCAACGGAAAGTCCATTCCCCCAAATGCGGGTACGCAATTTGCCAGTAAAATGTATAAAATATAGATGTATAAAATGTCAGTAGGGAGATTAGTATGGTAACAAATTTATTGTTGTTGTGTTAACAACAATTTGCGAGTAATCTCTTTCCACACTAGTGGGCCAATTCATTTCCTTTGGTTAGTTTTAATAATATGGTCAGTATATTAACAATTCCCCTAAATAAGGATATGGGTGTGCATTTTTTTACCCCCCTTCCAAGTCTTTTCCTGCAAAGAAATTAGGAATCCGTATAATGGCATTGACTTGTTGTCTCTCTCGCGCCCCTCAAATCCCCTCTCTCAATGTCTCTGGCGCCGTAGCGCCCCAACATCCTCACCCTCGTCGCCGGGATGGCCGCTTCCAACGCTGCCATCGTCCCCTTCTTGGCCCGACCCAGGCGTTTCTCGGCGACCCCAGTCCATAAAAGCAAATTCCCACCTTCCCTAATCGGCATCTCCTTTCTTTAGTTCCCTCCACCCTCGTACAACTTCCAGCTCGTGGAACAGCGCCGCGAGGAAAACAATCATGCTCGAGTCGGAGCTAGCTCTGTCGAATCCCGCCGGATCGCCATCAATCGCCTCCTTTGCACCGGATCCCGGCGACACTGCCGTTTGAATGAGTAGGTGAGGGGTTACCTTCGCTATTTGCTTCTTAGGGTTGGCTCTGTTGAAATCGAAGGCGTAATGAAACTAAAACTGCAACTTGGGTCAAGTTTTCATCTGTTTTGGAATATGTTAAATTAAGAATATGTGGATTGGAATGGTGCTATCAAATTGTTATGGGTCGAAATAGAGGGATTTCGTTCCCCATGAGCAGATGAACTTGGGAGAGAGCAGTCATGCTAAAGGTGACAACAATAATTGATTAATTAGGTAACTGAACTAAACTGCGTTGTGGTTTTGAAGCTTTAATTTTTCCAGTTGTATACTATGTTCTATTGATTGCATATCTACATGCACATCCAATGAATGGAATACGCTAAATTCAGTTTTATGTGTTATGCAGTAGTTTTTGTAGGAATATACTTAAAGTTTACAGGTTTATGTTGGAATCCGAGATAACCTTACCCCCATAGTCGGTGCTATTGTCCTTGGCCATTCCTACAGGACCGTTAACCTGGACAAAGTAGAAAGTGAAATCACGACCTTGCAAAGCGCTGAAGGCAGAGGTAGTAGCTTTCGTTAGGAAAAAAATAAAACCCATAACCTGATTACTTGAGCTCTGTGGAGCGGTAGTTGTATCCAACGTTGGCAAGAGAATCAGAGCTTGAGAAGTAGGGACGTCCTGTAGGTACCATGAAAGTTGAATTTGCCCTGAACGTCTATTTAAGGTGGAGCATCAATGCCTTTCTTAAACAATAACGACTTTAATTCAATGCCTATTTAAACCCACTGCTATTTTTTAGGGGGGTTAATTGCACTATTACTTCGGGGGTTATACTTTCATCATTTTTTGGGTGTTAAGCCTAGGGAAATAAGCCTAGGGAAATATTTTATGTTGATGAGATCAAGCACATTGTTATAAAGGATCCATTATAGCTTGCTGCCACAGACCCAAGGTCTTCTAAAGCTGTATTATTTTTTCCACATTAACCTTTAGTGTCCCTTCCCTTGGGGCCGCTGTTTTGATGACTGAATGGTAGATAATTTTCTATGGGCTATAAAAATGAAGGAAGTGACTTAAGTTTGTGTATAACTATTGGGTACGATGAGAATGTGAGCTTCTGTTTTGGCATACTTTATAAAGTATACTCTGAATTTGTCACCTGGCAAGGGAGAATATGTTTGGAATGAAGAGACCTATATTGGCATATACCTTCTCATGAGATGAGGTAATCATTGTGTTGAGACCTTGATGACATATAAAAGTTTGATATACCTCATCCGGGCCAGCTGTTCTTAGTTTGTTTTGTTCCTTAATCACTATTCAGTTGCATGTAGGGATAAATGCCAGTCATGTCATTGAGCATGTTTTATGGTAGATAGATCCATTTGGATCTGTGATACGAAGCTTTGTGTGCTATGCTGACATAATCTGGTTGCTTTACTTTGATAAGATTGTTACTCCTTATAAGGGGCATTTCATATAGAGGCAATGTAATAGGCAATTTATTAATGGTCATCACTAAGCCATCAGTTAACTCACATTCTCTATTTTTATGCATTGTTGTGATCCTCATTGCCTTACATAGGTTTCTGTTTGAGCAAGTAAACTTTGAGAAACGTATAATCTTGTTACATTGTATTCTTCTCTTACCTTCCAGTTGTAACACCCCCAAATATTTCCTTGAAAGTATTACCGCCAGTGACCTCAGATTACACATCTGGGGTCACCCAAGGCTTAACCATTTTAAACAATCATGTAATAACACAAAACTTTATTAAATACACATATACTATTTAAACCAAAGTCACGGATTACATATGTGAATACCAAATATGTCCAAATACAGAATTATTTCAATACAGTGGAAGTCTTTTTAAATAAATAAACATCATGACGGGTCTTGATCTGAGCGATCTCACGCCTAGGATCTTCAACCTTTGGAAAACTCTTTAAACCTTCATCTGCCTTCAACATCGTATACTAGCCTTCACGGAAAGGAAGTTTACCTGATGTGCCATATGAGACGGATGACACCATCCAACCATGCAATGGAAAAATAACTGGTTGGTTAGTCTAATGAAAGACTATGCAAGGGTTAAACAGAAAGGTTCTAAGTAGTCGTATTAGGTTAAACCCATCGCTTCTCGAATAAAAGCCGATGACGATAGCAAACTTCTATACTTCTACAAAAGGTACGAAACAATATGATCAAGAGAAGACTCCAAAAGATCGAGTCTTACGGGAAACGAATGAAAGAAGACTCCAAGAGATTGAGTCTTATGGGAAAATATGACAATTGTTTGGGAACGTTATAGTTTCACACAAGCATTTAAAATGACTTGATCATTTGGGTCTACGACCAACCTCACCGCATAATGCGAATTCAGATTTGGAAGGAGGACTTACTCTAATCGAAGTCCGGGCGGTTTCCACGCTGTACTCCACGCCCGAGGGTATATTAATTATGTGCATAATCGCACTTATCTTGTTTAATTCCAAAATGTATATTCACGTTATAGCTTTTATCATATAAATACATCATCTCGATACGAGAGATATCTTGGGAACATTTCCCGAATGTTTGGCACCAGCTGTGTGCACCACTCCCATACACGGATAGGGGTAGGTCATGACCAGGAAAGGGTGTTAGGGCTTGAACATCCTACGCACCACGATTATAAAGAAACGGCCAGCACTCGCAATGAGATACATAGCGTTCCTACGAATACTCGTTCTAACTATACATTTAGGTTCACACATCAAATACACACCAATACCATCATGATAATAACAGATATAATAGCGTTATTTCTAGCAATATATACAACCTATTATAATGTCATATTTTAATCACACATTTATAATATTTGTTCCCAAACGAAAACAACATTTCATCCCAATTTAATTAACAATTAAAGTAATTCATAATTAATGGAAACTTGGAATGATAAGCAAGAGTGAACCGCCACTTGCCTTGATTAGACGAATGAAGATTTGTGAGTCGGGAATACTGGACACGAACTCAATAGCATACTGGAAAATCCCGTCGAAGCCCACCGACGTTCCAACGTCCATTCCGACAATGCATGCTAAACGAGGCACAAATATCTAATTTAGATATGGCACTACAACTAAATAATACGAGGGAAACAGGCTAAGCCACGACCGCGCTAGTATGGCCGCGATCGTGTCTTTGCTCGGCAAAGCCGCGGTCACGGTTTTCTGGGCAGGACCGCGGTTGCGGTGTTCATAGCCGCGGTCGCGGTCCTCCCTCCAGACGTGACTCAACAACACGAAACGAGGCTCACCCATGACGAAACGACGATCCTAGCCTCCTCCTCTGCGATACTACCTCCACAGACTCCAAAGCCACCACAACAACAACCAAAAGCTCCGGCGAGAAACTCTGACGAACACGAAAATATCGGCGAAAGCAAGAACGAGAGAAAGAGAGATCGATCGGGATTTGGATGGAGAATCTGAGAGCTGGAGGCCTCCTTTTATAGGGGAAGGCGAGCTCCAACGCCGGGCAATCCAAACGATCCGAGTTCCCCAACGGCGTCGTTACAGAAACAAAGAAATTCCGACCGTCGTTCTTGGATAAAACCGAAGAAGACGACGCTTCACAGAGGCCGCGATTGCGGGTTCAAAACCGTGATCGCGGTTGTCCATGCACAAAACCGCGCCCGCGGTGTCAAAACCGCGGTTGCGACGTACCCGCGGTCGTGCCTCTGGGTCTCTAGTCGCGGTTGTCCTCTTGCGGTTCTTGCTAGAATCTTATTTTTAAATACTTTAAAAATATTCTAAGACCCAAAGCATACCAACGTATATTATTACGTTCAAAAATATCATTACAGAATGAGGGTTGGTAAAATTACCCAAATACCCTTACTAGAATTGAGGGGTATTACATCACTTCCCCCTTAAAAAAAAGTTTTGACCCCGAAACTTGGCCGAAAACAGCTCGAATAAGAGGGATATTACATCACCGCCCCCTTAAAAAGGTTTCGACCCCGAAACTAGGCCGAAAACAGATCGGGAAAACGACTAAGCATATCAGCCTCAGTCTCCCAGGTTTCCCAAGTAACCTCTTTAGATCCAGACTTGGACCACATGATCCGCACTAATGGTACCACTTTGCTCCTCAAGTGCTTCTCACGGCATTCGAGAATACGCACAGATATCTCCTCGTAGGTACCATTTACCTGAATCTCAATGTCTTCATAATTCAACACATGAGATGCATCTGGCACGTACTTCCTTAGAAGAGACACGTGGAACACGTTATGCACTGGATGCGCCGACGGCGGCAATGCTAAACGATATGCTAGATACCCCACTCTGTCAAGGATCTCAAACAGTCCCACGTAGCAAGGGTTAAGCTTCCCACGCTTGCCGAACCTGAACACACCCTTGGATGGCGACACCCTGACAAACACCTTGTCAACAACCTCAAATTTGACATTCTTGCGCTTCCGATCCGCATAGGACTTCTGTCGACTCTGAGCTGTCAACATCCTCTGCCGGATCAAAGCGATGTCTGAGGCAGTCCTTTCGACTAACTTTGGTCCGAGCAGAATCTTGTCGGCATTCTCATCCCAACAAATTGGAGATCTGCACTTCCGACCGTACAAAGCCTCGAATGGAGCCATCTTAATGGTAGAATGCCAGCTATTGTTGTACGTGAACTCAATCAGACTTAAGTTGTTCTCCCAACTGGTCGGACGATCAAGTACGCAAGCTCTCAGCATATCTTCCAATGTCTGGATGGTCCTCTCAGACTGTCCATCCGTCTGAGGATGAAACGCAGTACTGAATCTCAGTTCAGTCCCCATGGCCTTGGGGAGTTCTTTCCAGAATCTCGACATGAATCGGCTGTCATGATCCGATACAATAATTTTTGGTGTACCATGCAAATGGACAATCTCGTGTAGGAACACTTCTGATAGCTTCTGGGTTCCCCATGTTGACATGATAGCCACGAAATGAGCACTTTTCATGAGCCTGTCAATGATCACCCATATAGCATCCTTTTGATTCTGAGTCTTCGGCAACCCCGTGACGAAGTCTATAGCAATATCCTCCCACTTCCACTCTGGCACTGGGAGAGGTAGCAATTCACCACCTGGTCTACGGTGTTCTATCTTGACCTTCTGACAAGTCAAGCATTTTGCCACAAATTCTGCTACGTCCCACTTCATATTGGGCCACTAGAATTTCTTTCTGAGGTCTTTGTACATCTTACTGGATCCTGGATGTACAGAATAAGCTGACAAATGGGCCTCCTTCATCACCAATTGGCGAAGGCCATCCACGTCAGGCACACAAATCCGGTCCTGAAACCAGAGTGATCCATCCTCCTGAACCACGAATCCGAGAGCTTTCCCGTCCATCACTTCACTGCTTAACTTTACCAAGACCACATCATCAACCTGCCTCTCCTTGATCTGATCAAGTAGCGTAGTCTGGATCCTCAACATACTCAGGCATCCTCGACGCTGATCGAACAAGACGTCAATCTCGCACAATCCTTGGCTTAGTTTGGTATGAGCAGTGAGTAGAGCTACTACCGTCTCGTGCAGCATCTTCCGGCTTAATGCATCGGTTACCACATTAGCCTTGCCCGGATGATACAGCAATTCGATGTCGTAGTCTTTGAGTAGCTCTAACCAGCGACGTTGTCTCATATTCAACTCCTTCTGAGTGAACACAAACTTGAGACTCTTATGATCGGTGAAGACTTGACACCTAACACCATATAGATAGTGCCTCCAAATCTTCAACGCGAAAACCACAGCCGCTAACTCCAGATCATGCGTCGGATAGTTTGCCTCATAGTTTTTCAACTGCCGAGATGCGTACGCAATAACCTTTTCCTTCTGCATCAGTACACATCCTAACCCATGCTTTGAAGCGTCACTATAGACCACATAACCATCGGTTCCCTCTGGTAGCGCCAAAACTGGTGTGGAGGTCAGACACTTCTTCAATTTCTGAAAACTGGCCTCACACATGTCATACCAGATAAACTTCTTATGGACCTTGCGGAGCAAACCGGTCATGGGTAGAGCGATCTTAGAAAATCCCTCCATGAACCGTCTATAATAGCCTGCAAGTCCCAAGAAACTGCGCACCTCCTTCACATTCTGGGGTCGTTTCCAGTTGGCTACCGCTTCAATCTTCTGAGGGTCGACCATCACCCCATCCTCGTTGATCACATGGCCTAAGAAAGCCACTTCCTTGATCCAGAAATCACACTTAGACAACTTCGCGTACAACTGATTTTGTCTAAGGACAGACAAGGTGATACGAAGATGTTCCTCGTGAGCCTCCTCACTCGGGGAAAAGATGAGAATATCGTCGATGAAGACCACCACGAACTTATCCGGGTACTGGTGGAAACATCAATGCATCAGATCCATGAAGACTGTCGGAGCATTAGTAAGCCCAAATGGAATGACTACGAACTCGTAGTGCCCATACCTCGTCCGAAAAGCAGTCCTCAGAATATCTTCCTCACGAATCATGAGCTGATGGTAACCAGATCTCAGATCGATCTTGGAAAAGACTTTTGCTCCCTGTAGTTGATCCAACAGATCATCAATCCTAGGCAACAGATACTTATTCTTGATCGTGACTTTGTTCAACTCTCGATAGTCGATACAAAGTCGAAACGAACCATCCTTCTTCTTGACAAACAAGATCGAAGTGCCCCAAGGCGATGCACTCGGCCTTATATATCCCTTCTCAAGAAGGTCCTCGAGTTGCTTCTTCAACTCTTGCATCTCAGGGGGAGCCATCCGGTACCGTGCCTTAGAAATCGGCGCGGTACCAGGCTCGAGATCAATGGTGAACTCCACGTCATGATTCGGGGATAAATCGGGAATCTCCTCCGGAAAAACGTCTGGAAACTCGCAAATTACAGGAATATCAAGAACTGAAGTCTCATCTCTCTTGGGCTTATCCAGATAGCACATGTACCCGACACAACCTTGTCGAAGTAGCTTACACGCAGCCATCACATTGATGAGCTTTCCGTTATCAGCGTCATTACGACCCTTAAACTTGCATACAAACTGGCCCCCATATGACATTGTCACAGTCCTTGAGCTAAAATCGATTACCGCCCCATGACGCGTCAGCCAATCCATCCAGAGAACAATGTCGTATGGAGCCATGGATATATAGATCAAATCTGCTTCGAACTTCCTACCCTGAATGGTAATTGGAAATTATGACAGACGCTTGGTTCCTACCAACTGTTCACCATTGGGAAGATTCACTACGAAAGGCTCACAAGCCTCATTGCACACTAAGCCTAGATTATTCACACAATTCTCCGAAATGAAAGAATGTGTAGCTCCCGAATCAAACAATATACACACAGAAGTAGAATGGAGGTATAGAGTACCTTGAGCAATCGGAGCATTAGGTCCGTCAGCCTCACGCATCTCGTAGAGTCGCTGACTGACAAGGTCGGAAACCGGTGTCGTTTTCCTGTCAAAAAAATCCTAAATCACCTACTAAAGAGTATAGCAAGCAAGTCAGGGTCGATCCCACAGGGAGTCGGTTATCTGTGTGCAAAAGACGTGTGACTGACAAGTAACAAAGGGGGGTTTTGTGTGATCGCAGAGTAACAATGATTTAAGCTTTAGAGAAAGAATAAGTATGATGTGTGGAAGTATTCCACTAGACAAATATCCACACTGCAGATGAAACAGGTTGATCACTGATAACTATTGTTCCAAGTTCTTTTCACAATCTTATAGTCGTTCCCATCCTGATCATAATTAACTACCAATTTAGACAGTTGTTGGCAGCACTTACCATAATATCAATAGAAGAAAACCTTACTATCAATAAAGCAATAGCATTCAAACAAGGATATAGGATACATGTAAATAGAAGAAAACCTTACTATTTAACATGCAAATAACTCTCTCTCACAATTGCACACTCGTATTCCACTATATGTAACAATTGTGTTTGCTACTAGATATGCACTCACATTCCGCTATATGCAAATCCTAGCACTATGATAGATGTCGATAAACCTAGTTAGCTACGCTAGATAAATCAACACAAACCAATAGACAATATGCTCAAGAGAATTAAACCAACTTAATAAGATAAAGAACAAGGAATAGAAATCTCACAACCAATCCATAGCAATGCTTCAATTGTCTAGCGAAACAAATGTGTTTAGTTCTCCATTCGTTCAAACCCTAGAGATAGAAATGAAAACGAGAGAGTCTTTTTTATCTAAGGCCTGGAAAAGACCTTAAATAGGCAAAGGAAAATAAGCTAAACCTAACAATAATAATAAAGGAAATAAAATAATAAAAATGGGTGATCCGAAAATGCAAAATGGGAAACAAATCTCCGCTGGCCGCGAGGCGTCTACATCCACCGCGGGGCGGTGAGTTACACCGCGGGGCGGCGGGTTACACCGCGGGGCGGCGGCTTCGCTGGGTTGCCCTCTCTGAGATCCACTGTCGGGTCGCGGTGGCTTTTGGCGCGGGGCGGCAAAGTACAACTTCTTCAAGTCTTCATCTTCTGCTCTTCTGTACTACCAAGTGATGGTAGCCTTCCTCCATGAGTCTTAAGCAGATCTTCTCCTCCATCTTCTCCATCCTTCATTAAGCTGTAAATCCTATGATATCTTCACTTCTCAATCTTTCTTCTGGATTACAGACTTAGCTTAAATCTATACCGAAACTCCATCTAAATCATGTTAATAATCACTAGTTAAGGTGCATGAAATGGAACCTATCACTGACCTTGACCTCCTGAAGCAACTGGGGCTTTCCCCTTGTTCTGGGCAGTTGTCTGCGTCGAAAGGCTAGGAGCCTCTACCGGTTTGAATCGGGGTCGGTTGTTATGACTAACAGCATCCATGGCGCACCATCAGTGGCTTGATGTCTGGATTCATCCACTCGTGGAAATGCCAGATCTTCTGCTCTTCACTGGACACTTCCGGCCCAGCGTACTGCAACAGGTGATTGAACTTGGCCGCAAGCTCAGTCACTTTCAATCCATCCGTCTTCGGATAGAGAAACTCCTTATGCTTCTCTTCCCTCATAGCATGGGAAAAGGACGATCGGTCATCTTTGTCTTAAACATTCCCTAGTTCAAACCAGGATGATCAGCTAGACCAATGCTTTCCCAGCATTCGCTAGCCACCTCCTTCAGTTGAAGGGAAGCAATATGCACTTTTTTAGCCTCAGTGCACTCGACATTTCTAAATAACCTTTCCATGTGCGAGAACCAATATGCCACTTTGACTGGTTCTCCCTTCCCATCATAGCTTCCAGGCCTCATAGAGCTAATGGCCTTCAACGCTCGACCATAGTTCCCTCTGTTCCTGACGGCATCTTCCTGAGGCACATGAATAAATGGTTCCTCGAGTCCAAGAACAACCTGAGGAACTGGCACACCTTGTGCCTGTGGTACGATTGGCCGAATAATATCGGTGACTGCTTGCATAACGATCCCCCGAATAGCTTCTATAGCAGCCGCGTCAAATACCACTTGAGGATTAGCCGGAACTTAGCCATTGCCCCTGGGGTTGTTGTGAGAGACCGACTTGCTCTCATCCCCTTGATTCGCGACATTCCTCCGATTCAGCCTGGGGTCGTTGCTCGGCCCAGCACCAGCATGAATAGTGTTCCTTGTGTTCACCATCTGTTTACCGATCAATTTCCCAAGTAACTCACAACATTAATATCATATTATTAAAATGCACAACGCATAGAGTAGACTCGGAATAGATCAACTGGTAAACTTTTATTGATGTAGTGAACTGAAACTGAGTTTAACGAGTTTTTTACAGAAAGCCCTCCTAAGCGAAAAGACAAAATTGCTAGGAGGCTAAAGTTCTAAGCAAATGAACAAAATGCTAGAAAAAGAAATCACTAAGGCACAACACTGCCTCCTTCACGATGCCATGAAGAGTTTCCGATACCCAGTGGACCTCTGACATCTTCTCTTCGGAAGTGGACCCTCCTCGGGTTCCGGTGTCGGACTCCTCGACCTACTAGGGCTCGGAGCACACGGCTCTTCCGTGGGTCTTGGTACTCTCAGTCCTTCTCTAGACACGGGAACACTCGGCCCCTCATCTGGTCCTGGTAGCAAAACTCCTCAAGAAATCTTGGCTGTAAGTCTGCCCTGTTCACCTCGTACTGAGGGTTGAGTAGCAACTTCGCCTGACGGATGTTCTCCTGGAGCTCGCAGACGTCCTCAAGCATACGGGAGAGACCGAGTTCAGTCTCGTAAGTCATCTCCTTCATATCATACAAGGCATCCGTCCACTCCTCCATGCGCTCAACGAGCACTCGGGGCCTAGGCCTGGCCTGTTGGGTCGGGACCACCCTCGGTGTACCCATTGCCTCCCAAGGCATTGCCCTCATGCGAGCACGCTCAACCATCTCCTCTACCTGGCGACGAGCCTCAGAGGAAGCCATCTTACTCTGATGAAGCACGTGCCGAGAAGTAGGGCTCACCATCGGCCTTCTCGGAGTGGGGATAAATTACGGGTTCACCGGTGCATCCAGCGGCCTGTATCTCCTCCCGCTAATACCCGAGATCCCAAGCGCCTCCTAAGCGATAGGGGACAACGGCATATACTCCTCATCAGGCGGCAACTATGGACTCGGGAAAATGATCTGCATTCCCGGATCCTCGTTGTCCTCCAGCAAGTGCTCCAAGTCGTAGCCATACTCCTCGAGGTCCTCCTTAGGGTCCTCCTCCTCCGGATCCTCTTCTTCCTCCGGGTATTCCTCTAGATTCTCTTTTGGATCCTCCTCAGGATCTTCCTCAGGATCCTCCTCTACCTCGAAGTCGTCGTCGTAGTACCCTCCAAGGTACTCCGCCGACTCCTCCTCTTCTTTTGTGTCCTCCCTCGGGTCTGCCTCCGGCTCCACCTCGGAAACCCTTGCCTCATCGGACACCAGTACTATCGACTCTGGGAGTACGGTTTTCACCTCCTCGGGTGGACAACTTGGCTCCCCGACCTCGAAGCAACGAGGGGGAACCGGAACTTCAAGCCTAACTGGAGATGGTGGAACCACCTCGGCTTCTTTCTTGTTCCTAAGTTGTGAAACGAATGCGCCCATCCTGCGAGGCGACGAGAAAAGAATTAGCCTTTCTAAATATAGAAGCAAACTTATTATATCAGACTAGAAAGAAGGCACGACTTGAATGACAGAGATTTGAAAATACACTTTTTACTCAAACGTGATTTTATATAAAATTTTCAACTTTTGGATTCAACCAACAACTTTTTCAACACGGACGGTTAAACGGTTCATAAAAATTTTGTTTTCAGTAAAACGATTTGAAACCCAACCCATTTTAAAAACTTTAGCTCTGATACCAAATCTGTAACACCCCCAAATATTTCATTAAAAGTCTTACCGTCAGTGATCTCAGATTACACATCTGGGGTCACCCAAGGCTTAACCATTTTAAACAATCATGTAATAACACAAAACTTTATTAAATACACATATACTATTTAAACCAAAGTCACGGATTACATATGTGAATACCAAATATGTCCAAATACAAAATTATTTCAATACAGCGGAAGTCTTTTTAAATAAATAAACATCATGACGGGTCTTGATCTGAGCGATCTCACGCCTAGGATCTTCAACCTTTGGAAAACTCCTTAAACCTCCATCTGCCTTCAACATCGTATACTAGCCTTCACGGAAAGGAAGTTTACATGCAATGGAAAAATAACCGGTTGGTTAGTCTATGAAAGACTATGCAAGGGTTAAACAGAAAGGTTCTAAGTAGTCGTATTAGGTTAAACCCATCGCTTCTCGAATAAAAGCCGATGACGATAGCAAACCTCTATACTTCTACGGAAGGTACGAAATAGTATGATCAAGAGAAGACTGCAAAAGATCGAGTCTTATGGGAAACGAATGAAAGAAGACTCCAAGAGATTGAGTCTTATGGGAAAATATGACAATTGTTTGGGAACGTTATAGTTTCACACAAGCGTTTAAAACGACTTGATCATTTGGGTCCACGACCAACCTCACCGCGTAATGCGAATTCAGATTTGGAAGGAGGACTTACTCTAATCGAAGTCCGGGCGGTTTCCACGTTGTACTCCACGCTCGAGGGTATATTAATTATGTACATAATCGCACTTATCTTGTTTAATTCCAAAACGTATATTCACGTTACAGCTTTTATCATATCAATAGATCATCTCGATATGAGAGATATCTTGGGAACATTTCTCGAATGTTTAGCACCAACTGTGTGCACCACCCCCATACTCGGATAGGGGTAGGTCATGACCAGGAAAGGGTGTTACGGCTTGAACATCCTACGCACCACGGTTATAAAGAAACGGCCAGCACTCGTAATGAGATACATAGCGTTCCTACGAATACTCGTTCTAACTATACATTTAGGTTCACACATCAAATCCACACCAATACCATCACGGTAATAACAGATATAATAGCATTGTTTCCAACAATATATACAACCTATTATAATATCATATTTTAATCACACATTTATAAAATTTGTTCCCAAACGAAAACAACATTTCATCCCAATTTAATTAACAATTAAAGTAATTGATAATTAATGGAAACTTGGAATGATAACCAAGAGCGAACTGCCACTTGCCTTGATTAGACGAACGAAGATTTACGGGTCGGGAATACTGGACACGAACTCAACAGCTTATTGGAAAATCCCGTCGAAGGCCACCGACGTTCCAAGGTCCATTCCGATGATGCACGCAAAACAAGGCATAAGTATCTAATTTAGATATGGCACAACAACTAAATAATACGAGGGAAACGGGCTAAGCCGCGGCCACGGTGGTATGGCCGCGATCGTGGCTTTGCTCGGCAAAGCCGCGGTCGCAGTTTACAACCCGCGGTCGCAATTTTCTGGGCAGGGCCGCGGTTGCGGTGTTCATAGCCGCGGTTGCGGTCCTCCCTTCCGACGCGACTCAACAACACGAAACGAGGCTCACCGACGACGAAACGACGATCCTAGCCTCCTCCTCTGCGATACTACCTCCATAGACTCCAAAGCCACCACAACGACAACCAAAAGCTCCAGTGAGAAACTCCGACGAACATGAAAATACCAACGAAAGCAAGAACGAGAGAAAGAGAGATCGATCGGGATTTGGATGGAGAATCCGAGAGCTGGAGGCCTCCTTTTATAGGGGAAGGCGAGCTCCAACGTTGGGCAATCCAAACGATCCCAGTTCCCCAATGGCGTCGTTATAGAAAAGAAGAAATTCCGATTGTCGTTCTCGGATAAGAACGAAGAAGACGACGCTTCACAGAGGCCCGCGATCGCGGGTTCAAAACCGCGATCGCGGTTGTCCATGCACAAAACCGCGCCCACGGTCGCGGCATACCCGCGGTCACGCCTCTGGGTCTCTGGTCGCGGTTGTCCTCTCGCGGTTCTTGCTAGAATCTTATTTTTAAATACTTTAAAAATATTCTAAGACCCAAAGCATACCAACGTATATTATTACGTTCAAAAATATCATTACAGAATGAGGGTTGATAAAATTACCCAAATACCCTTACTAAAATTGAGGGGTATTACACCAGTTACCACCTGAATGGGCATTTGAGAGGAGAGAAAGAAAATAGACATGTGTTTTCTTAATAACCAATTCAAATAACTTATTCAACATTGTCTTACTTTTATATGTTATCTTCACTCCCAGTCCCTTGCATTCATTCCCCTTCTCCTGCAATCGCATAGAAATGCAAACTGGGTAATCTAAGCCGAAATTAGGCTAGAAGCATTCCTTGGGCTGTGTTGGATCGCATGTGATTTGGTTTTTAAGCTTTACACTCACGCTTGCTATGCGCAGGTTGTCTTGGCAGCCCAGTTGTTTTGTTGGACATTTCAGTTCCTTGGCCATGGAGTATTTGAGGTAACCTAGTATCCTAAGACACGCAACTCCCCTCCCTGGTTTCATTTTCTTACCTAGTAATGTTAATTGTGAAGTCCTAATTTGTTAAATGTATATAGTATACGTTGAAAATTGTAGAGTTATGAAAACATAACCCTGTATGCCCACATGCATTTGAAAGTGGGTGTCATCATCTCCCAACTCATCTTGCACTTTTCGTGCTTACTCCTTACTCATATCGCACTTTTCGTCTCAGGTTTGGATGCCGTCATATCTATCCGCCCTGGAAACGGGCCGCTTCCAGAAAAACATGGATTCAAGACGGTTACGTCCCTCTCTGAAATCTGAGGCTCCTACAATTGTAATAGGATTCTCATGGTAATGATAATAAGTATGCATTGAAGGCCCAATGTGGAACTTGTAATGTACTTGTATATTAGTTTTGAGGTGTTGGTCTCTGTATCTACTTGCAACCACCCCATTTCACTTACATCTCATACTTGCAGTAGTTTATACAAAGTGGTCCAGACACATTGTGTGTTCATAAATTGACCCATCAATGTGTTTGTTTTCCTACCAATTATTGGAGTTATGGTTGTTTGGTGCCTAAGAGATAAAGAGCAACAACAACAGAACGCACTACAGATGCTGGATATTTGCCTACGTGTTTCACCCCTTTGTTTAAAAGTATTAGCCTCTCCCTCTGTCAGTAGTCATCATCATATATCCAAACTCACTTTCATTCCCCATCCCATCTTTGTCATCTATAATGATGTTGTCTTGCCAATGTTTGCACATTTGGGATTTAGGGTCAACAAATTTGAAAAGGATGAGAGGGAGAAAAAAAAGGTGGTATGCATTTGATGTGCTCTTCTCCTTTGGATGCTCGTCGATTTTCTGCACCACTAACATTTTATAATCTTGCTTTTACATTATGGTTTAAGTAGAATGTTGTTAATTCCATTTCTTAGTGCATGGAAAAAAAATTGAACTCATCTCCGACTCATACAGTGCAAAAAAACTTTATATTATCCACATAATTTATATTTTTCCCTACCATCAACTTCAATATGTAACGGACCGCGTGTTCCTGAATTATAATTAGGGGTATTCAAAGTCGGGAATTACAAATTGTGCCAAAGCCAAACCAATTGTATAGGGACAAATACGAACACTATATTTTGTACACTTACAAGTTAAAAAAAAATACTTTTAACTTATAAAGGTAAAGGTGTCAGACTTTTAACTCTTTCATAAGATGTAATCAACAATTTAGTAGTTGAAATAAGATTTATGAGTAAATTAGTTAATAAAAAGTACAAAAGAGTAATATACAACAGGATCTCATAATTGAGATGGGAAGCAAAGCCAAAATGAGTAGAGAGCACATTGGTTTGGCAATCAGCACCAGCAGTATTTTGTTTGCTTGTTAATGGTTTAATTTCTCTTTTTTAGGGGTTCAAAACTTTTTAAAATCCAATTGCTTAGGCATTTTTCAATTGAGTAATTGGAAATAGCTTTCCAATTAATATGAGAGAGGATTAAATGAGCACCGGATTTAAAGTAATCCGTGCGCACTCCAGATCTTCTTACACGTGTCTCCATCTGACGATTGGTAGTGATCCTTCATTTAACACACAGAGGGGCATTTTGGTCATTTTACACGCATTCACTGTAGCCGTCTCTCCTTGCCTCTCTCTCGATTCGCTCTATTTTTCGCAATCGCCATTGGAGGTAAATGTTCGCTATTGATGATTTCAGTTCATGTTCTTCATGGATCTCGTCTCTTTCGATGTATTAACGCTATTGTATATCTGTAGCCGTCGTTCTTCGCGTCTCTGATCTCGATCGATTTGGTATCTATTTCCGTATTCGCTGTCGTCGGAATCGCCATTGGAGGAGGTGTTGCTTCTCGCTCGTTGCAGTTCACGTTCTTCATCGATTTCGCCTCCTTCAATCTTCCATTGCTATTGGATTGACTGGCATAGACGTTTCTATGGATTCTGGTAAGTCAATTTGTTTCGTTTTGTTTTAGGGTTCCAGAATTTCTTGCTGTGTCTACTTATGTTCTCTGATTGCTAGTAATCTGAGTATGATTCTTTTCAATTTGGTTGTTATCTGGCGTTTCTAATGTGGATGTTGTTTGGCAGATTCGTATTAACCTTTTCATCATTAGATTTTCCATCCTTTCTATGGGCGATTGTTTTGAACCTATGCCTTATAGAAATGAACCTGGATGTTATTTATGTTTGCATTGCCTGGTAGTGGTTCTGCTGGTGCTAGTGGTAGTGTATCCCTGGATCAGAGTTCTCCTAGTTCATATCCAAGTGATTCGGACACTGAGATGTCGTCGGATTTATCCGTTACGCGATTATCTCAAGGTGGATCGGTGTACCACATTCCAATCTGTCTTGATTCTCTGCAACCAGTTGTTGGTATGTTGTTCAGGTCATTGGGGGAAGCGATTGATTTTTACAAGGCATATGCACTGGAATGTGGCTTTGTTGTGAGGCTCGGCGGATCACGCATGGCAGGCGATGTGGTTGCACTGAAGTACTTGCATTGCACCAGACAGGGTTTTAAAACTGGCCAGAACAACACAAAGCGCATGCGTCGACGTCCTTCAAACAGAGTTGGTTGTAAGGCGAAACTCACCCTCACTTTTGTGGGCAACCAGGGCTACAAAGTAACAGCGTTTGAAGATCGCCACACTCATGAAATGGTTGTTGGTAAGGATAAACAGTTTATGAAGTCTATGAGGAAGCTGGACTTTGGACATAAAAAGTTTGTGATGGATTGTGAGAAAGCCCACATCGGTCCAGTGAGGTCTCATAGGATATTCAAGGAACTCGTGGGCGGCTACTCCAAAGTTGGTGCATCAGCTGTTGACTTCAAGAACTACCGGCGAGATATGTTGGCTTACATAGGTGGTTCCGATGCTCAGATGACGATCAACCGTCTGTTCAACAAAAAAGAACTTTGCCTTGCGTTCTTCTTTGAGTATGACGTGGATTCTTGTGATCGTTTGACACGTTTATTTTGGGCTGATCCTGTGTCTCGCAAGAACTTCTCTCTCTTCGGCGACGTTGTATCGTTTGATGCTACGTACCGTACCAACAGGTTATTTTCTATCCTTCTTCATTGCATTGTTCCTGTTCTATTTTACAGTGCAACCAGCCTTCAATTTAATGTTTTTCGTTCTTTTAATGTTAAGTTCATTGGATGAACCTCTTAGTTATATTGAATGAACCTGTCTGTTGAAACTGATGAACCTCGTATATAAACTGATGAACCTAGTGTGAAATCCAATCCTATTGTTATCTACATATTCCAGTCTGTTTGTTGAGGTCCCAAATGAACCTACAAGACAGCACCAATGAACCTGGTCTATTTTTGAAGTGTCCAACCTATTCTATTTCTGATTAACCTGTCACTTATACTAAATGAACCTGTAAGTTGTAAATGATGAACCTCTTAGTTATATTGAATGAACCTCTTTGTTGAAACTGATGAACCTCGTATGCAAACTGATGAACCTAGTGTGCAATCCAACCCCATTGATATCTACATATTACAGTCTGTTCGCTGAGGTCCCAAATGAACCTGCAAGACAGCACCAATGAACCTGGTCCATTTTTTAAGTGTCTAACCTATTCTATTTCTGATGAACCTGTTACTTATACTCAATGAACCTGTTAGTTGTAAATGATGAACCTCTTAGTTATATTGAATGAACCTCTCTGTTGAAACTGATGAACCTCGTATGCAAACTGATGAACCTAGTGTGAAATCTAACCCCATTGCTATCTACATATTCCAGTCTGTTCGCTGAGGTCCCAAATGAACCTACAAGACAGCACCAATGAACCTGGTCCATTTTTGAAGTGTCTAACCTATTCTATTTTTGATGAACCTGTTACTTATACTCATTGAACCTGTTAGTTGTAAATGATGAACCTCTTAGTTATATTGAATGAACCTCTCTGTTTAAACTGATGAACCTCGTATGCAAACTGATGAACCTAGTGTGGAATCCAATCCTATTGCTATCTACATATTCCAATCTGTTTGCTGAGGTCCCAAATGAACCTGCAAGACACACCAATGATCCTGGTCCATTTTTGAAGTGTCTAACCTATTCTATTTTTGATGAACTTGTTACTTATACTCAATGAACCTGTTAGTTGTAAATGATGAACCTCTTAGTTATATTGCATGAACCTCATTGTGTATTCATTCTAATCAACCTCATTGTGTACTTATGTATCCTGATTTGATTGCTCTTTTTATTAGACACTTATTTGAGTGTTTTTATCCCTTTTTCTTATTCATAGTTGGCTTTGTGTACATCTGTTTCATATAGGTACAATCTAATTTTCATACCATTCACCGGGCTAGACCATCACAAGTCGAGTGTCACTTTTGCGGCTGGTTTAATTTTCAAGGAAGATGCGGGATCATACGTTTGGTTGCTGGAGAAATTCAAGGCAACAATGGTGCACGAGCCAAAGGTTATAGTTACAGACCAAGACCTGTCCATGAAGTCGGCTATTGAACAAGTTTTCCCGCGTTCGTGCCACAGGCTTTGTATGTGGCACATCATGAAGAAAGTGCCCGCAAAGACCAAGTACGACACTGCCGCTGGTTTAGAATTTAGGGCTAGGCTGGACAACATTGTGTGGACCCATGACCTTTCACCCTCAGAGTTTGAGACACAGTGGGCTGCGTTGCTTGATGAATTCCCACTAGTGAAGCGGAGGTGGTTTGATGACATGTTTGCAATCCGACATTTTTGGATCCCAGCCTACTTCAGGGATGTGATGTTTGGCGGTCTGCTTAGAACTACTTCTGTTTCGGAATCTGCAAACAGTTACTTTGGTCACTTCAGTGACAGATACTACCGCCTAGTTGAGTTGGTGATGCACTTTGACATAGCCATGGACACGCAGAGACACAAGCAGGCGAAGCTGAACTTTGAGTCTTCTACTATGCGTCTAGATTTGAAGATGCCTTTAGGATTGGAGAAGCACGCATCTGAGGTGTACACACTCTCGATTTTCAAACTTGTTCAGGATCAGATTATGGAATGTTGTCTATCATGCTTTATGGTGAGCATGTCTGATGTCAACGGTACAAAATTCTACGGTATCAAGGATTGCTTATCCAAGAGTTTCACAGTGGAGCAGTCAGCTGAAGGTGTGGATTTTTTTTGTAGCTGTCGCATGTTTCAAAGGATTGGTCTGCCTTGTTGTCATCTCATTTTTGTGCTCAGGAACCTCGGGTTTGATAGGATTCCGGATAGGTATGTCCTTGCGCGCTGGACCATGGATGCCACTATTACACCGGTGTTCACTATCGACAACACCGTTGTGACTCAGTGTGCGGCCCTTGAAGAGCGTGAGGCGGTCATGAATGAGGTGATTTCTGACTTTTATAGCTGTGTGGGGCTATTGGAGGACAAGCCGGATCTCATGAAACAGTTTTCGGTTCTGCTTAAGGAGAAAAAGGCGTCTCTGCTGTGTGGAAGTGGTGCTTCATCTAGTTCTGGCGCGTCGAACCTGGAGCAGCTTCAGTCTTATGCCGGAGTTGAAGTACCTTCAGTCATTAATGTGCTGCCACCAGAGCAAGCCAAAAACAAAGGAAGCGGGTCGCGTATCCGGAGTGGAAGAGAAATTTCTATTGCTTCGAACCGTGCAGGGCAAAGGCGTTGCGGTAGATGCAACAAGTTAGCCACTCACAATAGTCGCACTTGCACTAAAGTGCTGGACTCTTAGTGTTCTTCAGTATTTTTCGATTCCATTTTTTTTTTTGCTTACTTTTGCTGAACTTTTAAGAATTTTGATGAACATGCTACTTATACTCAATGAACCTGTTAGTTATACATGATGAACCTGTTTCTTATACTCAATGAACCTGCATGCATAAATTAATGAACCTGCAAGGCAACACCAATGAACCTGTTAGTTCCAATCAATGAACCTTGTTGATTTTTGAAGTGTATAACCTATTGTATGTCTTATGAACCTGTTACTTATTCTAAATGACCTGTTAGTTTTGAATGATAAACCGAGTAGTTAAATGATAAACCAACACCTAATGAACCCCCAACACCTAAAATGAACCTCAGGAAAACCTAATGAACCTCCAACACCTAAAATGAACCCCCAACTCCTAAAATGAAACTCAGAAAAACCTAATGCACCCTGTAAAAGCAAATGAACCCCCAACACCTAAAATGAATCCTGTAAAAGCAAATGAACCCCCAACACCTAAAATGAACCTCAGAAAAACCTAATGCACCCTATAAAAGCAAATGAACCCCCAACACCTAAAATGAACCGCAGGAAAACCTAATGAACCCTGTAAAAGTAAATGAACCCCCAACACCTAAAATGAACCTCAGAAAAACCTAAGAACCCCCAACACCTAAAATGAACCCCTAACCCATAAAATGAACCTCAGAAAAACTTAATGAATTCTGTAAAAGCAAATGAACCCCCAACTCCTAAAATAAACCTCAGAAAAAACTAATGAACCCTGTAATAGCAAATGAACCCCCAATCCCTAAAATGAACCTGCAAGTCAAAACCAATGAACCTGCCTTTGAAACGTAATGAACCTGGTTGATTTGTTAATTTTTGAATTGTATAACCTATTGTATGTCTGATGAACCTGTTACTTATTCTAAATGAACCTGTTAGTTTTAAATGATGAACCAAGTAGTTATAAGTCATGAACTTGCATGAGAAAATTAATGAACCTGCATGAGAAAATTAATGAACCTACAAGACAATAGCAATGAACCTGCTAATATATTGAAGTCTTGATCCTAATTTAGGCAATTACACATGTGATTAGTGTTATCTGTTAGTATCATTGTACCCAATTCAGCAGTCATATATTTACCCAATCTATACAATCAACCTATTGTATGTCTTATGAACCTGTTACTTATTCTAAATGAACCTGTTAGTTTTAAATGATAAACCAAGTAGTTAAATGATAAACCAACACCTAATGAACCCCCAACACCTAAAATGAACCTCAGAAAAACCTAATGAACCTCCAACACCTAAAATGAACCCCCAACTCCTAAAATGAACCTCGGAAAAACCTAATGCACCCTGTAAAAGCAAATGAACCCCCAACACCTAAAATGAACCCTGTAAAAGCAAATGAACCCCCAATACCTAAAATGAACCTCAGAAAAACCTAATGCACCCTGTAAAAGCAAATGAACCCCCAATACCTAAAATGAACCTCAGAAAACCCTAATGCACGCTGTAAAAGCAAATGAACCCCCAACACCTAAAATGAACCGCAGGAAAACCTAATGAACCCTGTAAAAGCAAATGAACCCCCAATATCTAAAATGAACCTCAGAAAAACCTAAGAACCCCCAACCCATAAAATGAACCTCAGAAAAACTTAATGAATTCGGTAAAAGCAAATGAACCCCCAACTCCTAAAATGAACCTCAGAAAAACCTAATGAACCCTGTAATAGCAAATGAACCCCCAATCCCTAAAATGAACCTGCAAGTCAAAACCAATGAACCTGCCTTTGAAACGTAATGAACCTGCAAGTCAGTACTAATGAACCTGGTTGATTTGTTGATTTTTGAATTGTATAACCTATTGTATGTCTGATGAACCTGTTACTTATTCTGAATGAACCTGTTAGTTTTAAATGATGAACCAAGTAGTTATAAGTCATGAACCTGCATGAGAAAATTAATGAACCTGCATGTCAACACCAATGAACCTGCATGAGAAAATTAATGAACCTATAAGACAATAGCAATGAACCTGCTAATATATTGAAGTCTTGATCCTAATTTAGGCAATTACACAAGTGATTAGTGCTATCTGTTAGTATCATTGTACCCAATTCAGCAGTCATATATTTACCCAATCTATACAATCAACCTATTATCATTCTTACGAAAAGTCAATCATCTAATGTTCATGCATACGGCCCTTCAGGGTTGTCTTTTATGATCTGCAGTGCCTTTTCTCGTATTTCATTAGCTTCGGAGGTGATGATGGCATGCACGTATTTGATTCTCAGCTCTTCAATGCCTTTTTTTTTGTTCTTGTTGTTCATCTGATCCTCCCATTTCTCATTTGGCACGCCCATGTACTTCTCCATGTATCTCATGATAAACACCCCAGAGTCTTGTTCTTCTGCTCCGTCAGACTGGACCGGTAGAGGAATCAATTGTGGCTTATGCTGTGCAGATTCAATCTCGCTTGCTCTCTTGGCCAAGTGATTCTGGCGGAAGTATATTTCAGTCATGTGTACCTGCACACAAGCATAAAGAGAACAAATGAATTTTAACCCAAACAGTCAAAAAAATGTTGTCAACAACACAATTTAACTGTTGGTTTCATGTCAAACCAATGAACCTGCATGAGAAAACTAATTAACCTACAAGACAACACCAATGAACCTGGAGGATTTTTTAAGTGTATAACGTATTCAATGTCTGATGAACCTGTTACTTATACTCAATGAACCTGGTAGTTGTAAATGATGAACCTAGTAGTTATAAGTCATGAACCTAATGCTTGGGCAGAGTTCACTCACTAGTAACAAGACAATTTAATCAATTATTGTACACTTACAATCTTGTGAATCGCTTCCTGATAGAGCTGCGTATCACCGCTGTTCGGCACACTGTCTAGCACATGAAGGGTTTTACTCTTAATGTTCATGGCAATTAGAAAGTAACGGTCATTTTGGATTATGACCGGTACAAAAACCTGTAATAATCCGTTTAGTTAGTGACGTTTGAAATTAACTCACAAAAAAATTATGAACAGAATAAATACAAAAAACAGACAAGCTTAGAATAGCAATAAATTTACCATGTCTATGTACTTTAATTTTCGTCCATGCACCTCAGCCACGGCGTTGTTGAAGTTCCTCATGAACTCGCCCAGTTGATCTTTCAAGGTTATATTCTGTTTCAACATTTCACGATTTTTTTGTTAGTATACGGGAATTATATATTCAAGCCACAACGTGGACAGATAAATTGTTGAACTTATAGGACTTCACTTTTCATATGATGAACCTCGTATGCAAACTGATGAACCTAGTATAAAATCCAATCCTATTGCTATCTACATATTTCAGTCTGTTTGCTGAGGTCCCAAATGAACATGCAAGACAGCACCAATGAAAATGGTGCATTTTTGAAGTGTCTAACCTATTCTATTTCTGATGAACCTGTTACTTATACTTAATGAACCTGTTAGTTGTAAATGATGAACCTCTTAGTTATATTAAATGAACCTCTCTGTTGAAACTGATGAACCTCGTATGCAAACTAATACACCTAGTGTGAAATCCAATCCTATTGCTATCTAAATAAAATGATGAACCTCATTTTATTTACTGTTGAACCGCATAGTATATATGCATGCAGCTTATTCTTTTAACTTTTAACCATTTTTACTTACCATTTGGTATACATACAGGAATGTTCTGCTGGGCTTGTTGCTGCTTTTTACCTCCTCATTAGTGTTCAGAATGGTTGACCAAGCATCAATTGCTTTGTAGTGGATGTCCACATCCATTGCCAACTCTATTCCGGAGACTTTCAGCGACTTGTGTTTGAAGAGCGCCTCACTATTCAATTGCATAGGAACAAAAGTGTTATGCAGTAGTAAACCTTTATCTCTAATATTTTGCATAATAATAAAATAAAATAAAATATGTCAGAATGTATGTATATCTTACCCTCCTATGCTGCAGTGGTTACAGTAGTTGTGCATCACGATTGCCTCCTTTGGTCTACTGGCAAAGATGTCGACAGTGCGGCTTTTGTAGGGGCTTCTGAGATTTTCCCCAAGTTTCTTGTGCCTTGGCCCGTGAACTACATCAGCATCAGCCACCACTTGTTTCCCCTTGCCCTTTTCTTTTGCCTTTTCTGCTTCAGCGAGCTCCTTGTCCTTATGTGCAGCAGCCACTGCTTGTTCTTCATCCATCGCTTCCGCAACACCAATTTCTTGTACCTCCTCTGACCCTATGAGCACTGAAGGTTCTTCATCATCGTTTTTCTCAGTCTCAACGTCATCCGACTCCTCTGAACTTATCAGCTTGAAAGATGGAATTTTCAAACGCGGAGACTTTCTGGCCTTCTTCGTTGTTGCTGGTGCGTGGGGTGTTGGTGCGCGGGGTGTTGGTGCGGGGGGTGTTGGTGTTGGGGGTGTTGGTTTCTTGTCCTTAGTAACAAAAACAGTCTCATGCGCAGTGCCTTGTGCCCTCTCTTTCTCTAGCTGTTGAACTTCATCTCTTTCCTCCTCTCTGTCACTGAGCACGTCAATGTACTCATTCATAACTATGTTTACATCCTCCCAATTTTGTGTGGTATCAATGCCCTGTGTTGCCTTAGAAGTGGAAGGTTTAGCATTTGAGATCTTGATCTTTTCTTTTGAAGCATCAGCCTTCTCCACCTGTCTCAAGCATTCTATGAGCTGTGGATCGCTCCAGAAAGGGTGGTCGGCATCATTCCATATCTTCTCAAATTCGCTTCTTTCCTCTTCCTCGGCCTTTTTGTCGCCAATCAGCGTTTGGGCTGTTTTGATCATGCTCTGGACCTTGGGCTCTGCATTGAATTCCTTTGGCAAGTTTTCCATCATGGCAGTGAGTTTCAACATTTCGTTGGCCACTACAATCTGTTGTTTGGTGAAGTTATTAAGCCAGTCCTGCATACAAGACAACAAGTTTATGTGAAACTTAACTATAAATGAACCTCAATCTGTAAGTTAATGAACCTTGCTGTGTAAACTGATGAACCCACTATACTATTTTTTGGACATGAAGCTTGATGTTTACCTGTAGCTTGTTGTTCATGTATGGCTGTTCTCTTCCCTCTTTTGATGGTCTTGGGTCTTGAAGAGTTCCTAACCCAAATCCTCCACTCTTTATCTCCCTCTTCTCCCTTTCTTCCAAACTCTCATCTGTCCATCCTAGGAAAACTGGTGTATTATTCGGGTTTATATTTCCGAAGACAGATACCTTGTCTAAATACACTGCATAGAAGTTCATACATACATTAGTACACACATGACATGGAAAGTAATACACAGTAGTAGATGTTACTTATACTCAATGAACCCGTTACTTATTCTCAATGAACCTGGTAGTTGTAAATGATGAACCTAGTAGTTATAACTAATGAACCCAATGCTTGGTCAGAGTTCACTCACTACTAACTGTTGCTACAAGTCAAAACAAATGAACCTGCATTAGAAAATTAATGAACCTACAAGACAGCACCAATGAACCTGGTCGATTCTTGAAGTGTATAAGCTATTGTATGTGTGATGAACCTTTTCCTTATACTCAATAAACCTGTTAGTTGTAATTGATGAACGTAGTAGGTATAACTAATGAACCCAATGCTTGGACAGAGTATCCTCGCTACTAATTGTTGCTACAAGTCAAACAAATGAACCTGCATGAGAAAAGTAATGAACCTGCCCCAATGAACCTGGTCGATTTTTCAAGTGTATAACTTATTCTATGTCTGATGAACCTCTTCCTTATACTCAATGAACCGTTAAGTTATAAATGATGAACCTACTAGTTATAACTAATGAACCCAATGCTTGGACACAGTACTCTCACTACTAATTATGGCTACAAGTTAAACAAATGAACCTGCATGAGAAAAGTAATGAACCTGCAAGACAGCACCAATGAACCTGGTCGATTTTCGTAGTGTATAACCTATTCTTTGTCTGATGAACCTTTTCATTATACTCAATGAACCTATTAGTTGTAAATGATGAACCTAGTAGTTATTACCAATGAACCCAATGCTTGGACAGAGTACACTCACTACTAACTGTTTTTTACAACAAAAAAATAAACAAGAGTTTTTTACCACAAGGAAGACGATTGGGCCTCTGAAGAACCTCTCTTTATTGGCCTTCCATTCAGTTGTTGTATGAGGCAAGACACTCGTGACAAACCTACACCAGTTGTATCCCTTTACGTCCTCAACGTCGCTGATCATCATGTGCTGAGGAATAGTTCCTTTTTGGTTGCTCTCGACTAGCACAGACATGAACATGACAAGGAACATCCTTTTGAACCAGAGTTTGTCGGTGCAGGTTTTGAGTTTGGATGCCACATGACTTGGCCTGATTTGCTTGATGTTGTCGAAATATTCTTTCCATTCCTTTATAATGGCGTCATCAGCAGCCTCTTTGCCTCTCCTTTCCACTGTCCTCTGACCTCTAGGGATCATGAGAACCCTCTGGACTTCCTCCTCTGTCACATTAATGATGCTGCCATCATTTAGCTTTATCTCACATTTGACCTCGTCATAGTGTTCGAGTATCCAGAAAGCAAGACAATGAGGTACTCCTTTAATCTTTAAATCGAGCATGCTCTCAAATCCGATCTCCCTAATCCAGACCTTAGTCTGTGCCTTCCTGTTTTCAGGGATGGATTCCAGCGCATTGACAAACACCTTTGGGATATTCCTAGTTGCCAACCAGAAGTACTGTGTGCCATCATCTTCTGTCTTTATCTTGAGGTTGGCAGGGATTATCTCCAACTGCTTGCTTTCCTTTGGTTCTCTCTGCTTCTCCTTTTTTTTCTTGGTAATTAACAGCTTCATCTCTCCTGTTCCCTTATCTATAGCCCATTTTTCTTCGTTGTTCTTCTTTGCAGTTTCTTCCTCATCAATGTTAATTTTCCTCTTCCCCTTGTCCTTCCTTTCTTCAATCTGTATAGTCTTTTGTTTGTTCCTCAAGTTGTCCTCAATCTCCTCCTCACTGGAACTCTCTAACTGAACTGCTTCATCTGTCTGAATTGCAGTCATTGTCCTTGTGGTTGGTGTTGTTTTCCCAGAACTCTGAGACGAACTGCTCTTCTTCTCTTCCTGTGAGCTGAGGCTTTCTATGTCTTCAACCTCCTTTCCTTTCCCCTTGCCTTCTACTTCTAAATGTAATTCATCTGCTTGTATGTTTGGTGTATCTGCAGTTGTGTTGCCTGGTGTAGAATACAGAGAAAGCTTCTCATCTTCAGAGTTTGTTGTTTCAGTACACTGCTTTTTTTTCTGGAGGTTGTTCTGATTTTGAAGCTTGTCCCTTCAAATCCTTGTTGCCTGGCTGTCTCTCTCTCTTAGTACTCCTCCTCTTTTGTCTCGGCATTGTTGTGGCTTTTTTAGCTGGTGTTGTGCTCTTTTGTTGTTGTATTCTCTTTACAACAGATTTTTTCACAGAGATTTTCCTTATAAGTGGAATGTCATCGCTGCTGGTACTCTCTGTACTCTCATACGGCACCTCAATGTCTTTGTGTGTAAGCCTTTTTTGTTGTCGCGATTGTCTAGTTGAGCCTGCTAAGAGAAACAGGACAATTGTAAGACCAACTTCAGACTATGAAGTAAACTATAACAATACCCTGTTTAAATACAACAACTGCATAGAAGTTCATACACTGTAAAAGCAAATGAACCCCAACACCTGAAATGAACCTCAGAAAAACCTAATGAATCCCCAACACCTAAAATGAACCTCAGAAAAATCTAATGAACCCCCAACACCTAAAATGAACCCCCAACTCCTAAAATGAACCCCCAACACCTAAAATGAACCCCCAACAGCTAAAATGAACCTCAAAAAAACCTAATGAACCCCCCAACACCTAAAATGAACCCCCAACACCTAAAATGAACCCCCAACACCTAAAATGAACTTCAGAAAAACCTAATGAACCCTGTAAAAGCAAATGAACCTCCAACACCTAAAATGAACCTCAGAAAAACCTAATGAACCCCCAACACCTAAATTGAACCCCCAACACCTAAAATGAACCTCAGAAAAACCAAATGAACCATGTAAAAGCAAATGAACTCTAATGAACCCATAACACATGCATGAACTCTGGTAAGAGCAAATGAACCTCAGGTAAAACTAATTTTTTATCACAAAGGCATGAAATCTGCAACTCATAAAAACCTAATGAACCCTGTAAAAGCAAATGAACCCCCAACATCTAAAATGAACCTCAGAAAAACCTAATGAACCCCCAACACCTAAATTGAACCCCCAACACCTAAAATGAACCTCAGAAAAACCAAATGAACCCTGTAAAAGCAAATGAACTCTAATGAACCCACAACACATGCATGAACTCTGGTAAGAGCAAATGAACCTCAGGTAAAACTAATTTTTTATCACAAAGGCATGAAATCTGCAACTCATAAAAACCTAATGAACCTTGTAAAAGCAAATGAACCCCCAACACCTAAAATGAACCTCAGAAAAACCTAATGAACCCCCAACACCTAAATTGAACCCCCAATACCTAAAATGAACCTCAGAAAAACCTAATGAACCCCCAACACCTAAAATGAACCTCAAAAAAACCTAATGAACCCCCAACACCTAAAATGAACCCCCAACACTTAAAATGAACCTCAAAAAAATCTAATGAATCCCCAACACAAAAAATGAACCCCCAACACTTAAAATGAACCTCAGAAAAACCAAATGAACCCTGTAAAAGCAAATAAACCCCCAACACCTAAAATGAACCTCAGAAAAACCTAATGAATCCCCAACACCTAAATTGAACCCCCAACTCCTAAAATGAACCTCAGAAAAACCAAATGAACCCTGTAAAAGCAAATGAACTCTAATGAACCCACAACACATGCATGAACTCTGGTAAGAGCAAATGAACCTCAGGTAAAACTAATTTTTTATCACAAAGGCATGAAATCTGCAACTCATAAATGAACCTCTAAGTCATAAATGAACCTCATGGATTCAATGCAACTCAGGGAAACACATGCATGAACTCTGGTAAAAGCAAATGAACCACCAACTCATAAAATCAACCTCAGGAAAACCTAATTTTTTATCTCAAAGGCATGCAATCTGGAAGAAGAAAATGAACCTCTAACTCGATAATGAACCTCACTGAAAAATGCATCTCAGGTAAACACAGGCATGAACTAATGTAAAAGCAAATGAACCCCGAACACCTAAAATGAACCTCACGTAAACCTAGTTTTTCATCACAAAGGGATGAACTCTTTAAGAAGATAATGATCCTCCAAGTCCCAATTGAACCTCAAGAAACGACACGAACACAGAATTCAGATCAGGAGAACAATGTCCCAACGAAAAAAAAAATACTGAAGCAACGCTAACAATCGTAACATTGAGCTATGTGTTTGTAATGGTGCAACAACATTTAACGAAGTTTCGAAACTTGATTTCTGAGTAATCTATGTGAAATTGAAACCCTAAATGTGTTATTCGCACCTCCCAAGTCGTCTTGACTGTAATCTGTGTCGCTCATGTTGTTTTTTGTTTGTATTTGCTTGTACTTGTGCAATTGAGAGCGTCTGAGTGCGTGGATTCGTCTTCTTCTCTTCAACTATGATCGTCTTTCTCAAATCGAGTTCTGTGTTTCGCTCGATTTGTATTCGCGTCTTCAGCTGGTGTGGGTTTTTGCTTTCAGAGAGTCTGAGAGGGTTTGAGGCATCTGAAATGTTTTTGGGCCTTTTGGCGCCGGTTAGGGGTAAGGGTAATGTTGTAATACAACGTTCAAATTACTTTAAATTACAATGCTGCCACCGCGTCTCCAACTGGGTATTTATCCCGTGTTGCTTCTCCTTCAATCGTGGCCGTTCATCTTCTCCATCCTAAGGCTGTTGTTTATGTGTAGTGTTTATCTTAAGGGAGTTGTTTATCGGAACGGGACTCCTAATTGTAAACTGTTATTTTATATGGTAACTTATTTTCTACAGACATGAACATTTGCTTGTTTATTTGCAACATATTTGGTTTAACACTCCAAGTTTTTTCTGCATATTAGGATTTTTCGCTGGCATTTTTTTTTGCAACTCACTGTGTTGTTGAAAGATATCATACACAGAACGGCCTCATTATAATTGTCTCCATTTATGACCTGATGCACCTTCCCCAAGCATGATGTTAAGTAAGTACTATGATGGAGTACTAAACTCCTTACAAATTTTTGACACCTAGAGTAAGTTCACAAAACGTGTAGTTTTTACTATACTTTGCCTTATTGCAAACCTAATGCAGGCATTCGGTTTTGCAGTTGAAAATGGAGCTCCAATTGGCAACACAGATGCTCGGTCCTAAGGACCCAAACCCTTGTGTGTGACATGCTCAGTACACAGCCCACTTTCATCGTGTATGTATGTCCCAAAAAACACTATCTTATCAGCAAACTAAGACAATGGCAAAGTAATATGTGTCCAGTAAAACAGATCGAAATAGTTCAAGTCAAAAGTGGTTCAGGTTTCCACCCGTGCTAAAGCAAACAACACTTTAGGTCTAATGTTTATTTGGGATCGAAACATAAGCGTATGCTTAGTCCAAAACACAAGTTCTGAATTGCACATCATTCGAGCCTTACAGGCTCCCCGCTCGCAACCAATTCATCGTCAGGACCCGTTTCCTCATCAGATGATGACATGCCAGCCTTCCTTTTTTTGTCGGGATTTTCTTTGGAGTTTTGACAGTGGGTGTTACCTCCTTTGCGCCATCACGCCTGACATACAAAGAGGGAAGCATGAACGTAAGTTTCAAAACCTTACAGCATGCCTACATTCATTTGAAATGATCCTCACTTGTTCTTCTCCTCTATTGCATCTATATCAATAACATGGTCTTTTGTAAGGGGCTTTTCAACATTTTAGATAAGGGGCGCAGTCGGCAGCCCACCTATACCCTCACTGGCCTGCACAGTTCATTGGTTTTGTGAAAAGCATTTGAAATATTATTGCATTAGAAGTAGGCGTGTAACATCAAATTAATGTGGGTTCGATGACTACCTTAAGACCAGGGCCGCTACTTACAATGCGCGACACAGTAAATTTTTCAATGTCGTTAGAGGCGGCGAAGTAGGTATGAGTTTTGACCTCAAACACGTGGTATGTGTTGGCTAACGGCTTGATTTCCCGTGGGAGCACACATTTTTATGGGTTGTCCTGCACAAGCCAAAAAGCCAAATTGATTAGCTACATGAATTGATCTATCCCGCGCATGATGTGGTAGGCACGATTTTAAACTTACGGACACTTCTTTCATCAGCGTCGCGGCTCTCTTCTTCACCAAGGTTTCAGCAAGTTCATCGAACACAGTTACTGGAAGGGTTGTTGTGTGATCAGAAACCTCAAGATGTAGCCTGTACCTGCAGGGAATTGGGTGCTCACTCATGTGTGCTTTGTGGATGTGAATTATAGCGGCTCATTTACAAACAAATGGCGCACCATATACCTGACTCGAGGGAACTCAACCGTCTTACAACACGAAGTACAATAGAGCTGGCCTCCAATATGGGTCAACCCCTTCCTACAGTTACGCCTACCACATGAAGGATAGTTCCAACTGTTCTCGGGAAGCACCCTTTCAATCTTAACCTCGATGTTGAAGGTGATGGAATCCTACAAAACAATACAGCTTTGGCACTAATTGTTCCTTTACGGGCGTAAATTACAGCTTAAGTAGATTCTTTATCCCCATTACCTTTTTTGGAAAAGCCTTCTGCTTCCTTCCAAGATGCAGTAGCTCTAAGAGGGTGCCTTCTTGGCAGAACTTGCAGGGAGGGATGGCGATGATATAGGAAGGCCATCGGTACTAGAATGTTGCAGAGGTGGGAATTAGAGATATAGTTGTAATTACAGCACAATATAGTTTTGCGTGTAGTTCAAGCATGTACCTCATTACATCCCTCAATTGTATGATAGCAGAAATGTCCTCGGTATCATACAGTGTTGTAGACGAGGTGGTGGACAAATATATGTCACATGTGCATTTATCTAATGGCCTTAGGTTGTTTGGTATGCAGGCATATAAACTAATAATCAATTGAAAGAGGGCTACAGTACTATTCCATTGTCGCACGTTCATGGAGGCCAAAGCAACAATGTATGGGGTCTTGACCCGCTTGTTGCGCTCAAGAAAGTCATCACCTATACTACCCCACATGGACACCTTGATCGTGTTTCCCCTGTGCGTGTGATAGGGGGCCAAAAGCAGGGTAAGTGCAACATTTGCTTGACGTATGTGATGGATGGCATGAAAAGGGGAAGCATGTAAGCTTTACCTCTCGTTCATGAGGTGGCACTCTAGTAGTTGAGCACCTGTAGGAGTAGTTTTCATCGCCCCAATATTAATAGGACACCCTACAACATTTGGCACAAAGAAGGTACATCAGTGGGCAAGTAATCAACAATGCATTATTGCACCCCATGACATTGCATTAAGAAGGCATGGAATTATTAAATGTCTATGTATAACATGGAGCGTAATTGACTTGTCAAAATATAACTTGACCCGACCCGACGGTTTTGGATTGAGATGCGGCCTGAAAGTCATTGGGTGAAGAAGGAACTGTACTCGAAGGGCCCGAAGCCAAACTCGAAGGACCGGATCAAACCCGAATAGTGGATCCGAGCTCGACGGACCCCGTCATTTCATCGTTTTACTTTTATTTATATTTACTAATTTGAAATAGTTTTTTTAAAAATTATACAATATTATTTTGGGCAATATAATGAATTTACTATTTGTTTGAAATCATAATATTACTCATTTGAGGATGGTTACCTTCAACCCGTTCGGTCAACCCAAACCCATTATGCCCGACTCTAACATGTTAGCAGGCCCGGTCGACCTGAGCCCGTTTGACCCGAACCCGACATGACCCAATCGAACCCGACCCAGGCGATAGGTCAACAAGTATATGATAACCACGTTGTTCAAATTATTCTTTTCTAACATAATATATATTGCTTCATTACTGGGAATCTTATTTTACACCTTGTTGTTTATTTTATATTATATAGGATATATCATTAGTTTATAAAATTTATTATGTAAAAGTGTAACAAAGATATATAGCAATTGAAGTCATGTTAGAGTACCTTATATTTGTTTGCCCATGCTTGAACCTGGGAAAGTATTAATCCTAAGTAAATGAGTTTATGGACGTCATGTAACCAAAGGTCAGTGCTTGTGTTTCAGAAATGGTACACACGGTTAATTGATGTGTGCGCAAAGGTTGAGAGTAATGTGAAAGGAGAAACATCAATTAGTCTTGCTTTGTAGGAATTGGCGACGGATTGTGCTAAGCGTTTTAGTGTGTAATACCGGCGAAAGATGTTTTTTTTTTAACCTATAGCTATGCATGAAATGATCTAATTCCAAGTTTGGCACTCACGATTTCTGAAACGGACCTTTAACAAAGGCCACCACAAGGCCTTCACAATTAAGACTAGTAAACCACTGCACAATGGGCTCACATTTTGATTAGCAAAATGATTTATTGCTGGTCAGAAATTCAATAGTTGACCTCCTTCCGTTTCGATTCGTTTGGTCCTTCTCCTCCCGCAGTGGCAAAGGGGCAATCCAGTTGCCAGTTGCCACCATTGATGGTCTAATACCCTTCGTTCGCCTACCCCTAAACACACCCATGCTTTACTGTCTTAACCTGGAATTTGTGCAATTCCCTGAAATTTGTGAGTTTGTAGAACAAGGATGAGGAGTAGGGCAGTGGAATTATTATGGTCGGTTTTTCTAGATTATAATTTTGAGAAGAGATTGATGAAATTGACGGCACTCATAGCTCATTAGATGTCACTTGCGTGGTTTAGAGCTTGGTGGGGATAGGAATTGTATGGTTACGATGGAGATTCCTTGCATATGCCCTTTGCTGATTTTTAAGCTTGTTTTGTCATGTGTGCAAGGATTTCAGAATTTCGGTGCAGGGCGCCGAAAAAATGTTCTGGCAGCCTCCATTTTAGGGATGTGGTGATGTGGTCAACCGTCGTATTGTGCTCAGTATATAGAATATGTGATGTTGTAAAAGCTGAAAATTCTGGTTTAGAGTGTTGTGACTTCTGATTGGTGATGATGCATGATTCTGTTAATGCTAAGCCTAATTCTATACAAACCGCCCTTTTCGTTTTGTAATGCACATCACAAGAGGAATTATAGCCGAAGCACTGTTTGTTATTACGTCTATTTGTGCTGCAGATGTATGTGTTTAGTTTTCCTGGTTATTTGCTGTCCACTTCGGCAATTGTTGTTTGTGGAACTATTCAAATGGACAAAGATCGTGTTGTTGAAAGTCAAGCTGCTGCATCATAGCCTGTCAAGATGAGCTTAACACCGACAGCTTCAGGCAATAGAGGAATGATGCTCAACCCCAAAATTAGCTTGGAAATACTAAAGAGATCGGGTCCAGGCACAACGTGTTCGCTTGAGAAGCCACTGAATTTGGTTTCATGCATATCGGATATGTCTCTAGGGGAGAATGCTACCCGGGTTTTCTCCATGGAGAGGCAGTCTCTTAGATGAGCAAAGTGAGAAAACAGACGCTCTTGAACCCTCATTAAGTGATCTAGGTTCCGAAGTAATTGAATTGGGGACTTTCTTGGATAGTTTGCAGGTAGAAGCTGGTGGCCACACGCAACTCTTCAAATTCAGGGATTTGAGATAAGCGGCGTTTAAAACATTATGTGTATTGAGAATTGGAAAAGAAAGATCAAGCTGTTGTGTTTGTTGAGGAGGTTGCGAGAAGAGAAATTCCTTGTTTCGAGGATGATGGCAGCAGAGGAGCACCTGGTAAGATTGCTTTGCCTGCCCTTTATTCTGAAATTTTGTTGTTGTGCTTGTTCTTCTTGATTTTGTTTAGGCAAGCCTTTGGATGTCAAGTTATGTTGGCCTGTGAGCTGATATGTTGTGGTCTACCTACTTTGTTGATGTGCTAAGCCAATTTCTCTTGGACAATGATTTTGTCAACTGCAGTTATGGACCCTGTATTGTGGTGTATTTAGGGTGCTTTTAAAGTCCATGAATTGTGGTGTATTTAGGGTGTTTAAACAGAAAAGGAAGTAGTAAATAATTGAAGTAACACTTACCTATGAGGAACTTGGAGCCATTGTGCTCGATATCGTGTATGGGGACCATTGGAGTAGATACTTCGCAAATCCTTCCGGCAAGCAGTGAAGAGGCCTGACAATAGTGTTGCCCTCCAAGTGTGATACAAATGGATCACCGTTGCGGAGGCGATACGTAGGCTTCGGCGGCGCAACGGTAAAAAGGCTAATGGCATAAACCTCTCCCACCAAAAGCTTGCCCGTGAAACAATGGCTGATGTTCGCCCTAGCCACGCAGTGAATAATGCCTCCCTGACATACAAGGCAAATAATGTAAGCACTATAGCCATCAAATAGGGTGGGGGAAGGGGGCAAAAACAATTTGTTACTACCTTATGGTCGGCCAAGATGTAATCGGTGCTTGTATAATGTTTTTACAGGGTCGTGGCATCCCACCTGCGGATCACCATAGCCTTGACAGTGCAGGCCATCCCTTCAGCCAGTTCAGTGAAGGGGACATACGAAGAAGCCAGAAAATCATCGATCGCTTTCGCCGTCCCCTTCCCAATGGCTTTTTTGGAGGAGCTGGAGATGGAGGTATTTTTGTTAGAGCTTGAATCCATTTCAATCTTGGTGTCGGAGAGATTGTTCTCGTAGGGTGGCTCTAATGCAAGAGTGCTTAACATATTATAAGGAGGTTTAATGTGTGCCTGTTACCTTTGCCTTGAATCAGGATTGTGTTGTAACGGCCAAGAGTGGGGTTGCAAATATTTACATTCAAATTAAGCTCTCATTTAGCAGCAGAAGGTTGTAATGGGCTATCAATGTGTGCTCGTTACCTTTGCCTTGAATCAGGAGTGTGTTGTAATGGGCTATCAATGTGTGCCCGTTACCTTTGCCTTGAATCAAGAGTGTGTTGTAACGACCAAGAGTGGGTTTGCAAATATTTTCATTCAAATTAAGCTATCATTTAACAGCAGAAGGCAACTACACGTACTCCATGTGGCCCATTACAAATTACAAACAGGAGAATTGTTTTAGTTAAACATCAATTTAATATGCATTTAATGCCAAGCCTATTCCCATCCTATTTTTTCAAACTTTTCACAAAGGACAATTTTATATATATATTGATTGATGATTAGGGCTTTGTAAGAGGTAAGTAAACCATTTTTTACATGTACATACTACTCTTTAATTTTGAGTGGTATAAGGTAATGGATGCTATTGTGAAATATGTTGAACCACGAAGATGTTTGGAATTTGAGGATGAATGCTCCTACTCAACAGATTTCTTTGCTTCGCTTGTTGCAACATCCACAAGTTTGGACATTCTTCGTATTATTCTTGTGATTTCTTACAAGTATTTCTTGACCCTTTTTTGTTAATTCTAGTGCAATGACTTTCAAGCCTATGCTAACCTCCTCCAATCTACTGAGATGTGACGTGTGAACACCGCCTTTGTTGTCATTGTCGACTGATGTTGTTATATCGATTTTTTTTAAATTTAAGTGAAGATGCATCATTTTGATGATGGATCGAGTTCGTGGACATGTGGATCTTAATGTTTTTTCTTGTCAAAGGCAATTTTCAAAAGTTTCTCTGCACTTTCGCAAATGGAGTTGTTCTTGATGACCTTCGTTTACACGACATTATGTTTTTGTGGTGCTTTACTTACCCCATCCTCCGAGTAATTTATAGATTGTGTATCCGCTAGTTTGTTTCCCCTATTGACTTGGTTTTTTTATTTGATTTTTCTCATTTCGGCTTGTCTAGTTACCGGCGTTTTTGGTCTCTCTAAGACATCAAATCGTTTTTTTAAAAAGACGTATGGCATAAAATAATCATAACTTTGTAGTGAGGTAAGTAATCCAAATTTTTAGAGTTTTATATAATCATTTAACTTTCTAGCGCTATCGTTCAAATCAGTATATGAATAACTTTAAGATAAGATTTATTTATAACGATACCTAGGGATGTTAATTGACTTTTTCGATGCGGGGACTACCCTTCCATTCCCGTTTGGGGAATGAAAATCATCCATGTCTCCATCCCTCTCGAGGAACGTCTTCATCAATATTTTTTCGTTTACCTTCCCACATTTCCCCATCGAATTCCCCTTACCTTATTGTTTTCTTTTTTAATAACAAAGTCATATAAGTCATAAATCATATTAAGCATAATATGATACATATGAATAAGCATATTCGAGGTTAATATGGAAAACTTCATCCATTTACATAAAGGGAATCAGAATATATTATGGTTCCAATGAAAATCCCCATTGCGGATCCCTATGAGATTTCCCGTTGGGGAGCGGGTGTGGCTGGAAACGGATAGCGTAATATTGTCCATGTCCCCATCCTCATTTTCTTGCTGGAAATTAATTTTCACCACAGAACTCAATTAAATATAAGGAAATTTTTGCGTGGTATTCCCGAAATTTTGCAAATTCCATGTGATAAACAAAATTTTTTTAAATTCTGCATGGCATCCTTGAAGTTTTGCAAATTCCACCCAATTATCCCGAGCAAAAAAACTAATTAGAAAGTTAGCTACATAATTTCCTTAATTACAATAAATTATCATTTTTAGGACATTTTCAAGAAATCACATAATCTTTATATTATTTTCAGATTATCACCTAATTTTATAACTTTGTAAAAAAATGTAAAAACTACTCATATTTACACTTTTATATAATTACATTTAATTTTATTTCCAAAAACCACACAATTTTTCTATGTAACACTCATTTGAAGAATAATACCTTTTCAATTTTTTAAGTCGCCATTTTTTTCAACTAGTCAAAATCACATACTACTTTCACAAACTCCACCATTTTTTTATTTCGTTCAAAACAATATCAACACTAAAGATTTATATAAAAAAAATTGATTTATTTTAACTGTAAATACTCCCTTAAAATGCTAAATTTCATAAATTTGGTGGCTTTTGAAAAGACAATTTTATAGTGTCATGTATGAAAAATGTATAAATAAGACCAGATCTCTACAAATTTTCTAAAAATTTATAAACTTAAGTGTTTGTGTAAAATAAGACAAAGATTAGGTGATATTTTTAAAATATCCATAAAAATGGTGATTTTATATAATTAAGCAAAAGATGTAGCTAAGTTTATAATTAGTGTAGAGGTAAAAATATCACTTTAATATTTGAATTGATATTTTCTTCATTATTCTACTTTAATGTGTAACCATCACATTTAATGGGCTATTGGACTTTATTAGAGGCCCATAAGGTATTCAATTGATCGTTATTTTTTCTTCCTATTGCCTCCTTAATGATTTGAGAGTCGGAGGTGAAACGGGAGACAAGCTCCGCTTTTGGCCTTTCTCTATGATTATAGGGCGCCGAAAATATGATCAAAGGACACCGAAAGGTCACCAGATTTGCGGATTCCCGTCGTCATCATCAACTTATTGTAGCCCCATCAACTTATTGTAGTGCAGATTTTTTCTACTACAATGGCGCCGTCCGTGGGAAACGAAGACGATGACGGGACTTGTACACCGGTGGATCGCTACTGTTGTCCTCCAACCATGCTCGTTTTTAACCATTTTGGGTTCTTTTTTATCAACCACTAGTCGATGCAATTCAACAATGATAAAAGAGAACACCTTGTTCGAAAGTTCCATATCGGGATCAACCACAACCCTCACAACAGCCACCACGCCGCAGCCGCCATGACTCCGCCCATTCAAACTACATCCTCGCCTTCTCCGTCACCTTCAGCATCGGAGTCGTCGTCAATTTCTTCTTCTTCATCGGCGGGACGAGAGCAAGGTCGCAGGACTTGGCTAGCGATTTGAGTGATCGGTCTTCTTCTATGGCTGATCCTGCAAGATTATTAGTGTGGCAAGTAGCTGGAAGAAAAAAAATCTGAGATGACATATACGAGGTTTAAGTTTGAAAGTGATAGTGATGACTCTATGGCCTGGAGCTTCTTTCAAACATAAAAAATCGTGACATGGTCTGGTCATGTATTATTGGATCTTCAATGACATTTGCACCACCGAAGTTGTCTGCATCACGACAGTATATAGAGTACGTACTTGAGAAGAACCGTTTCAAAATTGGCTATTGCCGAGTCAACTTTGAGTGCCTCGTTGGTGGCTTGAGCGACAACCAAATGGGGCGAGGCCAGTGCCATTGGGTTTGTGACGCTACAAGGTTACTCCGACAATGGGTCGTGGCGTCTGGGATCCTCCATCAGCCTAAGAAAAACGCTTCAAAGTGGGGTGGTTCCACTATTTTCTATGCACAACATGGGTAAGTTCGGAGATGATTCGATGTCATTCAAAGACAGTTCGAGGCAATTCAAGAGTCACGTCCAACCAACTTGAGCATGTGGAAAATGATGGTATGGTCAGATTTCGGTTTAAATGGTTCAAAAAGAGTATTTCTCAGGATCAAACATGGCTGGGAGGAGATGTATATAGATGAAGAAGAACATATAGCAACATATATAATTCAACTGCTTATGGCAACCAATCATCAGTGATGGGATTTGTGATCGATGGCTTCAAGTTTGGATAGAGGCACCAAAGGGTCAACGATCAAAATACTTTCCAAGCCCACATCAGACCCAAGCGGTAAAATTGTATTCCAAACGTTATTTTATTCAAACTAAATTGAATTATTTTTTGCTTAAACTATGTTCAGAATAATTTGGTTTAATCATTCAATAATTATTATTTGTTTATACTATGTCTGACAAACTTTGGAGCGAATCGCTAATTAAGGTGACTCATGGATTCCGTTGACGAAGATGGTCAATTCCTTAGAATGAGCATCCTAGTACTAGCTATGAAAGATTGATAATCGCACTATTGAATTAAGGTCCGGGACAACTAAAGTTATGACTAGGTGGTCTGACAAAGACAATGATCGACAGAAGAAAACTCAACAACTAAGTTTTAAGTATTTCTCGTAAATGCATGATAAAGCATTATTTGAAATATATCACAAAATGTTTGATGCAATACGCCTACAGGACACGGGGCACAAGCTACGAGAATCCCCAAATACTCATACTTTTGCATTGTTATTTTTATTGACTTTTGATAATTATATCAAACCAAAATCTGCTTATTATGCATGAGCTATTTATTATGTGATTGATCATAGGGGCACGAGCTGCTATCTTATTCTATTAGCCTACGGGCCGCAAGAGCACGAGCTGCCATCTTATTAGCCTACGGGTTCACTACTAGAAAACATGTCATTTTTAGACGCTTTTTTAAACGTTTTTCGACGCTTAAAAGCGTCTGTAACACCCCCAAATATATAACCTTGAAAGTATTACCGCCAGTGACCTCAGATTCCACATCCGAAGCCATCCAAGGCTTAACCAATTTATACAAATCATAAAACAACATTTAATACGAAATATCATAACATTTGATTAAATCAAAGTCTCGGAATTACATCCACAATTCCAAATACAACAGAAATACAGAATACGTTTAATACAGCGGAAGTCTTTTAAATAAATAACAAAAATGTCTTGATCGGAGCGATCACTCGCCTAGGATCTCAACCTTGATAAAACTCTTAAAAACTCCATCTTCCTTCATCGTCGTTTCTAGCCTTCACGTAACGGGAGTTTACCTGATGTGTCGTATGAGACGGATGACACCAGCCAACCATGCAAGGAATAAAACCCGGTTGGTTAGTCTAATGAAAGACTATGCAAGGGTAAAACAGAAAGGTTCTAAGGTAGGCGTATTAGGTTAGACACATCGCTTCTCGAATTAAAGTCGATGACGATAGTAAACCTCAATACCTCTACAGAATGATTCAAAGTAGAATGATCAAGAGAAGACTCCTAAAGATCGAGTCTAAAGGAAACATATGAAGAGAAGTCTCCAAGAGATTGAGTCTTATCGGAAAGTATGACAAGTGTTCGGGAACATTAAAGTTTCACACAAGCGTTTAAAAAGACTTGCCCATTTGGGTCCACGACCAACCTCACCGCATAATGTGAATTCAGATTTGGAAGGAGGACTTACTTTAGTCGAAGTCCAGACGAGTTTCCAAGTTGTACTTCTCGCCCAAGGTTCATTAATTATGTACATAGCGGCACTTGTCTTATTTTAGTGACAAAGCGTACATTCACGTTATAAGCTTTTATATATCATCTCATCACGAGAGATATTGAAGGGAATAAATCCCGAGAATCGGCACCAGCTGTGTGCACCTACCTTGAGTAAGGGCAAGGTCATGACCAGAGAGAGTACTAGGGAAACAATCCTCCTAGCACCAGTTATAAAGAAACAACTAGACCTCGCAAGGTACATAGCGTTCCTACAAATACTCGTTCTAACTAAACAGTTAAAACCACATAACAATCCACATCAATGCCATCATGGCAACAGTATATATATATATCTATAATAGCGTTGTTTCTAGCAGTATATACAACCTATTATAATATCTCTTTTAATCGTATCAAATACGTTTATCAAAATTGTTCCCAACGAAAACAATATTCATCCCATTTAATTAACAATTAAAACAATTGATAATTAATAGAAATATGGAATGATAAGCAAGAGCGAACCGCCATTTGCCTTAGATTAGACGAACGATTGATCAACGACGGGTTTCTGGGTCCGAAACGGGAACAGAACTCGGATTACAGATTCCGGGGGCGACGCGACGGGGCTCGATTCGGGTGGGGCTCGACTCCTGGGCACCTTGCACCTCTAATGCACCACCTTGAGAGCACCACCGCCTCCAACGAGAGCTCCGGCGAAAGCTTGAAGATTTCCGGTGAGAGCTTCGAACTCCGACGAGCACGAAAACGAGAGAGAATCTGAGAGGGAGAGAGTGATTTTGGTGTGCCTTTCAACCCTCAATCCGACCCCCTTTTATAGCCAAAGGAAGGAGCTCACCCAACCCAGATCAACGGCCAGCCAGAAGATCGACGGTGGCGCGAACGGCGAGGAGTCAAACGACGCGACGTTGGCGTGTTGGAGTTTTCCGCGGTCGCGGAACATTATCCGCGGTCGCGGAAAATTCTTGTGCCCAGCCATTTTGAAACCCATATTTCCGCGATCGCGGAAATTCTGCCGCGGTTGCGGAAATGCCTTTTCCGCGTCTGTTTGCCCGGGGAAAGGTTTGGCGTGGGTTTTAAACCCCAGATTAAATATATTTGTACCCAAACAAATATTCTAAACCCCTAAAAATACGTCGAATGTATTTTATATCACTCAGGGGATTTTACAGAGATCAATCTCGATACAGAAATCCGAACTTCTCCAAAAACGATACGATCACAGAACGAGGGTTGAGTAAATTACCCAAAAATATTTGTTTGGGTAGCAATTCACCACCTGGTCTACGGTGTTCTATCTTGACTTTCTGACAAGTCAAGCATTTCGCCACAAACTCCGCTACATCCCACTTCATGCTGGGCCACCAGAATTTCTTTCTGAGGTCCTTGTACATCTTGCTAGAGCCTGGATGTACAGAATAAGCTGACAAATGAGCCTCCTTCATCACCAACTGGCGAAGACCATCAACGTCAGGCACACAAATCCGGTCCTGAAACCAGAGTGATCCATCCTCCTGAATCACGAATCCGGGAGCTTTCTCGTTCATCACTTCACTGCTTAGCTTTACCAAGACCACGTCGTCAACCTGCTTTTCCCTGATTTGATCAAGTAGTGTAGCCTGAATCTCAAGCATACTCAGGTATCATCAATGTTGATTGTACAAGACTTCGATCTCGCACAACCCTTGGTTCAGCTTGGTCTGAGCAGTGAGTAGAGCCACTACAGTCTCGTGTGGCGTCTTTCGGCTCAATGCATCGGCTACTACATTAGCCTTGCCCGGATGATACATCAACTCGATGTCATAGTCTTTGAGTAGCTCTAACCAGCGAAGTTGTCTCATATTTAGCTCCTTCTGAGTGAACACGTACTTGAGACTCTTGTGATCGGTGAAGACTTGGCACCTTACACCATAGAGATAGTGCCTCCAAATCTTCAACGCAAACACTATAGTTGCTAACTCCAGATCATGCGTCGGATAGTTTGCCTCATAGGTTTTCAATTGTCGCGATGCGTACGCAATAACTTTTCATTTCTGCATCAGTACGCACCCTAACCCATTCTTTGAAGCATCACTATAGAACACATAACCATCATTCCCTTCCGGTAGCGCCAAAACTGGTGCAGAGGTCAGACACTTCTTCAGTTTCTGAAAACTGGCCTCACACTTGTCATCCCAGACAAACTTCTTATGGACCTTGCGGAGCAAACCGGTCATAGGTAGAGCAATTTTGGAAAATCCCTCTACGAACCGTCTATAATATCCAGCAAGTCCTAAGAAATTGCGCACCTCCTTCACATTCTGAGGCCGCTTCCAGTCGGCTACCGCTTCAATCTTCTGGGGATCAACCATGACCCCATTCTCATTGATCACATGGCCTAAGAAAGCCACTTCTTTGATCCAGAAGTCACACTTAGATAACTTTGCATACAGCCTATTGTGTCTAAGGACTGACAAGGTGATTCGAAGATGTTCCTCATGAGCCTCCTCACTCGGGGAATAGATCAAAATATCGTTGATGAAGACCACTACGAACTTGTCCAGATATTGGTGGAAACATCGATGCATCAGATCCATGAAAACTGTTAGAGCATTAGTAAGGCCAAATGGCATGACTACGAACTCATAGTGGTCATACCTCGTCTGGAAAGCAGTCCTCGGAATGTCTTCCTCACGAATCCTGAGCTGATGGTAACCAGATCTCAGATCGATCTTGGAAAAGACTTTTGCTCCTTGCAATTGATCCAACAGATCATCAATCCTTGGCAACGGATACTTATTCTTGATCGTGACCTTATTCAACTCTCGATAGTCGATACAAAGTCGGAATGATCCATCCTTCTTCTTGACGAACAAAACCGGAGCGCCCCAAGGCGATGCACTCAGCCTTATATATTCATTCTCAAGAAGGTCCTCGAGTTGCTTCTTCAACTCTTGCATCTCCGCTGGAGCCATCCGATACGGTACCTTGGAGATTGGCGCGGTACCAGGCTCGAGATCGATTGTAAACTCCACGTCACAACTCGGGGGTAAACCAGGAATCTCCTCTGGAAAGACATCCGGAAACTCACGAATGACCGGAATATCTAGAATTGAAGGCTCATCTTTCTTGGGCTTGTCCAGGTAGCACAGGTACCCGACACATCCTTGTCGAAGTAGCTTAAACGCAGCCATCGCATTGATGAGCTTGCCATTATCAGTGTCATTACGACCCTTGAATTTGCATACGAACTGGCCCCCAGATGACACCATCACAGTCCTTGAGCTAAAATCGATCACCGCCCCGTGACGCGTCAGCCAATCCATACCGAGAATAATGTCGTATGGAGCCATGGCTATACAAATCAAATCTGCTTCAAACTTCTTACCCTGGATGGTAATCGGAAATTCTGACAAACGCTTGGTTCCAACCAATTGTTCACCATTGGGAAGATTGACTACGAAAGGCTCACAAGCCTCGTTGCATACTAAGCCTAGCTTACTTACGCAACTTTCTGAAATGAAAGAATGGGTAGCACCCGAATCAAATAATATACACACAGAAGTAGAATGAAGTTATAGAGTACCTTGAGCAGTAGGAGCATTTGGTCCATCAGCCTCACGCATCTCGTAGAGTCGCTGATCTTGACCTCCTGAAGCAGTTGGGGCTTTCCCCTTGTTCTGCGCAGTTGTCTGCGTTGAAGGACTAGGAGCCTCCACTGGTCTGAATCTGGGTTGGTTGTTATGATTAACGGACCCTTGCTATGACTCAGCTCCTTTATGCCTCCTCTGCGGACAAAATGACTGCAAGTGCCCCACCTTCCCGTAGCTAAAGCACGTCTTCCTTTCCTTCGGACACTCATTGCTCTTGTGCCCGGGTGTACCACAGTTGTAGCACTAGATCAGATTCTTGCCCTGACCCGAACGTTGCGTAGACCCTCCATGAGTCATCTCTGTTCTTGCCCGGCCAGATTTGGCAAAGTTTGACGGTGGCGCGGGTTGCTTGAATCCAGTTGCCTGAGGCTGGCTCTGTGCTGGTTTCTGGCGATTGCGCTTCTTAGCCGACTCTTCCAGAGTCACCTCCACCTTATACGTTGCATCCATGTACTGCTCCAGAGTAGAGCATCCGTGATACACCATCAGTGGCTTAATGTCCGGATTCATCCACTCATGGAAATGCCAGATCTTCTACTCATCACTGGACACTTCCGGCCCAGCGTACTGTAACAGGTGATTGAACTTGGCCGCAAGCTCAGTCACTTTCAATCCATCCGTCCTTGGATAGAGAAACTCCTTATGCTTCTCTTCCCTCATAGCTCGGGAAAAGAATCGATCCGTCATTTTCGCCTTGAACATTCCCCAGTTCAATCCAGGGTGATCAGCTAGACCGGTGCTTTCTCACCACTCGCTAGCCACCTCCTTCAGTTGAAGGGAAGCAATGTGCACCTTCTCAGCCTTTGTGCACTCGACGTTTCAGAACAGTCATTCCATGTGCGAGAACCAATATGCTACTCTGACTGGCTCTCCCTTTCCATCATAACTGTCAGGCCTCATAGAGCTTATGGCCTTCAGCGCTGTGCCATAATTGCCTCTGTTCCTGACAGCTTCCTCATGAGGTACATGGATAGCTGGCTCCTCGAATCTCGAAACCACAGAAGGAATTGGCACACCTTGTGCCTGAGACGCGATTGGTCGCATAATATTGGTGACTGCTTGCATCACAATCCTCCGAATAGCCTCAATTGCCGCAGCGTCGAAAATCACTAGAGCGTTGACCAGAACTTGGTCACTGTCTACTGGATTGTTGTGAGAAACTGACTCGTTCTCATCCAAAGGGTTTGCGACATTCCTCACATTTGGTCTGGGGTCATTGTTTGGCCCAGCACCAACACGAATGGTATTCCTTGTGTTTACCATCTGTTTACCGATCAAATTCCAAGTACTTTATAACATTAATAACATTCCAATATGTACAACGTATAAAGTCAACTTAGAATAGATCAAACTTGGTAAATTTTCATTGATGAACTCAAACTGAGTTTGAAAGGGTTACAAAAGGAATCTCCCAAGCAGCAAGACAAAATTGCTCGAAGACTACCATGCTTATCAAAACGAACACTGAAATACTAGGAAAGAACCTGCCAAACTCGGCACTAGCCTAAGTCATGGCGCCTTGAAATACTTCAAATAATCGGGAACTCTCATGCACTGCTTCTTTGCACGGGGTTCACCATCGGAGTCTGGCGACGGACTTCTTGACCTACTCGGCCCTGGAGCACACGGCTCATCCCTCGGCCTCGGTGCCCTCATCCTTTCTCTAGGCACGGGAACACTTGGTCTAACCTCATCAGATCCCGGTGATTGGCAAAACTCCTCCAGAAATCCTGGTTGGAAGTCTGCCCTGTTCACCTCGTACAAAGGATCAAGTAGCAATCTTGCTTGGCGGATATACTCCTGGAGTTCGCGGACGTCCACAATCATTCGGGAGAGACCGACCTTAGCCTCGTATGTCCTCTCCTCCATGTTGTCTAGGGCGTTCGACCACTCCTCCAGTCGTTCCTCCAGTACTCGGGGCCTTGGCCTAGCCTGCTGGGTCGGGTCCACCCTCGGTGTATCCATCGACTCCCACGGCCTTGCCCTCAAGCGAGTACGCTCAACCGCCTCGTCCACTAGGCGACGCTCTTTAGAGGAAGCCATCTGACTCTGGCAAAACACCAGTCGCGAGTCAGGACTCATCACTAGCCTCCTCCTGGCGGTACTTTCACCACTAAGTGTCTCCCAAGCGGCAGGGGACAATGGCGAATACGCCCGCTCAAATGGCGACACCGGACTCGGAAGGATAAATTCCATATCCGGGTCTTCCTCGCGGGTCACCAGCAAATGCTCCAAACCATTGGACTCGGAGTCTTGCCCATCGAGGTCCTCCTCAGGGTCCTCCTCCTCCGGATCCTCTTCTGGATCCTCCTCCGGATCTTCCTCCGGGTCTTCTTCAGGATCCTCCTCAATTTCGAAGTCGTCGTCGTAGTACCCTTCAAGGTACTGTGCCGGCTCCTCCTCTTCCTTTGTGTCTTCCCTTGGGTCCGCTTCAAGCTCCTCCTCGGGAACCTCGGCCCTAACAGACACCAACACCACCGACTCCTCGAGCACGGTCTTCACCTCCTCGGGTGGACTACTGGGCTCCCCGACCTCAAAGCATGGCGGGGGAACCGGAAACTCAAGCCTAACTGGAGATGGCAGGGCCACCTCGGCTTCTTTCGGGTTCCTCTGGTGAGAGATGAATGCCCCCATAGTCTGCGGGGCAACGAGAAAAGGATTAGTCTTTCTAAATATAGAAGCGAACTTACTATATCAGACTAGAGAGAAGGCACGACTAGAACGGCAGAGTTTTTCAAGCGACATGTTTTAGTCAAATAAAATTTTATTTGGAAATTCAAATCCTTTGAAAACATTTTTCAGTTCAAAAACGAGTAAACGGTTTATAAAAGTTTTGTTCCTAGTAAAACGTTTTTGAAATCCCTGCCCGTAAAAACAAATGTTTCCAGTAAAACATTTTAAACCCGTTTAAAAAAAAATGGCTCTGATACCAGATCTGTAACACCCCCAAATATATAACCTTGAAAGTATTACCGCCAGTGACCTCAGATTCCACATCCGAAGCCACTCAAGGCTTAACCAATTTATACAAATCATAAAACAACATTTAATACGAAATATCATAACATTTTATTAAATCAAAGTCTCGGAATTACATCCATAATTCCAAATACAACAGAAATACAGAATACGTTTAATACAGCGGAAGTCTTTTAAATAAATAACAAAAATGTCTTGATCGGAGCGATCACTCGCCTAGGATCTCAACCTTGATAAAACTCTTAAAAACTCCATCTTCCTTCATCGTCGTTTCTAGCCTTCACGTAACGGGAGTTTACCTGATGTGCCGTATAAGACGGATGACACCAGCCAACCATGCAAGGAATAAAACCTGGTTGGTTAGTCTAAGGAAAGACTATGCAAGGGTAAAACAGAAAGGTTCTAAGGTAAGCGTATTAGGTTAGACCCATCACTTCTCGAATGAAAGCCGATGACGATAGTAAACCTCAATACCTCTACAGAATGATTCAAAGTAGAATGATCAAGAGAAGACTCCTAAAGATCGAGTCTAAAGGAAACATATGAAGAGAAGACTCCAAGAGATTGAGTCTTATCGGAAAGTATGACAAGTGTTCGGGAACATTAAAGTTTCACACAAGCGTTTAAAAAGACTTGTCCATTTGGGTCCACGACCAACCTCACCGTGTAATGCGAATTCAGATTTGGAAGGAGAACTTACTTTAGTCGAAGTCCAGACGAGTTTCCAAGTTGTACTTCTCGTCCAAGGTTCATTAATTATGTGCATAGCGGCACTTGTCTTATTTTAGTGACAAAGCGTACATTCACGTTATAAGCTTTTATATATCATCTCATCGCGAGAGATATTGAAGGGAATAAATCCCGAGAATCGGCACCAGCTGTGTGCACCTACCCTGAGTAAGGGCAAGGTCATGACAAGAGAGAGTACTAGGGAAATAATCCTCCTAGCACCAGTTATAAAGAAACAACTAGACCTCACAAGGTACATAGCGTTCCTACGAATACTCGTTCTAACTAAACAGTTAAAACCACATAATAATCCACATCAATGCCATCATGGCAACAGTATATATATATATATATATATATATATATATAATAGCGTTGTTTCTAGCAGTATATACAACCTATTATAATATCTCTTTTAATCGTATCAAATACGTTTATCAAAATTGTTCCCAACGAAAACAATATTCATCCCATTTAATTAACAATTAAAACAATTGATAATTAATAGAAATATGGAATGATAGGAAAGAGTGAACCGCCACTTGCCTTAGATTAGACGAACGATTGATCAACGATGGGTTTTTGGGTTCGGAACGGGAACAGAACTCGGATTACATATTCTGGGGGCGACGCGACGGGGCTTGATTCGGGTGGGGCTCGACTCCTGGGCACCTTGCACCTCCAATACACCACCTTGAGAGCACCACCGCCTCCAACGAGAGCTCCGGCGAAAGCTTGAAGATTTCTGGCGAGAGCTTCGACCTCCGGCGAGCACGAAAACGAGAGAGAATCTGAGAGGGAGAGAGTGATTTCGGTGTGCCTTTCAACCCTCAATCCGACCCCCTTTTATAGCCAAAGGAAGGAGATCACCCAGCCCAGATCAACAACCAGCCAGAAGATCGACGGTGATGCGAACGGCGAGCAGTCAGACGACGCGACGTTGGCGTGTTGGAGTTTTCCGCGGTCGCGGAACTTTATCCGCGGTCGCGGAAAATTCCTGTGCCCAGCCATTCTGAAACCCATATTTCCGCGGTGGCGGAAATTCTGCCGCGGTCACGGAAATGCCTTTTCCGCGTCTGTTTGCCCGTGGAAAGGTTTGGCGTGGGTTTTAAACCCCGGATTAAATATATTTGTACCCAAACAAATATTCTAAACCCCGAAAAATACGTCGAATGTATTTTATATCACTCAGGGGATTTTACAGAGATCAATCTCGATACAGAAATCCAAACTTCTCCAAAAATGATACGATCACAGAACGAGGGTTGAGTAAATTACCCAAATACCCTTACTAAAAATGAGGGGTATTACAGCATCGCCGTTTTCCTTCTCGACGCTTTATAAAAGCGTCGAGAATTTCAATGTCGAGAATGGTCGACGCTTTTTTGCGTCGCCAATCTTGACGCTTTTTTGCGTCGAGGATGCATTCGCGACGCTTTTTCGTAGGGGAGAAATCACGCGGTCTAGTCGCTAATCGGAGCTTAAAAGTGTCGAGAATGGCACATCGACACTACATTTTCGACGCTTAAAAGCGTCGAGAATGGCACTCCAAACCCTCCAAATAATTATGAATGTTTTAAGCGTCGAGAATTTATTGGGCGCCACAACCGTAATACTATGTCTAGACGGAAAAAAGCGTCGACTTTGGATCAAAATTATAGAAAAAAATTAGCACCCCATACGCCCCTCATGCGGAACCTGACATGAAAAAAGTTTCAGATACTACTAATTAGCACTACAAGCTGCTCTTCTCCGTTGGTCTGACCGAACCCTATCATGCCTTTCAAATCAGATTTGACTGCTCACTTCTTACCTCTAAGAGGCTTCATTGCTTCACCAATTTTGATTCACAGTTATTGTCGTTGTTCTAAAGCCAATCCCATTTATTGTCATGTTCATTTTCTCCTCGCGTCCAAATAATTCCTCGACGAAGTCTCTAAGCGTCGAGCCAAAAGCGTCCTAATATTGCGTGTTTTCTAGTAGTGGTTGTAGGGGCACGAGCTGCCATCTTATTAACCTACAGGTTGCAGGGGCACGAGCTGCCATCTTATTAGCCTACGGGTCGTATGAGCGCGAGCTTCCATCTTATTAGCCTACGGGCTGCCATCAATCAAGTCTCTATTCAATTCGCCTTCGGGCCAAAAGGACACAAGCTGTCAAAACCATTGCATCGGTTATGCACCTTGGACACAAGCTGTCAAAACCATTGCATCGGTTATGCACCCTGGACACAAGTTGTCAAAACCATTGCATCGGTTATGCACTTCAAACACGAGTTACCAGAGCCACCACTTCAATCCTACGTCATACGCAACAAGGACACAGGGGCAAGCGCATGAAGCCACGCCTCCTTTCCATGGCCATACAATAAAGCTCGATAAAATTAGCTTCCATCTATGTAAATTAATTGTCAGGTCATAGCAAACGCACGAGCCATGCGCCCCTCTCCAGCAGAAATAGACAAGTGTTGTAGCCAACGCACAGGCCGTGCGGTCCATCGCACAGCCGTGCGTTCTCCTCAAGGTAAAAAATAAATTGAAAGTCGTAGCAAGTGCACAGGCCGTGCGGTCAACCGCACGGCCGTGCGAAATTTTCCGAAAAAGTAACGTAACGCACGGCCGTGCCGTCTACCGCACGGCCGTGCGTTTCCTGTTCGTGCCATCGATCGAGAGCGACGCACAGGCCGTGTGACAAAACGCACGGCCGTGTGTTTTCACTGTTGTCGCGGCTCTCCAACCCGCGTGACCCTAACCCTAGGGGGTTATTTGGAAGACTCCTGGGTCACTCCTTAAGGCCCAAAATAAGTGTTTGGGGCAATATTTTCAGGCTTTCGACCCTAAAATAGGCTCGAAAGCCCGAGGGGCATTTGTGGAGGTAAAAATATCGCTTTAATATTTTAATTGATATTTTCTTCATTATCCTACTTTAATGGGCATCCATCACATTTAATGGGCTCTTGGACTTTATTAGAGGCCCATAAGGTAATTAAAAGATAATAGATAAATCATAAAAAAAATAACCCTAACCCTATTCTTCTTCATTCAATTGATCGTTCTTTTTTCTTCCTCCTGCCTCCTTACTGACTTGAGCGTCGAAGGTGAAACGGAGGATAAGCCCCGCCTTTGGCCTTTTTCTATGATTATAGGGCGCCGGAAATATGATTAAAGGACACCGGAAGGTCACTAGATTTGCGAGTTCCCGTCATCATCAACAACTTATTGTAGTGCGGATTTTTTCTACTACAAATAGTTTTTGCTCGTTATAATAGTTTGGGGTTATCAGGTGGAATTTGCAAAATTATAAGGTTACCACACAGAATTTTAAAAAATGTTGGTTAGTACGTGGAATTCGCAAAATCCTGGGGTTTCTAGGCGAAAATTTCTAAAAATGATAAAAATCATGATTTGACATGTTCTGAAATATAAAAAATGGTTAAGCTTTTTAAAACGTTCGGCAAAATCCACTTCGCTGACAAGATTCTTAATTAAAATTGATGTGGTGTATGTATTCATGGACAATTTAAATGGTGTGAGAATCATACAAAAACTAATTTAGCTTATATAAAACCAATAGGTTTATGATAATACATAATTTACGTTTAGGGTTGTGTTGACAACATTTTTTTGATCGGACTCATATAATTAGACATTGGGTCGGTGAAGTCGGGTTCGGGTTCAATCATTTCAGATTCGGATTGAGTACATGTCGGATCAATTCGGATTACAAGTCAAGTCGTGTTGGGTCATTACAGGTTAGCGGGCGTTCAAATTGACCAACGAGTCAATACTGTACTTTTTAAATTATTCATTCACTATTAAAATATTATTAAATAATTCAACATTATTATAACTATGTGAATGTAACATGAAATCAATTAAATTATAAAGTATTATTATTTATATGATTGAGATTAGTACATATTATAGTATTTATTTTTATTTTTATTTACATTATATTAATTTAAAAATTGATCAATTTGAAAAATGATATAAGTATAATGAGATTTTTTGGGATACTTAAATATATCAATGTATTTATATTTAATTTATTATATATATTTATATAATATTTTACTAATACCATATGTTTACTTGTTAATCAGGTCGAGTTCGGGTTGATCAGGTTCAGGTCACACATTCTCGAGTCAGATTTGGGTTCGGTAATTTCAGTTTATTAAAGTTTTCGGTCGGTTCAAGTTCAAATATGAATCTATCATCACTAAATTGGGATTGGTCATACTTAATAGTTAAATACGTTATAAATACTAATAACTATAACTATAGACGTGATATCAACTTTATTGGTGACTAGTTACATGTACGCCCATGCTATGCATGGGTCCGTGACATAATTAACTCAATATAATTTATTAATTATTTATAGTTAGATTATTTAATTTTTTTAATATATTAGTGTTTTTATACAAATTGTACAACTAAATCTATCCGAATCTATGATATGTTTCTAAATAACTAACAATATATATATATGAGTTATTCCATTTTACATTACTAATTATGATATTATCAATATAAAATTAGATGAAACAAAATCACTTTGTCAACTTAATTTATAACAACAATTGTATAATTCTATCTCATATCAAATTATTATTTAGAGATTTTAACATTTTTTGAGATAATGTTATTTTAAGTGTTATTTAATGAGTTGCTTTCATTTTAAGAATTAGCGAGCTTTTACCATGCTTTTAAGATGTTTTATTCAAATTTTTATTTTTTTATTTTTGTATATGATTAGATTGATTGACATTTTTGATATATTAGTGTAATTTTATAAATTTATATAGTCAATATATCATCACATAAAAATTGTATGTTTCATCTCATATTCAATTACCTTCTAATTATAAGTTAGTACAAATTTTTACATTTTCTTTAATTTCAAGTATTATCAAAGAGTTATTTTTAAAAATCAATATATGTACCTTTATTATATTATTACGAATTATTTATAGGCTCAATTGCATAAATACCAGGAAAACAAAGACGGTTGGCAAAAATGTCACTGTTTAAAAAGAATGGCAAAATTGTGTGATTTTTGTACTTTTTGGGGTATTTTTGCTATAAATAAGGTTTGATTTTATCTTTTCTTTTAAATAAAAAAATCTTTAAAAGGTGACAAATCTTTGCTTGAAAAAGGTAAAATAAAATCCTAACCTCTACAGTAATCTTCTTCCTTCTCTTAATCACCATCCTATCACCTGTTATCCCTCCAAAGCTATGACCTCCTACTACTGTACGGAAAATAAATTGGCGGGCAAGGAGCTTGTTTTTCCCTCCAAAGGTTTGACCTTCTATACAAGCAAAGTAATCTCCTTCCTTCCCTTAATCACACTTTCTACCATGTCCTTCTCCGTAACTCTACCTGACAACGTTTGCACCACATCCCTGAAGAGGCAGTAACTCGGTCTGACAACGTCTGCACCACCTCCTGTACAAGCTTTTAAGTTCGCACCTGATAATCGCCATTAATCCTTCAATGGGTAAGTAACTCCTCCTGACAAAGCATCGTTCTTTTTGCCTCTGTTTTTTACTTAGCTTATGCCTTTGTTTTTGACTTAGAAGAGTGATAAGTTAGTTTACATAAAGTGCATATCCTTTTTATTTTTAGGTACAAAGTTAGTCTACGTAAAATTCATAAGCGGTGGACAATGGAAAGTTAATGGGAAAAGCTGGTTGTATGATGGTGATAGAACAGTATGAGCCATGTTGATTTCACAAGACATGAACTTGGCTACACTGTAGAGGAAATGGATTCAGAAGAACCCATTTGATGAAGAGAAGTACTTAGTGCAGACACAATACCTTTATCCAAACAAACCTGACCTTCCTCCGATCGCTTTAAATGATGATGACGATCTCGAAGCGTTCAAGTTTTGAACATGAGTGGAGAAAATGCAGCAGAGTGGAAGATTGAGTTGTATACTGGCCTCGTAATGAAGGAAGAGATTCCAATTGAAAGCATTGTACACCATTCTCTTCTTTTTCCAACAACTCCACTAGTGACTCAGAGCCAAGACAATAAGAAGTATATCAGGTAATTTTTTCAGAATGTTAGTCCACATAACATTGATGTCGGGTCAGTAGATGAAATCATTGAAGTTGACAACGAAGCAGATTTAAGAAGATTAAACAAGGACGAAGTGAGGGGAAAAAACAAAAGAAAGTGTCCCATTTCAGTGGAAGACACTATATCAGTGAGCAACGATGATGAGGACATTGAAGCTACTTCATCAAGAAACAAAGGAAATGAGCAAATGACTGATGATGCCAATTGTGATAAAGATTATAGATATTATGTAGATTTTTAGAGGATGAAATAGCAGATGGTCTTGATTACGGGGCTGTCTATGCTTCAGGTGATGATGTATGTAATCAAGGTCCTGGTGATGGCGGCGACTATGCTTCAGGTGATGCTTCCGGTGATGATATATGTAATTATGGTCTTGATGATGTTTGGGATGAAATATATGGAAATCACGGAATATACAACGAGGAGCAAATAGAGGAGGACCAACAAGACTTTGATGTTGATGAAGACATGCTTAGAGAAATTGAACACATGTACTATCCATCAGAAAGGGACATGCAAGCAATGTTGGTTGAAGATGAGGATATAGTTGATAACATTAATAACAAAGAAGTGAAGGTTGGATAGTACTTCAAATCTAAGGAGGAGTTCAGAACTGCACTTTCTATAATAGCAAAGGAAAATTGCTTTGAGATGCATGTGAAGAGGTCTGACAAGTCGACATATGAGGTTACATGTGTTGACGACAGTTGCACCTTCATTTGTCGTGGCTCAATCTATCGTAAAACGTCATTGTTTGCGGTGCGAGAATTTGTGCCGGATCATAGTTGTGGCATGAGAGTAATGCACAATCATCACAGAGGAGCAACTTCTCGGCTAATTCCAGACAGTGTTCTAAAATCTCGCCTAGGCGCTAGGCGGTCATCCCCCGCCTAGGCTAGAAGAAGCTTCCGATGTTGTGGAAATAACAATATCTTAGGAGATGACGGATGTATAGAACATAGTTTTGGGTTATGCTTTGTAAAATAAGGCCCATAATAAAATATCAAACTCCATCCCAACATAGTTTTATAAACATTAATGGATTTGAGAGAATACAGTAAAATAATCATATGGATTAGGCAATAGTTTTTAATTCGCCTAGGCTCCCGCATAGGCGCTAGCCCCCCTCCCCCCCTCATCCCCCCACCCCCACCGCCCAGCTCCCGCCTAGCGACTTTTAAAACATTGATTGCAGATAAAATACTCCATAAGTAATATTTTGTGCCTTTGATCACTTGTTCTTATCAAAAGCCAATATCATTTGGTAATACATTGACTTCGTGTTATGTCAAGTTTTTAAAAGGCCATAAAGGCCTCCGTGCTTCAGAGATTCAGAATTTCATGTTAGAGCTGGGAATAAGGACAAGCTACTACAAAGCCAATCGAGCACGACTCAAAACCCATGATATGGCACATGGTACAGCTGAGGAAAGCTATACTACGATGTACTCTTACATGCACATGTTAGAGAAATCAAATCCTGAAACATACACGAGAATAGTAAGAGATGATGACCATCAATTTAAGTATGTTTTCTAGGCGTTAGGTCCATGGATAGGGGTAGCGCCTTGTATGTTTCAATTTCAGGTCGTATTTTGTTAGTGTCAGGTCAAACAACTATATGACTGCATGTGTTAAAATCATAGCAAAGGAATATTTCAGACCACATAGAATTTTATCATGACAAATAAGTACCTTTTCAGGTCAAAACATTAACAACATAGTTTTGCATATGTGGGTAATCTCAATTGACGGCACTCACTTGACTGCAAGGGCATACTTCTCCTAGCTACGGCTCAAGATGGAAACGGTCAAATATGTCCACTTTTTGTTGCCGTTGTTAACAGTGAGAATGATGATTCATGGCCATTTTTCTATAGTGAATTGAAGGTTGTTGTTCCAGATCATCCCGAGGTATATTTTGTGTCTGACTGTCATGTTAGCATTGGGAAGGCTCTGAGAAAATAGCTATTTTTTCGCCAAGCATGGGTTTTGCATTTACCACATCTACCAAAACTTCAAGAGAAAGTATGGCAGGCCAGACCTCTTTGGCGTCTTCAAAAAAGCTGCGAAGGATTACATTGTGCTTGAGTTCAATCATTAGTTTGCTCAACTCACAGCTGCCTCTCTAAGGATTGGTCAATATCTCAAAGAAGCTAGAGTTAAAAATTGGGCGAGGGCGCATTTTCATGGGAACAGATTTAACATCATGACGAGCAACAATACTGAGTGTCTTAATGGCCTTTGGAAAACCCAGCATTAGTGGCCTATTCTTGCCCTGTTTGATGCCATTCTGGAGACCATTTCTAAATGGTTTTGTGAAAGAATGGAAAAAGCCAAAAAAAAATAGTATCAAGTTTTGCCACCCTCTGTGTACACGCTAGTAGAAGTGAACTACAGAAAGCCAATTAAGATGAGTGTGTGAAGGCTTAGCGAGTTTGAAGGAGAGGTCATGCAAGGAACTATCAGATACTTTGTGAACCTACATGTTGGTACATGTGATTGTAACATGTTCCAGATTGATAAAGTTTCATGTTCTCATGCCATAGCGGTTGCAAGTGATAGAGGAGTGCCACTCACTGAACTCGTCCATCCCATGTTCAAGAAGGAGTTAGTGAGAGAATTTTACAAGGAACTGTGCATCTTATTCCTCCAAAAAACCGAAGGTCAGTTCCTGAAGTTGTGTCATCCATCACATGCTCTGCACCACTGGTAAAGCATCCTTTTGGAAGACCACATATTAACTGATTCAGGGCGACGTGGGAGATGAATTACTCTAGGAAGAGGCGGTGTTCTTATTGCGGCATCCGATGACACAACAAGAAGAACTATAAGAGGAGGAGGAGGACTAACGGGTGACATCCGCTAGGTTAGGTTTATTTTTGTTGAAAACTATCACATTGTTGGTGTTTTTTGGTGGTTTATGCTGGTAAACATCGTCATGTAAATGGTTTGTCTGTTGTTGTTGGGTTTTGGGTTGTCAGCTCGCTCGGGTGCTTGAAAAGATGTATGGCTTAAGTATCTAGTCTTAAACCATACCTCTTTTTGTTGGGGTTCCCTCTTTTGGTTGGGGTATAAGAATTAGTTTTTGTTTAAGTTGGTGCATTATCTTTCGTAAACAACCTAAGCTATACTGAATGGTTTGCTTGGTATAAGGAACACTTTTCTCGTCAAAGTGAATATTGCTCCAAAAAAATGTCTTGTAAAACGTTATGTTGTCCTATAAAACTAAAATACGTCCTGACTTAAAGACACTGTGTCGGACAATTAGGAATGTAAATCTTTGATCTCTAATTTGGTATGAGCGATTGCCTGACTAAAATTAAACATGGTATGAAAATCTATAAACAAGTCTGAAAATTTAAATCCTAAAATTTTGTACCATATGGAATAATACAACTAAAATTAAAAAAAAATATTGTGAATATTTAGATTGGTAATCAATTCAATTAAAATCAAACATAATAAGTGCAAACTCGATGTTTTCATGGTGGTTGAGAGCATTTAAGTGGATTACATTAGGGAACCAACCAAGTATGAATTTGGTCTGATAAATTACGAATGCTTAGGAAATATAATAGAGAGTTGACCTGAATATTTATGCATGTGTTCTAAAAAAGTTATATATGTCCTGATAAACAATAAATGTAGTCTGAAAAAACAGGAATATGGTCAAAACAGAGGTTTTTAAGCTGGAATTAATTTTCATTGATTGTCCATGGGAACTTACCCCGTATTCATATAGAGCAAAAAAAAAGAACAAAATAAAAACTAGTAGATAGAAGAGAACGACAACGGCATCACGGTGGGCATCACGAACGACGTACACTTTCACGTTGGCGACCTTCTCGCCGAGGCAAAGATGATCTGCCACGTCATCGTCGGTCTGCAACGGTTGAAGGTAACATTTCCCTAACTCTGGGACCTGTTCTTAAAAAAGGGATTTACTCCCCATATACTTGGACATGTTCATAAGCTTGCTACTCAAGTACCATATTTCCATCCTGTTTTTGGGAAACTTCCAGAGCTTTGTGCTCCCCCCCCCCCCCCCCCGTGTACACGTGCGTTGTCAATAACCCCATTTGTCCGGAGCTTGCGCTTGAGTCTTCATCCGTGTAGACCTGAAGATATATTTTGATGTATGAATCCGCCATATGTGAGAGAAAGAGTTGGGAGTTTGGGAGACGGGTTTTAGAGAAGATGGCTAGAGAGTTTGGGAGGATTTGTGAGTGATTTGCAACTAGCAGGGCCGATATTTATACACAAAAAATCTGAGTGGAGAGTCTTAATGGCTGGTAGTTGGGGAAGTAAGTTGATGCGAACAACCCCTGAAGTGTTGTCTGCAACGCAGGATCTTTGATTCCTCAAGCGTGGATTCGATTCTCCTCTTCCGTAGCCAAAGTGATGGCTTTCCTAGGGCTAAAGAGATAGCCTTCAAACGCGTCAAAGAGATGACGGAGAGATCAAAGAGATGATCTTGAAACACCGAAGGGACGATGTATGAATTGCTCGAAGCGACGAGCTACGGGATAGACGATCCGTGGGATCGAAGAGTTGACGTTAGAACTCAAGGGAAGGAGCGTACTCAACTTTACTATTCAAATTCAACGTAAGATTACAAACTAGGGTTTCTGGGTTTAAATAGCGACAAAAATAATAATAAAATAATAAGAAAAGTTCGGAAATAAAGATGTCTATCCCGTAGCGCGCAGGCTCGTTTCCGCGGTCGCGGAAAATTGTTCGAATTAAAAAGCCGTAGCAAATCCGCGGTCACGGAAATTACTTCCGCGGTCGTGAAAAATACGCCGTAAAATACCAAGTCTCAGGAACATTTCTGCGGTCGCGGAAATTCTTCCGCGGTCGCGGAAGACATGCACAACTCTCAGTAAAACTCGATTTTGACCATCTTCTTGTTGGAATCTTGATCTGACGTAAACTATGAAGTTGTAGATCTTTGAATCAGCTTTCCAACGCATCTTGAATCATCACGAGATCAATTTTCTAGCCATAGTTATGGCCGTTTTACCGAAGACTGTCCAAAACCAAATCGACAGTAACTATTCTGAACTTGCACAAGACTTCACCCTTTGCTTGAGCCTCTTCCTTGTAGGTCTTTGATACACACGATTATGTTGTGCGTATTAACGGAGTTTTGACATGATTTTAGTGGTGTTTTAGGATGCTTTGGAGATGATTTGGAGACTTGGCGAGGGGTGCGGAAGTTGCGCATTTGGAGTCTTAGGAGCTGAAGAGCGAGGATGAAGAAACGGTGTCACGGCGACCGCCGCAGAATTGCGGCGACCGCCGTTAATTGCCTTTGAGAGACATCAGCTACGACTTGAAAACGGCGACCGCCGTTTAAATGCGGCGACCGCCGCGATTACGGCGCCCGCCGTGGGAGATGCAGCGGCCGCCGCTGCTGTTGGAAGCAACCGCCGAGCCGATTTCCTTTTCGGTTTTATTTTATATTATTTTAGTACGTTTTAATATTTCTTTTTAGGTTAATTTTAGAATTATTTCTCTTTAGTATTTAAGGGTAGAGAAAAACTTGTTTCTCCTATCTCGAAACCCTAATTTCACTTTTCTATTCTACGTACTTGCTATGAAGAACTAAGCCTCCCTTGCTTAGTCAGATGCTGAAGCTTTCGTTGTGATTTAGTTGTGAGACTCTTAATCTATTGCATGGAATTTATCTTCTCTCTCGCTTGATTGCTTATGATTGATATTGATATTCTTTAGTCTGATCAACTAGGGTTTGTTGTTATTGATCTATTGCTAGATTTAGATTGTTACTGGTTGAGCATATCTATTTCAGAGTAGCAACTGCATCGTACTAGTATCTGGTTGTGCTAGTCTTATGCAGGAGAGATTTGATTTACATTCTAGGATAAAAGCTGGTTGTTGTATGCTAGAATTGTATCCAACCATATTCATATCTGTAACGCTGCTATTAAACTGAATCTTGATAGTTTCAGGGTTGTTTGATTAGTTAGTGCTAATAGTATATGTTTGTGCTATTAGTTATATCTGAAAAGGAATTGGAATTTCCATTGCATGAGATTTTGAATGAGTTTCTAGGATCAACTTGTCATACGAATAGTGGATGTTGTTTGACTAAGTGTTTTTTTCCCCATTACTAAATTCATCATCTTTAGTTTGTCTTACCTTTGCATGCTTAGTTACTTAAAACAAACAAAACCCTCTCATTTGGTTACTTTGGATTGACATACAAATTGCATAATTAGATAGAATTCGCCTCCCTGTGAATTCGACCTTTACTTACCTAGGACTACGGTTTAAGGTTTGTTTGGATATTTTGCATAACAGTTTTACGCGACAAAAACCTGTTATCAGTCTTTGATTAAGTCTCCCATGCATGTTGCTATCATAAGTGTTAATAGTCATTTGAAATTTTATGAAAGAACAGAGGGGTCAAATTGGATGCAATGAGAAAAGATATCTTGCATGAAAATCTTCCATATCTTTATTGAAGTTGATCTGACAAAGACCCTAACATGTCTTCCTTAAAAACATAGGAATATTTTAGTTTGTTACAAAAAACCTAAGATGTTTTTCCTTAAAAACATCAGGAATATTTTAGTTTTTTTCAAATAAGTTTTGATGAGTGTTTGTAAACACTCATCAAAACATTACATGAGTTTTGTGGTCGGAAATTTAGGAATGTAAACCTACAATATGATCTGACTTACAGACACTGAGTTTGTAAACATCATAAAAATATGAGATTCTACATTAAAATAAATAAAGCACATGTCTTCCTTGCCCAATGGTATGATAAACACTTAAATTTTAGTTAAACAAACTACATTAAACAAATCGAACCATAGTCTTTAAAAACCATCCCAAGAACATCTAATAATACTATGAGCGATTTGGTTTCTGTGTCCATCTATGAATTTGTCAAACGCAAGATTGAGGTTTGTCATCCCAAGCATCAACAACTCCATATACTTACCCGCGCTTGTTTTGCTTAAGGTTGCCCCGACGAGTCACAGACATTGGCTTGTCCAAAAAAATTTCACATCTCTTGGCCAGTGGCTTATACAGCTTGATATACCTTGGAACAGTCTCAGTCACGGACTGAATCACCTCAAAAATCTCCTTATCTGAGTACAAATCTACATTGCAGTCGTACACGGTCACACACCAGTCAAATAGTTCAATCTCTAAGGCAAACCAGTGGTAGTCTGGGATGTTGAAGGGAACATATATGCGTTCGGCATCATCCCATCTCTTGCCAAAATCTGTCGGACATTGACCTTTCATGTACTTCATCAGTGCTTCCTCATCTACACGTGGATAGCCGTTCTCGAAACGCCTGGACTCAGCGGTGACCAAGGTTGTCCAGAAGGTGTCAAGCACTACCACCTTCGAGAACCGCACTGGATCCTTTGAAATCCTTTGACGATAAAGGAACTTTATATTATAACCCTCAATTTTAGTCATTATATTGTTACTCAGGTCATATATTATAATCCTCAATTTTAATAAGGATATTTGTGTAATTTTCCAACTCTAATTCTAAATAAAGGAATTTTCGTATTTATTTCATTATTCCAAAAATAGAAATAAAATAGAGTTCTTATCATAAGTGGTTACAACTTTAAGTTATGAATTTATTTAAATTTATTTTAAACATTATGTTGATTCTAAATTTAAATAAAACTTAGAATATTTGACTTAGAATATTTAAATCAAGTTCAACAAATTTTTGCTAAAGATTTAAGTATGGTTAAATTTATAAGAAAAATAACTTAAGCTTATTTATGCCTAAGTTAAATTCTTATATAATTTAATTTTGGGTTAAAATAATATTACAAACTTATAAATATTAAAAATATGAGCTTTTTAGCTCTTTAATGGAGGATTTCAGCACCTCCTTGGATCTGATTGAAGCCATTGACCACTAGTTATTGAAGACGACATTATCCTACATATAATCCCCCATTTAATCGGATTAATTGTTGACGAAAATCGTGGGATTTGTCCCCTTTGCACCTCACAACATTTTTAGGTCAGATTCACTTCGTTGCAAAATTGATCCGATTGGGTGTAAATCGGAGGGTTTAATGAGAGGGTTAATGTTTAGGGTATTTACCCCTACCAAAACCCTATAAATACCCTCCCAATCGGACTCCCAAAGCACCCAATTTCACGATCCAAATCCAAGAACCCTAAAAACGGTATCGAGTTGTTCAGCTGCCAAATTCGAGAGATTGAGAGTTTTGTTTGAGCAATTGAGTATACCCCTAGCTGAGCCTACAAGTATCCTTCCAAATCCCTCAACAAACACTGCTGGAGATCCAAGACCACCACGCAATTTGAGCGTTTTCCGACGGGTGTCCAAGACTGACGACGAGAGGTGGAGTTTTTACCCAAATCGTGATTTTGATTTTTGATTTTCATTTGTTTTTGCTTAATCTTGAATAAATTAATAAATCCAGATTAGTGAAAAATATTTTAGGATTAATTTCATTTTATGAAAACTTAAAATTGAATTAATTATAATATCATAATATTATCTTATATTATGAATGGGTAAATTATGACTATTCATTTAAATAATTATAGTTTAGGATTAATTTCATCTTAGTGAATTGTTTACAATTATAGTTTAGCATTTTGATATCTAGGATAAGAGTTTGACAAATCCTAGGGTCTGTTAAATCAACCGAAAAGTTTGGAGAACAATTGAAAAACAAAGGACCATTACAAATATTGGACTGGACTAAGGCAAGGATGGAATCCTTGTAAGCGATGAATCTGTCGTCTCTCAAGGCTAGGAAGACAGGAGAATCAATTCCTTTTCTATGCAAAAGTTTTAATGCTATTTGAATTAGTCCTATATACAAAAATCTATAACCTTTTCTTAAGTAACTCTGAATGGTTATAGGATTGAGTAGTCTAAGAGATTGTTGCTCTTTGGTAAGACTAATGGTTTCTTCTTGATGCTTAATGCAATTTGCATGGAACATATCCATAATTCCTGATCTATAAACAGATTGAGGATTGTCTGGGATAGTCCAGTTCTGGATATTGTCTGGGTCTAAGGTATACATGTTCTCATTGCTATGAACGATTTGTCCAGAATTGCTACCTGAACCACGCCTAAATAGTCTTCTTGCCATTTCAGTCATGACTATCACTAAAAGGGTTAAAGATTTACTATAGCTTAAAGGTTTTAATCTAGGGCTCATAACAGTGGGACCATCCACCGGGACCACCTATCATAAAGGCTGACCAAACGGATCTTACGGGACTAAACCAAACACTGTGCCCAGAGACTAGATTAATACTTTAAAATAGTAAAACAGAAACACGATAATGATAATGATGATGAAAAAGTAAGGAGGCTAAAAACACAAGGCTCTGATATGGAAAGACATAACCATTCCTGAAACCTTAGAGGTCGACAACGACAATCCTCCTAGGAACATGGAACAACAAGAGATTTCTCAGATCATCGAAGAAATCGATGGTAGAATTCTCATCAGATTCAACTCTTCTAGAGAAAATTCTGCCAATAGACCCCCTTTGATTCCTGGCAGAAACTCTATCCATGATCCCTTCTATTCTATTAGAATTGAATTTTCAGGATCTTTGAGAAATGACCATCTCAGAATGATCGTGTCAATTATGAAGATCCTTTACCAAGAATCATCCCTCAAAACGATACAGAGTCAACCGGTGGTCACTCACCAACCTCCATTGATAGACACAGTTTTTCCTCTATCAATGTTTTATCCAAAACTGATTTTATCATTGACAAAGATTACCTTAGAAAAGACTTTGGTAGTCCCAAAAATGATAAAAAGAAAAGATGGTTCATGAGCATAGACAAAGAATGTAGAAACCATATTAGAGAAGAATGATATGAAGATATGAATAGACTTCAGACTAATATTCTCTTTTTCAAATGGTTCTCCATATACTTGTCCAGAAAAGGAATTAAAGACCCTTTTCACCTTTCTTATCTAGAAGTTCAAAATAGAATCACTAGAACCTGGAAACTTCTTCCAACGGGCTCTAGTACCTCTGTTCATCCTCCTCTCAAAGGAATTATTCTCAGTAACGAGAATGAAGAGATTAAGGCTGAACCCTTCAAAAAAGGTAGAACTGATGCGGATAATAGCCCTGTAAATCTTAGAGATATTAAAAAGATTTACAATCAAAACAACTACTCTAATCAGATCCTACATACCATTGCCGAACAGATAGACCAAGTTCACTTGGGAATCGACAAAGGATGTAAATCTCCTAGGTTCCCTAGGGATGTGTCTAAACCTCACTTTCAATCCGAAAGTATCCCTAGCAATCTTTTGAGAAACATAAATCTCAATCCTCCGAACCTGCTTGAAAGAATCTCCCAGAAAATAGATGCTTTCCAAACCGCAACTTCTCAAAGAATTGATGCAATCCATGCATCAAGCTCAGGAGTTAGACCCCATACTCCTATCAACCCGGCAAACTTAAACTGCTTAAAGGCGTCTTGCAAAAGCAGTTGTAATGATAACTCTTGCACAGATCAGAATAACCCCAGTACTACTGAATCAAGTACTGAAGGTGAGTCTGATAAACAGAACAGTCACATAGAATCAGAATTACCAGATATCAACAGACTTAGAAGAAGAGGAAACAGATCTCAACATTTTACCAAAATATTTGGCAACTCTGATACTAGGAATTATTATAATAGACCTACTCCTCCAAATCTTCAGTATGAAGAAAGAGCCAAGTTCAGAACCACTAATTACAGTGGTACATCCATCTACGAATGGAACATTGATGGTAAGTCTGAAGGAGAGATTTTAAATACTCTCCAAGAAATGGGAATGGCCAAGGTTGCCTATAGAACCCATGATCAAACAGACAAAACTGCAGCATGCCTTATAATTCAAGGATTCACAGGGCAGTTAAAACATTGGTGGGATAACGCTACCAGTCTTCAGCAAAAAATGGAAATTTTAGAGGCAACTATTTCCAGTGAAGATGACAATGGTAGAATCACCACAGAGCAAAACTCTTGTGCCCAACTTATATATGCTATTAGCATGTATTTCATCGGCAATCCTAAGGAGGAACTTGAAGCTAACAAGTTCACCCTAACAAACCTTAGTTTCCCAACCTTAAGCGACTATAGGTGGTACAAAGATGTATTTTTAACCTATGTCCTTAAAAGACCAGACTGTAATGAGCCTTTCTGGAAAGAAAGATTCGTTGCTGGCTTACCTTCTCTATTTGCTAAACGCATCATAACCAAGCTCAAAGAAAACATTGGAACAGAAGATATTCCATGGAAAGAGATCACTTATGGTCAGCTTGGGGCGTTTATCAAAAAAGAAGGATTAGCATTATGCACTGAACTAAAAATTCAGGCAAAATACGGAGGGGAAAAGGGTAACTCCAGAAGAGAAATGGGAAACTTCTGCGAAGCCTTTGGCATGGAAAAGATCCAAGCTCCATCTAGAGCTAGAAAGGAAAAGTCTTTCAAAAGAAAAAAGGACTTTTCTAAACGCTTTAGAAAACATAGATCTAACCCTGCTAAGCCTGAAAAATCTTATAAACCCAGATTCAGGCCCAGCCCTAGCAAAAAGATCATTTGTTATAAGTGTCGCAAACCAGGTCACAAAGCTGATGTCTGTCCTCTTAAACAAAGGATCAACGAGTTAGCTAAAGACAACCCCAGTCTCAAAAGAGAATTAGAAAAAATTCTCCTCAATAACACTGATCATTCTTCTAGCAATGAAGGTCTCTATGAACTAGATTATAATACTTCCTCTAGTTCTGACAATGATCAACCTCAGCAATTTTGCAATGTCATCACTAAGGCCGACAGAGAAGAAGCCTTATTTGACCTCATAAATCAAATTCCTGACCCTCAGACCAAGCATGATTATTTCATGAAACTCAAAGACCTCATTTTCAAAGAGCAAAAACCTGCTCTAGAAAAACCTTTTAGCATTTCGAAACTCTTTGAGAACAAACCTTGCACCAGTCTCCTTGGCACACATGTTACCACCAAAGAACTTCAAACTGAGGTTAACAGACTCAAAAGAGAAGTCAAAGATCTCCAGGAATATGTAAGGATCAGAAATCCTATTAACCTTGAGATTGAAACCAGAATTACCCTACTTGAATCCAGAATTGAATCAAGTAGCAGTAATCATTCCTCTCATAGATCCAGAAGCATTTCTAGAAACTCTTCTCCCGACAACCACTCTGATGATCTGTTCGTTGCTTCCCTTGAAAAAATGAATTTTCAAAAATGGTATTGCCCGATCAGAATCAAAATAAACACCTTCATTCTTGACACTGTCGCTCTTCTCGACAGCGGAGCTGATCTCAACTGCATAAGAGAAGGCCTCGTACCTTCCAAGTATTTCGAGAAAACCAATGAAAGACTCCTTAACGCAAGTGGCGTTAAAATGCAACTAAACTTCAAAATTCCTGAAGCTTCTATTTGCAGCAATGGTTACTGTCTCTCAAACTCGTTTGTTCTTGTTAGAGACCTTACCCAAGAAGTCATTCTAGGAACCCCCTTTCTAACTCAACTCTATCCCTTCACTGTCACTAGAAGTGGTATCCATGCTGATATCTTGGGGAAAAGGTTAGACTTCAAATTCCTATATCCTATTAGAACCAAAGATCTTGATCTTCTTCAATCTGTCTCAATCAAGAAACATCTTAATCTCATCGATCATAAGAAAACCTTCATCAGAGATTTAACTGAGGAAATTGCTTCCTTAAAAATCGAAGAGAAACTTCATTGTCCCCATTTACAAACTAGAATCAGTAATCTTGAAAAATCCTTCAAAAATCAAGTTTGCTCTGAAGTCCCTAATGCTTTCTGGGATCGCAAACAGCACCATGTCTCCCTCCCCTATGAAAAGACTTTCAACGAGAGGGATATTCCTACCAAAGCCAGACCCATTCAAATGAATAAGGAATTACTTGAAGTCTGCAAAAAAGAGATAGACTCCTTATTAAACAAAAAGCTTATAAGGAAATCCCAATCTCCTTGGAGTTGTGCTGCCTTCTATGTTATGAATGCAGCAGAAAAAGAAAGAGGTGTTCCCAGGTTGGTCATCAACTACAAACCTCTTAACACTGTTCTTCAATGGATTATGTATCCTATTCCCAATAAAAGAGATCTGCTTAACAGACTCTTTGAAGCAAAGATTTTCTCCAAATTCGATATGAAAAGCGGTTACTGGCAGATTCAGATAACCGAAGCAGACAAATACAAAACTGCGTTCACAGTCCCTTTTGGGCATTATAAATGGAATGTCATGCCATTTGGCCTTAAAAATGCCCCTTCAGAGTATCAAAGGATCATGAATGAAATTCTGAACCCTTACTCTGACTTTCTCATTGTCTATATCGACGACATTCTCATATACTCCAAATCCTTAGATGATCATTTCAAACATTTAAATACCTTTCTTTACGTCATCAAGAAAAATGGTTTAGTTTTATCTATGACCAAGATGAAACTCTTCCACACCAAGATCAGATTTCTTGGCCATGATATCCATCAGCAAACCATCAAACCCATTCATAGGAGCATTGAATTTGCTAACAAATTCCCTGATGAAATTAAAGACAAAACCCAGCTTCAAAGGTTTTTAGGATGTCTTAATTACATCTCGGACTTCTTCCCTGACCTTAGGAAACTTTGCATTCCTCTGTTCCTTAGACTCAAGAAAAATCCTCCTCCTTGGGGTCTAGAACAGACCAAAGCTGTCAGAATTATCAAAAGCAAAGTTCAGCAACTTCCCTGCATAGGCATTCCTCAACCTAAAGCCTTTATGATAGTTGAGACAGACGCCTCTGACCTAGGATTTGGTGGCATCTTAAAACAAAGATTAGATATCAATAAGCCAGAGCAATTAGTCAGATTTTACTCTGGATGTTGGACAGGTCCTCAAAAGAATTACAGCACTGTCAAGAAAGAAATCATTGCCATTGTTGCCTGTATTTCTAAATTTCAAGATGATCTTTACAACAAAACTTTTCTCCTTAGAGTCGATTGCAAATCGGCAAAAGAAATTTTGCAAAAAGACGTTCTTAACATTGTCTCAAAACAGATTTTCGCCAGATGGCAAGCCATACTTTCAGCATTTGATTTCGAAATAGAATTCATTAAAGGAGAACATAACTCCTTACCTGATTTTCTTACAAGAGAATTTTTGCAGGGAAAATCAAGCATTTAAATGTCTCCTTTCCCTCATCTCAAAATCTTTCAAGATCTTCAAAAAGAATGTTTAGCATCCTGCGGTGTTTTTAATAGCCTACTGGATCTCAAAAGAATTTTAGCAACAGACTACGATTCTGAAGACTCAAAAAACCTAGACATTTGCATAGCAAATATTTGGCTTCAACGTAACAGATCTGCAGCCAAAAGAATGATGACCTCCAAGGTATTAACCCCTAATCTCTGTTTCTGACAATATTCTGTGATTTTTCAGAAATGGCGGGGAGAGGAAACTCTCGGAAGCAAACCCCAGCAGATTACCTCCCAACAAAAGGTACTGGTGAACTAGTCCCGGTTCACAATCAGTTCCAAAGTCTATCACAATATCCTATCCTCTCAAAGGCCTCAAGCCCAAAAACCCCACAGAAAAAAGAGTCAAAGTCCAAAGTCTTTCATAAATATGTCATTAAACAATCCCCCATTGAAGAACTATGTTTAACCAAAGAACTAGTGACTCATGAACCCAAAGAGTTCGAGCCTTTCGTCAAGAGTCTCTTCTCAAAAGACTTTCAATGGTTCCCTACTGAACCAGCTAAAACACAAAAATTCTACGAGTTCATTTTGATAGATTCTCATTCTGCAGAAATCTCCCATACCAAAGATGAGAAAGATCTCAATCTTATACTTTTTTCTAAGTGTAAGATCCTCAAAGTAATCTCCAGAGACCAATGGGGTGATCCCACTGCAAACAAGCAATTCTCTATTCCCTTTTACCCAAAGGGATACTCCTACTATGACTATCGTTTGGCGTGGTCAAAAGCATTTTTAATCAGACCCTTTAATCACTCTTGGTTTTTTTTTTTTTTTGCAAAGATTGCCCAAATCAAATACCAATCTGGTTTTACTCTTGGTGGAACCTCTTTGGTCCTGTCCCTGAAATATACCCTGATCCAGTTAAGTTAGCCCTTGACTACTTCTGCAAACACTGTTTCTGGCCAGAATACATTAAACCAGTCCAATTCCACAAAAATACTGGGGTAGCTTGGATCTTTTGTTGGATCTACGATCTCAAACAGATTCTTCCTACACCACTCCCATTATCACTCTGTAGACTTTACAAAGTCACATGGTGGGAGAAATTCGACTTAGACCTAGTCTCCCTCGATAAAATCAAAACCCTTATCCAGCTCAAAAGAACCACCCAGACTCCTCAAAATGCCCAAACAATTCATCCTACAGGTATTCCAGTGGCATCTTCTTCTCAGTCACCACCATTAGCTGCAGCCCAGCAGAAAGAATGGGAAGAATTTCAAAGATGGAAAAAACATCAAGAAATGGCAGCCCAGTCCAGTGCATCCCAATCAAGCAATGACCAAGTCAAGACCATTATAATCAAAGATGTTCAGCCCAAATCAGTTAAAAACAAATCATGGGCTGACAAAGTCCAAGAAGACGAACTGGAAGCCTAAAACAGTTCGACCAATCAAGACTACTATGAGGATTTTGATCTTGATGATCATTTTGCTCAAGATCCTTACGCATAACAATCCATATCAAAATATTGGCCCAAGATCTATTCAAGTCCAGCAAGAAGTCTTTGGCCCAACTCAGCAAAAACAAGTCTCAGCAAAATCAGTTGTCGGTACAAGCAATCAGTGAGATCAATTCACTTTCATCAAATGTTTATGGCCGACAAAGACTTTCAACAAAAGTAGAAGAGTACAAAAGTCCTTTCTGCAAAAACTTATGGCCGACAATGACTATTAGCAAAAGCAGAAGACTCCAAAAGCTCTTTCCAGCAAATGTAATTCCCACTTGTTTTTAAACTGTACACATGAATAGTTGTACGGCTACCAAACAGGGGATCCCAAATAGTCAATCCTAATTTTCTTTAAATAGCAAAGCCCTTCAGTCTGTTGAAGGCACGCAAAAAAAAAACCTCTCTCTCTCTCCATATATTTCTCCATCATATTTTTAAGTTTTTAGCCTTGGTGTTCTTCAGCTCCTTAGTAAGTCTACTTTGTACAGTTTCTCTTTGTATGCAAATTTTCTATCAATAATAGTCCCAGTTCATATTATTCGCCTTACTTTCAATAGTATCGTTGGTTACTATTCATTAAAGGTCACTGTAGCAAAGTACTATTCATGTAATATTTCTAGTTCGTGTTATTGTTTGTTCTAAGTTTTTCATATTTTCAAAGTTTTGATCCCTTTGGCCAACTTGGTTCCCTACTGAACCAGCTAAAACACAAAAATTCTACGAGTTCATTTTGGTAGATTCTCATTCTGCAGAAATCTCTCATACCAAAGATGAGAAAGATCTCAATCTTATACTTTTTTCTAAGTGTAAGATCCTCAAAGTAATCTCCAGAGACCAATGGGGTGATCCCACTGCAAACAAGAAATTCTCTATTCCCTTTTACCCAAAGGGATACTCCTACTATGACTATCGTTTGGGTTAAAATAATATTACAAACTTATAAATATTAAAAATATGAGCTTTTTAGCTCTTTAATGGAGGATTTCAGCACCTCCTTGGATCTGATTGAAGCCATTGACCACTAGTTATTGAAGACGACATTATCCTACACATAATCCCCCATTTAATCGGATTAATTGTTGACGAAAATCGTGGGATTTGTCCCCTTTGCACCTCACAACATTTTTAGGTCAGATTCACTTCGTTGCAAAATTGATCCGATTGGGTGTAAATCGGAGGGTTTAATGAGAGGGTTAATGTTTAGGGTATTTACCCCTACCAAAACCCTATAAATACCCTCCCAATCGGACTCCCAAAGCACCCAATTTCACGATCCAAATCCAAGAACCCTAAAAACGGTATCGAGTTGTTCAGTTGCCAAATTCGAGAGATTGAGAGTTTTGTTTGAGCAATTGAGTATACCCCTAGCTGAGCCTACAAGTATCCTTCCAAATCCCTCAACAAACACTGCTGGAGATCCAAGACCACCACGCAATTTGAGCGTTTTCCGACGGGTGTCCAAGACTGACGACGAGAGGTGGAGTTTTTACCCAAATCGTGATTTTGATTTTTGATTTTCATTTGTTTTTGCTTAATCTTGAATAAATTAATAAATCCAGATTAGTGAAAAATATTTTAGGATTAATTTCATTTTATGAAAACTTAAAATTGAATTAATTATAATATCATAATATTATCTTATATTATGAATGGGTAAATTATGACTATTCATTTAAATAATATTTTGACTTAGAAAATTTTAGGATCATAAATAAATTATATTATCAATTTATTTATGATATTATTATTTAGAATATACGACTAATTCTTAATCGTATAAATAATTGTTTTATCAAAAAGCCTTGAAATTGTTTTATATAAGAGATAAATAAAATCAATTAGAAATTGAGACATTGTATCCTTCAAATTGTGATATTGAATAAATTATCTAATATAATTTATTCATTTTGTATGATTTGACTACGTCTCGGAATTGCGGTTGGAACGGGAATAAAGCAGGGAGACGTTCTACTTTTCGAAAGCAACCATCTTCGAAACACCGTTCTACCTTTGTGGCGATTCAAGACAAGTGGTGGTTCGCTCTTGCTAATTTATTCCATATTTCTTTTAGCTGACAATTAATCTATCGTCTTAATTAAGTTGGGATAAGTATTCTTAATTTCTCGTTTGGGAACACATGTGTATAAAATGTTATGTAAAATGAACCTTTTTATTAGGTTATCTACTAGCTATAACCCTTATATATGTATTATAGGATACTAGATAATAATTGGTGTGGATTGTTGTGCTTTGGAGTGGATTAATAATTGCTAGTTAGCACGAGTATTCGTAGGAACGCAATTACCTTGCGAGGTTAAGTTGTATCATTATAACTTGGTATTATGAGGATAATTGCCCTAATACTTTGGGTCATGACCTACCCTTATTTTATAGAAGTGGTGGTGCACTTAGCTAGTGCCGAAATTCGGGATTCGTCCCATGTTATATATCTCATTGCGAGATTGGTGTGGATTAAAAGCTTTAACGTTAATGCAAGTTTTGGAATTAAATAAGATAAGTGTTGTTTTGCACATAATTAATATACCCTCGGGCGAGAAGTACAACGTGGAACCCGTCTGATCTCTTGTCTAAAGTAAGTCCCCTTTCCAATCTGGATTCACATTATGCGGTGAGGTTGGTCGTGGACCCAAATATTCAACGAGGCGTTTTTAAAACTTTGTGTGATAATGTTCCCAAACAAATTCATCTAATTTCCCAAAAGACTCAATTCATTGGAGTCTTATATTTAAGCATACCTCTTCATTCTTTTCAGTAGAAGTCTATAGTCATATACCGTTTATCAAGTTTTATTCCAGAAACAAGGGTAGTGACTATAAATGACTACGAGACCCAGTCTGTTTTCACCGTTGCATAGTCTTTCATTAGACTGACCAACAATTTATATTCCTTGTATGGTTGGATGATGTCATCCGTCCTATACGGCAAATCATGTAAGACCCGAGGCCTTAGAAGTATCATCCCATGCCAACCCGGGAACTTCCCAGGAGGTCACCCATCCTAGTACTACTCCTGCCCTAGCACGGTTAACTTCATGATTCTTTGTCCTCACTTGAACCATGAAAAGGAAGAGCTCTTGTTGACATGGGTAGCACTTTTAATCCTTATAAACCAAGTCCGGGGTGTTACAATCACCCCCACTTAAACCCTTGACGACCTCGTCAAGGCCCAAAGACCGCCCTCTGGGTCGAGCGACTGTCCACCGGACCAAGCCCACTCGTAACCCAGAGTCGGCTCTGATATCATGTGTAAGACCCGAGGCCTTAGAAGTGTCATCCCATGCCAACTCAGGAACTTCCCAGGAGGTCACCCTTCTTGGTAGTACTTCCGCCCTAGCACACTTAACTTCATAGTTATTTGTCCTCACTTGAACCATGAAAAGGAAGAACTCTTGTTGAAATGGGTAGCACTTTTAATCCTTGTAAGCCATGTTCGGGGAGTTACACATCAGAGGTTGGTCCCCGACGATTTGAAGTAACAGATCGAAGACGAAGACTTGCAGTTGAAGGTTGCATCATATGTAGTAATAATTTTAAAGGTGTATGTGTGTTTTGAAATAAATGTGATGCTTATATAGATTAGTTATGTAATTAGGGTTTCATTAAAAAGTATTCCGCTGTAATTTCAATTTGTTTTAATACCGTCCTTCTCAATTTGCGAGAGGAGTTTTATTAAATTCTTTATACAAAAGTCTTCCGCTACTCTGTCATTATTTAATATTTATTTATATATTTAAGCTTAATTATTCCGATTAAAGCTTAGGGTGACTTTGGACATTAACGTCTGAGGTCACGGGCGTATGGTACTACCGACATAAGTCGGGGTTGTTACCATTATGGTATCTTGGCAATGGTTTCAAGATTCTTGGCCAATTGTTAGGTTTGAAAATTTTCAAAATTATTTTTGAAATTATTTTATTTTTATTAATGAATGTTTGAAAAATTAAATTGTTTGCATTAATGTTAAGGTTTTAAAATTTCATAAAGTTTTGAAAATTTTAAAAGTAATGGTTTAACTATTAGGGCTTTAATTTTTATTTTTATAGTCCTTTATAAAATGGCTTTATAACAGTTCAATTTAAGAGTTTATGATTATAATTTTGAAAGTGTAGTTTTCGGTTTGGTAAAGTTTATAAATATCGCTAGTTTAAGAAATTCATTTATAAATAATCCTTCTAGTAAATTAAAGTTTGAAAGTATAAAGTTTAAATAATAAGTGGTTTTCAAACCTCTATAAGCTTATTTTAACCTAAATTAAATTCTTATATACTTTAATTTTGGGTTAAAATAATATTACAAACTTAAAATATTAAAAATATTAAATTTGGGCAACGTTTGTAATTTATGAAAAGTTGTAAAGGGCATTTTTGCCACAAATCCAAAATAGTAGTCCACGTTCGTAAATAAGCAAAAGATATCATCTTCTACCATTGGAAGCAGTTGGCCGCAAAGCCATTGACCACTGGGCATTGAAGATGACATTATCCTACACATAATCCCCCATTTAATCGGATTAATTGTTGACGAAAATCGCGGGATTTGTCCCCTTTGCACCTCGCGACATTTTTAGGTCAGATTCACTTCGTTGCAAAATTGATCCGATTGGATGTAAATTGGAGGGTTTAATGAGAGGGTTAATGTTTAGGGTATTCACCCCTACCAAAACCCTATAATCACCCTCCTAACCGGACTCCCAAAGCACCCGATTTCACGATCCAAATCCAAGAACCCTAAAAACGGTATCGAGTTGTTCAACTGCCAAATGCGAGAGATTGAGAGCTTTGTTTGAGCAATTGAGTGTACCCCTAGCTGCGCCTACAAGTCTCCTTCTAAATCCCTCACAACAAACACCGCCATAGATCCACCACCGCCACGCAATTTGAGCGTTTTCCGACGGGTGTCCAAGACCGACGACGAGAGGTGGAATTTTTACCCAAATCGTGATTTGGATTTTTGATTTTCATTTGTTTTTCCTTAATCTTGATTAAATTAATTAATCCAGATTAGTGAAAAATATTTTAGGATTAATTTCATTTTATGAAAATATAAAATTGAATTAATTATAATTTTTATAATATTATCTTATATTTTGAATGGGTAAATTATGACTATTCATTTAGATAATATTTTGAGTTAGAAAATTTTAGGATCATAAATAAATTATGTTATCATATCATTTATGATATGATTATTTAGAATATACGACTAATTAATTCTTAATCCTATAAATAATCATTTTAACAAAAAGCCTAGAAATTGATTTATTGAAGAGATAAATAAAATCAATTAGAAACTGAGACATTGTATCCTTCAAATTGTTATATTGAATAAATTATATAATATAATTTGTTCATTTTGAATGATTTGGTTACGTCGCGGAATCAAGGTTGGAATGAGAATAAAGCAGAGAGCCGTTTTGCTTTTCGAAAGCAACCATCTCTGAAACATCGTTCAGCCTTCGTCGTGATTCAAGGCAAGTAGCGGTTCGCTCTTGCTAATTTATTCCATTTTTCTTTTAATTGACAATTAATCTATTGTCTTAATTAAGTTGGGATAAATATTCTTAATTTCTCGTTTGGGAACTTATGTGTATAAAATGTTGTGTAAAATGAACATTTTTATTAGGTTTTTGCTAGCTATAACCCTTAAATATATATTATTATTATTATTATTATAGTGTGCTAGATAATAATTGGTGTGGATTGTTGTGCTTTGGTGTGGCAAATAATTGCTAGTTTGCACGAGTATTCGTAGGAACGCTATTACCTTGTGAGGTTTAGCTGTTTCTTTATAACTTTATATTAAAAGGATATGCCCTAATACTTTTGGTCATGACCTACCCTTATTTTATAAAAGTGGTGGTGCACTTAGCTAGTTTCGAAATTCGGGATTCGTCCAAAACTTGCATTAACGATAAAAGCTTTAACGTTAATGCAAGTTTTGGAATTAAATAAGATAATTGCCATTTTACACATAATTAATATACCATCGGGTGAGAAGTACAACGTGAAACCAGCCCGGTCTCTTGTTTAAAGTAAATCCCCTTTCCAATCTGGATTCGCATTATGCTGTGAGGTTGGTCGAGGACCCAAATATTCAACGAGACGTTTTCAAAACTTTGTGTGATAATGTTCCCAAACAAATTCATTTAATTTCCCATAAGAGTCAATTCATTGGAGTCTTCTCTTTAAGCATACCTCTTCATTTTTTTCAGTAGAAGTCTATAGTCATATATCGTTTATCGAGTTTTATTCCATAAACAAGGGTAGTGATATAAACGACTACGAGAACCAGTATGTTTTCACCCTTGCATAGTTTTTCCTTAGACTAACCAACCGTTTCTATTCCTTGTAGGGTTGGCTAGTGTCATCCGTCGTATGCGGAACATCAGAAGTTGGTCCCCGACGATTTGAAGTAACAAATCGAAGACGAAGGCTTGCAGTTGAAGGTTGCGTCTTAAGTAGTAATAATTTTAAAGGTGTGTGTGTTTTGAAATAAATGTGATGCTTGTATAGATTGGTTATGTAATTAGGGTTTCCTTAAAAAGTCTTCCGTTGTAATTTCATTTTGTTGTAATACCGTTCTTCTCAATTTGCGAGAGGATTTTTAATAATTTCTTTATACAAAAGTCTTCTGCTACTCTGTCATTATTTAACATTTATTTATATATTTATGCTTAATTATTCCGATTAAAGCTTAGGATGACTTTGGATATTAACGTCTGAGGTCATTGGTGTGTGGTACTACCGACATAAGTAGGGGGTTTTACAATTATGATATCAGAGCAATAGTTTCATGATTCTTGGCCTATTGTTAGGTTTGAGAATTTTCAAAATTATTTTCAAAATTATTTTATTTTTATTACTGAATGTTTAAAAAATTAAATTGTTGGGATTAAGGTTAAGGTTGTAAAATTTCTTAATGTTTAGAAAATTTTAAAAGTAATGGTTTAACTATTAGGACTTTAATAGTTATTTTATAGTCCTTTGAAAAATGGCGTTATAACGGTTCAATTTAAGAGTTTGTGATTATAATTTTGAAAGTGTAGTTTTCGGTTTGGTAAAGTTTATAAATATCGCTAGTTTGAGAAATTTCATTTATAAATAATCCTTCCAGTCAATTAAAGTTTGAAAGTATAAAGTTTAAATAATAAGTGGTTTTCAAACCTCTGCAAGCTTATTTTAACCTAAGTTAAATTCATATATACTTTAATTTTGGGTTAAAATAATATTACAAACTTAAAATATTAAAAATGATAAATTTGGGCAACTTTTGTAAACTATGAAAAGTTGTAAAGGGAATTTTTGCCACAAACCCAAAATAGTGGTCCACGTTCGTAAATAAGCAAAAGATATCATCCTCTACCTTTGGAAGCAGCTGGCCGTGAGTTTTTTAGCTCTTTAATGGCGGATTTCAGCTCCTTGGATCCGATTGAAGCCATTGAACATTGGGCATTGAAGACGACATTGTCCTACACATAATCTCCCATTTAATCGGATTAATTGTTGATGAAAATTGCGGGATTTGTCCCCTTTGCACCTCGTGACATTTTTAGGTCAGATTCACTTCGTTGCAAAATTGATTCGATTAGGTGTAAATTGGAGGCTTAATGAGAGGGTTAATGTTTAGGCTATTAACCCCTACCAAACCCTATAAATAACCTCCCAATCGGACTCCCAAAGCACCCAATTTCACGATCCAAATCCAAGAACCCTAAAAACGGTATCGAGTTGTTCAGCTGCCAAATTCGACAGATTGAGAGCTTTGTTTGAGCAATTGAGTGTACCCCTAGCTGCGCCTACAAGTCTCCTTCTAATTCCCTCACAACAAACACCGCCAGAGATCCACCACCGCCACGCAATTTGAGCGTTTTCCGACGGGTGTCCAAGACCGACGACGAGAGGTGGAATTTTTACCCAAATCGTGATTTGGATTTTTGATTTTCATTTGTTTTTTATTAATCTTGATTAAATTAATTATATTTTTTATAACATTATCTTATATTTTGAATGGGTAAATTATGACTATTCATTTAGATAATATTTTGAGTTAGAAAATTTTAGGATCATAAATAAATTATGTTATCATATCATTTATGATATGATTATTTAGAATATACGACTAATTAATTCTTAATCCTATAGATAATTGTTTTATCAAAAAGCCTAGAAATTGATTTATTGACGAGATAAATAAAATCAATTAGAAACTGAGACATTGTATCCTTCAAATTGTTATATTGAATAAATTATATAATATAATTTGTTCATTTTGTATGATTTGGTTACGTCGCAGAATCAAGGTTGGAATGAGAATAAAGCAGAGAACCGTTTTGCTTTTCGAAAGCAACCATCTCCGAAACATCGTTCAGCCTTCGTCGTGATTCAAGGCAAGTAGCGGTTCGCTCTTGCTAATTTATTCCATTTTTATATTAATTGACAATTAATCTATTGTCTTAATTAAGTTGGGATAAATATTCTTAATTTCTCGTTTGGGAACTTGTATGTATAAAATGTTGTGTAAAATTAACCTTTTTATTAGGTTTAATGCTAGCTATAACCCTTATATATATTATTATTATTATTATTATAGGGTGCTAGATAATAATTGGTGTGGATTGTTGTGCTTTGGTGTGGATAATAATTGCTAGTTTGTACGAGTATTCGTAGGAACGCTATTACCTTGTGAGGTTTAATTGTTTCTTTATAACTTCGTATTAGGAGGATAATTGCCCTAATACTTTTGGTCATGACCTACCCTTATTTTATAGAAGTGGTGGTGCACTTAGCTAGTGCCGAAATTCGGGATTCGTCCAAAACTTGCATTAACGATAAAAGCTTTAACGTTAATGCAAGTTTTGGAATTAAATAAGATATGTGCCATTTTGGACATAATTAATATACCATCGGGAGAGAAGTACAATGTGGAACCCGCCCGGTCTCTTGTCTAAAGTAAGTCCCCTTTCCAATCTGGATTCGCATTATGCTGTGAGGTTGGTCGAGGACCCAAATATTCAACGAGACGTTTTCAAAACATTGTATGATAATGTTCCCAAACAAATTCATTTAATTTCCCATAAGACTCAATTCATTGGAGTCTTCTCTTTAAGATTACCTCTTTATTTTTTCCAGTAGAAGTCTATAGTTATATACCGTTTATCGAGTTTTATTCCAGAAACAAGGGTAGTGATATAAACGACTACGAGAACCAGTATGAATTCACCCTTGCGTAGTCTTTCCTTAGACTAACCAACCGTTTCTATTCCTTGCAGGGTTGGCTGGTGTCATTCGTCTTATGCGGAACATCAGAGGTTGGTTCCCGACGATTTGAAGTAACAGATCGAAGACGAAGGCTTGCATTTGAAGGTTGCGTCTTAAGTAGTAAAGTTTTTAAAGTTGTGTGTGTTTTGAAATAAATGTGATGGTTTTATAGATTGGTTATGTAATTATGGTTTCCTTACAAAGTTTTTCGTTGTAATTTCATTTTGTTGTAATACCGTTCTTCTCAATTTGCGAGAGGAGTTTTAATAATTTCTTTATACAAAAGTCTTCCGCTACTCTGTCATTATTTAACATTTATTTATATATTTAAGCTTAATTATTCTGATTAAAGCGTAGGGTGACTTTGGACATTAACGTCTGAGTTCACTGGCGTGTGGTACTACCGACATAAGTCGGGGGTTTTACAATTATGGTATCAGAGAAATGGTTTTAAGATTCTTGGCCTATTGTTAGGTTTGAGAATTTTCAAAATTATTTTTGAAACTATTTTATTTTTATTAATGAATGTTTGCAAATTTAAATTTTTGGGATTAAGGTTAAGGTTGTAAAATTTCTTAATGTTTAGAAAATTTTACAAGTAATGGTTTAACTATTAGGACTTTAATAGTTATTTTTATAGTCCTTTATAAAATGGCGTTATAACGGTTCAATTTAAGAGTTTGTGATTATAATTTTGAAAGTGTAGTTTTCGGTTTGGTAAAGTTTATAAATATCGCTAGTTTGAGAAATTTCATTTATAAATAATCCTTCTAGTAAATTAAAGTTTGAAAGTATAAAGTTTAAATAATAAGTGATTTTCAAACCTCTGCAAACTTATTTTAACCTAAGTTAAATTCATATATACTTTAATTTTGAGTTAAAATAATATTACAAACATAAAATATTAAAAATATTAAATTTGGGCAACTTTTGTAATTTATGAAAAGTTGTAAAGGGAATTTTTGCCACAAACCCAAAATAGTGGTCCACGTTCGTAAATAAGCAAAAGATATCATCTTCTACCTTTGGAAGCTGTTGGCCGTGAGTTTTTTAGCTCTTTAATGGCGGATTTCAGCTCATTGGATCCGATTGAAGCCATTGAACACTGGGCATTGAAGACAACATTGTCCTACAAATAATCCCCCATTTAATTGGATTAATTGTTGACGAAAATCGCAGGATTTGTCCCCTTTGCACCTCGTGACATTTTTAGGTCAGATTCATTTCGTTGCAAAATTGATTCGATTAGGTGTAAATTAGAAGGCTTAATGAGAGGGTTAATGTTTAGGGTATTCACCCCTACCAAAATCCTATAAATACCCTCCTAATCGGACTCCCAAAGCACCCAATTTCACGATCCAAATCCAAGAACCCTAAAAACGGTATCGAGTTGTTCAGTTGCCAAATTCGAGAGATTGAGAGTGATAACAGGTTTTTGTCGTGTAAAAACTGCTATGCAAAATATCCAAACAAACCCTAAACCGTAGTCCTAGGTAAGTACAAGTCGAATCCACAGGGAAGCGAATTCTATCTTAATATGCAATTTGTATGTCAAACCAAAGTAACCAAAAAGGGGTTTTGTGAGTTTTAGTTACCTAAGCATGCAAAAGTAAACAAATTAAAATATGATGAAATCAGTGATGGGGAAAAGCACTTAGTCAAACAACATCCACTATTCGTATGACAAGTTTATCATAGATACTCATTCAAAATCTCATGCAATGGTGGGTCCAATTCCTTTTCAGATATAACTAATAGCACAACCAGATACTATTAGCACTAACTAATTAAACAACCCTGAAACTATCAAGATTCAGTTTAACAGCAGCCTTACAGATAGGAATATAGTTGGATACAATTCTAGCATAAAACAACCAGCTTTTATCCTAGAATGTAAATCAATTCTCTTCTGCATAAGACTAGCACAACCAGATACTAGTACGATGCAGTTGCTACTCTGAAATAGATATGCTCAACCAGTAACAATCTAAATCTAACAATCAATCAATACCAATAAACCCTAGTTGCGTCCAAATAGAGATTATCAATATAAATCATAAGCAACTTAAGCAAGAGAAAGATAAAAACCATGCAATAGATTAAGAACGAGCATCTCACAACTTTATCGAAACGAAAGCTTCAGCGTCTAACTAAGCCAAGGGGACTTTGTTCTTCATAGCAAATACGTAAAGAGAAATTAGGGTTCAAAGAAAAAGATGATGATTGATTGGCAAACAAGCCTTTTCTCTACCCTAAAATACTAAAGGGAATAAAATCTAAATTAACCTAAAACGAATTAATAAAATAATAAACAAACAAAAGCAAGGAAATTAATCCCGCATTCTCGGCCTCCAATCCTTCCAGCAAATCGTCCACGCAGCTGGAGCTCTCGTCCTCCAATTCATGCGAGCAGGCACGGCCCACTTCGTTCAGCACATGCACGGCCCACTCCAATTCGGCAGACATCTCGGCCCAATCATGCATCAGCTTCAGCACGCCGACGTCATGCGGTGTCATCATCCAATTCTTTCCAGCTTCAATTTCACGCGGAAGCAATTTCTTCTTCGTTTCACGCGGGCCCCAGCCTTCACGTGGGCCTCTCCTTATCACGGCCCATCTTCAATTCCAGCAATCACGCGGCCGCTGCTTCTTCATTTTAATTGGGCTCCAGCCGTCATGGGCTTTTAATTAATTACCAAACTTTGCCCCCACACGCCATGCACATGAATGTGTCTAAATCTATCCGAATGGCACCAATAAAACCTCTAATAACTCTTACTTAAACCCTACAAAGTAGTGCTTATCAGAGAGCTTTGTTTGAGCAATTGAGTGTACCGCTAAACGCGCCAACAAGTCTCCTTCCAAAGCCCTTAACAAACACCGCCGGAGATCCACCACTGCCACGCAATTTGAGCGCTTTCCAACGGATATCCAAGACCGACGAGGTGGAATTTTTACCCAAATCGTGATTTTGATTTTTTAAATAAGATAAGTGTCGTTTTGCACATAATTAATATACCATCGGGCGAGAAGTACAACGTGGAACCCGCCCGGTCTCTTGTCTAAAGTAAGTCCCCTTTCCAATCTGGATTCGCATTATGCGGTGAGGTTGGTCGAGGACCCAAATATTCAACGAGGCATTTTCAAAACTTTGTGATAATGTTCCCAAACAAATTCATCTAATTTCCCATAAGACTCAATTCATTGGAGTCTTCTATTTAAGCATACCTCTTCATTATTTTTAGTAGAAGGTTATAGTCATATACCGTTTATCGAGTTTTATTCCAGAAACAATGGTAGTGACTATAAACAACTACGAGAACCAGTCTGTTTTCACCCTTGCATAGTCTTTCATTAGACTAACCAGCCGTTTATATTCCTTGCATGGTTGGCTGATGTCATCCGTCCTATACGGCGCATCATGTAAGACCCGAGGCCTTAGAAGCGTCATCCCATGCCAACCCGGGAGCTTCCCAAGAGGTCACTGATGCGCTCCTGGCTAGTCCTGAACCAGGCTTTGGCGAGCCGCCGAAGACCAAGACCGTGGCGTCCCCTATGGCATCCGACAAGCCTATTTAATTAGCTTTTCTATGTATTTCAGTACTTTTCGTTTTTAGTAGTTCCTTATTTAGTAGTTGCTAGTTTTAACTTATTTCCTATTTTGGTATGCGAGCCCATCTACGTATGGACTCGGCCCATTAGGTTAAATAAGGCCCATCAAGGCCGTGCACTATTTTGGCTATATATAGCCAAAACTTGTAATCGTTTTAGTTACGTTGAAATTTATGCCTAAGCTTCGTAGTTGAGTTGAACTCCACCCCTTAGGCCTCGGCGTCACAAAACTGGTTAGACCCGATTGAACCATGTCACGATTCACAAACACAACCTTTACTCTCACCCCACCCTCGCCCAAGCGAGCATAAGAGAGTCGCGGACCATCCTTCCCGGTGGTTCGTACTTATCCGGTTACCAAGAGAAGGATCCGAGACCATTTCCTACCTAGATCCGGCTTCCGACGAGATCCGAACCAGCGGAATCGTATCAATTGGTATCAGAGCGTCAGGGGTACGAGGTGTGTCTTTCCTTCTCTTTCCTTTCTCCCAATCCATCATCACCATTAAAACTCCCAAAACCGAACTCGACTTCTGCCCAGATTTCGTCCAAGATTTTTTCGTCCTTTCTGCAATTTTACATCATAATCTTGTATATCTTCTCGATACGAGTCCGAGCATATAAAATTTGCCCAAAATGGACATCGTTTGACCCCTCAAAAGGCCAAAATACGAACCCTTTCCTGCTGCCCAAACCCTAGCCGCCGCCGCCCCTAGCAACCCTAGTTCGGCCTTCACCCTAGCCGTGCCACCTAGCCAACCTGGATCACCCTAGCCGAGCCTGCACCCGCACATTGCTCACCGGCGCCTCCCGTGGACCTACAACCCCTACCTTTTCGCCGACGAGTGGAACGACGACGAATGGTTTGGTGGCGTGAGTCTCCGCCCCGGCGCAACTGTGACCACCTGTCCCGCCGCCCGTACTCTCCGCCCCGGCATCCATACTACCCACCCAGGCACCAACAAAACTCGCCACCGCGCCGCGAGTATGCCCCAGTGCGGTACCCTGAGCAGCCGTACGTGCGACGTCCTGAGCGTCCTTTCGTGTCTCCGGTTCCAACAGTTGCCCATGAAGCCAACAACAAGCGCCTGACCGATGTCGCAGCAAAAGACGAGGCTCATGCCAAGCTCATTGCGGACCTCAAGGCCCAACTCGCGAAGGTCAGAAACAACATTGTCGTGCAAGCTGCGACCGCGGCCGCAATAGCCTTGACCGCGGCCGCAACAGTCGCGGCCGCAACAGCCGCGACCGCGGCCCCAACAGTCGTGACCGCGGCTACAGCAGACGCTCCCTCAACGGCCCCCAGCGCAGCAGCCCCCTTGTCAATGGAAGCGGGTCCGTGCCCCATCGCATCCACTCCCGAGCCCGATGCTTCCATGCCCGCGCGCAAGCCCGACGTGCCCAACGTGCCTACGCCAGCCCTTCCGAGGTTGTCGACTCTAGATCCGGGGTTCCGCGCGATGATGATGACCAAGGCACCCAAGCCCGCTCTCGCAACCAACCCATTCTTGCTGATATTTATGATGCCGAGAGCCGAACCCGAGCCCTACTACGACGCCGCACTCTCGTTGGCTGCCGAGCGCCTGTTCTCCCTGGCCCCACCCAGCTCGAAGCGGGGACGCTTCAATTCTAAGGGAGAGAGAATGATGCGCTCCTGGCTAGTCCTGAACCAGGCTTCGGCGAGCCGCCGAAGACCAAGACCGTGGCGTTCCTCATGGCATCCAACAAGCCTATTTAATTAGCTTTTCTATGTATTTCAGTACTTTTCGTTTTTAGTAGTTCCTTATTTAGTAGTTGCTAGTTTTAGCTTATTTCATGTTTTGGTATGTGAGCCCATCTGCGTATAGACTCGGCCCATTAGGATAAATAAGGCCCATCAAGGTCGTGCACTATTTTGGCTATATATAGCCAAAACCTGTAATCGTTTTAGTTACGTTGAAATTTATGCCTAAGCTTCGTAGTTGAGTTGAACTCTTCCCCTTAGGCCTCGGCGTCACAAAACTGGTTAGACCCGATTGAACCACGTCATGGTTCACAAACACAACCTTCACTCTCGCCCCACCCTCGGCCAAGAGAGCATAAGAGAGCCGCGGACCATCCATCCCGGCGGTTCGTACTTATCCGGTTACCAAGAGAAGGATCTGAGACCATTTCCTACCTAGATCCAGCTTCAGACGAGATCCGAACCAGCGGAATCGTATCAGTCACCCATCTTGTACTACTTCCGCCCTAGCACGCTTAACTTCATAGTTTTTTGTCCTCACTTGAACCATTACAATCACACCCACTTAAACCCTTGACGACCTCGTTAAGGCCCAAAGACTGCCCTCTGGGTCGAGCGACTGTCCACCGGACCAAGCCCACTCGTAACCCAGAGTCGGATCTGATATCATCTGTAAGACCCGGGGCCATAGAAGCGTCATCCCATGCCAACCCGGGAACTTCCCAAGAGGTCACCCATCCTGGTACTACTCCCACCCTAGCACGCTTAACTTCATAGTTCTTTGTTCTCACTTGAACCATGAAAAGGAAGAACTCTTGTTGAAAATGGTAGTACTTTTAATTCTTATAAACCATGTCCGCGGTGTTACACATCAGAGGTTGGTCCCCGACGATTTGAAATAACAGATCGAAGACGAAGGCTTGCAGTTGAAGGTTGCATCTTATGTAGTAATAATTTTAAAGGTATGTGTGTTTTGAAATAAATGTGATGCTTATATAGTTTAGTTATGTAATTAGGGTTTCATTAAAAACGCTTCTGTTGTAATTTCATTTTGTTGTAATACCGTCCTTCTCAATTTGCGAGAGGAGTTTTATTAATTTCTTTATACAAAAGTCTTCTGCTACTCTGTCATTATTTAACATTTATTTATATATTTAAGCTTATATGTTTCGATTAAAGTTTAGGGTGACTTTGGACATTAACGTCTCAGGTCACTCGCGTATGGTACTACCGATATAAGTCGGGGGTGTTACAATTATGGTATCAGAGCAATGGTTTTAAGATTCTTGGCCAATTGTTAGGTTTGAGAATTTTCAAAATTATTTTTGAAACTATTTTATTTTTATTAATGAATGTTTGAAAAATTAAATTGTTTGCATTACGGTTAAGGTTTTAAAAATTCTTAAAGTTTTGGAAATTTTAAAAGTAATGGTTTAACTATTAGGACTTTAATTGTTATTTTCATAGTCCTTTACAAAACGGCGTTATAACGGTTCAATTTAATAGTTTATGATTATAATTTTGAAAGTGTAGTTTTCGGTTTGGTAAAGTTTGTAAATATCGCTAGTTTAAGCACTTCCTTGGATCCGATTGAAGCCATTGAACACTGGGCATTGAAGATGACATTATCCTACACATAATCCCCCATTTAATCAGATTAAGTGTTGACGAAAATCGTGGGATTTGTCCCCTTTGCACCTCGTGACATTTTTAGGTCAGATTCACTTCGTTGCAAAATTGATTTGATTAGGTGTAAATTGGAGGGCTTAATGAGAGGGTTAATGTTTAGGGTATTCATCCCTACCAAAACCCTATAAATACCCTCCCAATCGGACTCCCAAAGCACCCAATTTCACGATCCAAATCCAAGAACCCTAAATACGGTATCGAGTTGTTCAGCTGCCAAATTCGAGAGATTGAGAGCTTTGTTTGAGCAATTGAGTGTACCCCTAGCTGCGCCTACAAGTCACCTTCCAAAGCCCTCAACAAACACTGTCAGAGATCCACCACCGCCACGCAATTTGAGCGTTTTCCGACGGGTGTCCAAGACCGACGACGAGAGGTGGAATTTTTACCCAAATCGTGATTTTGATTTTTGATTTTCATTTGTTTTTGCTTAATCTTTATTAAATTAATTAATCCAGATTAGTGAAAAATATTTTAGGATTAATTTAATTTTTTGAAAATTTAAAATTTAATTAATTATAATTTTTATAATATTATCTTATATTATGAATGGGTAAATTATGACTATTCATTTAGATAATATTTTGAGTTAGAAAATTTTAGGATCATAAATAAATTATGTTATCAATTTATTTATGATATGATTATTTATAATATATGACTAATTAGTTCTTAATCGTATAAATAAACATTTTATCAAAAAGCCTTGAAATTGATTTATTTAAGAGATAAATAAAATCAATTAGAAACTGAGACAATGTATCCTTCAAATTGTTATATTGAATAAATTATCTAATGTAATTTATTTATTTTGTATGATTTGGTTACGTCTCGAAATTGCGGTTGGAAATGGAATAAAGCATGGAGCCGTTTTGCTTTTCGAAAGCAACCATCTCCGAAATACCGTTCAATCTTCGTCGTGATTCAAGGCAAGTGACGGTTTGCTCTTGATAATTTATTCCATATTTCTATTAATTGATAATTAATCTATTGTCTTAATTAAGTTGGGATAAATATTCTTAATTTCTAGTTTGGGAACTTGTGTGTATACAATGTTGTGTAAAATGAACCTTTTTATTAGGTTATATGCTAGCTATAACCCTTATTATTATTATTATTATTATTATTATTATTATTATTATTATTATTATTATTATTATTATTATTATTATTATTATAGGGTGCTAGATAATAATTGATGTGGATTGTTGTGCTTTGGTGTGGATAATAATTGCTAGCTAGGACGAGTATTCGTAGGAACGCTATTTCCTTGTGAGGTTTAGCTGTTTCTTTATAACTTCGTAATAGGAGAATAATTGTCTTAATACTTTTGGTCATGACCTACCCTTATATTATATAAGTGGTGATGCGCTTAGCTAGTGCCGAAATTCGAAATTCGTCCCATGTTATATATCTCATTGCGAGATTTGTGTGGATTAAAAGCTTTAACGTTAATGCAAGTTTTAAAATTAATAAAGATAAGTGCCGTTTTGCACATAATTAATGTACCCTCGGGCGAGAAGTACAACGTGGAACCCGCACGGTCTCTTGTCTAAAGTATGTCCCTTTTCCAATCTGGATTCGCATTATGCGGTGAGGTTGGTCGAGGACCCTAATATTCAACGAGGCGTTTTCAAAACTTTGTGTGATAATGTTCCCAAACAAATTCATTTAATTTCCCATAAGACTCAATTCATTGGAGTCTTCTCTTTAAGCATACCTCTTCATTCTTTTCAGTAGAAGTCTATAGTCATATACCGTTTATCGAGTTTTATTCCAGAAACAAGGGTAGTGACTATAAACGACTATGAGAACCAGTCTGTTTTCACCCTTACATAGTCTTTCATTAGACTAACCAGCCATTTATATTCCTTGCATGGTTGACTGGTGTCATTCGTCCTATACGGCACATCAGAGGTTGGTCCCCGACGATTTAAAGTAACAGATCGAAGACGAAGGCTTGTAGTTGAATGTTGCGTCTTAAGTATTAATAATTTTAAAAGTGTGTGTGTTTTGAAATAAATGTGATGCTTATATAGATTAGTTATGTAATTAGGGTTTCTTTAAAAAATCTTCCGTTGTAATTTCATTTTGTTGTAATACCGTCCTTCTAAATTTGCGAGAGGAGTTTAAATAATTTCATTATATAAAAGTATTCCGCTACTCTGTCATTATTTAACATTTATTTATATATTTAAGCTTAATTGTTCCGATTAAAGCAAATGTTACTTTGGACACTAACGTCTGAGGTCACTAGCGTGTGGTACTACCGACATAAGTCAGGGGTGTTACAATTATTGTATCAGAGCAATGGTTTTAAGATTCTTGGCCTATTGTTATTTTTGAGAATATTCAAAAATATTTTTAAAACTATTTTAAAACTATTTTATTTTTATTAATGAATGTTTGAAAAATTAAATTGTTAGCATTGAGGTTAAGGTTTTAAAATTTCTTAAAGTTTAGAAAATTTTTAAAGTAATGGTTTAACTACTAGGACTTTAATAGTTATTTTTATAGTCCTTTATAAAATGGCGTTATAACAGTTCAATTTAAGAGTTTATGATTATAATTTTGAAAGTGTAGTTTTCGGTTTGGTAAAGTTTGTAAATATCACTAGTTTAAGAAATTTCATTTATAAATAATCATTCTAGTAAATTAAAGTTTGAAAGTATAAAGTTTAAATAATAAGTGGTTTTCAAACCTCTACAAGCTTATTTTAACCTAAGTTAAATTCTTATGTACTTTAATTTTGGATTCAAATAATATCACAAACATAAAATAGTGGTCCACGTTCGTAAATAAGCAAAAGATATCATCTTCTACCTTTGGAAGCAGCTGGCCGTGAGCTTTTTAGCTCTTTAATTGCGGATTTCAGCACCTCCTTGGATCCGATTGAAGCCATTGACCACTGGGCATTGAAAACGACATTATCCTACACATAATCCCCCATTTAATTGGATTAATTGTTGATGAAAATCGCGGGATTTGTCCACTTTGCACCTCGCGACATTTTTAGGTCAGATTCACTTCGTTGCAAAATTGATCTGATTTGGTGTAAATTGGAGAGTTAATGTTTAGGGTATTCATCCCCTACCAAAACCCTATAAATACCCTCCCAATCGGACTCCCAAAGTACCCAATTTCACGATCCAAATCCAAGAACCCTAAAAACGGTATCGAGATGTCCAACTTCCAAATTCGAGAGATGGAGAGCTTTGTTTGAGCAATTGAGTGTACCGCTAAACGCACCTACAAGTCTCCTTCCAAAGCCCTCAACAAACACCGCCGGAGATCCACCACCGCCACCCAATTTGAGCGTTTTCCGACGGGTGTCCAAACCGACGACAAGAGGTGGAATTTTTACCCAAATTGTGATTTTGATTTTCATTTGTTTTTGCTTAATCTTGATTAAATTAATTAATCCAGATGAGTGAAAAATATTTAAGGATTAATTTCATTTTATGAAAATTTAAAATTGAATTAATTATAACTTTTATAATATTATCTTATATTATGAATGGGTAAATTATGACTATTCATTTAGATAATATTTTGACATAGAAAATTTTAGGATCGTAAATAAATTATGTTATCAATTTATTTATGATATGATTATTTAGAATATACGCCTAATTAATTTTTAATCATATAAATAATCGTTTTATCAAAAAGCCTTGAAATTGATTTATTTAAGAGATAAATAAAATCAATTAGAAACTGAGATATTGTATCCTTCAAATTGTGATATGGAATAAATTATCTAATATAATTTATTCATTTTGTATGATTTGGTTACATCTCGGAACTGCGGTTGGAACGAGAATAAAGCAGGGAGCCGTTTTGCTTTTCGAAAGCAACCATCTCCGAAAAACCGTTCAACCTTCGTCGTGATTCAAGGCAAGTGGCGGTTCACTCTTACTAATTTATTCCATATTTCTATTAATTGACAATTAATCTATTGTCTTAATTAAGTTGGGATAAATATTCTTAATTTCTCGTTTGGGAACTTGTGTGTATAGAATGGTGTGAATAATAATTGTTAGTTAGCACGAGTATTCGTAGGAATGCTATTACCTTGTGAGGTTTAGCTATTTTTTTATAACTTCGTTTTAGGAGGATAATTTTCCTAATAGTTCTGGTCATGACCTACCCTTATTTTATATAAGTGGTGGTGCACTTAGCTAGTGCCGAAATTAGAGATTCGTCCCATGTTATATATCTCATTGCGAGATTGGTGTGGATTAAAAGCTTTAACGTTAATGCAAGTTTTGGAATTAAATAAGATAAGTGTCGTTTTGCACATAATTAATATACCCTCGGGCGAGAAGTAGAACGTGGAACCCGCCCGGTCTCTTGTCAAAAGTAAGTCCCCTTTCCAATCTGGATTCACATTATGTTGTGAGGTTGGTCGAGGACCCAAATATTCAACGAGGCATTTTCAAAACTCTGTGTGATAATGTTCCCAAACAAATTCATTTAATTTCACATAAGACTCAATTCATTGGAGTCTTCTCTTTAAGCATACGTCTTCATTTTTTTCAGTAGAAGTCTATAGTCATATACCGTTTATCGAGTTTTATTCCAGAAACAAGGGTAGTGATATAAACGACTACGAGAACCATTTTGTTTTCACCCTTGCATAGTCTTTCATTAGACTAACCAATTGTTTCGATTCCTTGCATGGTTGGCTGGTGTCATCCGTCATATACGGCACATCAGAGGTTGGTCCCCGACGATTTGAAGTAACAGATCGAAGACGAAGGCTTGTAATTTCGTTTTGTTGTAATACCGTCCTTCTCAATTTGCGAGATGATTTTTAATAATTTCTTTAAACTAAAGTCTTCCGCTACTCTGTCATTATTTAACATTTATTTATATATTTAAGCTTAATTGTTCCGATTAAAGCAAGGGTGTCTTTGGACATTAATGTCTGAGGTCACTGGCGTGTGGTACTACCGACCTAAGTCGGGGGTGTTACAATTATGGTATCAGAGCAATGGTTGTAAGATTCTTGGCCTATTGTTAGGTTTGAGAATTTTTAAATTATTTTTGAAACTATTTTATTTTTATTAATGAATGTTTCAAAAATTAATTTTTTTTGCAATAAGGTTAAGGTTTTAAAATTTCTTAAAGTTTAAAAAATTGTAAAAGTAATGGTTTAACTATTAGGAGTTTAATAGTTATTTTTTATAGTCCTTTATAAAATGGCGTTATAACGGTTCAATTTAAGAGTTTATGATTATAATTTTGAAAGTGTAGTTTTCAGTTTGATAAAGTTTGTAAATATCGCTAGTTTAAGAAAATTCATTTATAAATAATTCTTCTAGTAAATTAAAGTTTGAAAGTATAAAGTTTAAATAATAAGTGATTTTCAAACCTCTGCAAGCTTATTTTAACCTATGTTAAATTTTTATATACTTTAATTTTAGGTTAAAATAATGTTATACACTTAAAATATTAAAAATATTAAATTTGGGCAACATTTGTAATTTATGAAAAGTTGTAAAGGGCATTTTTGCCACAAACCCAAAATAGTGGTCCACGTTTGTAAATAAGCAAAAGATATCATCTTCTACCTTTGGAAGCAGCTGGTCGTGAGCTTTTTAGCTCTTTAATGGCGGATTTCAGCACCTCCTTGGATCCGATTGAAGCCATTGACTGTTACAGGATTACTGATGTTAGTCCGGTTCAGTTACTGATTTTATCATATATCCGGTTTGTTCCGGTTCACTTCTTATTTTCCTAAATCCCGGTTTATGTCCGGCTTAGTCCTTCACTATATGTACTGCTAGAAACTTCATTATCAATTAATCAAAATCAAAATCCAATTCCCAAATCTCAAACTCTTTCTTCCTTAGCTACGTTTCCATTCCCTTCGAATCAGATCTTCTCTCTTATATCTGGTTTCTAGGCTGGAATCACCGGGTTTCGGGTCTACGGAAGGCCCCTAGCTTGGATTATCCCATCATCGGTTTGTAGGCGGGTTATCCTGTCTCAATGTATCAGAGTTGTCGACCTTGCGACCGGAATTCACGGAGAACGCCCGTCGGTTGCTGTTTGCAATGGATCATGAAGTTGAGGTGGCGGAGCTCATGGCAGCAAATCTCGTTGCAGTATAGTCCCGTTACTGCGATGGACAAAGACTCCATTACAAGAACATGGAGAAACTGGTGAAGAAGATGAAGACGATTATGCTTCATATCACACCTGAACCACCACCATCAGATCTCGTTAGAACTCCCTGGTGGATCTCGGACCTCTCGACCTTGGCTGATGAGGTAAGAGAATGAACGATCCTTGTCAAAATTAATTCTCAACTGCATTCCTGGAGTGATCTAGAGATCGGGTATCTCTTTTCTGAAATTGGAAAAGTTGATGAAGTAAAATACCTACCAGCCAAAAGCGGATTTCATTCTCAAGTTCGATTTCAAACTATATATGATAGTGAGTGGGCTTATTACTACTACAACGGTAGGTTTGTTCATCAGGGCTGCTGTGAAATAGAATTGCATCGTCCAGAAGATGTTATTAGCTGGAATAATCAGAGAATAGGTGAGGTTTTATTTGGCATCTGCGACACTCTTACGATGACGAATACTGCCTGTTTGGTTAAGGAGAGTTTGATAGAAGGAGAAATGTTGAACCAAACCGATGAATCAACTCAAATTCTGGCAAGGAAGGAGCCAAATCTTGTAAAGGAGTCCTCAGATTCTACTGCCCATCAAGTGCTCGAAGAAATGCCAAGGCCATTTGTCAGTGATAAATTGATATTTCTGGATGAAATAGAGAAGATAAATGATAAGTTATTAGATGGAATGGACTTGGAAGTGCCACCAATTGGCTCCGTTGATGAACTAGGTGGTGTGAAGGTTATCGAGGATGGCGAACTAAGGAATACAATACCTACAACTCATGCACTCAAGTTACCAACTGAATTCTCTGAGAAAGAGTCGATGATGAATGGTGTGGTATGTGTGATTTGCTTTGACCCGGGAGGAAATAATCTAAGTCATAGAAATCATGCTATGTGTTTGTCAAATAAGAATTTTGAGAGTGCCGCTGGGGAAGACAACAAATCAGTTGATGAGGTGTTTTCTCAATTGAAGGAGAACTACCTAGCTGCTGGTCAGGAAACACAGATATCATATGCAGAGCATGTACTTGAAGTTGTTGTTGCACAAGAGAAAATAGGATTGGGTTGCATAGAAATTCTATGTTTTGATCCAGGAGGATCATTACTTTCAGTTGATACCTCCATTAGAACAAAAATGACTGAAGTGAATATATTGGTTGGAAGTTCACACTTTGATCTAAGAATTGATCCTTGTGATTGGATAGCTTATAGAAAATCAGAGAAGTTTGGATTTGTCTCCACTCACTTGTTAGAAAATGGAGATCAAAAGGAGATGAAGAACTTAGTCTTGTCTTCACTTACAAAGCCGCGGAAATCAGAGCTCCACTCCAACTACAACATGTCAGGTATCACAAGCAATCTGTTATTGGCATATGAACACCGTGTAGCCAAATTAGACTATCTTGACCATAGTTTTAGAAAGATGAATTTTCTCTGGTATTTGATTTCCTAACTTGGGAGATTTTTGTTGGTTTTGTACCAAGAATCAGTCAAGGTGCAAAGAATTACTGTGATGAAACTTTGATATTTGATCCTGGTGGTTTGATTGTGATAAATAACTTCAGTTTTCTAGCTGCTAGTGGGGAGCCTTCCTTTGGTCATACTATTGATGTTGGTGAATTAGAATTAAGCTTAGAAGACTTCTCTTATGTTGGGTCTGATTCCCATGGGGCTAGAGTTGTGGTGTTCGACCCCGGTGGAGATATAGAGGATACTCTGTTCAAAAGATCAAGAGTAGGCTATGTCTTGAGGTACTTGAACTCAGCTCAATGGTTTAATTGGATTACATATATGCTCTTGATTCACATATTTGAGTTGCTAAAATGGTTTGACATGAAAGGGAGGTTGAAATTTGAATATTTGGAGGGTAAAGCTCAAGCTCCTGCAAACAAATCTAGTAATTCTATCCACAGCTTCCCCAGCTCAAAATTAGCTAGAGTTCTGGCTACACATAGGGAGGTTTGGGAATTGGTTGTTAATTCACATATAGTGAAAGGTGGGCAGCTGGCTATCCCCCTGGGGAGCTACATTGTATACATTTGGTTGAATTATATTCTACAATTTGCTATCACCAAGTGTGGGAAGGGTACTCGGAGAACAACACTTGATTGTTGGTCAGTTCATGAGACTTCTTTTCAGTTTGTTACCTCATTTCTGATGGCTGCACAACACTTGGTTGAGTATGATCTAGTACCAATCTGCATGGTTGATAGAGCTGTCGTGATACTAATCTTCGACCCTGGAGAAGAATATTCTAAGCTCACTAGACGTTGGCACTTCACAATGGGGTTGTTGTCTTTGAGTTTCTCATGCAGAGGTAATGTTGATCTTTCAGCCTATATCCTTGAGGACAAGGATCTTCTCAACAAGGGAGAATTGTTACAGGATTACTGATGTTAGTCCGGTTTAGTTACTGATTTTATCATATATCCGGTTTGTTCCGGTTCACTTCTTATTTTCCTAAATCCCGGTTTATGTCCGGCTTAGTCCTTCACTATATGTACTGCTATAAACTTCATTATCAATTAATCAAAATCAGAATCCAATTCCCAAATCTCAAACTCTTTCTTCCTTAGCTACGTTTCCATTCCCTTCGAATCAGATCTTCTCTCTTATATCTGGTTTCTAGGCTAGAATCACCGGGTGTTGGGTCTACGGAAGGCCCCTAGCTTGGATTATCCCATCATCGGTTTATAGGCGGGTTATCCTGTCTCAAGATTTGAAGGGAATGGAAACGTAGCTAAGGAAGAGAGAGAGTTTGAGATTTGGGAATTGGATTCTGATTTTGATTAATTGATAATGAAGTTTATAGCAGTACATATAGTGAAGGACTAAGCCGAACATAAACCGGGATTTAGGAAAATAAGAAGTGAATCGGAACAAACCGGATATATGATAAAATTGGTAACTGAATCGGACTAACATCAGTAATCCTGTAACATTGACCACTGGGCATTGAAGACGACATTATCCTATTGTAACATCTCAGGCCAAGCTACCCCAGCCACCAAGCCGCCTAGCCACCCTATTCAAATTGATACGGTTACTGAACTGGCTACGCGAGGTTTCGAAGAAAAGAAAATCTGCGTTCAAACCAATTGTGCTGCAGCGCAATTGGTGATACAAGTGGTAAGGCATTGCCCTTGTATCTAAAGGTCTCGGGTTCGATCCTCGTGGGTAACAACCTACCCATTTAAATGGGGGAAGGGTTGGGTGTGTGGGCTGCATGCCCTTGGACAACCAGGCGGCACCAGTACCGGCGCCGACACCGTTGGGTGGCTGGGGTAGCTTGGCCTGGGATGTTACAAAAAAGTACACTTTTTATGGAGAGGGGCTCCGACCCTTATCGGCCAGCCATTGCTCTATCCATGGGCCGCAGCCCATGTACCCCAACCAAATCTCCATGTCTGGGAGGTTGTTGTCAACGGGGATCGAACCCGCGACCTTTGGCATATCTCCCCTTTCCTGAGAAATATGTCACCAATTGTGCTGCAACACAATTGGTGATACAAGTGGTAAGGCATTGCTCTTGTATCTAAAGGTCCCGGGTTCGATCCCCGTGGCAACAACCTACCCATTTAAATGGGGGAAGGGTTGGGTGTGTGAGCTGCATGCCCTTGGACAACTAGGCGGCACCAGTACCGGCGCCGGCACCGTTGGGTGGCTGGGCGGCTTGGTGGCTGGGGTAGCTTGGCCTGGGATGTTACACCTATACATAATCCCCCATTTAATCGGATTAATTGTTGACGAAAATCGAGGGATTTTTCCCTTTTGCACCTCGCGACATTTTTCGGTCAGATTCACTAAGTTGCAAAATTGATCTGATTGGGTGTAAATTGGAGGGTTTAATGAGAGGGTTAATGTTTAGGGTATTCACCCCTAACCAAACCCAATAAATAATCGGACTCCCAAAGCACCCAATTTCACGATCCAAATCCAAGAACCCTAAAAACGGTATCGAGTTGTTCAGCTGCCAAATTCGAGAGATTGAGAGCTTTGTTTGAGCAATTGAGTGTACCCCTAGTTGCGCCTACAAGTCTCCTTCCAAAGCCCTCAACAAACACCACCGGAGATCCACCCCTGCCATGTAATTTGAGCGTTTTCCGATTGGTGTCCAAGACTGACGACGAGAGGTGGAATTTTTACCCAATCGTGATTTTGATTTTTGATTTTCATTTGTTTTTGCTTAATCTTGATTAAATTAATTAATCTAGATTAGTGAAAAATATGTTAGGATTAATTTCATTTTATGAAAATTTAAAATTGAATTAATTATAATTTTTATAATATTATCTTATATTATGAATTGGTAAATTATGACTATTCATTTAGATAATAATTTGACTTAGAAAATTTTGGGATCATAAATAAATTATGTTATCAATTTATTTATGATATGATTATTTAAAAATTTACGACTAATTAATACTTAATCGTATAAATAATCGTTTTATCAAAAAATCTTGAAATTGATTTATTTAAAAGATAAATAAAATCAATTAAAAACGTAGACATTGTATCCTTCAAATTGTGATATTGAATAAATTATCTAATATAATTTATTCATTTTGTATGATTTGGTTACGTCTTGGAATTGCGGTTGGAACGGGAATAAAGCAGGGAGTCATTTTGCTTTTCGAAAGCAACCATCTCCGAAATAACGTTCAACCTTCGTCGTGATTCAAGGCAAGTAGCGGTTCGCTCTTGCTAATTTATTCCATTTTTCTATTAATTGACAATTAATCTATTGTCTTAATTAAGTTGAGATAAATATTCTTAATTTCTCGTTTGGAAACTTGTATGTATAAAATATTGTGTAAAATGAACATTTTTATTAGTTTATATGCTAGCTATAACCCTTATATATATATATTATTATAGGGTGATAGATAATAATTGGTGTGGTATGTTGTGCTTTGGTGTGTATAATAATTGTTAGTTAGCACGAGTATTCGTAGGAACGCTATTAATTTGTGAGGTTTAGCTGTTTCTTTATAACTTCGTATTATGAGGATAATTGCCCTAATACTTTTGGTCATGACCTACCCTTATTTTATATAAGTGGTGGTGCACCTAGCTTGTGCCGAAATTCGGGATTCGTCCCATGTTATATATCTCATTGCGAGATTGGTGTGGATTAAAAGCTTTAACGTTAATGCAACTTTTGGAATTAAATAAGATAAGTGCCGTTTTGCATATAATTAATATACCCTCGGACCTCGGGCGAGAAGTACAACGTGGAACCCGCCTGATCTCTTGTCTAAATTAAGTCTCATTTTCAATCTGAATTCGCATTATGCGATGAGGTTGGTCGATGACCCAAATATTCAAGAGTAATAGCAACCAATACCCCTCTTTACTAACCCATTTTGCAATTCTAACCTATCCTCTTTATTTTTTGTAAATATATCCCATTTAAAAAAAAATTCTTTTGTTTTAGCAAAAATACGCCACAGATAAAAAGATAAATTAAAATCAGAATTTTCTTTTTCTTTTAAAAAAATAAATATGACATGACAATAAAATATGAAAAGAAAAAGTTTTACTTTTAAAAACTTTTAAATTGAAATTGGAATTTGATTAATATTGTAAAGATGAATTGAAAATCAAATCTGGTTCCACATTTCTCTCTCACCTTTAGAACCCTAACACCCGATTTCTCGATCTCTTTCTCTCTCCTACAAAATAAGGTTTCGAAGGTGATTTCCTGATCTTATCATCGTCTACGGTGGATTTTGGGGAAGAACCTGGTTCCACATTTCTTTGATGCCTTCTGAAGTGGAAACGGTGGATTTTGGGGAAGATTGGCCACCTGGGTTCCGATTTCACCCTACTGACGAGGAATTGGTCCACCGACGGCGCCAATTTGCAGGTCCACCGACGACACGATCGACAGCGCCAGTTTCTGGTTCGAGCGTTTGAAGGTCCATCGACGGCGCCAGTTTGCAGGTCCGACGACGACACGACCGACGACGCCAGTTTCTGGTTCGAGCATTCGAAGGTCCACCGACGGCGCCAAATTGCAGGTACGACGACGCCTTCGATTTGTAGTCCGCCGACGTCGTTGGCTCACGCCTTGTTTCTGGTTTGAGCATTCGAGGTATTGTGATTTTTGGTGATTTTAAAACCTAATTCCTTCTCCCTTCTCTATGTCTGTAGAGCTCTTAAATACGCTATCCCTCTCCACTCGCACTAGCACCTCTTCATTCGTTCATCTAAGGCAGCGTCTCGGCGGCAACAACCACCGGCGAGTCCATAGGTCTGCAGTATGGTTCTACCACTATCGTGGGAGATGGTAGCACCCAGGATGCTGTGAGTAAGCGTGTTGGACAGATTAAAAATCTCATTGAGGTGTGTTGTCATATCTCTGAATATTCATTGCATTTGTATTTGGCTAATTGCTTGATGTGTTGAGGACTTTGGTCTGATAATGCCAATATGTTTTCTTACAGGCTGTTGAGCAGGAGTATGAGAAGGAAAAGCTCAATGAACGAATTGCTAAGCTCTCTGGTGGTGTGGTTGTGATTCAGGTGACTAATTATATTGAAATTGCACTCATTACCTTTTGTGAAATTTCCTTAGACGTCACAAATCTCGTTTTCACAAGTGTATAATGTATTTATTGATATTTGCTTCTTCCCTTCATTAAAAATTGAAGATTTTGATACTCATCCAATGTGTGAACATTCTAGTTGATGTTTGATGGAGAAATTTCAGGGTTAAAGTTTCTGCTGTGAAGACCCAACATAGAATATACATACTTGATTCCCAAAATGTAGAGATTTGTGTTGTCTATTATGTCTGCATATAGATTTGTGTGTTTTCTTCATATCATGTATGTATAATGTCTATTGGGCTGAAATTTATTTGACAATGCTGAAGTTTTCTTACTGTTGAAAAAGATAAGCAGCTGTTTGGACCATTGTTTACTTCCATTTACAAGTGATGCTCACCATTAATAGCTTTAAAGTTGAGAGGCATTCCTTTTCTGTATCTGCTATGAAGGCTTCATTGTCTTGCACATTACAAAACCGTAGGACTTTGTCTGTTGATAAACATGATTACTCTACAACTAGGGGTCTGTTACGGTTAACTGGGGTCCAACTTAAGATTTGAGCAGGCTATTATTATTTTTTGTTTATGCATTGCTTATTGTATTTCTTTGAGGATGGTGTTGCTAGGTTGAAGAAGTGTCAAAATAGCTCAGGGAAAACTATAGATGCTTGATGCTTTTGTCTTTTACTGATATTAGTGTTGATTTAGTCAAATAAATTGGCAAACCACATTTTATAATTAAGTTAGTTTCTTTGTTTCTTCTTTACAGGAAGTCAAAGCACATCTCCTTCGATGATCTCATGCTTTTACTGATATTAGTGTCCTTTTTTTTCTCTTGCAGGACATCGATGATCTCATGCTTTCTTTAGACTGCAAGGAGTGTAATGCAGAGATATTAACAGCAGATGCACAGGCTTCTCACAAGGATGGTGTGATTGTTCTTGTCACTGGTTGCTTAACTGGAAAGGACAATGTGAGGAGGAAATTTACCGAGTCATTCTTTTTAGCCCCACAAAGCAATGGTTACTATGTGCTAAATGATACATTCAGATTTGTTGGTGAAGATGAAGTGCAAGCAGCTACCTATGTGCAAGTGAAGGAATCTGATAAAAATGTCAAGTCATCTACTCTTGCTAAAGAACCAGGTAAGATTTGTTTGTATTTTTGGGCTTGATAAAATTTTAGTACTAGGTGTGCTTGTAATAGGTAATCCTTTGTACAATAGAGTTACTGAAGCAGCAGTTTCACTGAATTAAAATCTATTTGCTGCAGAGCTGGTTGAAGTCACTGATAAATCCTTGCCGAACATTTCCGCTGATGTCGAGCCTGTGTCAAATGGCAATGTAGATGAATGTAACAAGCCTGATGAGTGGTTAATTGTTGAAGAACCTGTAGTTGTTGATCCTCCAGTTGAAGTGGTGAATCATATTGATGAGCAAGTGGTCGTGGAGTCATCGTCTGATAAACAAGATGGTCCAAATAAATCATATGCATCAATTGTGAGTTTGAATACATGTGCTGAATCTGCTAAATTATTTTGAAATATGCTTACTCTCATCTTTTTGTTTTATCAGGTTAAGGATAAGAAAGAAAGCATGCGTACAACTCCAACTCATGCACCTCCTACCACCAAAAAGATCCCACCAACAAATAATGGCAATCAGACACGTGGGACTATGACATTTGCTCCTAAGCCTCAGGCCAATGGAACTGCCCCACCGTCGAGACAAAATTTGAAGGAAGATGCAAACTTTACATTTGTGCTTGTTGATTGGTGTTTATAATATTACAAGGTATCGCCCGACGGTGGGGAAGAATTTGAACGAAGCTGCAAACTCCACATTAGGGCGATACCTTGTAATATTATTCTTTAAATTATAAAATCTTCATACATTGCTCTGTGATTGGTGCTTTCTGCATTTGGGTATTACACCTCTACTATGTTTTCTAGTTCGTGCAGTGCCGTATCTGACGCCTTTAGCCTGCTGAGCACATCTCCAACTCCAACTTTACCTGTCAGTGGAAAATGTGATGAGTTGATGACAAAACTGGCATCCATTGTTTCTCATTAACAGCAACTTATGTCTGAGCTCATGAAGATGAAGGGGAATGCAATTGAAAGTGCTAAAAGGAAATGGGTTGCAAGGAACACATGATGGGTTTGTCCATTTTCTCGGTTTTTTAACCCTGTTAGAACTTAGTGAGAACTCATAAATCCAATGTGGGTGATATTAGTTTTTTCATTTGTTATACTAAGTCTTTCTTGTATTGCATTCATTGACCTCTTGAGTGTTGACTGATGCCTCAAGTGTAAGTTCTTTCTACCTCCATGTCCATGAGAAACTATTTAAAAGTTTTCTTGATCGAAATACCTCGATCATATAAGCTCTGTACATGCTACTATGTGATCCAGTACTCATTATTTTACATTGCCTCTTGATCTCTACTGCTTCTAAATGGGGGAGAAAAAGGAGAAAAAGTATTTCAACTAAACTATTTCTTATAAGTGGTAAGTATAATAATGTAACATGTTTGAATGTGAATATCATAGTATTAAAAATTATTGTTGCTCTTTATGTAAGGTTGATTAAAATCCAATGTGGGTGATATTAGCTCATACCTATTTAGCACTCAATGAAAATGCAACAGAAGTTTGTGAAAATGCAACAGAAGTTTGTGAGTAGAAGTATTCAACGAAAACTATTTCTTGTAAGTGACAAGTATTATCATGTAATATGGAAGAATGTGAGTGTCAGAGTACCGACAAATAATGTCGATCTTCATGTAATATCTGGAATCGACAACAAAATTTAGTTTTAATACTATCAACCTTAAATTCTTGTCATCCATTAGAATTTTATTGTCAACCTTAACGAAATAAATGTCACCAATGAAATTCATTCTACCTATAAATAACATATGTTAAAAGACTCAAATCTCAGCATGAACTATTAAGAAATTAATTATCAAATAAATTATGTATAATATTAACATATATAGGTGGTCGTGCTAATATCTGGAACTGTTGCTGAGAATCCCCTGAGATCTTTCTGAGTTTGAAGTTGTTGAGATATGTTATTATAGGTGGTCGTGCTACTAACATGATTTGCAAATAAGGAAAAGTCAAGTTTAATGCTGCCTTAATTCTTTAGCACTCTAGTGTCTTTCAATGTTGTATAGGCACTTTAGTTGCAAAGAGAATTATCTTGTTTTGCTTCAATGTTGTAATCACTCATTAATGAAGTAATTAAACATATAGAATTATCATGTCATATATTGAGAAATATCCTGTCACTAGTACTCATCCGCTAAAAATAATTACAAACTTGAAACATAAAATTTTAGTGAATTAGAAAGAAAAAAATCAGTGACAATAACTTGTTTTACTTATGTTGACGGAAAAATTATCACTTGGTGACAGGAGATGTAAGGTTTCAAATGATATTACCCTGGTTGACAGGATAATTTTCAGTTTATGATAAGGAGTTTAAGGTTGAAAGTTCTAGTTATCTTTCCAACCCAGACAAATAAAAATAAAAGGTCACATATTTTGGAAATCAAACTTCCTGTCATAGAGTAAGACTTATCCTGTCAACCTGTTAACTGCTTCATAGGTCATGATAGATTGTCTACTAATTGCAACATATAAACAAAGAGCTCAACATGAGAGTGTTGACTTAAGTGGAGATGTAACAAATACATTTGCATTTCAAATTGGCTTCCTTCATTAACAAGGAACATTAACGCACCCAATTGAATACCTAGTTTGAACTTCAATATCAACTCTTGAATAATAGTAAATGACATCAATAGAGATCCCCTTATGTCATGCTAACTACTCATTTTGATATATCATCAATTGTTGACATGATAATTTATAAGCGTACGACATGATTTTTTTTTTCACGGCTTATATGTGTATGTTGGTAGGAGGAGGACATTATGTTCATATTATTCTTGTCACCGAGGGAGTATTTTTCGTTACGGAAGATATGTCATACACCTCATTTCTTCTACATTGAAATTTTAGTGTCACATTAGAAAGTTATCCTGTCATAGACCCGCAATTATCTTGTCAACTCATATCATCGACTAATAATTTTCCTATTAATGTGAACCTTAAGTTCTTATTTTCCTGTCATTGACTGATGATTCAAGAAAATACATGACCTTATGCTTTAATATCAATTGCACTTTTTCATTTAGTTCAGATGAATATTGTGTTATCATTCAAGAAAATACATGACCTTATGCTTTCAAAATCCAAGTCATAAATTAATTTAATGTGTGTACTCTATATATTTACTTGAATGCAACTAGAAATTATCAATGATATTTTTTTTTACTTGACAGGATAATTCAGTCTTTGATAGGATAATTCTCTCTACTTAGTTCCTTTATTAGGGGGTGATTTGTTTATTAGCATCAACTAATAATATGATGTTCATTCATATGTTCTAAACTTATTTTGAATTTAAAAATAACATGTAAAGTAGTATCTTCTTGGTTTGGACAAAAACTTGGGGGATAATGTCAATTAAGAAAAATATGGAATAACATAGCAAGAGTGAACCGCCACTTGCCTTGGATCACGACGAAGGTTGAACGGTGTTTCGGAGATGGTTGCTTTTGAATAGCAAAATGGCTCCCTGCTTTATTCTCGTTCCAAACACAATTTCGAGACGTACCCATATCATTAACGAAGAAAATTACATTAACTAATTTCGACTAAATATCAATTCAACCAATTCCAACAACACAAATTACATTAACTACTTTGAAACCATATCGACCATGACTTGCTTCTGTCTTCGAAGAAAAGAAAGTTCAAAAGAAAAAGTCATAAGCAAATTACATTAAACTTTATGATAATATGTGTAATATCTAGTACTTTATGAATCATGTTATTTATTTTTGTTTTATAGAATATAGTACTTTATGATAATGTCGCGTAATTTCAAACCATATTAAAGACGACAGGACAGGTCAGTGAGTATGACGGGATTGGTTATGTATTTTCTTCCTATTTTAATCATTCTCTTCTTCTTCCTATGTGATATGGACTGCCACTCATGTTGGTCGGTAGGATAATTTCAAACCATATTGAACCTGTCATGATATATATGGAATCATGACAAGATTGTGTCATATCAATTTAACCCAAACTAGTCCACATTGAACCCGTCAGGATATATATGAAATCATGATAAGATTGTGTTAAATTCTATGAATGCGCGAAAACGAATATGAGAAATATCATTAACGAAGAAAACTACATTAACTACTTTTGACTAAATATCAATTCAACCAATTCCAACAACACAAATTACATTAACTACTTTAAAACCATAGCGAACATGACTTGCTTCTGTCTTCGAAGAAAAGAAAGTTCACAAGAAAAAGTCATAAGCAAATTACATTAACTAGGTTCAAAAGTAATATGAGTGGTAAGAGATCTTTCAAGATTTTGGATCTCTTACTACACAATCGCTTTCCTTATTTCTGGTGGTATGTTATATGGTTTCTCAGATGCCAAAGCTTTGGAGACTTCATCTTCAGCCAAGAGGAAGACAACACGTTCAATTCTATCATCCGCAATGTCGATATGCACAATAGATGTGAAAACGCCAATCTCCTCGGTCACACAAGACAACCATATAGCCAGGCTACCATGTGGCCTCAACTTTCGATCCTCAATAGAAAAACAACCTACAAAATCTTCATCGGGTATGTCATATGGCTGGCCAGATGGAGGTTTCATCAGTAACAAAACGAATGAATCTTCGGGATTTGAAGCATGAATGTTCACCCCCCAAAGTACCACATCTTCTAAAGTGGTGTTTTCTATGGTAAATGACGTCGCGACAACCTCGTTGACAAGCACCGATTGAGGCTTTCCTCCAACAAATGGAAAGGGCACAGAGACAATGACAGGACCCTCCTCAGTAGGAGTGGAAGTAGTCATTGACGGATCATCCGTGAAGTCAATGAAGCCAACCTCTTCTTTGTCTCCAATGGTGGAGTATTCATCAGCCATACCTATTTGGCACTCAATTAAAATCCAACAGAAGTTTGTGAGTCCACAAGCAAATAACACAACCAGACGAGCAAGTGTCAGAGTACCAACAAATAATATCGCTCTTCATGTAATACTTGGAAATTGACAACAAAATTTTCATTTAATACTATTAACCTTAAGGTTTAGTGTTGATTTTTTCATTTAAACTTTAAACTTTAATGTCACATTACATACTAAAGTTTGCATTTAAATTTTAATGTCACATTATGTGCTAAAGTTTGGTGTTGATTTTTGCCTGTTGAAATTACTATCAGTGGAGGAAGATGCGACATTTTTATTTGTAGTTCTGACATTATTATTCGTAATTATGACATTCTTTTTCGTAAGGTCGACATTAGTTTTCGATAACAGTAAAAACAACCAAGTATGACGTAAGTTTTGCCGCCTGTGAATCTTTGGTTTTACATGATTTTGGCTCAAACCTGGAAATGATTTTGTCTTATTTAAATCTAAAATAAATTGTGTACTTTGGAAACCTAGAAAATAAAAGAGGAATAATTGGCAGAATATTGAGTTCAAAAAAAAAAGGAATAAGCTGTAAATGATTTAAATAAGATAGATATTATCATAAGCCAATTACTAGATATTACACATATTATCATAAAGTACTAGATAAAAAGAGGAATAATTTGGGTTCAAGCTGATAGAATGTTGACTTGGGTTCAAGCTGTCAGGTTATCATAAAGTACTAGATCTTTGGTTTAGATAAAAAGTCATAAGCTTATCATAAAGCTTGAACCCAAGATTAATGTAATTTGGACGATAGACATAAAGCTTAAACCCAAGTTTAATGTAATTTGGACGATAGACAAAATCATAAAGTACTAGATAAAAAGTAATAAGCTGGCAGAATGTGTAATATTACATTAAAAAGAGGAATAAGTTTGCAGAATGTTGAGTTCAAGCAAATTACATTAAAAAGTCATAAGCAAATTACATTAAACCTTAGATAAAAAAAGGAATAATTTGGATTCAAAAAAAATTATGAGTTCATGGGCATATGAATTTGGACGATGGAATAATTGGAAAGCTAGTTAATTGGGAATATAATTGGCAAAGCTAGTTAATTGGGTTTGGGAGGAAAAAATGTACTTTTGGAGGGAAGGAAAAATTGTGTACTTTGGGAGAGAAATTTTATGTATTTTTAAAGGAAAGTAATAAATAATGATTTTATATACTTTTATTGTTTTTTGTTTCCTTATTCTTTTCTCCAATTTTCTTGCTTTTAGTTACTTTTTGAATTAAAAAAAAAGATTTAATATTTTATAAAAATACACCAAATGATATATATATATATATATATATGCAAAAAAAAACAAGCATCTATTTTTGCAAGTTGCATACCCATTTAGGGTATTTATGCAAATCCATGAATATTCAACGAGGCATTTTCAAAACTTTGTGTGATAATGTTCCAAAAAAAATTCATTTAATTTCCCATAAGACTCAATTAATTGGAGTCTTCTCATTAAACATACCTCTTCATTCTTTTCAGTAGAAGTCTATAGTCATATACCGTTTATCGAGTTTTATTCCAAAAATAAGGGTATTGATTATAAACGACTACGAGAATCAGTCTGTTTTCACCCTTGCATAGTCTTTCATTAGACTAACTAACCGTTTATATTCCTTGCATGGTTGGTTGGTGTCATCCGTCCTATACGACACATCAGAGGTTTGTCCCTGACGATTTGAAGTAACAGATCGAAGACGAAGGCTTCCAGTTGAAGGTTGTGTCTTAAGTAGTAATAATTTTAATGGTGTGTGTGTTTTGAAATAAATGTGATGCTTATATAGATTAGTTATGTAATTATGGTTTCTTTAAAAAGTCTTCCGCTGTAATTTCATTTTGTTGTAATACCGTCCTTTTCAATTTGCGAGAGGAGTTTTAATAATTTCTTTATACAAAAGTTTTCCGCTACTTTGTCATTATTTAACATTTATTTATATATTTAAGCTTAATAGTTCTGATTAAAGCTTAGGGTGACTTTGAACATTAACGTCTGAGGTCATTGGCGTGTGGTACTACCGACATAAGTCGGGGGTGTGACAATTATGGTATCAGAGCAATGGTTTTAAGATTCTTGGCCTATTATTAGGTTTGAGAATTTTCAAAATTATTTTTGAAACTATTTTGAAACTATTTTATTTTTATTAATGAATGTTTGAAAAATTAAAGTGTTAGCATTAAGGTTAAGGTTTTAAATTTTCTTAAAGTTTAGAAAATTTTAAAAGTAATGGTTTAACTATTAGGACTTAGTAGTTATTTTTATAGTCCTTTATAAAATGACGTTATAACAGTTCAATTAAGAGTTTATGATTATAATTTTGAAAGTGTAGTTTTCGGTTTGGTAAAGTGTGTAAATATCGCTAGTTTATGAAATTTCATTTATAAATAATCCTTCTAGTACATTAAAGTTTGAAAGTATAAAGTTTAAATAATAAGTGGTTTTCAAACCTCTTCCAGCTTCGATTCCGTTACTTATTCCTTAGATCCATTTGTAAGGATATCGTCCATTCTTAGGTTTAATGTCATTCTAAGGTTGACATTTCTCCTATGTGCCTTATTCTCAAGTAAGAGGATAAGATCGTTTTAAGGGTAATGGTAGAGAGTCAGTCAATCAATATAAGTTATTGGTTTGAACCCTTACAAATCGTATCATAACGTAATTGATTAAGTATCTTGTACAAGTTGGAAAAATTCTAAATTGACGATATCGTTCATCAACAGATGGTGAACACCCGATCCACCAACTGAGCTGTCGATGAAGGTCATAGCAATGGTTCCCGAATTCAGTTGAGGAGTGCAACTCAGCAAGGGGATGACGCGGGATCTGGCTTGCATAATAATAACCTGCCACTGCGGGAAGATGTTCGTCAAGAACAAATGGACCCTCAAGCTGCGAGGGAAGTTCCACTTAATCCACCTCCTTCCCCGATCGTATTGGATGCTACGGTCATTGGGCATATAGTGAGGCAAGTGGTCGAGATATTGACGGCCCAAGGGATACCACAAGCTCAAGTGGCTCACTGTAATATCCCTTAATTTTTAATAAGGATATTTGGGTAATTTTTCCCATCCTTCGTTCAGTAATTATTTCGCTTTCAGTGGAGTTCGGATTTTCCGTAACTTCCATGATCTCCGAAATAATTCCCTGAGTGGTATAAAATACATTTGATGTATTTTCGGGTCTTAGAATATTTGTTTGGATACAAACATATAATTTCCGGGGTTTAAAACCCATACCAAATCTTATCCTCCAAGCAAACTTATCCCGTTACCACTTGGCTCTCCACTTGTGCTTGGCCGGTCCCCTGCAGAGAGGTTGGTTGGACCCTTGCCCCCTCCTTGGGCTACCTCCTTGGGCTATATATAGTGGTATTGATAAAGGGTAGAAGACACACCAGATCGATCTCCCTCTCATCTTCTCTCTCGTGAGCTCCCCTGCTCCATCGCCTCCTCGGTTCGCGCCTCAGCCCAGCCTTCCTCCTCTGTTGCGGTGTGGTGGTTGTGGTGGCTGAGATCGTCGACGACGAGAACCTCCCAGCGTCGAAGACGATGGAAGCCCGGATAGACCCGCCACCGTTGTCTTCCTCTGTTTTGTTGAAGTTGTTCTGTTGTTGTGTGCAATTCGTGGGTTGAAGATGGTGAACAGTGCCCATGTGGGCTCCCTCCTTGTTATATTGTTGTTGGGCCGATTAGCCCATTAAGCCTCCAGTCCAAATTCAACCCGAAATTATTCGAGCAGTATAATTTCGATCCGCTTTCGTCCGTATTTTTCTTTAGGAAAATTTAATAAATATTTTTATGATTTAATATCATAAAAATTTATTAAATATAATTCCTTAAATTCGTCCAGTCAAATTAATTGATAGATAATTAATTTGTCAGTTAGAACGTGATCTGCTGAATCGCGTGTGGACTCGTAATCAGTTGGGATTATCTGAAGATTAGGCCATATCCTTGGAAATGATATAATCAGTAGTCGTCTCGTTTAGATTCATCGCCGAATCTACTCCAGGCAAGTGGCGGTTCGCTCTTGCTCATCATTCCATATTTCAATTAATTATTAATTGTTTAGTTGTTAATTAATTTGGGATGATTTACTGTTTGCGTTGGAAACAGTTTTGTTAAATGATATGATTAAAAAGATGATATTATAATAGGTTGTATATCTGTTAGAACAACGCTATTATATATGTGATTAAAACATGATATTATACTAGGTTGTATATCTGCTAGAATAACGCTAGTATAGATATATGTTTTTGATGTTGGCCTTGATGGCTGTGATGTGGATTATTATTGTGTTGAACTGTTTAGTTAGCACGAGTATTCGTAGGAACGTTACTGGGACCCTGGGATCCAGTCATTTCTTTATAATCATGGGGGTTAGGAGAACCTAACACCATTTTGGAAGGTCATGACTAACCTCTGTACTCGGGTATAGAGGTGGTGCACTTAGCCAGTGTCACAAATTTCGGGAGTTGCTCCCAAAGGATCTCTCGTCTCGGGACGAGATGATCATAATAAAAGCTTATAACGCGATGCGTGTTTTGGAATTAAATGAGATAAGTGCCGTTGTCACACATAATTAATATACCTTCGGTGAGTAGTACAGCTAGGCGATAGTGCAGCTAGGAAAACTCGTCTTAACTTTTTAGTCGCTCGAATGCGATATTGTGATTCTGTGAATTAATTAAGTTTTCCAACATTTGTCATGTTTTCGATAAGGCTCATTTCGTTGGAGTCTTCTTTTGGGATTGATTGCTATGAGACTCGGTCTCAAGAATCTTCTCTTGATCATGTCTTTTCATATATTCAGTAGAAGTATGGTGGTTGACTATCGTTATCGGTTGTGATTCGAGGAGCGATGAGTCTAACCTAATACAACTACTTCGAACCACTCTGCTTTGTACCCTTGCGTAGTCTTTCATTAGACTAACCAACCGTAATTGTTCTCTGCATGGTTGGCTGATGTCATCCGTTCGATTCGGCACATCAGATAAGTTGTCATCCCATGAAGGCTAGAACGACTATAGAGGCGAACGATGTTTTTGATAAGTTTATCCAGGTTAAGATCTTTGGCGGGTGATCATTGCGATCAAGACCCTTTGTTGGTTATTTAAAAGACTTCCGCTGTAATGAACCTGATTTTGTATTTTGGATGTATTTCGGATTATGGATGTAATGCCGAAATAATGATTTTAATCGAAGGTTATGATATTTTGTATCATAATTGTTGTTTGATGATTTATATCAATTGGAAAAGCCTTGGGTGACATCAGACAGTACGTCTGAGGTCACTGACGGTAATACTTTCAAGAGGTTATTTGGGGGTGTTACAGAATTGGTATCAGAGCCGATTTTTTTTTGTTACGGGTGGGTTTTAAAACATTTTCTTGGAACAAATTTTTTTATAAAACCGTCTACTCGTTTGAAACTGAGAAATGTTTTCGAGGGCTCTGAGTTTTCAAAAATAAAAAGAATTTGAAATGACATCGTTCATAGTCGTGCCTTCTTCTTTAGTCTGATATGGAAAGCAAACTTCCATATTTAGAAAGACTAACTCTCTGTTCGTCACTCATAGATTCTGAGTGCTTTCCTTTCTCTTCAGAGGGACTCGGAAGAAGCCGAGATGGCTCTGCCATCTCTAGATAGGCTTGAGTTCCCGGTTCCCTTGTCGTGTTTTGAGGTCGGTGAACCTAGTAGTCCACCCGAGGAGGTGAAGACTGTACTCCCTAAGTCGGTAGTGCTAGTGTCCGACGAGACCGTGGTTCCTGTGGTAGAACCTACAGAGGAGCCAGGGGAGGACACTAAGGATGAAGAAAAGTTGTCAAGGTACGCTAGAGAGTACTATAACGACGACTTTATGATCGAAATGATTTCCGAAGAGGACCCTGAGGAAGAGGATCCTGAGGAAGATCTGGAGGAAAATCTAGAGGAGGATCTTGAGGAAGATCCTGAGAAGAAGGATCCCGAGGAAGACCTCGAGGGGCAGGGCCACAAGTGTGATGACTTGGAGCGCTTATTGGTGGGCAGCGAGGACCCGGGAGTGGAGTTTATCTATCCGAGTCCGGTGTTGTCACCTGAGCGGGAGTACTCGCCATTGTCTCTTGCCACTTGGAAGACGATTAGTGCTGAAGCGCATCGCCAGGTGGATGAGACGGTTGGGCGCTCGTTGGAGGGCAAGGCCGTGGGAGTCAATGGGTACACCAGTTGTGGTCCCGACTTAACCAGTCAGGCCAAGGCCCCAAGTACTAGAGGAACGATTGGAGGTCAAGGTCAGTGTAACACCCCCAAATTTTAACCCATTTGGAAAGGTATTACCGCCAGTGACCTCGGTTTCCACACCGAAGCCACCCCAGGCTTTACCATTGAAACACAATTCATAAAGAACAATTATGATACAAAATTACCATAACTTTCATTTAAAACATAGTCGCGGAATTTCAACACAATTCCAAATGCGACAAAATACAGAGTTATTACAATACAGTGGAAGACTTAAAATAATTTACAAGAGTATTGACTTCAGTAGTCAACGCCCAAAGATCGTAGCCTGATTAAAACATTGTCAAAACACCGTTCATCTTCATAGTCGTTCTAGCCTTCATGGATCCTGCAACCTATCTGATGTGTCGAAACGGACGGACGACACCAACCATGACGATGCAGATAACAAAAATACTGTGGGTTAGTCTATTGAATAGACTAACAAGTGACCAAAGCAGAAGGTTCGAAGTAGTCGTTCTAGGTTTAAACTCATCATCCCTCGAATAATAACCAAGTATGATAGTCAACCTTCACACTCCTACTGAAATACAACAAGAGATATGCAGAAGAGACGACTCTAGAAGACTGAATCTCCACAGAGACCGACCCGAAAGAGACTCCAAGAGATTGAGTCTTAAGGAAATATGACAAGTCTGGAACATTTAAAGAATCAAACAACAGCGATTAAAAGCTGACTGAGATGCTTCGGCTCACAACCAACCTCACCGCTTACAACGAATCCAGATCGGAAGGAGAACGTACTACATTCAAGTCTGGATCTTACAGAACCACATAACGATGATTTAAAAACTGACTAAGATGTTTCGGTTCACGACCAACCTCATCGCTTACAGCGAATCCAGATTGGAAAGAGAACGTACTCTGATCAAAAGTCAAGACGAGCTTTCCTAGCTGCACTATTTACTTAGCTGCACTACTCGCCAAAGGTATATTAATTAAGTGCTCTCGGGCACCTTATCTTATTTAATTCCAAAACGATTAACACATTAAAAGCTTTTAATATATGTCCCTGTCACGCAGGACCCATATCTAAGGAATGAACCTCACCGAGTCCAAACCTCTGAATCTACATCGAAAGAATGAACCTCACAGAGTCCAAACTTCTACTATCGCAGGGTCTTGCTCGCCCTTTAAAAGAATGAACCTCACTGAGTTCAAATTTCAACAATCGTTGGGTCTTCATCGCCCTTACAGTTATAAAGGAACGCGCATGGAACTCTCAGGATCCAGGCGTTCCTACAAATACTCGTGCTAACTTATAGTTACAACACAACCACAGTACAAGATAAATCCACATAAATTCCCGGAAGGCGATCATAGATAATAACGTCGTTCTAACAGATATACAACCTATTATATGATTTTCCAAAACAGTTTATAAAACCATTTCCAGACAAACACAGTAATCATTCCAAATTAATTACTCAGATAAACAACTGATAATTAATGTAAATATGGAACGATGAGCAAGAGCGAACCGCCACTTGCCTGGAGTAGATTCGGCGATGAATCTAGACGAGACGACTACTGATTATATCCTTTCCGAGGATATGGCCTAAGCTTCAGATAGCTCCAACGGATTACGAGTCCACACGCGATCCAGCATATGACATATTAATTAATCTCAATTAATTTGTCTGGACGAACTCAAGGAATTAAATTCAATAAATTCTTATGATCTTAAATCATAAGAATATTGATTGAATTTTCCTAAAGACAGATACGGATGAAAGGGAGTCGAAATTATACCGCTCGAATAATTTCGGGTTAAATCTGGACTGGAAGGGTTTTGGGCCTCTTGGCCCAACAACAATTAAACAAGGGGGGACCCACTCCACCACTGTTCATCTCCATCTTTCTTCACCCAAATAACAGCAACAACACAGCAACAAACAGGGACAACAACTGCAACAACCACGCGGGGCTTCGCCGGGGCTTCTCGACGCCGGAGATCTGACGCCAGGGATGGAGCCGCGTCGGGGAGGAGGAGCAGCACCACGACGGTGGCTCGGACAGCAGCACGGCTGAGCAGCAGAGGCGCACAGCAGCGGCTTGACTCCGTCTTCGCCGGGAAGGGAGTTCGGCGAGCTGGGAGATCGACGACCGAGAGGCGAGCTCGGCGGGAGGCGGCGCCGGGGATGGCGATGGCGATCTCGGAGGTCGTGTTTCGCCGGGAAATAAATGGCGAGAGACGAGAAAGAGATCAGAGGGAGATCGGGAAAGAGAGTGAAAAACAAGAGAGGAGAGATATGCTATTTATAGCCTAGATATTTTGGAGATATTTGTACAAATATCTTGTGTAAATATCTTACACAAATATCTTGCGTAAATATCTTACACAAATATCTTGCGTAAATATCTTACACAAATATCTTGCGTAAATATCTTACACAAATATCTTAGCCCTGAAATTACATCGAATGTAATTTATTCCACTCAGAGAATTATTACGGAGATCATGGATATTACTGAAAATCCAAACTCCACTGAAAGCGAAAAATTAATCGAACGAAGGATGGGAAAATTACCCAAATACCCTTACTAAAATTGAGGGATATTACAGTCAGCGCCTTTACGAGATGCATAAGGCTGAAGGACCGAATGCTCCAATTGCTCAAAGTATTCTATACCTTTGATTTATACCAAGTTAGTGTTTCATTGCTTGGTATGAGGTGAGGTCTCGTGTTCGAGACTCACCAACAACCTCTTGGAGATGGCTGCCTATTAATTAGGTGGAGCTACCAAGGATGGGTTGAGATAGATGGACAACGGCTCATGGCAACAGTGGACGCTGGAAATGGCTGGGCCTGGGCTCGGAGCCACTAGTGGGCCGTCTGTGAACCATGTAGTGGGCTGGTCCAAGATGGTGACCAATTAGTTGGAACCAAGCGTCTGTCAGACTTCCTGATTACCATTTAGGGTAAGGAGTTCGAGGCAGATTTAATTTGATTAGCCATGGCTCCATACGATAATTTCTCGGTATGGATTAGCTAACGCGTCATGGGGCGGTCATCGATTTAGTTCAAGAACTGTGACGGTGTCATCTGGGGGCCAGTGTGTATGCAGATTTAAGGGTCTGAATGACGCTGATAACGGCAGGCTTATCAATGTGATGGCTGCGTTTAAGCTACTTCGACAAAGTTGTGTCGGGTACCTTTGCTACCTGGATCCGCCCATGAAAGATGAACCATCAATTCTTGATATTTCTGTGATTAGTGAATTTTCGGATATCTTTTCGGAAGATATTCCCGGTTACCCCGTATCGTGACGTAGAGTTTATAATTGATTTTGAGCCTGGTACCGCGCCGATTTCGGAGGCACCGTACCGGATGGCTCATGTGAGAAGTAAGAGTTGAAGAAGCAACTCGAGGATTTTCTTGACAAGGATTATATAAGGCCGAGTGCATCGCCTTGGGGTGCCCCGGTTTTGTTTGTCAAGAAGAAAGATGGATCGTTTCGATTGTGTATCAATTGGCGAGAGTTGAATAAAGTCACGATCAAGAATAAATATTCGTTGTTAAGGATTGATGATCTGCTGGATCAATTGCAAGGAGCAAAAGTCTTTTCCACAATCGATCTGAGGTTTGGTTATCACCAACTCAGGACTCGTAAGGAAGATATTCCGAGGATTGCTTTCCGGACGAGGTATGGTCACTATGAGTTCGTAGTCACCAATGCTCCAGTAGTTTTCATGGACCTGGTGAATCGATGTTTTCGCCAGTACTTGGATAAGTTCGTGGTGGTCTTCATCGATGGTATTTTGATCTATTCCCTGAGCAAGGAGGCTCATGGAGGTCAGTCCTTAGACAAATCAACTATATGCGAAGTTGTCTAAATATGACTTTTGGATTAAGGAAATGGCTTTCTTAGGCCGTGTGATCAGTAAGGATAGGGTTATGATTGATCCCCAGAAGATCGAAGCGGTAGCTATTTGGAAGCGGCCTCAGGTTGTGAATGAGGTGCACCGTTTTCTAGGACTTGCTGGATGTTACTGAAGAGGATATGCTTAGACGCTTTCCCGAGTTATTTTCGGCCTAGAATAATCAAGTTTCGGGGTCGAAACTTCTTTTAAGCGGGAGGTAATGTAATATCCCTTAATTTTTAATAAGGATATTTGGGTAATTTTTCCCATCCTTCGTTCAGTAATTATTTCGCTTTCAGTGGAGTTCGGATTTTCCGTAACTTCCATGATCTCCGAAATAATTCCCTGAGTGGTATAAAATACATTCGATGTATTTTTGGGACTTAGAATATTGGTTTGGATACAAACATATAATTTTCGGGGTTTAAAACCCATACCAAATCTTATCCTCCAAGCAAACTTATCCCGTTACCACTTGGCTCTCCACTTGTTCTTGGCCGGTCCCCTGCAGAGAGGTTGGTCGGACCCTTGCCCCCTCCTTGGGCTACCTCCTTGGGCTATATATAGTGGTATTGATAAAGGGTAGAAGACACACCAGATCGATCTCCCTCTCATCTTCTCTCTCGCGAGCTCCCCTGCTCCATCGCCTCCTCGGTTCACGCCTCAGCCCAGCCTTCCTCCTCTGTTGCGGTGTGGTGGCTGAGATCGTCGACGACGAGAACCTCCCGGCGTCGAAGACGGTGGAAGCCCGGATAGACCCGCCATCGTTGTCTTCCTCTGTTTTGTTGAAGTTGTTCTGTTGTTATGTGCAATTAGTGGGTTGAAGATGGTGAACAGTGCCCAGGTGGGCCCCCTCCTTGTTATATTGTTGTTGGGCCGATTAGCCCATTAAGCCTCCAGTCCAAATTCAACCCGAAATTATTCGAGCAGTATAATTTCGATCATCTTTCGTCCGTATTTTTCTTTAGGAAAATTTAATAAATATTTTTATGATTTGATATCATAAAAATTTATTAAATATAATTCCTTAAATTCGTCCAGTCAAATTAATTGATAGATAATTAATTTGTCAGTTAGAACGTGATCTGCTGAATCGCGTGTGGACTCGTAATCAGTTGGGGTTATCTTAAGCTTAGGCCATATCCTTGGAAATGATATAATCAGTAGTCGTCTCGTCTAGATTCATCGCCGAATCTACTCCAGGCAAGTGGCGGTTCGCTCTTGCTCATCATTCCATATTTCAATTAATTATTAATTGTTTAGTTGTTAATTAATTTGGGATGATTTACTGTTTGCGTTGGGAACAGTTTTGTTAAATGATATGATTAAAAAGATGATATTATAATAGGTTGTATATCTGTTAGAACAACACTATTATATATGTGATTAAAACATGATATTATACTAGGTTGTATATCTGCTAGAACAACGCTAGTATAGATATATGTTTTTGATGTTGGCCTTGATGGCTGTGATGTGGATTATTACTGTGTTGAACTATTTAGTTAGCACGAGTATTCGTAGGAACGTTACTGGGACCCTGGGGTCCAGTCGTTTCTTTATAATCATGGGGGTTAGGAGAACCTAACACCATTTTGGAAGGTCATGACTAACCTCTGTACTCGGGTATAGAGGTGGTACACTTAGCCAGTGTCACAAATTTCGGGAGTTGCTCCCAAAGGATCTCTCATCTCGGGACGAGATGATCATAATAAAAGCTTATAACGCGATGCGTGTTTTGGAATTAAATGAGATAAGTGCCGTTGTCGCACATAATTAATATACCTTCGGCGAGTAGTGCAGCTAGGCGATAGTGCAGCTAGGAAAACTCGTCTTAACTTTTTAGTCGCTCGAATGCGATACTGTGATTCTGTGAATTAATTAAGTTTCCCAACATTTGTCATGTTTCCGATAAGGCTCATTTCGTTGGAGTCTTCTTTTGGGATTGATTGTTGTGAGACTCGGTCTCCAGAATCTTCTCTTGATCATATCTTTTCATGTACTCAGTAGAAGTATGGTGGTTTACTATCGTTATCGATTGTGATTCGAGGAGCGATGAGTCTAACCTAATACAACTACTTCGAACCACTCTGCTTTGTACCCTTGCGTAGTCTTTCATTAGACTAACCAACCGTAATTGTTCTCTGCATGGTTGGCTGGTGTCATCCGTTCGATTCGGCACATCAGATAAGTTGCCATCCCGTGAAGGCTAGAACGACTATAGAGGCGAACGGTGTTTTTGATAAGTTTATCCACGTTAAGATCTTTGGCGGGTGATCATTGCGATCAAGACCCTTTGTTGGTTATTTAAAAGACTTCCGATGTGTTAAATATGTTTTGTGTAAAGACTTCCGCTGTAATGAACCTGATTTTGTATTTTGGATGTATTTCAGATTATGGATGTAATGCCGAAATAATGATTTTAATCGAAGGTTATGATATTTTGTATCATAATTGTTGTTTGATGATTTATATCAACTGGAAAAGCCTTGGGTGACATCGGACAGTACGTCTGAGGTCACTGGCGGTAATACTTTCAAAAGGTTATTTGGGGGTGTTACTGATAACAGGTTTTTTGTCGTGTAAAAACTGCTATGCAAAATATCCAAACAAATCCTAAACCGTAGTCCTAGGTAAGTACCGGTCGAATCCACAGGGAGGCGAATTCTGACTTAATATGCAATTTGTATGTCAATCAGAAGTAACCAAAGGGGGGATTTTGTTTGTTTAATTAATCTAAGCATGCAAAAGTAAACAACTAGATGTGATGGATTCAGTAATGGGGAAAAGCACTTAGTCAAACAACATCCACTATTCGTATGACAAGTTGATCCTAGATACTCATTCAAAATCTCATGCAATGGAAATTCCAATTCCTTTTCAGATATAACTAATAGCACAACCAGATACTATTAGCACTAACTAATTAAACAACCCTGAAACTATCAAGATTCAGTCTAACAGCAGCCTTACGGATAGGAATATAGTTGGATACAATTCTAGCATAAAACAACCAGCTTTTATCCTAGAATGTAAATCAATTCTCTTCTGCATAAGACTAGCACAACCAGTTACTAATACGATGCAGTTGCTACTCTGAAATAGATATGCTCAACCAGTAACAATCTAGATCTAGCAATAGATCAATAACAATAAACCCTAGTTGATCAGACTAGAAATTATCAATATCAATCATAAGCAACTTAAGCAAGAGAATAGATAAAATCCATGCAATAGATTAAGAACGAGAATCTCACAACTTTATCGAAACGAAAGCTTCAGCGTCTGACTAAGCCAGGGAGGCTTAGTTCTTCATAGCAAATACGTAGAGAGAAAATTAGGGTTGGAGAGAGAGTTGACGATTGGCACAAAGCCTTTTCTCTACCCTAATATACTAAAGGAAATAAAATCTAAATTAACCTAAAATGAAATAATAAATCGTAATAAAATAATAATAATAATAACAAATGAGATTGGGAATTAATCCCGTAATTCTCTCGCTCGGCTTCTCCTCTCGGTCGTTCAGCATCTCGCTCTAGCAAAGCATCACCGGCCCACTCCAATTGCAGCTTCAAATCGGCCCACTCCGTAATCCATTCCAGCAAATCATGCTCGCCCATGTCACCATGACGTCACCTCCCGCTGTTCTCTTTCCGCTTCAGCTCTCCGCTTTCCTTCATGCGGCATTTCACGTGGGCCACGCCTTCAATTGGGCCTTTTCCTCTTCACGGGCCTAATTTCATCCAATTCGGCCCATCAATCACGTGGCTTTTAATTAATTACCAAACTTCGCGCCCACACGCCATACACATGAATGTGTCTAAATCTACCCGAATGACACTTAAGCCCTACAAAGTAGTGCTTATCAAACCACCCCATTCTTAGACCTTTGCTCGTCCTCGAGTAAACTAATAAAGAGTCTACTCCTCCAATGCTCATCCAAGGTCTCAGGAAGCATATCCTCCAACTAAGAGTCACCTAACCCATGCCAAGCTCCTAGCACCAGTCTCATTCACAACACATCCACAACTCAACAAGCTTAAGGGGCAAGCATAGTACTTCCCCAAAGCTAAACCAGGACATCCAATAGTGTGAGTAACCTCTAATCCTAGCCTCCATCTATTGCTCCTTATATCTCCCAGAGTGACCTAACCGACAATCCTTCTTTGACTCCTCTTCTTATGACGCCTCGCCAAGAATAGTGAGAAATCCTAAAATCACTCTTCTTCTTTTCGCTCATTTTGCCAAGGCGCCCTTTCGGGTTTTCACCAAGCCACTCATTTTATTTTCCAATAGATGTGCTCACATAAGCTCACGTCACTCTTGACCTCATATTACCCCAACCTAATGCTGGTCCAAGCCACCTGCTTATTACCTAGGCCGCCCTTTCGGGTTTTCGACCTATCCCAGGATTTTTATGATAGCCTTTTTTCAATTTTTTGGCTCTTTTCATTTTTTTATTTTTCTCCTCAGCAGCGTAGCAAGTATAAAACCCCACCCCATGCTTAAACATTGCATTATCCTCAATGTAATGAAAGACAAAAGAATAAAGCACAGGGAAAAGCAAAAAATAACTCACAACGTTGCCGAGTTGGCTTGGACACTTCCTTGTTGCTGGCGGTGTAGTCATAAAAGCGCATATCCAGGTGTTGAGCATGCGTCTTAATTACTCCATAGTCGTCTTCTACCGTGCAACCATAAGGTGACCACTTGGTGAGTAGTAGTAATCAAACAATGTGGGGTTGCACGGCCTTCAACTCTATCAACTCCTACCACGCAACCAAGATGAACCACTCTGGTGAAGTAGTGGTCAGACAGGGGGACGGGGTTGCATGGCCTTCAAAAATGGGCCCAGATGTCATCGTGGTTGGGCCCTGGTGTTCCTCCTCCTCAGCTGCCAATTGTAGGGCCATCATCGTTGTCAATTACAAAGTTGGGCTAATGTCTCCTCCTTGACAACATGATGCGCACCATCTCTCCATGGGAAACTCGGACAACTGGCCTCCGGTGTAACCTTTTTTTTTTACCTGAGAAATTGCGGCGGTCGCCGTAAGGGGTGCGGCGGTCGCCGTTCCAAGTCGTGGCCAACTTTCCTGGCGAGGCATTTACGGCGGGCGCCGTAAGGTTAGCGGCGGGCGCCGTGAACTCCTTTTTCACTTTTTTTTGCACTTCCTGCAGGTTAGTTCAACACAAAAACTAAAAGAAAAACAATAGAAATTGACTAAGGGGAAGAAAATAAACTACCAAATCTCGGGTTGCCTCCCGAGCAGCGCCTTGGTTAATGTCGTTGCCTTGACATACTACTCGAACAACCTCAATCCATATCATCAGGCTCCTTAGGAACCTTCTTAATCCATACCTTTTTCCTGAACCAATCATGGAAAGGTTTGAACCTTAGACCATGCTTCCTCTTCAGTGGCTTCTCCATCTTGACCTTCTTAGTCGCGTCTACCCCATGCTTAGATCGATCAGGGGGGTGTTTAGCCTTGACTTCAGAGACCTGTACTAAAGAGGGAATGAGCTTCTCGCTCGGAGTTAGCAGTAAAGGCGATTTGCCTGGTAGCTCTGGAGGGAGCTTATAGTGAGCGTCCCACTCATCAACACCGTCCCACTCATCAACACCTTCCTTCAAGTCAGTAGATATAGCAATATCCAAGCTAGAATCAACAATAGGTGATGTGTCATCTAGGTGGTCCTCATCAAAAACATCTTGCACCACAGGCTCAAGTACATCAATTGCACACAAAGAATGATCATCAGAAGGGAATTTCATGGCTTCATAGATATTATAATTAATGGTTTGGCCGTCAAATTCCATAGTCAAGGAACCAGTACTCACGTTGATTTTAGTGTTGGCAGTTTTCAAGAAGGGTCTCTCTAACAGAATAGGGGCTACATGCATATCATGTTCCATATCAAGCACATAGAAGTCAGCAGGAAAAGTAAGATCACCAACGCTAACCAAAACATCCTCCACTATCCCTATAGGACGCACACTAGATCTATCAACTAGCTGAATGGAAATTTTGGTCGCATGCATGGGTCCTAATCCTAAGGATTCACAAAGAGATGAAGGTAAAACATTTATGGAAGCACCCAAATCTAACATAGCTTTATTTAACTTGGTACCTCCAATGGTGACGGGGATGGTGAACATACCTGGGTCGCCACACTTCTTGGGTAAGCGCTTCTGAAAAATAGCAGAGACATGCTCGCTTACCTTCACCTTCTTCTTGCTGTTCCTATCCTGATTTCTCTTCGTGGTGCACATCTGCTTCAAGAACTTTGCATACCGAGGGACAGATTTGATCAAATTGAGGAGAGGAATGTTGACCTCTACGTTTCTAAACATCTCAAACATGTCCTTGTCCTGCACAAGTGGCTTGGTATGCTTCAGAGCAGATGAGAATGGTGGAACAGGCTTCCAATCAGGAAAAATCGGAGTTTCAGACTCCTTCTCAGCTTCAACTTTGCTATCAGAGGGGCGGCGGGCGCCGTGAACAGTGCGGCGGGCGCCGTGAACGTCATCAGGATTTCCGAGAAAATTTTCACCGTCACGGCGGTCGCTGTAATTGTTGCGGCGGTCGCCGTAATTGTTGCGGCGGTCGCCGTTTTCACGGCGGTCGCCGTCACTGTTCTGCTCCAAATCCTCGTGTTCTTCCTCGTTGGCCTCAGATTTATCTTCCTCAAGCTTCTTCCCACTTCTCAAAGTTACAGCACTGACATTCTGCATATTCGGGTTCACTTCCGTTTGAGACGGAAGTTTACCAGAATCCTTTTGATAAGCCCTACTTTGTAGGGCTTAAGTAAGAGTTATTAGAGGTTTTATTTGTGCCATTCGGGTAGATTTAGACACATTCATGTGCATGACGTGTGGGGGTGAAGTTTGGTAATTAATTAAAAGCCACGTGATTGCCGGGATCGAATTGGATCAAATTAGGCCCAAGTGAATAAAGGCCCACGTACAAGCTGAATTGAAGAATTGAAAGCGTGGCGTGAATTGAAGGAGCCCAGCCCACGTGAAATGCCGCGAGAAGCAAGCTGGAGAGGCCCAATTGGCGACTGGAGCCCACGTGAAGATGCCAGCGTCAATGTGAAGCTGAAGAAATGAATTGTGAAGAAGCGTGATGTCACGCTGATGTCGGCATGTGCTGAATTGGAGTTGGGCCGAAGACGCTAGCTGGGCCGAGGTGTCTGCCGAGATGGTGTGGGCCATCACGTGAGGCGAGAACAAGTGCTGGAACGAGATGTCTGCCGAGAGGAGAAGCGGAGCGAGAGAATTACGGGATTAATTCCCAATCTCGTTTGTTATTATTATTATTATTTTATTATGATTTATTAATTCGTTTTAGGTTAATTTAGATTTTATTTCCTTTAGTATATTTGGGTAGAGAAAAGGCTTTTTGCCAATCTATCAATCTTCGTTTATCTCTTGAAACCCTAATTTATTTCTACGTACCTTGTTATGAAGAACTAAGCCTCCCTGGCTTAGTTAGACACTGAAGCTTTCGTTTGGATTAAGTTGTGAGATTCTTGTTCTTAATCTATTGCATGGTTTTTATCTTTCTCTTGCTTAAGTTGTTTATGATTGATATTGATAATCTCTATTTGGACGCAACTAGGGTTTATTGTTATTGATCTATTGCTAGATTTAGATTGTTACTGGTTGAGCATATCTATTTCAGAGTAGCAACTGCATCGTATTAGTAACTGGTTGTGCTAGTCTTATGCAGAAGAGAATTGATTTACATTCTAGGATAATATCTGGTTGTGTTATGCTAGAATTGTATCCAACTATATTCCTATCCGTAAGGCTGCTGTTAAACTGAATCTTGATAGTTTCAGGGTTGTTTAATTAGTTAGTGCTAATAGTATCTGGTTGTGCTATTAGTTATATTTGAAAAGGAATTGGAATTACCATTGCATGAGATTTTGAATGAGTATCTATGATCAACTTGTCATACGAATAGTGGATGTTGTTTGACTAAGTGCCTTTCCCCATTACTGAATTCATTCATCTTTAGTTTATTCTTGCCTTTGCATGTTTAGAATTTACAAAACAAACAAAACCCCCCTTTGGTTACTTTAGTTTGACATACAAATTGCATATTAAGATGGAATTCGCCTCCCTGTGGATTCGACCTGTACTTACCTAGGACTACGGTTTAGGGTTTGTTTGGATATTTTGCATAGCAGTTTTTAGAACGACAAAAACCTGTTATCACATTTGCGTCCAGTTTATTCACCACTTGAGAGATTTGACCAAATTGTCTTTCCAGGTTCTGAATGCTAGCTTATGTACTTTGAATGCTAGCTTGTGTACTTTCCTGGAACTGTATGTGGCTCTTGGTCAACTTGGCAACATTCTCACTAAGGTTCATGTTGCTCTGCATCATCATCTTCATCATATCCTCCACAGACGATGAAGGATTCGAACTCTGCCCTTGCGGTCTTGGCACATAGGGTTGCCTAGGTTGTGGAGGGTTACCCTGTTGTTGCGCTTGACCTTGATTCTGTTCTAGGTCTCTCCATCTGAAGTTGGGATGGTCTCTCAAACCAGGATTGTAAGTGTTAGAGTAGGGATCATGCCTAGGCCTCTGCTGATATCCTCCCACTGCATTCACTTCCTCTTGTAGGGAAGGACACGAATCAGTAGGATGCAAGTCGTCATGACAAATCTCGCAGGCCTTGGCCTGCTGAGGCGTACCTTTCAGCTTTAGACGTCTCACCTCCTCTCTCAGCACATCAAAGTCAGCTTGATCAATTTTGGATTGAGAACTTGCAACCACCAAGCTTTGGGAACCTCTCCCACTGTATTGTCTGGAGTCATCAGCCAGTGTAGAAAATATCTCCAGAGCTTCTTCATAAGTCCTCTTCAAAATGTTTCCACCACATGAAGAATTCACCATCCGACGATCATCTTCACGGAGTCCTCCATGCAGATAGAGAATCAGATCATGATTAGCATAACCATGGTAAGGGCAACTCTTCACTAGTTTCTTGAAGCGTTCATAATAGTCGTAGAGAGACTCATTGGACAGTTGCTCAATGTTGCAGATCTTCTTCTTAAGCTGATTGGACTTGATAGCTGGGAAATACTTGTCAAGGAATACTTTCTTCAAATTCACCCAAGTAGTGATGCTTCCTGGGGGTAGAGAATGATACCAGTCCTTCGCTGAGTCCTTCAGAGAAAAAGAAAATACCCTCAACCTCATCTGATCTTCAGTAATATCAGATGGCCGCATGTTGGTGCAGACCTCAAGGAACTCATCCAAATGCTGAATAGGGTCCTCAAGGGGGGTTTCACTGAATTTCGGGAGTAAATGGACTACTCCTGTCTTGAGCTCAAATTTAACCCCATCACCCAGGGCAGGGAATTGTACAGCACGAGTTGGTTGCTCCAAGTTAGGAGCTGTCAGGGATTCCAGAGTAACACAATCAGCCATCGTTTCAGTTTCCTGAAGTAGCAAATTCGCAGCCCTGCGAGCTTGAAGGAAAGTTCTTTCGATTTCTGGATCAAAAACTAGAGGTAGATTATTAGTAACACGGGTGTGAACCATAAGATAGGTTCACACCAAGATTGGCACACAAATTACAAACACACAATAGATTTCCCCGGCAACGGCGCCAATTTGATAACAGGTTTTTTGTCGTGTAAAAATGCTATGCAAAATATCCAAACAAACCCTAAACCGTAGTCCTAGGTAAGTACAGGTCGAATCCACAGGGAGGCGAATTCTATCTTAATATGCAATTTGTATGTCAATCAGAAGTAACCAAAGGGGGGATTTTGTTTGTTTAATTAATCTAAGCATGCAAAAGTAAACAACTAGATGTGATGGATTCAGTAATGGGGAAAAGCACTTAGTCAAACAACATCCACTATTCGTATGACAAGTTGATCCTAGATACTCATTCAAAATCTCATGTAATGGAAATTCCAATTCCTTTTCAGATATAACTTATAGCACAACCAGATACTATTAGCACTAACTAATTAAACAACCCTGAAACTATCAAGATTCAGTCTAACAGCAGCCTTACGGATATGAATATAGTTGGATACAATTCTAGCATAAAACAACCAACTTTTATCCTAGAATGTAAATCAATTATCTTCTGCATAAGACTAGTACAACCAGTTACTAATACGATGCAGTTGCTACTCTGAAATAGATATGCTCAACCAGTAACAATCTAGATCTAGAAATAGATCAATAACAATAAACCCTAGTTGATCAGACTAGAAATTATCAATATCAATCATAAGCAACTTAAGCAAGAGAATAGATAAAATCCATGCAATAGATTAAGAACGAGAATCTCACAACTTTATCGAAATGAAAGCTTCAGCGTCTGACTAAGCCAGGGAGGCTTAGTTCTTCATAGCAAATACGTAGAGAGAAAATTTGGGTTGGAGAGAGAGTTGACGATTGGCACAAAGCCTTTTCTCTACCCTAATATACTAAAGGAAATAAAATCTAAATTAACCTAAAATGAAATAATAAATCGTAATAAAATAATAATAATAATAACAAACGAGATTGGGAATTAATCCCGTAATTCTCTCGCTCGGCTTCTCCTCTCGGTCGTTCAACATCTCGCTCTAGCAAAGCATCACCGGCCCACTCCAATTGCAGCTTCAAATCGGCCCACTCCGTAATCCATTCCAGCAAATCATGCTCGCCCATGTCACCATGACGTCACCTCCCGCTATTCTCTTTCCGCTTCAGCTCTCCGCTTTCCTTCACGCGGCATTTCACGTGGGCCACGCCTTCAATTGGGCCTTTTCCTCTTCACGGGCCTAATTTCATCCAATTCGGCCCATCAATCACGTGGCTTTTAATTAATTACCAAACTTCGCCCCCACACGCCATACACATGAATGTGTCTAAATCTACCCGAATGGCACCAATAAAACCTCTAATGACTCTTACTTAAGCCCTACAAAGTAGTGCTTATCAGTTACACTCACGTTCCTCAGGTCGTAGCTGATATTGGGAGACGTGAAGGTCTAGCACCTCCAATGATTCCCGAGAGAAACGACGGGAATTATAATCGAGCATTGAAGACGATTAATTTCAATGCGTCCGAATAGCAACGATGGGGCCAGGGAACCAGTCAAGGTTGCCTATTGGTTTTCCCATATGGAGCGATTGTTTCGGAATGTGGTCTGCATCGAGGCTGAACATGTGTACATAACTTCGTTACATCTGAAAGACGAAGCAAGTGAGTGGTGGGAAGGAACTGGTTTGGATAACCACCCAAATCTGAGCTGGGCAATGTTCAAGGCCAAGCTCACTGACCGATTCTTCTCCCGTGCTATGAGAGAAGAAAAGTTGAAAGAGTTTTGTTACCCAGAAACAGAGGGACTGAAAGTGACTAAGTTGGCGGCCATGTTCAATCATTTGCTGCATTATGCTTGTTCGAAAGTACATTCCGAAGAACAAAAGATCTGGTACTTCCATGGATGGATGGATCCGAAAATCAAACCTTAGATGGTGCGTCACCATTGCTCTACTTTGGTGCAATATGTGAATGCGGCCTACAAAATAGAGGTTACGGTTTATGAATCCACCCGAAAGCAGGAGGAACAGAATAAGGCGAAGGGTGGACAACATAACCGGAAGTCTAATACATTTAAGTGGCCGACATCGCCTACCAAGTTTGAGAAGTTCGGTCATGCTAAGACCGAGACAACTCAGTCTGACTCCACCAAAGGCCAAGGTTGGAGTAGCGGTGCAATTCAATGTCACAACTGTGATGAAGCCGGACATACAAATTTTAATTTCCGAAAAGATAAGCGGGTATGCTATAATTGTGGCAAAGAAGGCCACATGCAAACTTACCGCCGGCGGAAAGGCCAATAGTTGGCACCATCATACCAAGCATCAAATGCTGGCAGTAGGTAGAACCCAAAGCCGGATGTGTCCTATTTTGAGCAATCTGTGGCTCGGAATAAAGGCAAGGCGCCTATTGAATCTTCGAGTCAGGGGCAACGACTCTTCGTGATGCGTCAATCCGACGAGAAGGAAACCCTAAACAAGTAATTATATTTCTAAGGCTTTTTAAGAATAAGGAGCAATGACTTGTGTGTCTATTGTCTCCATAGTTTAGTAATCTGTTTGTTTGACATTCCGTCAGTTGTTGTAATTCAATGTTTCGAATAATAAGTAAGTATTTCCTTGTTTTAGAAATTACTAAATTCGTTAATATTTCGAGTATGTGTTCGTACGAGAATCCTTTAGTGCCAAAACAGTATAGGTCACGTGTTGATAAGGACTGATTGGACTCATAAAGGATAGTGTATGGTGTTGTGACATGTGTGATTGTTCCCTACTTTGTTAATGCTAGTTTCGGGACTGATTGGACTCACTCTCCACACTTTGATCCTCCTCAGCCTCTAACTCCTGTAGGCATATATATACACATTAAACATTCATTGTACAAGTCTACAAATGTGAACAAATTAAGCCATTCATTTACTAAATACCTTTTTATTGTCCTTTTCATCATTGGATGAAGAGACCCCTTTTGTATGAACTTTGCCTCTTTTGGTTTTCTTTAACCCAAGGACATCCTCCCTTAATAGATCGTACTTTTCATCCATTTTTTGCATCCTTTCAACCAATTCATTCAAACAACACATGACTTGCCTATGGTCCAAACCCTCAATGTTTGCAGCTTGCCCTTTACCACCTCCCTTATCCTTTTTACCAACCCTCTTTCTTTTTGGCTTCAGCTGCTTCACAATGTCATCAAAGAATTTGTCTACTTCCTCCTCTGGGAAGTAACATCTTTCTTCCAACTCCTTTTCTTCCTCCTCAATAAGGATCTATTTAGCAGCATAGGTCCCCTCTAAGGCATCCCTAATTGAATCCAAGGTCTGTCTAATTCTTTTCAGCCACTTTACAGTCGGGGCTGAACAAGATTATTAAGCTTATGTGCAAACGTGTTGCCAATGTGGGGCACTGCCGCACATAACCAAATCTGAAACAAACAAAACTGAAATTAAACCACAATTATGACCAACAAATTAACCTCAAATTTTATAGATTTAACTACTAACACATTACCTGAATCACCATTGGGAAACCCCTTATGGTATATCCTGCTCTGGCTTTGGAAGAAACTACAAGTGCAGCCTCAACTGACTCCAGTCTTGAGTCCAAAGTAGTAGCTAGACATTGATAGAGGTCAATATAAGCACTCCTATCCCATGGGAAATTATTGAAACGATCTAAGTCTTGGATCAACTTCACATGTAAAGTGATAAACACTACTTTGTAGGGCTTAACTAAGAGTTATTAGAGGTTTTATTGGTGTCATTCGGGTAGATTTAGACACATTCTTGTGTATGGCGTTTGGAGGCGAAGTTGGTGTTTTTGGAGGTGTTTGAGCTACTTTGGAGATCATGAAGACACTGAGGAAGGAAGCCATCAAGAGAAGACGCCAAGGAGTGAAGAGGAGACGGGTTGGTGCAAGGCAAAGGACAAGAATGCCGAGCATTAACCGCGATCGCGAGACTCGGAGCATGTCGAGAGTTTTCTGCGGGCGCGGAGAGATTGAAGGGCGCGGAGCCACATGAGCCGCGATCAAGGTCCACCACCCGCGATCGCGGGTCTGACACGGCAGAGGCTCGGACTTATTCCGAATTATCTTTTTAGTTTTCTTTTCCCTTTTCTTATTTCCATTTCAGTTATTTTTTCTTAATGGGCTAGGTCATTTGTTAGGGCCCTATAAATACTCTCCTTATGCATTAGGGTTAGAGAGACAGACTTTAGTTGCAATTTTCATTCATCGTTGTTTTCTTTTCCTTTGAAGTTTTCACCATGTCTATGAGGAGCTAAGCCTCTTTGGCTTAGTCCGGTAATGGAAGCATGAGTTCGTTCATCTGGTTGTGAGGTCTTGTTCCTATCTATCTATCTATCCATCCTATTGAGTTATATCTTTTCTCTGAGCAAATTCATATTTGAATGTTTGTTGGTTTATCTAGACTGATCACCTAGGTTTATTGCTTTCATTCTTATTGCTAATACTAGGGAACTATTGGGCTAACACTCTAGTATAAGTAACAAGCATTGATTGTTATCTGCATCTGTGGATTATATCTATGTGGGAATTGATTACATGGTAAATGCATCTGAGCGAGCGTTCTGTGTATCCTGGTTAATTCTTATATGCATTGCTGCCTTTGGGTTGAACCTTTAGTGGTACTAGGATTATTCATTGGTAAGGGTTCTTTGTGGAAGGTTTCCCTCTGAATTTACATAAGATCGGGACAGGAATAACCGAATAGGAAGATAGGACTTAATCTATGAACAACCTTTGAATGACTTATGTGGACATTACTTGGCTAAGTGTTTTTCTCTCTTGATATTTCATCCATTCTACTTTGTTTTGTTTGTTCTGTTTGCAACCAACCAACCATAAAACCCCCCTTTGTGACATTGCATGCTACCACCATTGGTTCCTTCCTTCTCTGTGGGATCGACCCTGACTTACTTACTATACTTTGTTTAGTGATGATTTTAGGATTTACTTTTGATTAGGGGTACGACGACTATTCCCCCTATCATAAAGGTTTGATCTTCCTCTTCTTATCACCTCCCAGTACAACACCCTCCAGTATTAGCAACAAAGCCATCTTCAGTTTGAATACATTGTCCTCCCGACATGAGATGAACTTGGTTAAAAGGTTAGAGATTGTAATACTCTTCACACCAAAAAATCAAACACTACTTTTTTGTCCTCCACTATGTCCTCCTCATCTGGCTTGCCACAATTCAGTCATATTATAAGTCTAAACTCCTCCATTGAAAACCTACATGGTTTTCCACCCAGATCATACCATGTCTCCCACTTCTTGTTTGTCTCTAGTTGCCTAAACAAAACATGGTGAATCAATTGTGCCGACAACTTCAAGTTCTTCATTATCTTTACAATTGGGCCAAAGGGCCGATGCAGAACGGTTTGCCAATCTGCACTAGTTAATGTGTTCTCAATACATTGAAGATAATGAAACCTTGAATTATGATTGATCCGACCGAAAAACAACTCCTCTCTATCCCACTTGTACTTCATCTGTAATGAATGACATTCACAAATACATGACATTATAATCATATAAAGAAAATAAATCTTATTCAGACTATAGTTGAATATGTCAGGTGAGATATAGGTTTTTCAGGTCATATAACTTATTCAGACTACACTTTTTCTCAGGTCATTCAGTTACTATGATATATACATTGTCACAATCTTTATAAATTTATCATAACATAGTTTCAGTGCATACTCAACATGGATGTAGTAATAAGGAAAATAAATCTTTTTCAGACTACAATTGGATTTGTTAGGTGAAATGGAAGTTCTTCAAGTAAGACTTATACATAACAACACTTTATCAGGTCACTCAGGCTACTATGCTATCTACACTGTCACAATCTTTAAAAATGCACCATAAAATGTTCAATTACCTCTTGAAGATGGATGCATTCACAAATACATGACGATCTAATCACATACAGAAAATAAAACTTTTTCAGACTACATTTGGATTTGTCAAGTGAAGTGGAAGTTCTTTAGGTAAGACTTATACATAACAACACTTATTCAGGTCGATCACTCAGGCTACTATGATATCTACACTGTCATAATCTTTATAATTTCATCATGACCCCTACAATTTTGTATCAACATGTATCACCATAACACCTATAATTTCACCATAACCCCTACATTTGGATTTATCAGATCATTTAGGCTACTATGACATTCTAATCAAACATCTGAACATAAATGTTTTTCAGACTACTTTTGTGTTTGTCAGGTGACATAGACTTATTTCAGGTAATGTAGTTTATACGTAGCCATACTTTCTGAGGTCATTATATCACATTTTTCCACAACACTTTGCGAGGCAATTTCTACATTTTTCAGGTTATATCACACAACAACACTCTCCATGCTCTGTTTTTTATTAGATATATAACAACACTTTCTCCATATTGACAGTTTCCTCATAAATGTTTTAAAGCTACTATGAACTTTATCAAGCTTTTATACCCTACCCAATAATATGGATGTATTAACAAATACATGACATTGAGGCTTTTTATCATGTTTTTCAAGTAGTACTGAATTTTTCAGGAACCTGAAAAAATAAAAATAAAAATCAAATGGGTTTATGTTTATTGTTCATATTAGCAGTAAAATTTCAGGCAAGTACTTTGTCAGGATATTATGAGATTTTTCATACATAATTTGTCTGACAGTTGCACAAATTTACAGAGTAATTCATGCTTTGTTTTTCATTACTAACAACGATTTCAGGCATAAACCTAGCATGCAGTTTATCCAGACATAAACCTAGCATGCATCAACAATTCAACAATTTCAGGCAAACTTAGATATTTTTCAGGCAACTAAAGACATATTTCAAGAGAACTAACCTCGCCAACTAATTTTGATGCCTTCCTCATCGACCTCTTTGATGTGGGGTCTTCAGCCATTGACAACCGTATTTTCTTCTTTTGTATCGGAATGACTGGATTGGATGAATCTTCTTCCTCTTCAGAGTTGTAGGCTCTCTTCATTCTTGCCCTCTTCACTTTCGAGGGTTCTGGACGAGGTTGTTCTTCTGGGTCTTCAACTCTCTTTCTCTTTGGAAATCTCGTCGACTTCGCCGTCTCTTCTCTGGCCTTCGCCGACTTCAATCCTCTTGTCTTCACCATTGTCGATTTGGGGATTTAGATTTAGGGTGTTGTTGCTCGATTTAGGGTTTGTGGAAACAGAGCTTTGTTCTGAAAAATGGAACTCCGGTGTTCTTAAGAAATCGAAAAGATTTGGGGAAGAAAGGGAAAAAGGTTGCAATGGGGAAGTTAATGTCAACTGGTTGAGTATGTAAGATGATTAGGAGTTATTTAGAACGGTTTTTTCTTAACTGCATTTAGTACAACGTGGATTAACCAACTTTTTGTTTGTTGAAAAAGTTTTATTCATATTTTATTTTACCTTTTTATATTTATAACTTTTTGGTATTTTTGCAATATTGTGAAAGTGGTGGTACTTTTACAAAGTGATTTGTAAAAGTTGATAGTTTTTGCAATTCCGCATTATTTATATATTCTCAATTGACATGTATATAATATACATTCAAAATTTTGTGAAACAATTTTCCAAATTTTGTGAAATAGTTGATTATGAAGGAGATTTTAAATTTTTTTTAGATATTTTCACAAAAAAATTAATAAATATGTGCATATTATGATATCTAACATGTAAATAAATAAATAAATGTATATATAATTATATATAGAATGAAATTAGAAAATTATAACACCTTATTATTGTTTAAAATTGATTATTTATTATGTTTATATTTGTATATTCTTATTCATGAATTCTATTTTATTTTAGAATTTATTTTAAACAAAATTAACTTCACATTAGAAAATAAAATCCTTAAAATAAAATTATGAACAAAATCGTATTAAATAAATTTTAAAATATTCTGGAATTTAAATATTTTTATTTTTTTCATTTATTTATCTTTAGATAATTTTATAATAGATAATATATTTGAATATAAAAAATTACAATTTTTTGAATTTACATTTAGTCTCATCATCTTTAATTTATGTGACGTATAAAATTTGGTTGATATTAAATAAATTTATTATTTCTAAAATTCTTATTATAGAAAAAATAAAATATGCCTAATAATGAATGAGTAAATTAATTGCATAAAAAAGCTAAGTTTTTATGTATTATAAATTATAGATTATAGATATTCTAAAAACAAAATTAAATGATCTCATCATTCATGAATCAAATTTGTCTAGATTTAAGTTTTTTATCGAATTATTTTTATAAGTTCTTTTTTATAATATAAAGTAATTATTTTTACAATTTAGGTTAGTCCCAGCAATGTATTTAGTAAAATACTCTTATAACAAATAAAAAATTGAATAATAAGAGATGAGCTAGCATCTGGAGAGCAGCACCTAAACTAGAGCTCGAAAGTCAAAACTCACAATTTTTATAACGTTGAAGAGATAGATTCGCATTGGAGCCATCTTCTGACTCTATTTAAAATGCTTCCCTTCCATCAATAAACTCGACACTTTCTAATCTAAACTAGAACTAGCCGTTACCACTCTCCTTCGCTCTCTCTCTCTCTCTAATGGCTTCTCCTGTTTGCCTCAACAAGGTATCACCTAGATCTCTCTCCTTTTTCTCTTCCCCCTCTTTCTAATTCGGTCTCTTTGATCTGTAGGAATCGCCGGTTTCCATGGCACCAGCTTCTCCTTCTTCTTCGCCGCTGCTCAGCCCCTCCTCCGATAAGCACTTCTGGAGCACTCTGCGGAGCAGAGTCGACACCATTCTCGAGGCTCGGAACGCCGATATGCCTTCTCCCACTGTTGCTCAACCCGCGGTGCGTCTCAATTTTGCGGATTCATCTCCGGTTGTGTATTGCTAGATTCCAATTTAGGGTTCTTGTTTCTAAATTTGGGTCTCGGTTTTGTTTTGTTCGATTTCAGAGTGGTGGAGGTTCCAAAAGACTGAAACAGGACTCCTTGCTTCTGCTAAGAGGGTTCGATTCCATTGCATGCTCTCTCAAACAGCTTACCGGTAATCTCGAAAATGCTCTTCAGGTACAAAATCAACTCAGCAATTACATTCAGATTCAATCCTAGATACCAGAAATTAGCGTCTGGATTTTTAATTTGTAGACAAATGTTCTTGCTATTGCTAGAGTTATGTGTCAAATACATTACTAGTTTTGGACAATTTTGAAGCTTTTTCCCTTGTTGTGAAGTGTGTATTTGAATGCGTTGTTGTCTAACATATGTGGGCTGCAGGGGGCCCGAGACCTGTCGAAACCTCCCACCTTCACCGAGATACTTCACAGCATTGGCAATGGAGACAAATCAGACAGTAAAGAGGATGAACCGGAGAAAGCAGACGAAAGTGACGAACAAAAGAAAGGAGTAAAGAGAAAGTTTGAACAAGATGACGACGGGGATCACTCGGATCAAGCAGGCGGAGAAAAGAATGGCTCGGAAGTGGACGGAAAACTGGAAAAGGCCAAAAATGTATTTTGTCTTGACTGTTTTTAAGACGTGTTGCGGATTTGGCGTCAAATGGCTATAAAGTGGCTGCCTTTGTTTCCCTTTTCAGCTTGCAGCATCCATGGCAGCAAAAGCTGCTTGGCTTTCGAGGGAGATGAAGTCGGTCAAGTCGGACTTGTGCTTCATGCAAGACAGATGTGCTCTGCTAGAGGAGGAGAATGGAAGGCTAAGAGACGGGTTTGTCAAGGGGATCAGACCGGAGGAAGACGATTTGGTAAAACCACTTGCCCCAATCAGTACATTTTTTGGCATCTCATTGTGCTTTTACTGAATCGTCTCGGCTTTGGTATTAGGTGCGGCTTCAACTGGAGGCTCTGCTGGCTGAGAAATCCAGACTAGCAAACGAGAATGCGGGTCTGACTAGGGAAAACCAGTGTCTTCGGCAGCTCGTTGAGTATCACCAATTTGCAGCGCAGGATCTGTCGGCGTCTTATGAGCAAGTCATGGAAGGCCTGTGCTTGGATTTCGCATCACCCTCTACAAGTCAAGGCAAAGAAGATCTTGAAGCTACAGAAACTCAAACAACTGATTTTGAGTTTCCTGTTTGCCCAACTCAAGTTTGAATGATACGCTGTTGAGTTCATTCCACCATAGTATGTGTAGCACTTCGTTAAGTAGTTTGACATTTGAATTATCTATTATATTGATGATTATGGAAATCATTAAATGACCTTACCTATGCCATCAGAGAGACAAAGTAAGATTCACCAACAAATTAATACCACAAAAATGAAATCATTTCAGTGACATGATATGAGCATTAGAAATGCTGTTAACTCATTGCACACTCAACAAATTAACACCACAAAAATGGGTGTGGTGCTCTAGTCATCTTTAACCGATGGATTCAAGTAGATTCACCACAACAGATGATCTCTAAACTTACATATAAAGATCCTTGCAAGATGCAACATAAGCAAATCAAATCTGTTCGTTATGCAAAAAACTTAAGTTTAATCTAGGTCAGATCGTTTGTAAAGCAAAAACATCACAATTTCTACCCAGATCTAAACTGAGCTTTCCATTTGTCATGATTAATCAGGTCCTTAATCTCCTCATACTCCATGGACGGTTGCACAATATCTCATTCGCCTTGCTCAAGCTAGATACAATAGGTGTCATCTCGGCATACTGCACCGACAAAATGAAGACAAAAAAAAAAGGAAAAAACATACATAATAACTCTGAAGAAATGAAAGCATATAACATATAAACATTTATGTTGGGCAGGGGAAAAAACAATCACAACTGATTAAGAAAATTAGATTATGCGAGACAATTAAACATTTCTCACTTATGCGAGTTTATTTAGTTGAGTTAATCTAGCTCCAATAGGGAGTCTTAACAATTGTCAAGTTTACTCTAGAGAAATGCTTTTCTTAAGAATAATGTTGTGTCACACAAACCAGGCTCCTCCAAAAGGCATAAGAACTCAGTTTCTTATTCTTAAAAATACCATTTATTAAAATTATAATAAAATTTTCTCACTTCAATCTTTCCAAGAGCATATTTCAAGTCGAAATACATTGCAGTAGAGCCAAATACAAAAGAACACATACCACTTCAATCTTTCCATGAGCAAATTTCAAGTGTCTCCTCAGCTGCCTATTCTTTTTGATTAATGACCTTACCTATGCCATCAGAGAGACAAAGTAAGATTCAAAGCATGAAGACAAACATAACTATGTAGCAAAACAAACACAACCTTCTTCTGGGAGTCTATATACATGCTTCTGTAGTTCAGATTTGCCACACCAGTCGTTTCAACAGGAGAGGGCTGCGTTGCTGGCTGCTTGATAATTGAAAAGAGAGAGAATGAAAACTTGATTACCTGAATCGTAAGATTACTACCAGGGAAAAGAGAGCTTACTTTAAGAGATATCACTTACCGCAGCTTGTGTTCCCTCAGGCGAGTTGTTCTCCTCATTTATAGCTTCCTCTTTTTCAGCTTCAGGAATGATTATGTCCTCAACAACAGGTTCTATAGAACTAACTCGAGTAGGAGAGTTAAGCCGTTCAGATCTTCGAACCACTCGTGTTGTAGTTCTTGCATTCTTCCTTCGCTTATCCTCTACCTTCACATCAGCAGAAGTTGTGCCAATGGAGTTCACATCTTGGGCGTTTACTAGCGTCTCAGCTTGAGAATTTGGTACAGCAGGCGAGGGGTTCAATGGTTGAGCGGCCTATACAACATACAACAAACTTGCCCATTTACCAGATACTACAAAAATTTGCAGAAGAGAAAGAAGTAGCACAAATTGGTTTGAGAGATTCAAAAGCATGATCACACATGAGCACTTCAAATTACTGCAAGTAATATCACTTAATCCATGAGACAGCACAGTCTGTCAAGTTTCCAAATTGATGGCTATGATCGAAGAAAGGCAGGGGTGTATATAAGCTGAAACATGGCCTTTGTATGCTTATCAAAAGTAAAAGAGCAAGACCTCCATTTCGACCACTTCGCCACTTGTAAATTTACTCAAATTACCATATCTCATTCAAGGATGGCATCAGTACATTACATGTTCTGAATGCTTCTTGAAGTGACCCAATAATTAATATTTATAACAAATTACAACAAGATATTAGTGTTTCTGCATTTAATTAGAGAGCCAAAAGTCTGAAGCATACTATATCTTTTGCTAAAAAGGAATTTTTTTTATTTTCAATAACATAAAAGCAAATGCAGATTATACACTTCAGCTTCTCCTCTTCCATCTGTCATAAAATTGGTCTTGTATGTAGTACATGCAAAGATTGAGCGACGCATATATTCATGCAATAGACGCTAATATTGTCATAAAAAACAAATCCAGCCTAATCTAAACAAACCCACAAAAACAGAGAGAAACCCAACATTTGTGACAAGAACCCTAAACCTAAGGCCACTTAATCACACACAAAAATGACCCATAGACTAAGAACACGACGAAAGATAGGAAAGCATGTAGAAGAAATGAAAGGAAAAGAAGGATCTTTGATAGTTGGGAAAGGCAGAAGAAGAACCTGACTCTTGGCAATACGTCCTCTTCTGGCCATGGAGCTCTCTCACCTGCTTCCGGAGAGAGAAAGATGGGCGCAGCGCAGGCGTTACGAGACAAACGGACTGGAGACGTTTCTGAGTGAATATTCGGATGCAGAGACACTGCAGACAAGCCCAAGGAAATCAAACCGCGCTTGGAAATTGGAGTTGTAGGAATATAATACATTTTCTGTAACGGAAATTTAGTTTAGTAATCCTGGATTTTTATTTTTTCGCGAATTTTTTAAAGTTGTAACAATTTTGCGTTATAATTCTGAATTTTTTATTTTTTTGTTGAATATCCCTCTGATAATTTCAGTTAACTAAACGTTAACTTTAATAAAAAAGAAAAGTAAAAAAGGGGAAAAAATGACATTTTCACAAATTTTTATTATGCTTTCCCCTTGACCCCGACTCCTTTCCCTCCAATTTGCCCTGATGTCTAGACGACTGAGACGAGGCGAGGCGAGGCGAGGCGGAACTGGACATTGCCGACGACGAAGATGACTAACGGAGACGTGTCGACGAGGGAGGCGAGGCGGACTGGACGACTGGAGGTGGGGGCTCGGCGGCAACGACGAGGGCTTGAACGACGACCGGTGGTTGGGCTTGAGGTACAGTTTAGTGTTTAAAATTTCACAAATTTTAAGATTCAAAACAATTAGGGTTCCGATTTAGGGTTTAGAAATTTAGAGATTTCATTCAAAATTAAGTATTTGGGATTTGGATTCAGGACTTATTGAATTAGTTAAAATATGAACTGATTGGGGGTTTATTTGCCTCGTCTTAGTTGGCCAGACGTCGGAGCAGATTGGAGGGGAAGGGAGTCGAGGTTAGGGAGAAAGCAAAAAATAAAAATTTGTGAAATTCCCCCCCCCCCCCCCCCCCCTTATTAAAGTTAATGTTTAGCTAATTATAAGTATACGATGGAAAAAAATGAAAAATTCAGGGTTACCACGCATATCGTCAAAACCTTAGGAGATTTTTGCGAAAGAAGTAAAAAAAACACAGGGTTACCATGCGAAATTTCTATTTTCTCTATTTTTCCTCCAATACAGACACTCAATCTTATTTATTATTGAACAAAAAGAGTGATATTGTTCCTCCACTATAAACGGAGTTGTATATCCAAGAAAAATGTCCTAAAAAAAAGTTGTATGTTATGTGTCGTTCTTGTGGTTTGCTACCACCTCCAAAAATATTTACTAACTAATATTGTGTTTGGCACGAGCACTATACTAGTAAATTACTTAATCACAACTCAAATAAGGCCATGTGTCCATCATACAATAAGCATGCCACATGTCGTTGTTGTTAAAGCTACTTACATGACCTAGGAGATGTAAAGTCTCAATTTCACATCCTTGAGAAGCTAGAAAGTCTGCCTCAGGGTTAGCTTCGCGATGGCAGTGTCGTATTTAACATCCTCAAAGTATGCAAAGAATCCTCGTGTATCTCTGATTATCATGTCGATCTCCCATGGGGTGTCACAAATACCTTGTATGGGGCAGGTAGAATAGGTAGGTGCAAGGGCCATGGAAAGGATCCTATTGAGTTCCATAGAAAAATTAGGGTCAAGTTGAGCAAGCAACTCAGAGTTAAGCAAAGATTTGAATTGAGGGGGAAGCATATGGCCTTGGATGGATCTAGAGAGAGGGACAAGTGAAGTAGTGTAAGTGGGTTCATCCTGGATAACAACACTTTTACCTTTCCTGGTGTTGGTACCTTCATCTGAATGGAAATTAGTCCTCACAAAGATGAGAGCTGGAGGATCTGTCAATGGAAGGCCCAGAAGAGCCAATAATTCTTCTCCTAGTTTCCTGCTCAAGAGCATCATGCTCATGAACAAAGGCAATAGTAATAGCAAGTCTCTTGGTGTGTACAACATTAAGGGGACATGCATCATAGTTATGGTCAGGTTCTCCACAGCAACGACAACCTGTGGAGAAGTCCTCATACCACACCTTAAGTGCCATAACAGAGCTATCTTGAGCATTCATAGTAACAACATAGACAAGGGGGACAGTCAAGTCAACATTAATGCAGACTCTAGCAAATTTCATTTTGTTTCTTATAGTAGAGGCATGATCAAGCTTAATAAAATGGCCAACATGGTTGTCTCGAAGGATAAAGTCAATAGCAGTTTGGTTGTGTAAATGAGCAGGCAAAAAAGGGATTCTAATCCAGAGGTCTGCTCTAGTGACCTCCTCTTTGAAAGGTTGAAAGAAATCAATCCAGGAGAAGATAGCCAAAAGTTTACCTTGGACATGATAGGGTCTATTATTCCAAATTAGATCTCTGTCATCTTGGTTGGCAAACCTGAAAAGGAGCCAGTTGTTTACAAGTTCTTGGAATTGGATAACACCCTTGGTATTCTTCCAGTCAATCTTCATCTTTCCAGTGATGACGTTAGGGTCAGTAGGCTCCTCAGCCATTTTAGCAAGAATGTCAAAATGGGCAAGGCCAGGCCTCTCCTTTATGACAGTAGAGAAATCATTTAAAGTGGCAGGGATGGCATGGGGATCAACTTCATTCTGGGGAGAGCCAGTAGCACCAGTTTTAGGAGGGTCGTCAAGTTTTTGGTGGTGGAGGGGAGCTGCAAGGTGCACAAGCTGAATGCAAGACATATGCAACACATGAGGGGTGTTGGAGGGATGATCATAGGAGGAAGGACCAACTTTGTTGTGAACCAGGGAAGACATGTAGCTCTTAGGAGAAGCCATAGGACTCAAGGGGTGACACACATAGGAGACAATTGGAGAAACAGTCAAGGAGAAGATGAGAAAGTTAAGGGAAATGGAGGTGTGGTGAGAATCAGGCAGATCAATGAGGCAATTTATTGTAGGATTTAGCATAGTGGTAATGATAGTTAGCCACACAAGAGCTCCAATAAGATTTCATGCATAAAATATAGCAAGCAACACGTTAAGCTTAGAGATATAGTAATCATGAGAGTAGCCGGGTCTAATCTAATCATTTTATTTATGTAACCCAAATTATAATTAAGTATGATTTTGTAAATGGACTATAAAAAGGGAAGTCATTACCAGGTTTATAGTGAGCATTTAAAACAGAGATCATGCGTGGAGAGATTAAAGGCGTAGCAAAAAGAATATATTCAAACCTACATATAAAAGTGTCATAGTTTTTGATATTGAGCATGCAATGTATAGGGAATTGAAGATTATTAATGCATAAAAGACTATGAGAACCGCAACTTTTCAAAGTAGAGTAATACCTAAAGGTAGCATTTTCTTTACATAGAGAGATAACCAGAGATAAGAAAAGTTTTGATATAAGTAGGTACAAATTTCTGATGTGAGTTTTTCAAGGAGCCAAGCCTCTTGGGTAAAGTTATGTGTAGGAGTTGTTGTTTGGATGCATGGGAATTGCAGGGAGGTTCCTCAATCTCATAGACATACAAATATAAATTGAAACATACAAATATAAAATGGGACCTCATCAAGTTATCTCAAGTAGTCAAGTTAATCTCCCTGTCAACTTGGTTGGCTCTCATTTGTACTCTGTAATTCCTTTTCTGTTTTAATGCAGTTTCTATCTTTCCATCAAAAAAAAAAAAAAAAAAAGTAGTCAAGTTAAAATCCAACATTACTTTAAAAGAATAAACAAAATGTGCGGCAAACCTTCTAATTTAGGTAAAAAACAATATTAATTTAGTGATGACCTGAATATTGACATGTAAAAAAAATGACCGAATTTGCTGGATTAACCCTCTGACTTGTATCCGGATCAAACCCGCCTAAAATTTTAATAATCAAATTGATGCAAACTCAAATTTGACCCGAGTTTATATCTAAATCAATCTAATTAATGAGAAAATGAAAAGTAGTATTAAATTATTACTTTGAAAATATACTATGAATTATAATGAACAAGAAATGCATACTTTATGGATTGAAACCAAGTTACTCTACCCTTGGGTTAAAACCAAATTATCTTTAGGTAATGCACTGAGTATTTGTACACGGAATTGTTAAGTTTAAAGGCACATTTTCTATAGCTTTTCTTAAAAAACAATTGCAATGTGATTAGGAGTCTATGTGTAAATTCTCAGAGTGTAAACATGACACCTTTAAATTAAACTAGTGTAACACCCTTGCAATACACGGGTTAATATAAATTATAAGTTATCAAATAAGTTAGCTATTATATAATTTATTTTAAGCGAAAATGAGTTTGACGGTACAAAATTTAGAATACAACTCATGAGCAACAACAATAATAAATAAGAAATTTGAATTGACATCGCTACATAATTGTGTTTAATCGGCAAATGAGTTAGACGTTTGGGAAGATTTGATACAACTAATGAGCCACGGCAATATCAAATTAGAATTGACAAAAAAAGACAACATCCTCACAAAAAAATGTCTTATACATCCACTACATCTTGACAAAAATGAATCAAATGCAAGAAATAGTTTTTCAGATGCAATTATGTTGCAATCAAAACCTGCAAACCAACATATAAGAGATTCAATTGTGTTATGAGGAATAATGCAACATAATGTGTCAAAAGAACATAATTGAACATACCGACGAACATGTGACTTACATAACAATAGAAGGGGAATCAAATGTTTTGTAACTCTTTTTTGTACACAACATTGGTGGTGTGAGAGAACATAGTTTTATCCTTGTCTAAATTCAATATCTTGAATACATCGTAATTTGTGACACGTGATGAGGCGACATAAAACTAACCATGAATGAATACGGGTTTGGAAGGTACATAGACCAACTTGGGACAAATGATTGTGCTTGCATTTTGTTTAAGGTAATTGCAAAGCAAACAATAATAAGAAATTGTCACCGTTAGACCTTGAGTGAATACAAGCCTTCGAAGGTATAAACCACCGAGTTTGAACCATGTACGTACGCGGAAGTGGATCACGAGCATTTGGGCCCATGCGTATTTAGGGTCCAAAACGGTTCTTTATAAACGAAGGTGTTGTGGCCCATAAAATATGGTTGCCATATAGTGCACTTTTGTATCACACATGAAGCATCCGGGACAAGATGCTCATCAAACATTCAACTGGGAATTTTCAAGAATTGACATGCCATGTCATTGTTCATGCATTTCTTCCTTATTATGTTGAATTACCATGACAGAAAATTGGCAATGGCTTCCTCTTATTAGGCAAATTTTACCAGCTATGTTGAATAATGCTAGGAAACTAATAAAGATTACGTTTTGACAATTTTTAGTAAAAATGAAGCATGACGTTTTGACAATTTTTAGTAAAAATGAAGCATGAAAATGAAGTGTTTTAAGGCATCGCAATGAAACATTATCATTTTCAATTGACATCAAAATGAAATATCAGATAACGGCCAATTCTAAACAAAAATGGAAAGAATTATGCTAGCATGTTTAGCCCCATCATATCCCTCTAATCATATCTTTTGACATGTCAAAGAATTAATAATAAACTTGGTACTTATATAAAGTTGGAAAGTATGCATCACAGAACTTACATGTAGGAGGGCGTTAGCAATGAATGGTTTGTAAACATTCAACTAAAAAATGACCATTAGATCCACCAACTGTAATAGCTACGTGGTTTCCCATCACCTGCAAGTCCAAATCAGATAAATGAATCAGGCAAACATCTTATTACTTAAGCAGAAAGCATAACATGATACGCCTAAGGCATACATTTTTGGGAGAAAATAAAACAATAAGGTTATCAAAATATTCATCACAGATGATCTTATCATTTGCATCTCATGCCATCAGCTTACCTGAGCACAGACCATGGTGAGTGCTTCACACTGTGTAGGATTTACCTTGCCCTGAAACACATTAATGACTGTTCTCAGTACATACAACTTCGTAGAGGAACAACCAAGACTGATTTCCTATCTCTGTACATGAAGATACAGTTTAATGAGGACATTACTTACAGGCATTATACTGCTTCCTGGTTCATTTTCTGGAAGAATGAGTTCACCAAGACCACACCTTGGACAACTGAATGGAAAAAAAATACATTAAGAAGCCGAAAAAACAAAAGATTCCAATAGCCAAAACTTCATATCAATCTGACTCGTCCAAGCCACCGTTAGCCCTTAATTTAAACTACCTTAATCGTTGGTTAAGAGGATAACCACTATTGATTGTGAGTTAATGCCTCAGAAGCTTGTCTATGATCAAATGTTACACAAGTATCAACCAAGAAATAGAAAGATATGGTTTTGTTCATGTAGCTCTTTCATACACATTTGAATGCAAGTTATGCAGCTTATAATTGCAAGATTTTACAATCAGTTTCTAAGACAAGAATGCAGACATCTTATTCAATATGCATATGTAGCAACAACCATCTATACTCAGCAGCTTCAGAAAATAAGGTTACTGAGTTGTTAGCTTAAACAACAAAAGGAAGGCATAAGGCAAGCTACTTGAGATGAACAAATTGAAACAATCAGCGGATATAAGTCACCGCTAATCGCATTGAAACACCAAGCAAAGCCGACAGTAAGCAGTAGAATAATTTGAAGCAAAAAAGAAGGGTCTTACTCGTACAGAATCAAAATGCAGGAGCATCGGCGAATATAAGCCACCGTTAATCGCATTGAATCACCATCACGTTCTTTGTTTTTCACCATCACGTTCTAAGGCAACCCTTTCTTAATTCATATGCCTCGTTGAGAGGCTGCAGTTTGATAACTTTTTCACTTCAAACTTCTCCTAAATCAGTTCCCCTCCATGCACTTTTCCCTTCATCATGAGTTACTTTAACTTCACAAAAGGGTTGAGGGGCTCATGCGAACACGCCAATCTCCTCCCAAGGTTACCAAATTTAACCACCTTCGAGTCTTCAACGGTCATCGCTGACGTCAAGGTCCCCTGCCTTGCTGGCTAGTGCCCCAAAATCAAAACCCTAAATCTCCATTTTGGCGGCGAATTTCATGGCGGATTGGCCTCCGACGACATGGGAGATGAATCGGAGTTGAAACCCTAGAAATTGACTAACTCTGACGAAATTAGGGCACCTAGTCTACAACCAAACACAGAGAAACCCCCCAAAAATTAGTGCACCAAACCCCAAAAAAGCCTTCAATTAGGTTGCAGAAAGCCAAGAAGCAAGTACCTGGGTTGGGCGCATGGCAGTTTTTAGGGCAGAGAGGCGGTGGTCGAAGGATCCCAAGATCGAGACCACTTTCTCTGTAATCGCCTGGCTCTTCTGGAGCGACTCCCTCATGAAAGCAGCTCTCTCACTCAGAGTGTCCTTTCTTCCACCCGTCGCTGTCTGCGGCGCCACCGGTAACCCACCACGAACAGTTTTCCCTCTCTCCTATGGATTTTGACACGAAAGAGAAGCAAGTAGTTGCAAAAGAAGGTTCAGGTCAGTTGAGCAGGACGTGGAGGAAACCGATTGAAGAATAAACATGAGGAAATTAGAGAACAAAACTACTGCTCTCAAGCAGTTGAAAATAAAGTGGAGAAGCAGTTTAAGAGGAAGCATTACTACGTAATAGAGAAGCAGTTAAAAATAAAGTGGAGAAGCAGTTTTTGGAAGATTGCCAGATGCCTGCTTTAGGAGATGCCAGGTGTAAATAAAATAAAGAGCAAAGTGACTAAATTTTTTATAAAGAGATTCCTTTAACTTTAATTATTTAGGATAGATGACGATTGATTAAGGATTCCCACCTCTCTCTAGAAAGAAGGGAACAAAGACAATCCCACTCAACAACTCTGGGAAAGCCTCGCACCCAACAACGTCGGACAACCCCTCACAAACACAACAAGAGACCCCCTTTTCAATTCCATTGAAAAGGCAACACCCGACAAAAATACCTTCAACATAACTCCGGTAATTAGGCATTAGGGTTGTCAAAACTTGACCCGATTCGAATGATCCATCTGAAACCGTTCGATATCCAAAAAAAATTAAAAAATTGTATATCCGAACCCGACCTGATCCAAACTGACTAGCCCGAACCCAAAATATAACCCGAACGGACTAGCCCATTATTAATCCGGTATCCGAAGTCACCTGACCCGAAATCACCCGAAAACCCGAAGTTGCCCGATCCGAAACCACCCGAAAACACGAAGTTACCCGATCCGAAATCATCCGAAAATCCAAAGTTGTCCAGTCCGAAATCACCCGAAAACCCAAAGTTGACTGATTCGAAATTACATGAAAACCAAAACTCAATAGCCCGAAATCATAGAAAAAAATAATGCCACCTGATCCTAAACTTTCCTTATCGTTTAATCATAAACTTTCCTTATCGTTAAATCATAAAGTCAAAGGTCTAGGTTTATCCTCACTATTTACCGTAAGAATCATTCTTACCAAAACCCAATCTTAAATATAGAACTTCAATGATAGGAGATTTTATAGTGAATATATATATTTATTGTAATTATGTTTGCCTTCAATCGAAAACCGGTTCCATCGAAATACATTTCAACCACAATTCGATTTATACGAAATGCAATTCTTTTGAGATCGTACTTAAACGAAATCTTATTCATTCGAACTCATATTCATCTGAATTCTGACTCAACCGAAATATGATTTACACAAAATCTAGTTTGATCATAATCCGAAATAACCCATCAAAATTGACCCAAATATCTGACTTCTCCTGATAAAATGAACAATGGACCCGACCGACCCGAATTGGATTGAGTTGTCAAAATACACGTGAATACGTCATTAGCCGGGATCCGAAACCAAAATGACCCGACCCGAAACCGATCCGATTTGCCCGATTGACAACCCTAAGTTTGACCGAAATCCAAATTAACTCGACCAAAATTGACCCGAATACCCGATCACACCCGATAAATGAATATCCGATCCGAACCGACCCGACCCGATATGGTCCGACTTGTTATAATATTGAACATTGGCCCGAATCCGAAATGACCCGACCCGAACCTGACCCGACCCGCCCGATCGATACCCCTATTAGGCATCCATGACAAAACAAACTCACGAGTAGTGCTAGAACCAAAAACAAATTCAAACCCAAAGTATGGTCTTCTTCCTCGTTGGAAGAGACGTCGACCTCATAGTGAAGAGGTCTTCTTTCTCATTGTAACAAAATCCCCTTTAACACCAACTTAGTTCTTGATACCCCAAATATTTTCTAAGAGCTTTGCAATATCCATGTAATTGATTAGACATCTCCGTGTCCCTATAGCCTGTGAAACTTGGCGCTATCAATCAACTTAAATAGTAGCCTGTATAGAGTCATTTATGTCTAATTTAATGACTTAGAATACGGACAACTCATAATTAATAATATCAGTTCACTTAATAGGGTTTCATCCACCATAACTTTTATGACAATCCTATTTGATGATTATAAATTATTAGGACATTTTATTTAATTCTAAACCACAATTAAATAATAATGAAACTGTATTTCAAAAACAAACATGATGCAATGTTTCAACGATCATGAAATCAACATTCATAATCTCAAAACAATACGATCTCAAAGCCATTCTCCAATGTGCTTAAGACCCTTAGCCCTAGTGATTGTCACGCTTGGGCTTAGGTATAGGTTTAGTTAACGGATCTGCAATATTGTCATCCATATATGTTTTGCAAAACTTCACATCTCCTTAACGACTAACTCATCAACTCATCATCTCCTCCATACACCAAGAGATCATCTTTAGTTCTTCTTAAGTACTTTAGGATGTTCTTAGCTGTATTCCAGTGTGCTTCACCTAGACTCGAATGGTATCTGCTGCACGCCTGCACATGCTCAAAGCAAATGCAATATCCGGGCAAGTACAAACCATGGCATACATGATGGATCCTACTGCAAATGCATAAGGAATCCTACTCATTCTCTCTAGCACAGCAAGTGTCACTGGGCACTGCTTCTTGCTGCGATGTAAGCCATGCTGCATAGGTAAGAATCCCTTCTTAGAATTCTTTATATTGAACCTATCAAGAACCTTATCCACATAAGTTCCTTGACTCAATCCAATAAGTCTCTTAGACCTATCTCTATAGATCTTGATGCCTAATATGTACTCGGCCTCCTAAGTCATTCATTGAGAAATTCTTCTTAAGTCAGTCCTTAACAGACTCCAGCATAGGAATGTCATTTCCAATGAGTAGTATGTCATCCACATAAAAGAACAGGAAGACCACTTTGCTCCCACTAAACTTTTTGTAAACACAAGGTTCTTCTTCACATTTGATGAAGTCAAACTATTTGACCACTTCATCAAATCGAATGTTCCAACTCCTTGATGCTTGCTTAAGTCCATAAATGGACTTCTTAAGCTTGCATACTTTCCTAGGATTCTGTGGATCCTCAAAACCCTCAGCTTGTGTCATGTACACATCCTCTTCTAAATATCTATTTAGAAAAGCGGTCTTAATATCCATTTGCCAGATCTCATAATCATAATGAGCTAGAATTGCTAGGAATATCCGAATGGATCTAATCATGATGACTGGAGAGAAGGTTTTATCATAGTCAGTACCATGAATCTGTTTAAAGCATTTTGCAACCAACCTCGCTTTGAAAACTGTTACGTTTCCATCCTTGTCTGTTTTGAGTTTGTAAACCCATTTGCACCTTATGGGTACTACCTCATCTGGCAAATCTATCAAGTCCCATTAGGGTTGAGCACGGGTCGGAACCCGACCCGACCCGAACCCGAAAAGCCCGAAACCCGAACGGCCAAAAATCTGGGACCGAAGACCGAATCGAAGACATCGGTTCGGGTTCGGTTCGGGTTCGGGCTAAACAACACTTTTCGTTAAAAAACAGGCTAAATTACACTAAAAACCCGAACCCGACCCGAACCGACCCGAAACCCGAAACTCTGATTTGGTCGGACCGAAACCCGAACCGAAGGCATGTCGGTTCGGGTTCGGTTTGGGCTTCGGTTTTCTCGGCCCGTGCTCACCCCTAAGTCCCATACTTGATTCTCAGACATGGAATCCATTTCAGACTTCATGGCAATACGTTATTTCTCAGAGTCTGGACTCGCCACAACTTGCTTGTATGTAGTAGGCTCATCGCTTTCTAAAAGCATGATGTCCAAACTCACAGTCATTATGAAATCAATGTATCTCTTTGGCTGCGCTTTGGGCCTATTTGATCTACGTGTGGGATGAACACCAGGAGGTTCTGCCATAACATTTTATGGACCTTCATTGGAATCAGATTCTGGAGAAACGATAGGAATGGGGTCTTGCGACTCCACTACCTCTGATGTATGAGTTCCCTCTCCTTGCGGGATTAAGTCCTCAAATACCGTCGTCTCTGACATAGAGTAATCCATGTCATCTTGTTGCTCAGTTTGTTGCTCTTCTCGAACTTCGTCGAGATCAACATTTCTCCCACTTGACTTTTTGGAAACAAATTCTTTTTTCCATAAAGACACTATCCCTAGCAACAAACACTTTGTGCTCATTGGGATTGTAGAAGTAGTATCCTTTAGTTTCCTTAGAATAGCCTACAAAGAAGCACTTATTTGATTTGGGTGCAAGCTTATTTGCTAGTAAACGTTTTACATAAGCTTCACATCCCCATATCTTTAGAAAAGACAAAATTGGAACTCTTCCAGTCCATAACTCATATGGTGTCTTATCTATAGCTTTGGACGGATTCATATTTAGTGTGAACACTGTAGTTGTGAGAGCATATCCCTAGAAAGATATTGGAAGATCAGCAAAACTCATCATAGATCGAACCATGTCCAACAAGGTCCTATTCCTCCTTGCAGACATACCATTCAATTGTGGTGTTCCAAGTGGAGTTAGTTGTGAGACGATCCCATAACTTCTTAAATGATGATCAAGTTCTTGACTCAAATATTCACCACCATGATCAAATCATAGTGCTTTAATTTTCTTGCCAAGTTGGTTTTCAACTTCATTCTGAAACTCTTTGAACTTTTCAAAAGATTCAGACTTATGCTTCATTAAGTATATGTATCCATATTGATGCGACCCTGCCCTCCATGACGGCCACAGAGGAGGAACATGCCATAAGCCTACGCTCACAAGGTCCAGTGACAAGATCAAGAGCCAAGGCCATCGCCGACGCCGTGCAATCTCTCATCGCTCGTGTCATCGCTGGCCAAGGCACACCCGAGACCGAGCCCAAGCTCAAAGTCCTCGCCACCATCGGCATCGCAAAATCAAGCCCATCGCTATCGACAACAGACGCGCCCACTGACGAGCCCAGTCAACCTTGACGTCGCCGCTGCTCCCAGTGTTCGCGTCCTATGCCTCGCCGCCACCACGACGCCTATCTTTAGCATTTAGAGGTTTATTTGCTAAGTGTTAGACATTGCTATTTTGAGAACATTTCTATTGTTGGTATTTGCTTGTGTTAGTAGTTTCCATTTATAGTTCTTTCTATTTTTGGGTGTGTGCTCCATGTGTGTCGCATGGGCTAGCCCACTAGGCAAGACTCGGCCCATCCGAGTCTCGCGCCTACTATTTAAGCAAACTTTGTCTATTATGTTTATTTACGTCTAATTTCAATCAAAGCTTAAGTTGAGTGTTTATCCTCCTTTCTTTGATCAGACGTCAACCCTATCTCTGCCCTCGCATCCCCATTCACCCCGCCGCCGACGCTACGGCATCGCTTGATACCCTTCGAGCAAAGTCTATCTTCGCATCTCCTTCACTCCGCCGCCGACGCTACGGCATAGCTTGACCTTCAAGCCAACCAACCAAACCACCAATCGCTCACCATCCCAATCGCTTCCCCCATCGCCATTGTGATCGCACCCGCTATCGCACCCAGTCCATTATTGTCGCCGTCGCTCGCTTTATTGCTCACGCCATCGACTTTGCCTCCACCATCACAGTCGCTATCGAACCCACCATCGAACCCACTCCAACGCTCGCCATCGCCATCGTTGTCGTGACACTCATCCTCACCACCGCCGCCGCTGTCGAGACACCTACTCCTTTGCCACCGGGTTCACTTCAAAGTCACCACCGTGTCAGTAAACCTCAAAAGTTCTTGTTTACCTCATCACCACTTTGTCAATATTTTGTGCAATTCAACAAGGGTTTCCCCAAGGTTTCCACGACATGCTTGACAAACGAGACTCGTGACTTCTCACCCAAGACTAGATCCAAGTGCCACCTTTGACAAGTGACCTTCATCGGAGGCAAGAACACATCAACTGGCATCAAAGCCTAGCCGTCTTGTAAGTCACTATCTCAAGTCATCATCTTGTTCAACTTTTTTTTTCTTGTCCATCATCCTTTGCTTCCGCATAATAAAAAAAAAAAAGTTTCCAACTTTGCTTGTCCTATCGGTTTCACAAGGTAATTCCTTGGCCGACTTTTTTTTCTTGACCTACAAGTTTGGTGTGTTTGGTAACTTCGGATATCTTGCATGCTAGAGTGATTGTTTCCTTATTTCTTGCGTGAATTTTGTTTCCATATCTTGCTTGATTTGCTTTTTAGTTGGTTAGCCAAAATTTCCTTCTATAAGAAATCAAATCTTATCTTCATTCTCTCTCCTATCTCTAAGATCTCGCTTGATCTTTTCTTGTTACTTAGGCCGTTATTTTTATTTTGTTTCCATATCCGATATCTCAAAAGTCAAAAAATAAGATATTTGGATATTAAAAAAAAGAAAAGGGAAAAACCAATCGGTTATTCAAAAAAAAAAGTTATACAAGGCAACCGAGTTAGGGAAAACCAAAATAAGGCAACCCTAACCCACTCGACTCGGCCTAGGCTCATCTTCTCTATCTCTCCGCCGTCTAGGTTAACCCTAGAAAGTAGATCTTGCTAGTTTGGTTTACTTGTTTACGTTTGGTTTAGGGTTATAATTGTTCTTGTTTGTTTGATTGACGACTTGCTTCTCACACCACTTCTTGTGACTAGCCTTAGCCGCCCTCACGACAAGCCATACAATCCGTCCCCTACGTGAACATTGTTGACTTGACTAGTGCTTGCTTGATCATTGTTGTTCTCGTGTCTTTTGTTCGTTTTTACTCCTATGTCTGGTCATATTGTTATAGGTAGCATGACGGCCATCAATTCGAGTGGAGACAACACCGGCGCTGACAACATCGACCCAACAAACCCCCCTTTGGGTCCCCTACAAGATCCACCACCACAAGATCCAATCTTGGAACTTTTCGAGGAGCAAAGAGAAATCCAAGCTATTCGTCAACAAGTGGCTCACTTGCAAGCCATGTAGAGAGCGGCACCGATCGTGCCCACACTAACACCCGTGATCCCCATGGACGCAGTGGCTGCGCCACGCCACACCGACGCCGGCCCAAGCCATGCACGCGTGGACAAAGGGAAGAGATTGATGCCATCAACCTCCAACCTTCAACCACGACTCCAAAGGATCCAATTGGTAATTGAGAGTCGCCAAGGCTATATGTCACACCCGCTGGCTACGACACCGGCTCTGACACCGGCTCTGACCGCGTCGACGACTCCCAAGTTGAGTTTTCTGAACCCTATGACTTTGATGACAGGTATGCCTCTTGGCACTCCCAGCGACGTGTGCCAGCCTCGGCGCCATGTGACAGCCAAGCCCGCTACACAGCCGATGACACCGGCGCACCGCGTGAACCCAATTGACGACCGCGACGCGAAGACTCGCACTTGAGGGCACCTGTTCCCATACCCATACCCTTCGACGTCAACGAGTATCTTGGCCACCGGAGTGTGAGGACTCCTCGCTATGGCTCGGCGACACCGACCACCCATGACGATTTTGAGGAGTTCGACGATGAAGAGATCGAAGAATCAAGTATGGTTAACCCTAATTTTTATCATCCTCCTCTCGGTGATCCTATTGATCGTGACACTCGCGGCCATCGGATTGGATACCCCCGCCACACCTACAAGCCCATGGCGCCATTGATCGTGACACTCGCGGCCAACGCCGAGACGATGTGCCACAAGACTTCCGTCGCTGAGCCGACTACGATGCCCAGCCGCGACAACGCCGCCGCGAAGACGGCCACGCCCCAAGGGATGCGTTAGCCCATGACGATGCCCACCAAGGACGCAAAAGGCGACAGCTTGGCCGCGTTTAACCCCCTGGCTTGCGTGTCTACCAAAACCCACTCTTTGTAGCCGAGCCACACAACGCGCCCCAGCAAGCGCCGCCCCCGCCTCGCTACCAACGACACGAAGTCAAGGTAAAGATCGAACACTTTCTTGGTGAATACGATCCTTCTGTTTTTCTTGAATGGGTGCAGGCCACTGAGTATACCTTGAGGTATTGCCACGTCCCCCCTGAGGAGCATGTCGACGCCGCCACGTTGCACTTCCGAGGCGCCACCCGTGTGTGGTGGCATTGCTTTGTCGACGACTGCGTCCGACGCCGTCTTCCTCCAGTCACCGAGTGGCATCAATTGGTCTACGTGATGACAAAGAAGTATGTCCCCCCAGATTACAGAAATCAAATGAGGATGGATATAGCCATGGTTTGCCAAGGCACCAAGACTCATCTTGAGTTTTTCTCACAATTGGAGGACATCTACTACAAGGCCATCATTAGTGTTGCGCCTTCGACACTGAGGACAAAGTTTTTGAGTGGATTGAATGCCCCCATCCGAGACCAGCTTGAGATCTTGCCCATCAAAGATCTCAACACATTGACCTACACAGCGATGCAAATCCACAACCAACTCAATCACCGCAAGAACTACGCTTGGCAATTGATAGGACAAAACCTACCCACAAGCATATGGGTTCAGTTGTAGCTTTTCAAGTGTCGTTCCCAACGAGGACTAAGTAGTATCGATTGTATCTTAAACCAGTAAGCTAAGCCAAAAGATTGAGAATTTTGTTGAACTAATAACTAAAATTAAGAAACAAATGCAAGTGATGATTGTAATCAATGGAGGGAAGGTTTCCAAGGCAAGGGATCCCCACAACTATGCTTCAGTAGACTTAACTAGATAAATGTCTGAATTTAGTCTGTCTTTGTTGAAGGTAACTATCTTAGGTAATTACTAATTCCTCTCGGATGATAGCAAATGTGCCTAGATTCAATTAACATCCACTCTCGCGACTTGCTAATCAAGATCTAGACCCTTTGGACACTTAGAATCTAAGGTCAAACTGAATTAACATCCACTCTCGCGACTTGATAAATCCAACCTAATCTTAGTGTTTCTATGATAGTAATTAATCCACAGGAGAAATTAAGACGCTCTCGCAATAATAAAATCTCAGGTTCAATTCCTAGGATTCCAATAGAAGTTATTACCTCTCGGTCTCAAACCCTATCTGACTACCTATTAACGTTTTTACCTCTCGGTTGCAAACCGTAGTAGGATCCAATTCGCATAAGCTAATATGGGCATAAAGCATCTAGGAATGAATCAACAAAGTTTCAGACTTCCATTCAGGCAAATATCAAACAAGTTTACTTACGCATAGTTGGGATCACCCCAACCCTAGAAATATGGGAATTAGCTAGACATAACTGCAATTTCAACCAAAGAATTCATATTAACGATGGAAATCATAAACAAGATTAAAGAGAAAGAGAAACTTAGTCTTGAATCCAGTAGAACAATCTCCAAAGTTGTAATCTTTCCAAGAAGGCAAACAACTAGGTCTAGAGAGTTAGAAAAGTGGCAAAAGATGGAAGAAATAGCCCCCTTCTATTAACCTAAAACAAAGTATTTATACCTAAGATAACAAGTTTCCGTACATAAACAACCCGCAACAGAACGCACGGCGGTGCGTTTTATGCACGGCCAAAATGCACGGGCCGAGTCTTCAATCGTAGAAAGCTCGTCTTGTCCCATTCGATCCTCGTCCGCTACTCGTACCAACTCCACTCTTACTTGAGTCCTCCCAATACTTCCATTAGAAGTTCCACACTGTCTCATGAGTCTCGTCATACTCTACAGAACATTCCAGAAATCCACCAAACTACCTAAAATATGCAAATATACTCGTGTAGACATCCATCACCAATAAATGATGCAACTAGCTAAAAATGAGATATAAACACATGAAAATGACCTAAGTTAATGCCTAAATGCATGCCCTAAACATGTATGAAATGGATGTTATCAAATTCCCCCAAGCTTAATTCTTGCTTGTCGCAAGCAAGTACACAACTAATGAGTCCACAAAATATAAAACGGTTGTTTTTATCCATGGGACAAGTGAGCGATGACCATGAAAGCCCAAACAAATGACAAGTTCCATCATGACATGCTTCTCAATCAATGACAAGAATATAACCAGTTCCTCCACTCTAGACCTCACCAGGTGATAAATAAAGTCACTCTCACTTATGTGTTTAGGATATGTGTTTCGCTCAGTTCTCTACTATGAATGTTAACTACCATAAGCTTGCAACAATATCTAGATCTCCACTGCTAGGGACTGTGTACATAACACCATCATGAGACATTGAATAGGGTTGTAATGGGGTCAAGGTATAATAGTAGGGCATGGATATATTTAGGCTACGTGGTGCTAAATCTAGGGAAAAGAATTTCACTGAAAGGACACCAAGCATAAAAAATAATCCCACATTAAGCTCAATAGTTGACCCACATCACATTATTCTCATTCTATTTGTGCACTTCTTTTCTTCTTCTTCCTTTTTTTTTCTTCTTCTTCTTCTTTCTTTTTTTTTTCTTTTTTTATTTGAAAGAAGAAGAAACTAAATGGAATGAAGAAATAACTCTACAATCTTCATACTAACGATCAACCACAATCATATGTTACTCCCCCAAGCTTGGCTCATGCCCACACTAGCAAGATAAAATTTCAATTCCCTGGAAGGGTAGGATGTATATATAGGCTCAGTTTGCTTTTGTGGAGCTTCCAAATAAAAAGGCTTTAAGGAGCAGAGGACTTCAAGCAGAGGAAAAACATATACAGGGTGGTCAAGGAAAATATAGGCTCATAGAAAAGAAATGTCTCAATCAAGTATGTCATGCACATAAGTCTTAAATGCAACCTCGAAGAGGTATTGAAGCAAGTTCTGGAGATAACAAGCAAAGAGAGATTCACACAAGAAAATAAGAGGACTCGTGCAATTGTAGTCAATGAAAGGCTAACAAGCTCACTAGGACATTTTTGTTTAGAGTATCGGTCCTAACACATCTCAATCAAAGTCCACATGCTCATGCCAAATGTCATAAGTTTGATCAAACATATCATGCCCATAATGCAATTGCAATATTAACAGCCAAGGCATATTAAGAGGAATCATTACTCATGTACCGTTATAAGGACCCACAAAGGAATAAGCAGGGTATCAAATCAAACATCCATAATGCAGGTAATGCAATGCAAAATAAAACAAAGGGAAACTAACATTAAAATGCAAATGGAAACTAACATTATGTGAATGCAAACCTAAGATAATCTAAATGAACATGCAAATCTACATGTGAATTACTCCCCCAAGCTAAATCCTACATTGTCCTAATGTAGAAAAGTAACGAATGAAGAAAAAACTCACAAAATTAGTCTATTGTGCTGGTGGAGGTGGAAATGGAGCGTTCGGGTCGAAGGGGTACCCGAACATGTTGTGATAGCGGATACTATCAGCACCCTGCTGCGGTTGGGCACGACGCGGTGGACGCGAAGCCATAAAGCCTGAGTGAACAAATGAGGACCTAGAAAAAATGTCAAACACAAGGACAACGACACACCCAAGACAAATTCTAGCAACAAATGATTAATACCCAAGTAATAGTCTATCACGCCAAGGGCTTAAGACATGAAGTTCTATCCCGCCAAGGGCCTAAACAGAGTAGTAATTAAGCACACAAATCCCGCCAAGGGCCTACTATAACTAGCAAATTAGGTAAGTGATGACGTCAACGATCCAGGAAAACGACAAAATAGTAAACAAGTAGAGTCGATCAATTTTCCGCGCAAAATCAAATTACCCAACATGCAATTAGATAAAACGTCCAAGTCAAGCTATCTAATAAACCCCAAAAATCAAACAAAATAGAAAAACTCCTAAATCACTCAAACTAGCAAACCAAAATAATTCTAGATCTAACAAGCAAAAGAAGGAATACGTTTTTTTTTACCTTGAAACAAAGGGGATGAGAGGAGAGAAGGGTGGGTTCGGATCTGGGCTCGGTGTGGTGGTACGCAGGTCGCACGACTCGGCAGGGTGAGATCGCGAGGGGCGCAGTTCGGTGGGCAGGTCCGTGGAGAGGTTTGGCGAGGGTGGCTAGGAAGGCCTGTGGTCTGGTGAGGCGACGGTGTGGGTTAGAGGTGTGGTGTGTAGGTGAGAGAGATGAGAGGAAAGGTGAGTTTAGGGGTGCGGTGGTGATGTGAAGCAGGGGAGTTAGGGTAGGGAAAAGAAAGGGAGGAGGGAGATAGAAAAGAAGAGAAGAAGAAAATATCATTTTTTTTGAGTGAAAATCGTACGGTGGTGCGATGCTCTCGTAAAAAGCCAAATTAAATTAAATTCAACCGCACGGCCGTGCGATTTAAACGCACCGCCGGTGCGTTTTCTGGAATTTATGAGAAAACACAGTTTTTTTGTTTATAAAAGAAAAGAAAGGAAGAAAACATACCTCGGGTTGCCTCCCAAGTAGCGCTTGCTTAAGGTCGTTAGCTTGACCTTCCCTCTACTTTCAAGTACTCGGATCGGGAGGGTCGATGGTACCCTGCTTGATCGGATCAGGCGTGACAACAGGCTTCAGTCGATGACTTTGCACTTTGAACTTTCCTGAGTTTTTATGCCATAACTCAACCATCCCACCTCTTAGAACTCGAGTCACCCGATATAGTCCAGACCATCTTGTTCCTTTAGTTCCTGGAAACATGGCAGATTTCTCATGAAGTAACAAAACTGTATTTCCACACTTGAACTCAACCTTTGGTCTGGCTTTCTTCCTTGTCTTGGGAGTTTGCCTTTTCATTGCTTTAGCGGTTTCACAACCATCCAGGTCCAGATCTCCCAAAGACAAATCCAACAGACAATCAATGTCAGATATGCTCTCATCTTGCCCGGGATCAACCTTAATCTTACAGCAGGTACCTGTGATAGGAGCTGGTAGAGTGTCTTTGTATATCTCAAGGAAGTAGTCCTTGAAATATTTATACTCAATCTTCTCTTCCCCTATTGTGAATAAAAGTTTCCCATTCTTGACATCAATATTAGCCTCAGCAGTGGCTAAAAATGGTCTCCCAAGGATGATGGGAGTCTAATCACTAACCTCCATGTCAAGTATCATAAAATCTCCTGGTATGAAAAACTTTCCCACTTTTACAGGAACATTTTCTATTATGCCCACATGATGAGTAATAGACCTATCAGCCTTAAAGAGACGCATCTTGGATGGAACATGCTCACCCAATTTCAGTTCTTTGCAGATTGACAAAGGCATAACATTGACACTAGATCCGAGATCGCAAAGACAATTATAAGTCAGATTGCCAAAATAAGCAGGGATAAAGAATTCACCCGGATCTTGTAGTTTCTTTGGCATCTTCTCAGCGCAGTCCATTATCAGGGCCACAGTCTCATAGTCCTCCAACCTTCTCTTCTTGATCAGAATCTCTTTTAGGAACGTAGCATACGCAGGCATTTGCGTGAGGACATTTGTGAAAGGTATGTCAACATACAACTTCTTCATCATCTCCTTAAACTTCACAAATTTGTGCTCTAACTGTATATGAATCCTTCTCTGAGGAAAAGGCAGAGGTGGCTTGTATGGCGGGGGAGCAACATACTTGGGTTCTTCTTCTTGTTCCCTCCCCACATGCTCCTTTATCGCTTCTTTTTCTCTTGGTCTGTTCTCCTCCAACTTTTTTTCTTCACTCAGAGAGACAGTCCTGCAATGCTCCCTAGGGTTGACTTCAGGTTGACCATGAAGTTGATCAGCTGGCCTAGGAACATTCATAGCAATTTGGGCCAACTGATTCTCCAATTGGTCCATCCTCTTAGGCAAGCTCTCGAAGTTGTCAACCATCTTGGATAAGGCTTCCAACTGAGAAGCCATGGTCCCTTGATTTTTAGCCATTTCCCTCAACACAGACTGAAGTGCGGAGTTATCAAAAGTCTGAGCGGGTGCTTGATTTTGCGGTTGAGAGACTCTCGGTTGGAACCCTAGAGGTGGTCTTTGCTAAGCATCGTCATTCTTGTAGGAGAAGTTTGGATGATTCCTCCACCCATGATTATAGGTATTGGAATATGGATCATTCCTAGGGTCTCTGTTGAAGTTATTCATGTAGTTCACTTCTCCTTGAGACTCGTTCTGGGAAGCGAAGAGTTGACAAGATGATGTAGTATGGTCACCCTCTCCACAAAACTGACAGGCTACACCAGAAACAACCTGTGTGGATTGCCCTGCACCCTGCGCTTGAGACTTTTGCACTAACAGATTCAGCCTCTTGATCTCTTGTGCCATAGCATCTATATGAGCCTGTTGGTGTGTCTCAGAATTGACCTCATACATCCCTGCAGGCTTCTTGGAACTTGAAGTAGATCACGGATCACTATAATAGTGAGAGTGTTGAGCAGTATCCTCGATCAAGTCCCAAGCATCATCAACCTCCATACTCATGATTCTTCCACCCGCTGAAGCATCAATGATTAGCCTGGTAGAGCTGTCAATTGTAATACCCCTCATTTTTAGTAAGGATATTTGGGTAATTTTTCCCAACCCTCGTTCTGTAATCGTGTCGCTTTCAGAGAAATTCGGATTTTCTGTATCGTGTCTGATCTCTGTAATTTTTCCCTGAGTGGTATAAATTACATTCAATATATTTTCGGGGCTTAGAATATTTGTTTGGGTACAAATATATAAATTCCGGGGTTTAAACCCACGCCAAACCTTTTCCCGGGCAAACAGACGCGAAAAGGACAATTCCGCGACCGCGGAAAAATGGCTCTCAGAAGAGCTGGGCACAGGAATATTCCGCGACCGCGGAAAAAGTTCCGCGATCACAGAAAATGCAGACACGCCAACATCGCGTCGTCTGTCTCCTCATCGTTCACGCCCGCCGTTGATCCTCTGTGCCACCGTTGATCTGGGCAGGGAGAGCTCCTCCTTTGGGCTATAAAAGGAGGCCGGGATGGAGGGTTTTGAGCACCCATACATCAGATCTCTCTCTCTCTCTCTTGTTTTTCTTGCTCGCCGGATTTTCGAAGTGTCGCCGGAGGCCTCGCCGGGAGTTGTAGCAGCCTTGGAGTGGTGCATTGGAGGCGCAAAGAAGGCTGGAGTCGAAGCCCTCGCGAACCAAGCCCTCTCGCATCGTCACCGGTGAGTCTCTCGTCATTTTGGGGTCGCCGGAGTTCATGGCGGCGACCGCGGACATGAACTGCCGCGACTGCGGCAGTGACAAGGTCGGCCGCGTCCGCGGCCGCTGTCCTTGACACTCGTGGACGAAGTCCTCGACGGCCGCGACCGCGGAATCCGTGCCGCGACCGCGGATTGCTTTGACAATCACGATCGTGGCCTTGGGCATACCGGTCTCGGGCGGGACTTTCGTCCTTTCGATTTCGTTCATTCTTTCTTAGATTCGTATCATTTTATTGTCGAATCTAACCTAGGGTTTCGTCGTGGGTCATCGTCGTAGGAATCTGTAATCCGACTTCCGTTCCCGTTCCGGACCCAGAAACCCATCGTCGTTCAATCATTCGTCTAGACTAAGGCAAGTGGCAGTTCGCTCTTGCTTATCATTCCATGTTTCCATTAATTATCAATTGTTATTAATTGTTAATTAAATTGGGATGAACTATTGTTTTCGTTTGGGAACAGATTTTATAAATGATACGATTAAAACATGATATTATTATAGGTTGTATATATTGCTAGAAATAACGCTATTATATCTGTTATTACCATGATGGTATTGGTGTGGACTTTATGTGTGAACTTATACATTATAGTTAGAATGAGTATTCGTAGGGACGCTATGTACCTTGCGAGGTCTAGTCGTTTCTTTATAACAGGTATTAGGAGGATTTTTCCCTAATACTCTCTCTAGTCATGACTATACCCTTACTCAGGGTAGGTGTACACAGCTGGTGCCGCCATTCAGAATTTATTCCCTCTGATATCTCTCATTATGAGATGATATATCTTAAAAGCTTATAACGTAAATATACATTTTGGAATTAAACAAGATAAGTGCGATTATGCACATAATTAATATACCCTCGGGCGAGGAGTGCAACGTGGAAACCGCCTGGACTTCGATTAGAGTAAGTCCTCCTTCCAAATCTGAATTCGCATTACGCGGTGAGGTTGGTTGTGGACCCAAATGGTCAAGTCTTTTTAAACGCTTGTGTGAAATTATAATGTTCCCGAACACTTGTCATACTTTCCGATAAGACTCAATCTTTTGGAGTCTTCTCTTCATACGTTTCCAATAAGACTCGATCTTTAGGAGTCTTCTCTTGATCTTTCTGTTTTGTATCCTTTCGTAGAAGTATTGAGGTTTACTATCATCATCGGGTTTCATTCGAGAAGCGATGGGTCTAACCTAATACGACTACCTTAGAACCTTTCTGTTTTACCCTTGCATAGTCTTTCATTAGACTAACCAACCGGTTATTTTCCCTTGCATGGTTGGCTGGTGTCATCCGTCTCATACGGCACATTAGGTAGACTTCCGTTCCCTGAAGGCTAGAACCAACGATGAAGGCAGATGAAGTTTTTAAGAGTTTTATCCAGGTTGAAGATCCTAGGCGGGTGATCGCTTCGATCAAGACCCTTATGTTATTTATTTAAAAGACTTCCGCTGTATTAAACATATTCTGTATTTCTGTTGTTTTTGGAATTTACGGATGTAATTCCGAGACTTTGGTTTCAATAAAGATTATGATATTTCATATTATCAATGTATTTTATGTTTTGTATGAATGGTTAAGCCTTGGGTGGCTTCGGATGTGAAATCTGAGGTCACTGGCAGAAATACTTTCAAGGAAATATTTGTCTTTCAAGGAATGAGCCGTGTGCTCCGGGGCCAAATAGGGCAAGGAGTTCGACGCCAGACCCCGATGATAGACCCCGTGCGAAGAAGCAGTGCATGAGGGCTTCCTACTATAGGAGTCTTTTCGAGGCACCATGATGGGGGCCGGTGTTGAATTTAGCGTTTTCTGTTCTAGTGCTTTGGTTGTTTCGTTTTGTTAAAACTTGTATTCTCCAAGCAATTTTGCCTTGTCGCTTGGAAGAATTTTCCCATGTAACCTTTTCAAACTCAGTTTTAGTTCATCAATGAAGGTTTACCAGTTGATCTATTCTGAGTCAGTTTTATACGTTATGCATGTTGAGATGATATTAATGTTGCGAAATACTTGGAATTTGATCGGTAAACAGATGGTGAACACAAGAAACACCATTCGTGCTGGTGCTGGGCCAAGCAACAACCCCAGACTGAATTTGGGGAATGCTGCGAATCCATTGGATGAGAACGAGTCTGTTTCTCACAACAATCCAGTGGTCAGCGACCAAGTTCCGGTCAACGCTCCAGTTATTTTCGATGTTGCGGTAATTGAGGCTATTCGAGGGATTGTGATGCAAGCAGTCACCGATATTATGCGACCAATCGCGCCTCAGGCACAAGGTGTGCCAATTCCTCCTGTGGTTCCTAGATTCGAGGAGCCAGCTATCCATGTACCCCATGAGGATGCGGTCAGGAACAGAGGCAATTATGGTCGAGCACTGAATGCCATTAGCTCTATGAGGCCTGACATCTATGATGGGAAGGGAGAGCCAGTCAGAGTGGCATATTGGTTCTCGCACATGGAACGACTATTCAGAAACATAGAGTGCACTGAAGCGGAGAAGGTGCACATTGCTTCCCTTCAATTGAAGGAGGTGGCTAGTGAATGGTGGGAAGGCACCGGTCTAGCTGATCACCTTGGGTTGAACTGGGGAATGTTTAAGGTAAAAATGACTGATCGATTCTTTTCCCGAGCTATGAGGGAAGAGAAGCATAAGGAGTTTCTATATCCGAGGAGGGATGGATTGAAAGTGACTGAGCTTGCGGCCAAGTTCAATCACCTGTTGTAGTATGCTGGGCTAGAAGTGTCCAGTGATGAGCAAAAAATCTGGCATTTCCATGAGTGGATGAATCCGGACATTAAGCCACTGATGGTGCGCCACGGATGCTCTACTCTGGAGCAGTACGTGGATGCTGCCTATAAATTGGAGGTGACTCTGGAGGAGTCGGCTAAGAAGCGCAATCGCCAGAGACCGGCATAGAGCCAGCCTCAGGCAAGTGGGTTCAAGCGACCCGCGCCACCGTCAAACTTTGCCAAGTCTGGCCGAGCTAGAACGGAGATGACTCATGGAGGGTCTACGCAACGTTCGGGTCAGGGCAAGAATCCGATCCAGTGCTACGACTGTGGTACACCCGGGCACAAGAGCAATGAGTGTCCGAAGCAGAGGAAGACGTGTTTTGGCTGCGGGAAGGAGGGACACTTGCAAACATTTTGTCCGCAGAGGAGACAAAAAGGAGCTGTGTCACAGCAAGGGTCCGTTAGTCATAACAACCGACCCCGATTCAGACCAATGGAGGCTCCTAGTCCTTCGACGCAGACAACTGCGCAGAACAAGGGGAAAGCCCCAGCTGCTTCAGGAGGTCAAGGTCAGCGACTCTACGAGATGCGTGAGGCTGATGGACCAAATGCTCATACTGCTCAAGGTACTCTATACCTCCATTCTACTTCTGTGTGTATACTTTTTGATTCGGGTGCTACTCATTCTTTCATCTCGGAAAGTTGCATAAGTAAGCTAGGTTTAGTATGCAATGAGGCTTGTGAGCCTTTCGTAGTCAATCTTCCCAATGGTGAACATTTAGTAGGATCCAAGCGTCTGTCGGAATTTTCGATTACAATTCAGGGTAGAAAGTTTGAAGCAGATTTGATCTGTATAGCCATGGCTCCATATGACATTATTATCGGTATGGATTGGCTGACACATCATGGAGCGGTGATCGATTTCAGTTCAAGGACTGTGACAGTTTCATCCGGGGGCCAGTTTGTATGCAAGTTCAAGGGTCGAAATGACGTTGATAACGGCAAGCTCATCAATGCGATGGCTGTGTGTAAGCTATTTCGACAAGGATGTGTCGGGTACCTATGCTATCTGGATAAACCCAAGAATGATGAGCCGTCAGTTCTTGATATTTCGGTCATTCGCGAATTTCCAGATGTCTTTCCGGACAAGGTATGGCCACTATGAGTTCGTAGTCATGCCATTTGGCCTTACCAATGCTCCGGCGGTCTTCATGGATCTGATGAATCGATATTTCCACCAATACCTGGATAAGTTCGTGGTGGTCTTCATCGACGATATTTTGATCTATTCCCCGAGTGAGGAGGCTCACGAGGAACATCTTCGGATCACCTTGTCAGTCCTTAGACAGAATCAGCTACTCACTGCTTAGACCAAGCTGATGAATTGAGCCGGAAGACGCCGCACGAGACTGTAGTGGCTCTACTCACTGCTTAGACCAAGCTGAACCAAGGGTTGTGCGAGATTGAAGTCTTGTACGATCAGCGTCGAGGATACCTGAGTATGCTTGAGATTCAAGCTATGCTACTTGATCAGATCAAGGAAAAGCAGGTTGACGACGTGGTCTTGGTAAAGCTAAACAGTGAAGTGATGGACGGGAAAGCTCCCAAATTCGTGATTCAGGAGGATGGATCACTCTGGTTTCAGGACCAGATTTGTGTGCCTGACGTTGATGGTCTTCGCCAGTTGGTGATGAAGGAGGCCCATTCGTTAGTTTATTCTGTACATCCAGGCTCTAGCAAGATGTACAAGGACCTCAGGAAGAAATTCTGGTGGCCCAACATGAAGTGGGATGTAGCGGAATTTGTGGCGAAATGCTTGACTTGTCAGAAAGTCAAGATAGAATACCGTAGACCAGGTGACGAATTTCTACCTCTTCCAGTACCAGAGTGGAAATGGGAGGATATCGCTATGGATTTTGTCACAGGGTTGCCAAAGACTCAAAGTCAAAAGGATGCGATATGGGTAATCATTGACATGCTCACGAAGAGTGCTCACTTCGTGGCTATCAAGTCAACATGGGGAACCCAGAAGCTATAGGAAGTGTTCCTACACGAGATTGTCCATTTGCATGGTACACCAAAGACCATTGTATCAGATCGTGATGGTTGATTCATGTCGAGATTCTGGAAGGAACTCCACAAGGCCATGGGAACCGAGTTGAGGTTCAGTACTGCGTTTCATCCTCAGACGGATGGACAGTCTGAGAGGACCATCCAGACATTGGAAGATATGTTGAGAGCTTGCGTACTTGATCGTCCGACTAGCTGGGAGAATAGCCCAAGTCTAATTGAGTTCACGTACAATAATAGCTGGCATGCTACCATTAAGATGGCTCTATTCGAGGCTTTGTACGGTTGAAAGTGTAGATCTCCGATTTGTTAGGATGAGAATACCGACAAGGTTATGCTCAGACCGGAGTTACTCGAAAGGACTGCCTCGGACATTGCGTTGATCAGACAGAGGATGTTGACAGCTCAGAGTCGACAAAAGTCTTACGCAGATCTGAAGCGCAGGAATGTCGAGTTCGAGGTTGGTGACAAGGTGTTTGTCAGGGTGTCGCCATCCAAGGGAGTGTTCAGGTTCGGCAAGCGTGGGAAGTTTAACCCTCTCTACGTGGGACCGTTTGAGATCCTTGACAAGGTGGGGTCTCTAGCATATCGTTTGGCATTGTCACCGTCGGCACATCCAGTGCATAACGTGTTCCACGTGTCCTTGTTGAGAAAGTAAGTGCCAGATGCGTCTCATGTGCTGAGTTATAAAGACATCGAGATTCATGCAAATGGTACCTACGAAGAGATGCCTGTGCGTATTCTCGAACGTCACGAGAAGCAGTTGCGGAACAAGGTAGTAGTGTAGTACCATTAGTACGGATTCTTTGGTCCAAGGATAGATCTGAAGAGGTTACTTGGAAAACCTGGGAGACTGAAGAGGATATGCTTAGTCGTTTTCCCGATCTTTTTTCGGCCTAGTTTCGGGGTTGAAACCTTTTTTTTAGGGGGAAGTGATGTAATACCCCTCATTTTTAGTAAGGATATTTGGGTAATTTTTCCCAACCCTCGTTCTGTAATCGTGTCGCTTTTGGACAAATTCGGATTTTCTGTATCGTGTCTGATCTCTGTATTTTTTCCCTGAGTGGTATAAATTACATTCAACATATTTTCGGGGCTTAGAATATTTGTTTGGGTACAAATATATAAATTCCGGGGTTTAAACCCACGCCACACCTTTTCCCGGGCAAACAGACGCGAAAAGGACAATTCCGCGACCGCGGAAAAATGGCTCTCAGAAGAGCTGGGCACAGGAATATTCCGCGACTGCGGAAAAAGTTCCGCGACCGCGGAAAAAGTTCCGCGACCGCGGAAAAAGTTCCGCGACCGCAGAAAAAGTTCCGCGACCGCGGAAAATGCAGACACGCCAACGTCGCGTCGTTTGTCTCCTCGTCGTTCACGCCCGCCGTTGATCCTCTGTGCCACCGTTGATCTGGGCAGGGAGAGCTCCTCCTTTGGGCTATAAAAGGAGGCCGGGATGGAGGGTTTTGAGCACCCGGACATCAGATCTCTCTCTCTCTCTCTCTCTCTCTCTCGTTTTTCTTGCTCTTCGGATTTTCGAAGTGTCGCCGGAGGCCTCACCGGGAGTTGTAGCAGCCTTGGAGTGGTGCATTGGAGGCGCAAGGAAGGCTGGAGTCGAAGCCCTCACGAACCAAGCCCTCTCGCATCGTCGCCGGTGAGTCTCTCGTCGTTTTGGGGTCGCCGAAGTTCATGGCCGCGACCGCGGACATGAACTGCCGCGACCGCGGCAGTGACAAGGTCGGCCGTGTCTGCGGCCGCTGTCCTTGACACTCGTGGATGAAGTCCTCGACGGCCGCGACCGTGGAATTCCTGCCGCGACCGCGGATTGCTTTGGCAATCGCGATCGTGGCCTTGGGCATACCGGTCTCGGGCGGGACTTTCGTCCTTTCGATTTCGTTCGTTCTTTCTTAGATTCGTATCATTTTATTGTCGAATCTAACCTAGGGTTTCGTCGTGGGTCATCGTCGTAGGAATCTGTAATCCGACTTCCGTTCCCGTTCCGGACCCAGAAACCCGTCGTCGTTCAATCATTCGTCTAGACTAAGGCAAGTGACAGTTCGCTCTTGCTTATCATTCCATGTTTCCATTAATTATCAATTGTTATTAATTGTTAATTAAATTGGGATGAACTATTGTTTTCGTTTGGGAACAGATTTTATAAATGATACGATTAAAACATGATATTATTATAGGTTGTATATATTGCTAGAAATAACGCTATTATATCTGTTATTACCATGATGGTATTGTTGTGGACTTTATGTGTGAACTTATACATTATAGTTAGAACAAGTATTCGTAGGGACGCTATGTACCTTGCGAGGTCTAGTCGTTTCTTTATAACTGGTATTAGGAGGATTTTTCCCTAATACTCTCTCTGGTCATGAATATACCCTTACTCAGGGTAGGTGCACATAGCTGGTGCCGCCATTCAGAATTTATTCCCTCTGATATCTCTCATTATGAGATGATATATCTTAAAAGCTTATAACATAAATATACGTTTTGGAATTAAACAAGATAAGTGCGATTATGCACATAATTAATATACCCTCGGGCGAGGAGTACAACGTGGAAACCGCTTGGACTTTGATTAGAGTAAGTCCTCCTTCCAAATCTGAATTCGCATTACGCGGTGAGGTTGGTTGTGGACCCAAATGGTCAAGTCTTTTTAAACGCTTGTGTGAAATTATAATGTTCCCGAACACTTGTCATACTTTCCGATAAGACTCAATCTTTTGGAGTCTTCTCTTCATACGTTTCCAATAAGACTCGATCTTTAGGAGTCTTCTCTTGATCTTTCTGTTATGTATCCTTCCGTAGAAGTATTGAGGTTTACTATCGTCATCGGGTTTCATTCGAGAAGCGATGGGTCTAACCTAATACGACTACCTTAGAACCTTTCTGTTTTACCCTTGCATAGTCTTTCATTAGACTAACCAACCGGTTATTTTTCCTTGCATGGTTGGCTGGTGTCATCCGTCTCATACGGCACATTAGGTAGACTTCCGTTCCGTGAAGGCTAGAATCAACGATGAAGGCAGATGAAGTTTTTAAGAGTTTTATCCAGGTTGAAGATCCGAGGCGGGTGATCGCTTCGATCAAGACCCTTATGTTATTTATTTAAAAGACTTCCGCTGTATTAAACATATTCTGTATTTCTGTTGTTTTTGGAATTTACGGATGTAATCCCGAGACTTTGGTTTCAATAAAGATTATGATATTTCATATTATCAATGTATTTTATGTTTTGTATGAATCGTTAAGCCTTGGGTGGCTTCGGATGTGAAATCTGAGATCATTGGCGGTAATACTTTCAAGGAAATATTTGGGGGTGTTACATCAATAACGTTGTAAAAGACATGCAGCAGGGTCCACTTTTGTTGCCCATGATGGGGGCACAACTGCAACAATTCCTTGAATCTTTCCCACCCTTCATAGAGAGACTCTTCATCCTTCATCTTGAAAGCAAGAATCTGATTCCTCATCTCAGCAGTCTTCTTTGGTGGAAAATATTTTTGGAGGAATGCCTTTGCTAGCTCATCCCAAGTTGTGATTGAGCCAAGAGGTAGGGACTTGAACCAAGCTTTGGCCCTGTCTCGCAGAGAGAATGAAAAGGCTCGCAGGTTGAGCGCATCTTGGGACACTTCATGGATCTTCACTGTGTCCATCAACTCAATAAAGGTAGCCAGATGCTGGCGTGGATTTTCAGAAGGTTGACCTCCAAATTGATTCTGCTGAACCATGTTGAGCAGGGAAGCTTTCAGCTCGAAGTTACGAGCTTGCACAGGAGGTCGGACCACACCAGAGATAGGACCAAGGTGATTTGGCAATACATAATCACCAAGCGTCATACGTGGCTCTTGAACTTCCAGAGCAGGATCTTGTTCCACTCTGTTGTCACCTATGGCTTGTTCTATGGCTTCACGTAGTTGTCTTCTTCTAGCACGAAGAGTACGCTCAGGTTCAGGATCATAGTCGTTGAGATTACCAGCGCTCAGGACTCTTCGCATATGTAGAAAACAAGTCTGAAAGCAAAGCAACAAAAAACAAGATCAAAATAAAACAAAGACTTAGTCGAACCAGTTGTAGGGAAAGAACTGATACTAGCAATAGTCCCCGGCAACGGCGGCAAAAACTTGATAGGACAAAAACCTACCCACAAGCGTATGGGTTCAGTTGTAGCTTTTCAAGTGTCGTTCCCAACTAGGACTAAGTAGTATCGATTGTATCTTAAACCAGTAAGCTAAGCCAAAAGATTGAGAATTTTGTTGAACTAATAACTAAAATTAAGAAACAAATGCAAGTGATGATTGTAATCAATGGAGGGAAGGTTTCCAAGGAAAGGGATCCCCGCAACTATGCTTCAGTAGACTTAACTAGATAAATGTCTGAATTTAGTCTGTCTTTGTTGAAAGTAACTATCTTAGGTAATTACTAATTCCTCTCGGATGATAGCAAATGTGCCTAGATTCAATTAACATCTACTCTCGCGACTTGCTAATCAAGATCTAGACCCTTTGGGCACTTAGAATCTAAGGTCAAACTGAATTAACATCCACTCTCGCGACTTGCTAAATCCAATCTAATCTTTGTAACACCCCTAAATCTGAACCCATTTGGAAAGGTATTACCGCCAGTGACCTCAGTGTTCCTTACCGAGATCACCCAAGGCTTTACCGTTTGAATACAAACCATGAAATACAATGATACAAAATGATAACTTTATTCATATAAAACACGAGTCTCGGGATTACATCCCAATCCCGAATAGGACAAACACAGAGTTTAACAAAGTACAGCGGAAGTCTTTAAACAAGGTACATCGGAAGTCTTTTAAATATATTACAAACAAGGATCTTAACCACAATGGTCATCTCCCAAGGATCTCAACCTGATTAAAAGAAATTATTAAAAACATCCAAAAACAACCGTCGTCTTCATAGTCAATCTAGTCTCCTCATATCTTCGCTCTATCTGATGTGCCAAATCAAACGGATGACACCAACCAACCATGCAGAGAACAATTGCGGTTGGTTAGTCTACTGAATAGACTATGCAAGGGTACAAAGCAGAGTGGTTCGAAGCAGTCGTATTAGGTTAGACTCATCGCTTCTCGAATAATAACCGATGACGATAGTCAACCATCATATTCCTACTGGAATAAACAAGAGGTATGCACAAGAGAAGATTCTGGAAGACTGAATCTTCACAGAAATCGACCCGAAAAGAGACTCCAAAAGATTGAGTCTTTAAGGAAATATGACAAATCTGGAACGTTTAAAGAATCAGACATCAGTGATTTAAAAGCTGACTTAGATGTTTCGGTTCACGACCAACCTCACCGCTTACAGCGAATCCAGATTGGAAAGAGAACGTACTCTGATCAAAAGTCGAGACGAGCTTTCCTAGCTGCACTATTTACTTAGCTGCACTACTCGCCAAAGGTATATTAATTATGTGCACTCGGGCACTTTATCTTATTAAATTCCAAAACCCACATTACATTATAAGCTTTTAAACATATGCTCTGTCACGCATGACATACAACTAAGGAATGGACCTCACAAAATCCAAGCCTCTGGACTTATATCGAAGGAATGAACCTCACGGAGTCCAAGCTTCTACTATCGTAGGGTCTTGATCGCCCTTTTCCCCAAGTTATAAAGAAACGAATGGACCTCTCGGAGTCCAGGCGTTCCTACGAATACTCGTACTAACTAACAGTTCGAGCACAACAACAGTTCAAGATAAATCCACATAAATGCCCTCAAGGCGAACATAAATAATAGCGTTGTTCTAACAGATATACAACCTATTATAATATCATTATTACAGTTTCCAAAATAGTTTATAAAACCATTTCCAGATAAACACAATAATCATTCCAAATTAATTACTTAGATAAACAACTGATAATTAATGTAAATATGGAACGATGAGCAAGAGCGAACCGCCACTTGCCTGAATCCGCAGAGTTTGAATAAAGTCTAACGACGGGATTCCGGGCTCGACACAGGGACAGATCTAGAGCACAGATTCCTTCGGATCGACCCACAAAGAAACCCTAAGTTAGATTCGACAAACAACAATACAGATCTAAGAAAGAACGAAAGGAATCGAAGGAAACGAAACCCGAACAAAGGACACGGAAGCCACGACAGCAACCGGCCAACAACCAAATTTGCGGCGGGCGCCGCCCCACTTGCGGAGGGCGCCACCTTAGCTGCGGAGGGCGCCGCCCAAATGCAGCGGGCGCCGCTCTTCACGGCTCCTCACGGCGGTGGCCGCATCTTCACGGCGGTCGCTGTGATCTTCACGGCGGTCGCCAGGCTCATCACGGCGGTCGCCGGGCTCATCACGGCGGTCACCGTGCTCATCACGGCAGTCGCCTTGCTCATCACAGCGGGTGCCGTGTTCTGGCCGGCGGTCGCCGCCTTCAAGCCGGCGGTCGCCGCCTCTATCCGGCGGTCGCCGTCGCTAAACGGAAACTGAAATACGAGAGGAAAAACTCACCCTCGACGATTGGTTTGGCTCGTCTTTCGCCTTGCTTTGTTTCTAGGCTTATAAGGGCCTCCCAAGCTTCTCTTGGCCACCGGAAACGACACCAAACGAGCTTCGACGTTCGACTTGAGCTTTCCCGAAGAGAGCGTTTTTGAGAGTTTGAGAGCTTATGAAACTAGCTCTCTCTCTTCCTCCCAAGCCATCCTTATATAGGCAAATCCAAGGGGGAGGAAGGTGATAGGAAGCTTCCTTCCCAACCCTTGGGTAATAACCTTGCACTTTGCCTATTGGATAAAAACCTTAGGGTAACAAACTTGTACTTTAGTGCCCATTGGATGATAACTCTTGGGCAATAATCTTAACCCCGTGTTAAAAATATTTGTACACGAATGAGTATTAACTCCCAAAATGCGTCGACTGTATGTTATTTCACTGAGAAAAATATTACAGAGGCAGAGCACATTACAGAATGTCTCAAACTATCTGAATTAAATCCGATGTACGAAACAGATACTCGGGAAAATTCCCAAAATAACCTTACAGAAATATGGGGTATCACATCACCTCCTCCTTAAAAGAAGTTTCGACCCCGAAACTTACATTAAGCCAATGAGGGTCCTGCCTCAACACCAATCTTACCACTTGGATTCCATATCCTTATTCACTTCATCCTTGAAATGGATCACAAGAGATATTACTGTTAATTCCTTAGGATATCATTCTGAAAATGATTCGCTCGTCTCGATGCTTATAACACAACTCACTTATGAGAGATAGCTCTTAGTCTCTCCGAACATAACTCCACAAGTTCATCCTTTATCTCTTAAGGAAGCTTAAAAAAAAAACTCAGCGTATGGGATACCGCTTACCACTTTATTCCTTAGGTGTATATAGACAATTCTCTTTACTGAATCTTTAATACATCGGGATCATTGGCATATCCCCTCTTAAACTGCAACCTTTCTTCTTAACACAACAACTCTTACAACTTAATCTTCCTCAAAGAGTTGCACCCAGCCTTATAGATGACATACTCTATATATGAAGAAGAATCTTAGGAATGGATTTAGATTTAAACAGCAGAGTCGACCCTGTGATTAATCATATAGGGGACGAACATCTAAGTTGCCCACAATACTCCACCACCATAAGTCCGACAGTCTTTATCCTTACTTGGCATAAGCTGTTCTCGACACTTATGAGGTTTCGTATGAACAACTAATTCATAACGATAAAGCATTCTGAAATTTCCAAAACAAGGAAACACTTCATTATCATTCAAACATTACCTTAACTGACAAAAGTTGAACAACCAGATCACGATACCACGGAGATTATCGACACACGTCGCTACTCCTTAATCTTAAAGAAAGACTTGACATAAATACAACTTAATGGATCATGGTTCTTCTCCGTTGGCTTGGCTCATTACAAAGAGTCTTTGCCCTTGGCCTGAAGACCCCATAGGCGCTTTGTCTTTATTACGAGCCATAGACTGCTCAGGAGCAGATGCCTCTGGCCTTAGGTTCTGCCCACTGCCAACATTTGACGCCTGATAAGATTGCATTGGTCCCTGACCCTTCAGTCTGCAGTATGTTTTTATGTGGCCATCTCTCCCACAATTATGACATACTCTCTTGTCCTTTTGGCAATTAAATTTTTTTTTATGCCTAACTTCACCACAATTGTGGCACTGAATTACTCTGCTGCTCCAACCTGAGCCTCTGGCAGAGTCAGACTGAGTTGTCTCGGTCTTGGCATGACCAGACTTTTCAAACTTGGTAGGCGATGCCGGTCGTTTGAATGAACCAACCTGGCGATCCTGTTGCCCACCCTTTCCCTTAACTTGCTTCTCCCGTTTATGGGCAGACTCCTCCAATGTGATCTCTGTCGACTCTGGGCGGTTAACATCCTCTGTCTAATCAAGCAATGTCTAGAGCTGTCCTTTCGACCAACTCTGGTCCAAGTAGAATCTTGTCGGCATTCTTATCCGAACAAATCGAAGATCTGCATTTGAGACCATACAAAGCTTCAAACGGAGTCATCTTGATCTTAGCATGCCAGCTATTATTGTACGTGAACTCAATCAGACTCAGGCTGTCTTCCCAGCTAGTCAGACGATCGAGTGCACATGCTCTTAGCATATCCTCCAGGGTCTGGATGGTCCTTTCAGACTGTCCATCTGTCTGAGGATGAAATGCTGTACTGAATCTTAATTCAGTTCCCATGGCCTTATAAAGCTCTTGCCAGAACCTTGACATGAATCGGCCATCTCGATCCGATACAATGGTCTTTAGGAATGCCATGTAAACGGACAATCTCCTGGTGGAAAACTTCTGCTGACCTCTGGGTCACCCAAGTAACCTCAGTTTCCAATGCAAACACTATTGCTGCTAGTTCTAGGTCATGTGTTGGTTAGTTTGCTTCATAGGTTTTCAATTGTCTAGATGCGTATGCAATAACCTTGCCCCTCTACATCAAAGACACATCCCAACCCATTTCTCAAATCATTACTATAGACCATATAACCATCATTCCTTCCGACAATGCCAAAACTGGTGCATAAGTCAGACACTGTTTCAACTTCTTGAAAACTGGTCTTGCACTTGTCATCCCAGACAACTTCTTGTTGACCTTGTGGAATAGACTGGTCATAGGTGGAGTGATCTTAGAAAAATCCTTTCATGAACCATCTATAATGCTCAGCAAGCTCTAGGAAACTGCGCACCTCGCTCACACCCTGAGGCCGCTTCCAAACAACTACTGATTCACTCTTCTGGGGAATAACCATAACCTCATTCTTATTGATCACATGGCCTAAGAAAGCCACTTCTAGATCCAACAATCGCACTTAGCCCACTTTGCGTACAGCCGACTTGGTCTAAGGACCGATAAAGCAATCCGCAGATGTTCCCTGTGAGCTTCATTTCTCGGGAAAATATCAAAATGCCATTGATGAAGACCACTATGAACTTATTCAAGTACTGGTCTAAAACATCAATGCACTAGGTTCATGAAAACTGCTGGAGCATTCGAAGCCCAGATGGCATGACTACAAACTCGTAGTGACCATCTCTCGTCCGAACGCAATCCTCGGATTATCATCCTCACGAATCCCGAGCTGATAAAAACCAGATCTTCGGTCGATCTTGGAGAAAACGTTTTCTCCCTGTAGTTGATCCAACAGATCATCACTCCTGGGCAACAGATACTTGCTCTTGATCGTGACTTTATTCAACTCTCGAAAGTCAAAACAAAGTCGAAACGGTCCATCTTTATTTTTGACAAATAAAACTAGGGCACTCCTACTTAAGGTGATGCACTCAGCTTTATATAACTTTTGTCAAGAAGATCCTTGAGTTGCTTCTTCAACTCTTGCATCTCAACAAGAACCATCCGGTACGGTGCCTCAGAGATCGGCGTGGTACTCGGCTCGAGATCAACGACAAACTCCACAACACGATTCGGGGTATCCAGGAATATCTTCTGGAAAGACACCCGGAAATCCTCTAACCACAGGAATATCAAAAACTGAAGTCTATCACTGCCTTATGACGCTTCCGTCAATCCATACCGAGAATAATTATCGTATGGGACCATGGTTATTTAGGTCAAATCGCTTTGAATTTCTTACCCTTGATGGTAATCGACAATTCCGACAGACGATTGGTTCTAACCAAATATTTCATATTAATAATATTTATAACCAAAAGTTCACAAACTTAGCCGCATACAGAACTTAACTTACAACCATCCAAAATGAAAGTCTGGGTAGCACCCACATCAACAACACATTAACAAAAGTGTAATGCAGATACAAAGTACTCTAAGCATTAGGAGCATAGGGTCCATCCGCCTCACGCATCACGTAAAGACGTTGACCCTGACTTCCAGAAGCCACTGGGGCTTTTCTCTTATCCTGCGCAGTTGTCTGCATCGAAGGATTGGAAGTCTCTGCTGGTTTAAACCTAGGTCTGTTGTTTGGATTAACAGACCCCTGTTGTGACTCCGCTCCTTTTTGCATTCCCTGCCGACAGAACCTCTGCATATGTCCTTCCTTTCCACAACCAAAACAAGTCTTCTTCTCATTCCGACATGCAAAATTCTTGTGCCCAGATGCACCACAATTATGGCATTGGATCAGACTCTTGCTCTGACCCGATTGCTGAGTTGACCCATCTCGAGTCGTTTTTGTCTTTGCCTTGCTGGACTTGGCAAAATCAGAAGATGGTGCGGGACGTTTAAACCCACTTGCCTGAGGCTGGTTCTGCACTTGCCTCTGGCTATCACGCTTCCTGGTTGACTCCTCCAGAGTTACCTCCAACTTGTAGGCCGCATCCACGTACTGCTCGAGAGTAGAGCATGTGTGGTGCACCATCCATGTTTTAATATCTGGGTTCATCCATTCATGGAAGTACCAGATCTTCTGAGCCTCACTGGATATCTCTGGTTCAGCATACTGCAGCAAATGATTGAATTTGGTGACAAGCTCGGTCACCTTCAATCCATCCGTCTTAGGATACAAGAACTCCTTGTGTTTCTCCTCTCTCATAGCACGAGAGAAGAAACGGTCCGTCATTTTGGTCTTAAACATTGACCAGGTCAACACCGGGCTATCAGCTAAGCCGGTACTCTCCCACCATTCACTGGCTTCTTCCTTCAACTGTAGAGAAGCTATGTGCACTTTCTCCACTTCAATGCACTCCACATTACGGAACAATCGCTCCATGTGGGAAAACCAATGATCCACTCTGACTGACTCTCCCTTTCCATCATAGCTGTCGGGTCTCATAGAGTTAATGGCCTTCAGAGCTCGGCCATACTCCCCTCTATTCCTGATCACGCCTCCCTGTAGTACCTGGTTCTCTTGTTCCTCAAACCTTAGAACTTCTGGAGGTACTGGCACTCCTTGTGCCTGAGGTGCGATTGGTCGCATTATCTCGGTGAATGCTTGCATAACAATCCCCCGAATTGCTGCGACTGTTGCTGCATCGAGCACTACTGGAGCGTCGGCCTGAGCTTGGCCATTGCCTCCTGGATCATTGTTGAAGATAGACTCACGCTCTCCTGATGGGTCTGCATCAATCCTCGGGTTTGGTCTAGGGTCATTGCTCGGCCCACCACCAGCACAGATAACGTTCCTTGTGTTCACCATCTGTTTACTGATCAAATTCCAAGGATTTTATCACATTAGTATCATTATGATATACTTATTATAATAAAATCAACTTAGACTAGATCAAACTCGTAAATTTCTATTGATGAACTGAAACTGAGATACTAGGTTCTACAACCTCAAATCACAACGAGCGAACTGGGAATCAAGCCTAACTGGAGATGGCGAAACCACCTCGGCTTCTCCCGGGTTTCTCTGAAGAGAACAGAATGCACCCATATCTAGCGGGGCAACGAGAAATAAATTAGTCTTTCTAGACATAGAAGCAAGATTACTACATCAGACTATATAGAAGGCACGACTATGAACGGTGTTTTGAAATTCTTTTTACTTTGAAAATTTCGAGCCCTTTTAACGTATTTTCAAAAACGGATAAATGATATAAAAATCCCAAACCCGTTTAAAACCTTTGGCTCTGATACCACAACTGTAACACCCTCAAATTTGAACCCATTTGGAAAGGTATTACCGCCAGTGACCTCAGTGTTCCTTACCGAGATCACCCAAGGCTTTACCGTTTGAATACAAACCATGAAATACAATGATACAAAATGATAACTTTATTCATATAAAACATGAGTCCCGGGATTACATCCCAATCCCGAATAGGACAAACACAGAGTTTAACAAAGTACAGCGGAAGTCTTTAAACAAGGTACAGCGGAAGTCTTTTAAATATATTACAAACAAGGATCTTGACCACAATGGTCATCTCCCAAGGATCTCAACCTGATTAAAAGAAATTATTAAAAACATCCAAAAACAATCGTCGTCTTCATAGTCAATCTAGTCTCTTCATATCTCGCTCTATCTGATGTGCCGAATCGAACGGATGACACGAGCCAACCATGCAGAGAACAATTGCGGTTGGTTAGTCTACTGAATAGACTATGCAAGGGTACAAAGCAGAGTGGTTCGAAGCAGTCGTATTAGGTTAGACTCATCGCTTCTCGAATAATAACCGATGACGATAGTCAACCATCATACTCCTACTGGAATAAACAAGAGGTATGCATAAGAGAAGATTCTGGAAGACTGAATCTTCACAGAAATCGACCCGAAAAGAGACTCCAAGAGATTGAGTCTTTAAGAAAATATGACAAATCTGGAACGTTTAAAGAATCAGACATCAGTGATTTAAAAGCTGACTTAGATGTTTCGGTTCACGACCAACCTCACCGCTTACAGCGAATCCAGATTGGAAAGAGAACGTACTCTGATCAAAAGTCGAGACGAGCTTTCCTAGCTGCACTATTTACTTAGCTGCACTACTCGCCAAAGGTATATTAATTATGTGCACTCGGGCACTTTATCTTATTAAATTCCAAAACCCACATTACATTATAAGCTTTTAAACATATGCTCTGTCGTGCAGGACATACAACTAAGGAATGGACCTCATAGAATCCAAGCCTCTAGACTTATATCGAAGGAATGAACCTCACAGAGTCCAAGCTTCTACTATCGTAGGGTCTTGATCGCCCTTTTCCCCAAGTTATAAAGAAACGAATGGACCTCTCGGAGTCCAGGAGTTCCTACGAATACTCGTGCTAACTAACAGTTCGAGCACAACAATAGTTCAGGATAAATCCACATAAATGCCCTCAAGGCGAACATAAATAATAGCGTTGTTCTAACAGATATACAACCTATTATAATATCATTATTACAGTTTCCAAAACAGTTTATAAAACCATTTCCAGATAAACACAATAATCATTGCAAATTAATTACTCAGATAAACAACTGATAATCAATGTAAATATGGAACGATGAGCAAGAGCGAACCGCCACTTGCCTGAATCCGCAGAGTTTGAATGAAGTCTAACGACGGGATTCTGAGCTCGACACGGGGACAGATCTGGAGCACAGATTCCTTCGGATCGACCCACAAAGAAAACCTAAGTTAGATTCGACAAACAACAATACAGATATAAGAAAGAACGAAAGGAATCGAAGGAAACGAAACCCGAACGAAGGCCACGGAAGCCACGACAGCAACCGGCCAACAACCAAACTTGCGGCGGGCGCCGCCCCACTTGCGGCGGGCGCTGCCTCAGCTGCGGCGGGCGCCGCCCAAATGCAGCGGGCGCCGCTCTTCACGGCGGTGGCCACATCTTCACGGCGGTCGCCGTGATCTTCACGGCGGTCGCCGGGCTCATCACGGCGGTCGCCGGGCTCATCACGGCGGTCGCCGAGCTCATCACGGCGGTTGCCGTGCTCATCACAGCGGTCGCCTTGCTCATCACGGTGGGCGCCATGTTCTGGCCGGCGGTCGTCGTCGCTGCTAAACAGAAACTGAAATACGAGAGGAAAAACTCACCCTCGACGATCGGTTTGGCTCGTCTTTCACCTTGCTTGGTTTCTAGGCTTCTAAGGGCCTCCCAAGCTTCTCTTGGCCACCGGAAATGACACCAAATGAGCTCCGACGTTCGACTTGAGCTTTCCCGAAGAGAGCGTTTTTGAGAGTTTGAGAGCTTATGAAACTAGCCCTCTCTCTTCCTCCCAAGCCATCCTTATATAGGCAAATCCAAGGGGGAGGAAGGTGATAGGAAGCTTCCTTCCCATCCCTTGGGTAATAACCTTACACTTTGCCTCTTGGATAAAAACCTTAGGGTAACAAACTTATACTTTAGTGCCCATTGGATGATAACTCTTGGGCAATAATCTTAACCCCGTGTTAAAAATATTCATACACGAACGAGTATTAACTCCCAAAATGCGTCGACTGTATGTTATTTCACTGAGAAAAATATTACAGAGGTAGAGCACATTACAGAATGTCTCAAACTATCTGAATTAAATCCGACGTACGAAACGGGTACTCGGGAAAATTCCCAAAATTCCCAAAATAACCTTACAGAAATACGGGGTATCACAATCTTAGGGTTTCTATGATAGTAATTAATCCACATGAGAAATTAAGACGCTCTCGCAATAATAAAATCTCAGGTTCAATTCCTAGGATTCTAATAGAAGTTATTACCTCTCGGTCGCAAACCCTATCTGACTACGTATTAACGTTTTTACCTCTCGGTTGAAAACCCTAATAGGATCCAATTCGCATAAGCTAATATAGGCATAAAGCATCTAGGAATGAATCAACAAAGTTTCAGACTTCCATTCAGGCAAATATCAAACAAGTTTACCTACGCATAGTTGGGATCACCCCAACCCTAGAAATATGGGAATTAGCTAGACATAACTGCAATTTCAACCAAAGAATTCATATTAACGATGGAAATCATAAACCAGATTAAAGAGAAACTTAGTCTTGAATCCAGTAGAACAATCTCCAAAGTTGTAATCTTTCCAAGGAGGCAAACAACTAGGTCTAGAGAGTTAGAAAAGTGGCAAAAGATGGAAGAAGAAGCCCCCTTCTATTAACCTAAAACAAAGTATTTATACCTAAGATAACAAGTTTCCGTAAATAAACAACCCGCAGCAAAACGCACGGCGGTGCATTTTATGCACAGCCAAAACGCATGGCGGTGCGTTTTATGCACGGCCAAAATGCATGGGCCGAGTCTTCAATCGTAGAAAGCTTGTCTTGTCCCATTCGATCCTCGTCCACTACTCGTACCAGCTCCGCTCTTACTTGAGTCCTCCCAATACTTCCATTATAAGTTCCACACTGTCTCATGAGTCTCGTCATACTCTACAAAACGTTCCAGAAAACCACCAAACTACCTGAAATATGAAAATATACTCGTGTAGACATCCATCACTAATAAACGATGCAACTAGCAAAAAATGAGATATAAACACATGAAAATGACCTAAGTTAATGCCTAAATGCATGCCCTAAACATGTATGAAATGGATGTTATCAGCAATCTGGCCAACACAGGTATGATTCTAACCCTAGTCAATCTAATTCCACTAATGTGCGTTCCCATGCCTCAGCCCCAGCCGCATCTAGCCAAGGCCGCCAACCGAAGCCCGCGACGCAGCCCACTGCCAGCCGCGCGTCCGCGCCTAAGACATCGACACCGGGCACCGACCGAGCGCGTGATCTTGAATGCTACAAGTGTGGAGGCAGGGGCCATTACAAGAAAGATTGTCCCAACTCGAAGAAGGTGCTCTTCTCCTCCGCCGCCGCTGGCTACGAGTCCTACGAGGAGGACGAGCCCACACTCGAGCCCATTGAGGAAGGAATCGAGGACACCGAGGACGCCTATGCCTGTGAGCCTGCTTCACTGCATGCGGGCACACCACTGAGCCTAGTAACAAGGCGCATCCTTACCGTCAAGGAAGCGAGCTTAGTTGACCAACACGAGAACTTGTTCCATACAAGGTGCCTCGTCAAAACGGCTTCCTTGAGTGTCATCATCGATGGAGAAAGTTGTTGCAACATTGTGAATGAGAAGGTGGTGACTCACTTTGACTTGCCCACCACGCCACATCTACAACCATATGCCCTCTAATGGATTTCTTCTAGTCCAAGTAACACAGTATCTAGACAATGCCTTATTTCTTTTTCTATTGGTCAATATTGTGATTCCATTCTTTGTGATGTCATTGCAATGGACGCCACGCATCTTTTGCTTGGGCGCCCATGGCAATTTGACAGGCGCGTGCTCCATGATGGCTATTTACACACTTATATGTTTACTTACCACGGGAAGCGCGTCACCTTGCTACCAATGTCTCCCCATGAGATCTTGCATGACCAGGTTGAGAGAGACCGCCAAGAGGCCATCGAGGCTGCCGCCACAAGGCTAGAGGAGATGCCAGCGACACTCCAGAAGCAAAACTCCTCCAATTCTGGCCATTTTTTGTCTTCCCCAGGCACTGCATCCAAGAAGTCAAACGCCATAAGTGGGCCACCCAATGCCTCCCTGGATCGTGATGGCGCCGCTATCACTGCCGCTAGGAAGGGAAAGCAGAGGCCTACAGAGTACTGGCCATGCACTCCCCATTCTGGCTCGAGCACTGGTGTCCACACACCCAGTGCCTCACAAAAATCGTCCAGTGCCTCCCTTCCATCGCAGTTGGCCGTTCGATCGCCGCAGACGCTCCCTTTGCAAGGCTGATGTGAGCACAGACTGCTTCTCGCGTGGCCTAGTGACTTGACTGCCACCTTGAATGGCAAAGCACCATGTTTTCTGTTGGTGCCCACTCCGTGCATTCCTGAGACACCCATTGCCGAGCCATTGCCGCCTGACGTCGCCGCTTTGCTCGTCGACTTCGATGATGTGTTTCCAGAGGAGCTTCCACAGGGCTTACCACCTTTGCGAGGCATTGAGCACCAAATCGACTTGGTGCCTGGTGCCTCTTTGCCCCAATCGCGCTGCCTACTGCGCCGGACCTGAAGAGACCCAGGAGATGCAGCGCCAGGTGCAAGAGCTCTTGGATCGTGGCTATGTGAGGGAATCCCTGAGCCCTTACGCTGTGCCTGTGATCCTTGTGCCCAAGAAGGATGGATCATGGCGAATATGTGTTGATTGCCGTGCCATCAATCAAATCACCGTGAAGTATAGGCACCCAATACCGCGCCTAAACGACATGCTAGATGAGCTCCACGTCGCGACCCTCTTCTCAAAAAATGACTTGAAGAGCGGCTATCACCAGGTTCGAATGAAGGAAGGTGATGAGTGGAAGACCGCCTTCAAGACCAAGTATGGGCTCTACGAGTGGCTCGTCATGCCTTTTGGGCTCACCAATGCCCCAAGCACATTCATGAGATTGATGAACCACGTCTTGAGAGCATTTCTAGGGAAGTTTGTTATCGTTTACTTTGATGACATTCTAATTTATTCTAGTAGCCTTGATGACCACGTCGAGCACCTTAGGCTTGTGTTAGAGTGCTTGCGACGTGAGAGCTTATATGCCAATCTTGGCAAGTGTCGCTTTTGTTCGGACACTACTAATTTCCTAGGCTACGTGGTGTCCAAGTATGGCTTGCGCGTCGATGAAGACAAGGTCAAGGCCATAAGAGAATGGCCGACGCCGACGACGCCCACCATGGTGAGAAGCTTCCTTGGCCTCGTAGGTTTCTATAGGCGCTTTGTGAGAGACTTTAGCTCCATCGCCGCGCCTTTGCATGAGCTTACCAAGAAGGGAGCCACAGTCACTTGGCTCGAGGCCCACGAGAAGGCCTTCATGACCTTGAAGGATGTCTTGTGCCATGCGCCTCTACTCCAGCTCCCTGACTTCGCCAAGCATTTTGAGGTGGAGTGTGATGCTTTCGACGTCGGAATTGGAGGTGTCTTGCAACAAGAGAGAAGGCCAATAGCCTTTTTCAATGAGAAGCTCATAGGGGCCACCATCAACTACCCCACCTATGACAAGGAGTTATATGCCCTCGTTCGTGTACTAAAGATATGGCAACATTACCTTTTGCCATGAGAGTTTGTCATCCACAATGACCACGCCGCCTTGAGCTACTTGAAGAGCCAAGCCCACCTCAACCGACTCCATGCTCGTTGGGTGTAGTTCCTTGAGACATTTCCATACGTCGTGGTCCACAAGAAGGGCAAAGAGAATGTGGTAGCCAACGCCCTCTCTTGCAGGTACATTTTCTTGACCCATGTTCAAACTAAGGTTCTTGGTTTTGCTTTGATAAAGGAATTGTATGTGCTTGACCCTTTCTTTAAGCCTATATTAGAGCATTGCCTTAGGAGCCGAGAGTTTGAGACTTATTTTCTTTGTGAGGGTTACTTGTACAAGGCTGGCCGCCTATGCATCCCTAGGTCCTCTATTAGGCTCCCTCTCACCCAGGAAGCCCACGATGGCCGTGGCCACTTTGGGATTGCCAAGACACTGGCCGCGCTTAGGGAACACTTTTTATGGCCACGTATGACCCACCAGGTGACCCGCTACTGTAGGAGTTGTGTGACATGCCAAAGGGCCAAGGCCAAGTCTAGTCCACACGGCCTCTACACCCCACTGCCCATTCCCATCGGCCCTTGGGAAGACCTTTCCATGGATTTCATCACAGGGTTGCCCCTCTCTCGTCGAGTTAAGGACTCTATCTTTGTGATTATGGATAGGTTTTCTACGATGGTCCATTTTGTAGCTTGTAAGACCACCCATAGTGCTAGTGAGATAGCCGATTTATTCTTTGAGCATGTGGTGCGTCTTCATGGAGTCCCTCATACTATTGTGAGTGATAGGGATTCTAAATTTGTTGATCATTTTTGGAGAACACTTTGGGGCAAACTAGGCACTAAACTTCTCTTCTCCACTAGCTACCACCCCCAAACCGATGGCCAAACCGAGGTGACAAATAGAACCCTAGGATCCCTCCTTCGCACCATGCTCAAGGCCAACCCTAGGCATTGGGAGGACTTACTTTCTATTGTCGAGTTTTCTTATAATAGGTACATGCACTTTGATAGGTGTCATTTCATGCACCTTAACTAGTGATTATTGATATATTTTAGATGGCGTTTTGGAGTAGATTTAGGCTAAGTCTATAATCCAGAAGAGTAGTTGAGAAGTGAAGATATCCAAGGTTTTACGGCTTAGATGGAGATGATGGGGATCTGCTGGAATTTATTAGAGAAGATTACCAATACTTGGTAGTAAAGAAGAGCAGAAGAGGAGCTGAAGAGAGAAGAATGGCGCCCCGCGCCAGAGCCACCGTGACCCGGCGATGGGTCTCAGAGAAGGATGCCGCCCCGCGGTGGAAATCACCGCCCCGCGGTGGGAGTTGGTGCCCCGCGGCCATCAACGAGAGGCGAAGTAAATTAATTAAGAGGCCCGCGTGGTGATGCTGGAATTGAAGGAGTTTGGGCCGTGAGGATAAAAGGCCCATGAAGAAGAACGGCCTAGCTGAGGAGAAAAGCCCCGCGCGAAGGAGCTGTTGACGCGCATGAAATGCTGAAGCGGAGAGCTAAAGAATTGGAGTGATGATGTCAGCGCGAGGTCAGCGGTCTGATGTTGTTGAAGGTGGGCCACGCATGTGATGCTTGTGCTGGGCCGAGTGAGACGAAGTGGGCCGAAGCTGATGAACGTGCTGCTGACGAGATGCTTGCACGAAGGAGATACGGGATTAATTTCCCAGGATTTCGTTCGTTTATTTCCTTTAATTATTTTATTATTATTTCCTTTTATTATTTTTATCTCTTTTAGAATTAGGTTAAATACTCTTTGTTTTTCTAGTTTTCAGAATTAAGTTTTGAAGTTTTACAGTTTTGAAGTTCTTTTCGTTTTGCCTCCAGGGTTCCAACCCATGGAGAACTAAACATCTTTGTTCTGCTAGACGTTTGAAGCAATACAGTTGATTCGGTTGTGAGATTTCTATTCCTTGTTCTTATTCTTATGTGTGTTGGTTTGATTCTCTCGGTTATATTGATTATTGATTTATCGTTATTCTTCATAGTCTGGCCAGCTAGGTTGAGTAATATTTATCAATTGCTAGGATTGCATATAGGGGTTCCGAGTGCATATCTAGTGGCAAACACAATTGTGCGTATAGGGGTTCCGAGCGTACAATTGTGAGTGAGAATCAGTTGCATGTTAAGTAGGGGAGTGAGTACTTGTACGTCTTTCTACTTGCATGTATCCTATATCCTTGTATGCATTGCTATTGCTTTGTTGGTGGTAAAGTACCCCGGTCTGGTACCGCGTGACAGGCGTGACTGGTGTGTTTTATCATTGATATAGTAATAAGTCTATCGACAACTGTGAGAATCGGTAGTACTTAAGATCAGGGTGGGAACAACCATAAGAATAGTTAAAGAACTTGGATTGAATAGATTTCAGTGATCGACTTATCTCTGTATTGTGGATCTCGTTCTAGTGGAACTACTTCCCCATTCATATTTTCTCGTCAACTACACTTGTTTGCTTTGCTTTGCTTGATAACTATAAACCCCCCTTTGTTACTTTGCATGCTCATAAACACATTGATTGATCACTTCCTCCCTGTGGATTCGACCCTTGCTTACCTCTACTACTTGTTTAGGTTTGTTAGGATTTTATTTGTTTAGGTGTCCCGACGACAATGCCTTATCAAATTGGCGCCGTTGCCGGGGAGACAAGTTTTGATTTTTCTGTGTGTTTGTTTGTGCGTGTTACCTCGGTGTGGACCTATCTTACGGTCTACACCCATGCTACTAATTTTTGTTTTTCTCTCTTTTGCTTTTGATACAGATATGGAGTTCGGGGGAGAATCGCACAAAAGACCAGGCCCCTGCTCATTCTCGCCAGAGAGGGGACACTACCCAACTCCTAGTGCCTGAAGAATCTGTCATGATCCGTGGCATTCCACTGACGATTGTCCAGGACTTCCCGCATTCAGAGCAGCAGTAAATGCACGTCAAGGTGTGAACTCACAGGGACAGAGGCAGGAGCACTTTCCGGACACCTACAACTCAGGGTGCAGGGAACACTATAACCCAGGTCCGTATGGAATCCAACCGCAGTACGAGCAACCATATTCATATGGAATCCAAGGACAGAACGCAAGTTTGCCCGTGCCCGGTGCTGATGTATTCAACATCCTGATGCAAAGCATGGCAACCATGGCCCAGAGTGTCTCTTCGTTGGGGAAAGGAGTGGAAACAATAGTCCAACAACAAAGTCGAGCCCAACAACAACACCAAGAGGCGATTTCTAGTCTCCAGGGCCAGCTGAACCAACTGAGTCAAGCGTTGTTTGAGACGAAATCCAGACAACTATCAATTCCTGTGGTATAGAACCCATGAGAGACCGTCTGTGCCATGACACTGAGGATCGGGGATGAGATTGAGGCTGAAAGGGTCAAGGAGAAGGAGGTCCATGAGACCAAGGGAGAGCACTACGAAGAAAAGGAGGTTGAGGGTGAAAACAACGCTGATGAACAGGAACCGCAACCGCAGCCTACAAACCGGAGCCGCGGCCTCTCCTCTCCTTACGTGGATGACTATGTGCGACCTTACTTTCCTCCTCTTGGGTCCGAGAAGCCTCCAGCGCCTTTCCCTGAAGCTCTGGCGGACACTAGGAGGCCAGTCAAGGACAACGACATGTTTGATTGGTTGACCAACTACGAGGCAAACTCCCCTTCGCTCAAAATGGAGGACAACAACCCTCGCTTCAAGGAATTTATAAAGGCGCTACACGAGATCAAGAAGAAGCAGAATGGGAAGAAAAAAGAGTAGGACGAATATGAGATGGAGAACATCGCCGACCGCCCCGCGTTACCTCTAACCGCGACCTGGCATGAAGTCCCAGTTATCTCACCGCCCCGCGGCGAGCATGACCGCGACCCGACGACGTGCCTCAGTATCTCCACCGCGACCTCACCGCCCCGCGGCAATGACTACTGCCCCGCGGTGGACGAAGTACCTCCTAGCGCGACCTCGCCGCGGCCCGATGTCCAAAATTTCAGATATGCTGGTGAGGTTTGGGTAGATCCTTATGGGGTTGCACGGCAGGTGCTTTCTGAGAAGGAGAACTTCTTTGGAGAGGAGTGGAGCGACGATGAGGAGGAGTGCCATGTTCGCGAAAATACTCCAGAGACACCCGTTCCTCCCATGAACGCTCTAGCAGCCCCCGACCCTCTGGAGGCTGCCTATGATGAGTTTATGCGTCTCAACTCCTTCCCGCTCATTGCGCTGAAACCTGTTATACCTTTCCCTGAGGCTCTGAAGGACACCCAAAAGGTGGAGAGCAACAAAGGCTTATTTGACACCTTCAATGACTGCATAAAAACCGTTCCCTTGGTCACACTGGCGGACAACACCCCTCGCAGCAAGGAAATGTTAAAGGTGCTGGGCATAATCAAGAAGAAGCCAAAGGGGAAGCACAAGAAGGATGCCTTGATGCAGGTGGTGATTTCTTACATGCTGGATACGGGGCATGACATACATGCAGCCCCTGAGATGCTGGGTAGACAATTTTTCAAGATGGCAAGTGCATTCATGGATACGACAAGTAATCCAGCCATCAACAATTGCACAAGATTGGGGGAAAGGCTCAACAGGGAGTATACAAAGAGGCATCCCCCTAATCCAGGCCCCAGGAGTTTGGTTGTTATGAGCAACCCCAGTTGAGGAGTTTAGAGTGGTATGTCAAGCCATGACAATAACTAAGGCGTTGTCCGGGAGGCAACCCGAGGTATGTTTTTCTTTCTTTGCTTTTCATTTTTTGTTTTTGCATTTTCTTTAGTGTGTTTTTGCTTTGTTTTTGTTCTTGTTTTTATTTCCGACTAACCTGCAGGGAAGAGACCCATGCCTATTGAAGAAGGTGTTTACCACCAATGTAAGTCTTCTCTTCCCTACACTAAGTCACCCCCCGAAAAAACCTTAAACGGGAGGAAAAAAAAAGTTCTACCGAAGGCCAGCTGTCCGGAATTCCCATGGAGAGGTGCGCTTCATGTTGTCACAGAGGATACATTAGCCCCACACATTATTTGGCAACGATGATGGCCCTACATTCGACAGCTGAGAAGGAGGAACGCTAGAGCCCCCATCAAGATTATATCTGGGCTCCACCATGTGTTCCTAGAAGGCCGTGTGACCCCGCCATACTATGCTATACCACTATTCACCAAAGTGGTTTCCAATGGTTGCACGGTAGGAGAAGACGATGGATTTGATGAAGACACCCGCTCAACACCAGAGACCTGGGCATTTATTGGGAAGACCGCCAGCGATCACCTTCAGTGTCCAAACAGCTTGGCAACGTTTGTGAGTTATTTTTTGCTTTTCCCTATGCTTCTATTCTTTTGTCTTTCATTACATTGAGGACAATGCAATGTTTAAGCACGGGGGAGAGTTCTATACTTGCTACGTCACTGAGGAGAAAAAAAGAATAAAAAGAGAAAAAAAGCCAAAAATTGAAAAAAGGCATACATTAGAAATCCTGGGATAGGTCGAAAACCCGAAAGGGCGGCCTAGGTAATAAGCAGGTGGCTTGGACCAGCATTAGGCTGGGGTAATATGTGGTCAAGAGTGACGTGAGCTTATGTGAGTACATCTATTGGAAAATGAAATGAGTGGCTTGGTGAAAACCCGAAAGGGCGCCTTGGCAAAATGAGTGAAAAAGAAGAAGAGTGATTTTAGGATTTCTCATTATTCTTGGCGAGAAGTCATAAGAAGAGGAGTCAAAGAAGGATTGTCGGGTAGGTCACTCTAGGAGGCATAAGAAGATAGATGAGAGATAGGATTAGATTTTGTTTCACTCTATGGTGTTTGGGATAAGCTTGGGGGAAGTACTCTGCTTTCCTTTTAGCTTGGATGTATGGGTGTTGAGATTTATTGAGTTATGTTGTATTGTGTTGATGTGCTGTGCGTATGGTTTTGGTTGTCTGGAGCTGATGGTTGAGTTGTTGTAGTCACTGGTTTCATGTTTGCTCACACTTCCTGAGACCTTGGTGTTTGATGATTGGAGTATGATTGGTTTTGATTTACTCGAGACGAGTAAAGGTCTAAGTGTGGGGATATTTGATAGGTGTCATTTCATGCACCTTAACTAGTGATTATTGATATATTTTAGATGGAGTTTTGGAGTAGATTTAGGCTAAGTCTGTAATCCAGAAGAGTAGTTGAAAAGTGAAGATATCTAAGGTTTTACGGCTTAGATGGAGATGATGGGGATCTGCTGGAATTTATTGGAGAAGATTACCAACACTTGGTAGTAAAGAAGAGCAGAAGAGGAGCTGAAGAGAGAAGAATGGCGTCCCGCGCCAGAGCCACCGCGACCCGGTGATGGGTCTCAGAGAAGGATGCCGCCCCGCGGTGGAAATCACCGCCCCGCGGTGGGAGTTGGCGCCCCGCGGCCATCAACGAGAGGCGAAGTAAATTAATTAAGAGGCCCGCGTGGTGATGCTGGAATTGAAGGAGTTTGGGCCGTGAGGATAAAAGGCCCATGAAGAAGAACGGCCCAACTGAGGAGAAAAGCCCCGCGCGAAGGAGCTGTTGACGCGCGTGAAATGCTGAAGCGGAGAGCTGAAGAATTGGAGTGATGATGTCAGCGCGAGGTCAGCGGTCTGATGTTGTTGAAGGTGGGCCACGCATGTGATGCTTGTGCTGGGCCGAGTGAGACGAAGTGGGCCGAAGCTGATGAACGTGCTGCTGACGAGATGCTTGCACGAAGGAGATACGGGATTAATTTCCCGGGATTTCGTTCATTTATTTCATTTAATTATTTTATTATTATTTCCTTTTATTATTTTTATCTCTTTTAGAATTAGGTTAAATACTCTTTGTTTTCCTAGTTTTCAGAATTAAGTTTTGAAGTTTTGCAGTTTTGAAGTTCTTTTCGTTTTGCCTCCAGGGTTCCAACCCATGGAGAACTAAACATCTTTGTTCTGCTAGACGTTTGAAGCAATACAGTTGATTCGGTTGTGAGATTTCTATTCCTTGTTCTTATTCTTATGTGTGTTGGTTTGATTCTCTCGGTTATATTGATTATTGATTTATCGTTATTCTTCATAGTCTAGCCAGCTAGGTTGAGTAATATTTATCAATTGCTAGGATTGCATATAGGAGTTCCGAGTGCATATCTAGTGGCAAACACAATTGTGCGTATAGGGGTTCCGAGCGTACAATTGTGAGTGAGAATAAGTTGCATGTTAAGTAGGGGAGTGAGTACTTGTACGTCTTTCTACTTGCATGTATCCTATATCCTTGTATGCATTGCTATTGCTTTGTTGGTGGTAAAGTACCCCGGTCTGGTACCGCGTGACAGGCGTGACTGGTGTGTTTTATCATTGGCATAGTAATAAGTCTATCAACAACTGTGAGAATCGGTAGTACTTAAGATCAGGGTGGGAACAACCATAAGAATAGTTAAAGAACTTGGATTGAATAGATTTCAGTGATCGACTTATCTCTGTATTGTGAATCTCGTTCTAGTGGAACTACTTCCCCATTCATATTTTCTCGTCAACTACACTTGTTTGCTTTGCTTTGCTTGATAACTAAAAACCCCCCTTTGTTACTTTGCATGCTCATAAACACATTGATTGATCACTTCCTCCCTGTGGATTCGACCCTTGCTTACCTCTACTACTTGTTTAGGTTTGTTGGGATTTTATTTGTTTAGGTGTCACGACGACAACGCCTTATCACACTCAGCGACCAAGCTCACCCCATTCGAGATCGTCTACGGCAGGAACCCACTGACGCCGCTAGACATGCTGTCGCACCCACTGCAGAACCCAGAGCACATCACCGCGGCCAACCGCTCCGACATGGTCCAAGCGCTACATCGGCGAACTCGTGAGCAACTAGAGCGTCAAACCTCGCAATACGCCTCACAGCACAACCGTGGCCACCGCCGCGTCGTATTCGCACTCGAAGACCTTGTATGGGTGCATTTGCGAAAGGAGAGATTTCCCTCACGGCACAAGCACAAGTTGGCCCCTCGCGGAGATGACCCCTTCCGCGTGATCAAGGCCATTGGAGATAATGCCTATCAACTCGAGCTCCTAGCCGACTATGGAGTCCATGCGTCTTTCAACGTAGCCGACTTGACACCCTATATGGAGCCTGTGTTTGATGATGGTGAAGCGGGGACGCTTCACAGCCAAGTGGGAGAGGGTTATACGACCCTGCCCTCCATGACGGCCACAGAGGAGGAATATGCCATGAGCCTACGCTCACAAGGTCCAGTGACAAGATCAAGAGCCAAGGCCATCGCCGACGCCGTGTAATCTCTCATCGCTGGCCAAGGCACACCCGAGACCGAGCCCAAGCTCAAAGTCCTCGCCACCATCGGCATCGCAGAATCAAGCCCATCGCTATCGGCAACAGACGCGCCCACTGACAAGCCCAGTCAACCTTGACGTCGCCACTGCTCCCAGTGTCCGCCTCCCATGCCTCACCGCCACCACGGCGCCTATCTTTAGCATTTAGAGGTTTATTTGCTAAGTGTTAGACATTGCTATTTTGAGAACATTTCTATTGTTGGTATTTGCTTGTTTTAGTAGTTTTCATTTATAGTTCTTTCTATTTTTGGGTGTGTGCTCCATGTGTGTCGCATGGGCTAGCCCACTAGGCAAGACTCGGCCCATCCGAGTCTCACGCCTACTATTTAAGCAAACTTTGTCTATTATGTTTCTTTAAGTCTAATTTCAATCAAAGCTTAAGTTGAGTGTTTATCCTCCTTCCTTTGATCGGACGTCAATCCTATCTCCGCCCTCGCATCCCCATTCACCCCGCCGCCGACGCTACGGCATCGCTTGATACCCTTCGAGCAAAGTCTATCTTCGCATCTCCTTCACTCCTCTGCCGACGCTACGGCATAGCTTGACCTTCAAGCCAACCAACCAAACCACCAATCGCTCACCATCCCAATCGCTTCCCCCATCGCCATCGTGATCGCACCCGCTATCGCACCCAGTCCATCGTTGTCGTCGTCGCTCGCTTCACTGCTCGCGCCATCGACTTTGCCTCCACCATCGAACCCACTCCAACGCTCGCCATCGCCATCGTCATCGTTGTCGTGACACTCATCGTGACACTCATCCTCGCCACCGCCGCCGCTGTCGAGACACCCACTCCTTCGCCACCGGGTTCACTTCAAAGCCACCACCGTGTCAGTAAACATCAAAAGTTATTGTTCACCTCGTCACCGCTTTGTCAATCTTTCGTGCAATTCAACAAGGGTTTCCCCAAGGTTTCCACGGCAGGCTTGACAAACGAGACTCGTGACTTCTCACCCAAGACTAGATCCAACTGCCACCTTTGACAAGTGACCTTCATCGGAGGCAAGAACACATCACATATCTACTTAAATCATCAGTAAAAGTTATGAAGTATATGTAACCACCTCTAGCTTATGTGCTCATTGGTCCACATACATCCGTATGTATTAGGGCCAAAAGCTCAGTTGCCCTTTCATTCACTCCAGTAAAAGGTGACCTTGTCATCTTTCCCATCAGGCAAGATTCACATGTTTCAAATGATTCACAATCAAATGAGGTTAGAAGTCCATCCTTTTGGAACTTCTTCATGCGATTTAGGCTAATGTGACCTAAACGACAGTGCCATATATAGGTGGTGCTACAGTCATTTGATTTTTGCTTTTTGGTGTTTATGTTATAGATGCTGGATCCTTGATCTACAATATAGAGTCCATTACTCAGTATGGCATCGACATACAAGATGTTATCTTTGAAACTAGAAAAACGCTGACCTTTAAGAGTAAAATCATAGCCTTCTAAATCCAAAACAGAAGTCGCAATCAAGTTTCTAGTAATAGAAGGGACAAAATAACAATTATTAAGTTCTAATACTAAACTAGAAGGTAAAGGTAAACTATAATATCCAATGGCAAGTGCAGCAACCCTTGCTCCATTTTCAATGCATAGGTCTACCTCTCCTTTAGCTAAGCTTCTACTTCTTCTTAGTCCCTGCACATTCGAAATAATGTGAGAACCACGACATGAGTCCAATACCCAAGTTGAAGCTTTATATGTTAGGACTTCTATAACATTTGTACCTGAATTGAAACTCATAATTCCATTCTTTTTATCTTCCAGGTATATCGGGCAGTTCCTCTTCCAATGACCCTTGGCATGGCAGTAGAATAAATGATGGTCAGCCGCTACTTAAGCCTTTTTAGAAGTCTACTTGGGTTGTGCAACTTGCTTGCCCTTCCCTTGCACGTTCTTCTTCTGCTGTCCAGATGCCCCTTTCTTGAACCCTCTTCCCTTGTTGACCATCAAGATCTCTTTCTTGGTGTCAACAGAGAGATTTTGCTCAGCTGTTTTGAGCATCCCATGTAGCTCTTCAAGTGTTTTTCTTACTCCATTCATATTGAAGTTCAGCTTGAATTGAGCAAATCCATCATGCAGAGAGTGGAGTATGATGTATGTAGCCAACTTTTGACTATAGGGGTGGCCAAGCCTTTCCATGTTCTCAAAATGTCCAATCATATTGAACACATGAGCACTAACTGGCTTTTCTTTCTCAAGCTTGCAATCAAGAATTGCCTTATGAGTCTCATACCTCTCCATTCTCGCTTGCTCCTGAAACATAACTTTCAGGTTGCGAATGATGGTGTAGACGTCCATCCTCTCAAACATCTTTTGAAGGCTCGATTCCATGGAAGCCAACATAAGACAAGTGACAATCACTGACTTATCTTTGATCTGCTTTTCCTCTACTATCTCCTCTGGAGTAGACATAGCAGTCAATGTTGGGATAGGGGTGTCAAGGACATTCTCTCTTCCTTCAGACCTGAGAACAATTCTCATATTTCTTTCCCAACCGAGGAAGTTGTTTCCGTTCAGCTTATTCTTCTCAAGAATCGAACGTAAGTTGATGATGGTTGGGTTATCGTTTCTAGACATGATATCTACAACAGAAATAACATGCAAAATGTAAATCATGTTTGTCATGCAATAGCTTAATTTTTTTTATACATGCTTTAAACATAAATAAGCTAGTTCCATTTTATTCATGTTAAATTTTCCCTTTGAATAAAATGATTCCTAGATCCTATTTCATATAAGACTTTAGGCGTACTTTGACACTTCCCTAAATCCTATGTGATCATGGTGATGAGGGGTTTGTCGTAGACACCTATCAAATAACCTCAAAAACATAACTAATGTAGTAGGGTAAATAAGGATCGATCCCACAGGGAGGTAAGCAATCTTTCTAAATGCAAAGGTTGTATGCCAATAGTAACAAAGAGGGGGGGGGGGGGGGATTTAGGTTTGTATCAAGTAACAATGTAAATCAATGCAAAAGATGTAATCAATGGGTGAGAAGTAACTTAGCCAGACAAATATCCACACTTCAGTTTGATTGGTTGATCCTAGATTATCTCCAATTCCTACTAATGAATATTCCTATTCCGATCTTATGTATATAGACAGGTCAACCAGCCCTGAAAATACTTACCATTAAACAATTAAGAAACCATCAAGATTCAATCTAACGACATCAGTAAGCATATGAATTAAGCAGGATACATGCAATACTTAAGAACTAGTCAGTACTCGACATGTAATCAATTCTCTTCACAATAAACATTCACAACCAATTCTTGTAAATTGTGGTTGCTACACAAGATAAGGGATTTCAACCAGAAATATCCAAACCCTAGCAATAGAAAATCACTAATATCAACTAGATGATCAGACTAGTCAAATCAGCAAGAATCAATAGGATGAAGCACAAAGAGAATTGATATAATCAAAGGAAAGGAAATAGAGTTATAATCTCACAACCAAATACAAACGAAGGCTTCAATCGTCGGACTAAGCAATGGTTGTTTAGTTCTTCATAGTCTTCAAAGCATAAAACTCTAAGGAAAAACTGAACGAAAAAGTGATAATCATAAAAAGGCTGCTAACAAAGAGAGGTAATATAACCTAGCAAAACCTAATTCCTAAGATAAGAAATAATATCTTCCTAAAATAAAATAACCGGAATAAAAGAAAGTAAAATAAAAGAAATAAAGTAAACAAAAGATCTCGGACGAATCGTCGACGCGCTCCGCGTTAGAAGGGAAATCCGCGACCGTGGAAATACTTCTGTGCCCGCGGAAATGCATGTAATCTTCATCTGCTTCTGTCGTCCATCCGCGCCCGCGGCCAAGCTTCCGCGCCCGCGGAAATGCTCTTCTGCTACGTCTTCTACTTCTCGCTTGCGGTCTTCTCTTGTGGTGGCTTCGCCTCATCTTCAATGTCTTCAGAGTATGCACTAAAATCCTCCTTTCCGCCACTTCTTCTCCACAACTCCATTATCCTAAATTGCGTTCTAAACCCATACAATTGGTACCTAAATCCTGATAACAGCTCCGAGTTACGCACTACAAAGTAGAGCGTATCACATGGTAAGTAACTTTTACTAGTTATAACATTTATAAATCTTGGTTGATAGATTACATCTTATGTCAAATCTATCCCATGCCTCAAAATCCAAAACTTTATCTTTTGGTTTTTTGCTGAATATAACCAAATCAAGGCTGTAAACCCCTTATATAGATTTACTCGTACTATCCCAAGGTCAAAGCATGGACACCTTACTTTGGCAAAACCTATCCATAAAATTCCAAGAGCCTCATAGGTTATGATTTGGAAAGGCAAAATCTCAATTTTCTTTTAAGGGAACTAGGTTTATCATGCAAGTCTATTTACTAGTGAACTAAATAACATAAATAAACAAGCAAGCATAAACTTAGAGATATTTAAAGCAAAACAAATGCAAAAAATAAATGTGATCCTAGTATGGCCCATAAAAACCCATAAGATCTAATCTTCATAGATTTTTCTTGTCTCTTGGATCTCCATCATTGATTCTCCTCTGGATCTCCATCCTTGAATCTTCATAGGATCTTCTTCTATTGTATTACATAATGAAAATCTAATCTAATTTCTTGAAAATTAAATTACAAAAATACATAACGATACACAGATCGTGTACAAGAAAACAATAACGATACACATATCGTATTTTCTATCCTATTTGGGCCATACCAGTCACCACATGCAATAATAATATCATAATATTAAATCATACATGCAAAATATAATATCAAATATTAAGAGACAATAATAGACTATTAATCATATTAATAGACTTTCAAGATTAAATTAATTAAATTATCCAATAAAATAATTAATCCAATCTTCTTATTATTTTAATTCAATAAAATCATATATGGAATTAATACCAATATTAATCATTACCATGTATAATTGGATAAAATATACTCTAGAGATAAGATATCTTGTTACCATATCTAATTAAGGTAGTTAGGATCTTATGCTAACAAACCCTAACTCTAATTCATCCCACACCCTAGCTGCACCATGCAGCCACCACCCCAGCCAACCCGCGCAGCCAGACGCCCCCCGGACCGCTGCGGCACCACCCCCGGCCTGCCGCCGGCCACCACGCACCGTTGTGAGCCACTTTTGGCCACCGAGCCACGGTTTTACCCCTTCTCCCACTCAAATTTTATAACAATTACAAATTTTGATGATTTTAAGGATAATATGGTATAATTTTCAGAAAATTAAAATTAAAAAAAAATTAATGTATGAACCAATTTCATACAAAATTAATCAACTTTGGGCATTCAAGACATGAAATTCTAAACTTTTAGGGTTTGAATCAATTTTAACCAACATGAAAAATCAAGAATTTTTATGTGTGATTATGATTTATACAAGAAATCATATCTCTTGCATAAATTAAACATACAAATCGATTTTGGGGTCAAAATTAAGCAAAAATTCAGAATTTTAATATGCATAATTTCGATCATAAGGCTGAAATTTTCGAGTATATTAAATACATAAAAATCACAACTTTATGCATCCAATCAATTAAAATAACAATTTTAATCATACAAGTTAATCCATACATCAATTTTACCACTAAATTGAACCAAAATAATCAATAACATGCTTCAAAATTAACAACTTTAATTATGATCATATCAATTTATGCAAGAGGCTCCGATACCACTGTTGGGATTTAGATGCTTTAAGAGGAATTTCAGAAAACAATTTTCTAACATCTAACTTAGGATCTCATGCATAAATTTGATACGAACCACATATGAAATAGTAACATACCTTTTGATGCAAAACTTGTTTCCGGGATCATCCTGAAAAATAGAGTCTCAAGTGTGACTCATCTACTTGGTCCACACGAGTACGGTACTAGATTGCCTTGCCTTCGTTTGCTAGAACGAACGAGAAAAACAAACAAAACCACTTTTGTTGATGTATGCCGTAAGAAGCAAATTGTGGCTTCCGTTCTTACTCTGCAAAAGCCACCAATCTTGCCTTTTGTATATGTTTCTCACGTAAAGGTACTTTTACCTCTTGATTATCTTTGGAAGATATATGTATAGAGTGCGGTTCCGGTGCGGAGCACTCTTCCCGTGCGGACGTGCGGACATGCACTATAGGGCCTTATTTGTGCACTTTTGGGCCTTATTTGTGCACTTTTGCAAAATTTTTGAAAAATGCTTGGAAAAAAAATTGAAAAAGAAAAATTTTTTTTATTTTTTTTTGAAAAAGTGCACAAATAAGACGTTAAAGTGCACAAATAAGACCCAAAAGTGCATGCTCCGCACGTCCGCATGGGAAGAGTGCTCCGCATATGATCCAAACTCTATATGTATATATTAATATATATGTTATCTTATCTTATATCATATATCTTATAAGATAAATCTCCTTTTAACTAGAAAGAGATATTTATGGTTGATACAATATCTTATCTTTCCAAAAGATAACTTTTCTTATGTCATCAAGTAAATAGATAACACTTTATTATTACTTGATGAATAATCCACTCTTCCAACAATATACACTGACCGAAATTCTCAGTCCCACAATGGGCCTCATGTTGCTTTGATCTAGCCCAATTACTCTCCTATGTGTGACCTTATAGGACCCGGATAAAATAGCAATGGGCTAAATCTAATTTATCCCATAAGTCATAGTTGACTTCTAGCAAAGCACTAAGACTACCTAAAATATCCGGATTATTAATCTCCATTATAATCTTATTCTATCATTAGTAATTGTCATCTTGATTAAATGACACATATTCCTTCAGCCACTAGGGCCGAACCGCTGCTCGACTCAACCCATGCTTAAACTACCCTTGACGGAGTTGCAAGCGACAACTGGCGCTAAGCCCAAATCCCCAAATCCAAAATGCGGTAAGAAGAACATGAAAATGGATAATAATAATAATAATAATAATAATGAAGATATTAGCGTCTTCAACACGCTGGAAAAGAAAAAAAAACATTAAAGAGTTCAATATTAGTACTCCTCCCTAAAGCAAGAGATTGTTGTGGACTGCTGAGTTGTTTCAAGATGAGATTCTTGGTGATCTCATCCGCAAAGATGCTTCAGAGTAGCATGCTAACCGTGTTTAGACGTCCTAAGTTTTTGCTTGTAACAAAATGATTGTGGTGAACAAAAACGAAAAAAAAAATGACAAATAAGATCCCTCTAAAAAACATAGCACCTACAATATAAAAGGTTAATATTTAAAAAATTGAAAAAGTAAAAAGAAAAACTATTGAAGGGTAAGAGATTTATTCGAGATGCATCTTATTTGTGTTCCGGATGAGGTCGAGGTAATGGTAACGTGTTGTCCGAGAACTCCTTGTGACACGTGTTGTCTGAGGACTCTTGTGACTGAACAATTTCCATAAGTTTTGTCGCATTTCAAGAAAAGTGTCTTAGTGTCTTACTCCCCAATAGCTAGACCTGATCAAACCCGAATCCGGGCGGGATCCGGGCCGGGCTTTGGACAACAATTTCCATAAGTTGTCTCTTTTTGTTGCCTCCACCGTAGTACATACATCACACAATCACGCCTTAGTTGAATTATCTTCGTCCTCAAACTCGTCATAAGTGGCGCTACTCTCAGAAAGTAGAAAATAATGATGCCGAGAATTAGGTTTGTTTAGGGTTTAAATACTTATTTATTTTATATATAATTTTATGAATTTTATTTAATATAAAAATATATTTATTTTTAAAAAATTAATTCGGGCTTCTGAATAGACTATTCAGACTAAATGGAATATTATCAGTGATTGGATCCTGTTCGTTTATAAGGGCGGGACGGGCTATCCGGACAAAATGAGCTAAATATAATAACCATATCCGTCCAAACATGCTCGTCTCATAAGAATGTGGCTCGACCTCGAACTGAAAATTGAACATTGAAGTCACCAAACCGGATCCCCATGGGATCAATTCATAAAAATCTGATCAATATGTTATGGTCACATGGTAGTTGACACAAGTACACAACTGATACCATTGCCAGCCCAATTAGGCCACAAATCTTAGCAAATGTAGAGCAGAGTTGCAGACCAACTAAATTATCTTAAACAATTTCTCTACATTGGCTACTGAGAGGCAAAAACTTAGAAACAAATTTCAGCTATTCCGACGACGACAACCATCAACAAGCGAGAGAAGTTAAATAGGGTCATTACTCGAAGGAGACAACTTCCTCCGAAACGTCCAATTGCTCCTCAACTTCAATCTCTTTAGATTCATACTCCTCTTCTTCATCATCACTAGCCTCACCGTCTCTAAGCTTTCTTCTCTTCTTTGTGCATCCGCTTCCACTCGGCCACCCACCTGTCCCATTCATCCTTGAGCTTCTCGCGGTCATGTTCGCTGAGCTGTAGGGACACGTCTTGATCTTCCTTTTCAGGAGGCAATTAAGAAGGATGGCGGCCTTGAACGCCAATGAAACTGCATTTCGAAACACATATTTAACTGCCCGTGTATGGTTGAGAATGAGGGACTCATTATTGTACAGATTTGCCAAGAAAAACACATATTTAGTTGTTATGAGGATTAAATCTAAAACCTGCCAGCGCCAGAGAGCAAGGATACATCGATACACAGCCGGCCAGGAGAAAGAGTTATAAATATCACACATTTATACACGAAACTGGATCGTCATAAAACCACCAATTATTGAGAATACTACAGAGACTAGACAAGGAATAAGACGAGAAACAAGTTCAGAGCAAGGATAATTCTTCAACCCTGCTAGTAAGAAAAACCGACCTCCAGGTGACCAGTAAAGAGCATTAATTTGCCTGCTCGCTCTTCAGAGTGATCAGTTTTTGAACTCTCCCTGTGTTATTAGAGGTCTTCATTGTATAGAAGCAAACTAACCTTGGCAGGTTGGTTACCATGTTCCGGCACAAAAAGAGATAGTACGTATAGGATCTGTGGGTGAATCAAACTGAAATTGTCCGACTCATAAACAGAAATGACATTCTTTCCAATTCTGGCATGCAAAACACTTGTCATCCCTCCCACCAGCCCATCTGCAAAGAGGAACATGGTGATACCGCAACATGGCTTCAACAGGCTTAATGAACACATATATTAGAATATTCATATACGAAGATAGAAAGCTTACTTAAACACAGGCCAAGAAACTCCAGTAACACCACCAGTGCCACCATGCAACTACAAAATCATCAGCGCTTCCTTTGAAGTCTCTCATTACTTTTCCAGTCCTCACATCAAAGATATTAAGCACAACCCTCTGACAAAGAACAAATTCATTTAACAGAAATGAAATGGATAGTGATAACTGACAAACCGTTATTTTCACTCAGTAAAGGAAATAAAACACTTACACGGGCATCCCTCGGGTTGCTTGGTTCATGGCTACTGTAGGTTATCAGATATTTTTCTCCAGGAGAGAAGTCAATCATTTTTACCTAGATGACATTCAACACCATCACCATTATTTCATATATCACATAGAGATATTTAAAGCAATAAAGAAAGGTGACGAACCTGAGGATGAGAATACCGCATTATACGGTTAAAAGAAAAGGAACCTCCCCACACAGCAGCACCCTGTCGGTAAAGAGCGGCCAAGTAAGTCCCTAAAGGAGACCACAGGGCATAACTTTCAGTCCAGAACTGCCAATGGACTAAAAAGAAGAAGAAAATAGCACGAACGAGTTAGAAAATTGTTTAATTGAGCACTCCCATGTTAACTTGCTGCATTATCAAATGTAAAACTAAAAGAAAGGAAACCAGCATAACAAACATATTTGAGAATGTGTCTTTCTTCTGGTGCAAGTGCCATGAAAATCCATCTAGAAATAAATAAATAAATATAGATAGTGTTGGAAAGAGAGAACCCATACAGGTCTTTTGTATACAAGATCAGGTGCCAAAAGTCTAGCATCATTCCATGGAACCTCAGTGTCAGTCCCTGCACGAATAACAAAATGGTCCCGTGCCTTTGTGTCCATAAGCCAACTCTGCAGGTTTTCCTATATGACAGGAACAGAAAATCATCAGTGTAATACAATAAGGAAGTAAAAAGGGTGATCATTCACTACAAAGGGAAAAGGAAGACTGGTATCTATCATAAAATGTGACTAAGACATTTATATTATTTATATAAGTGAGCTAAATAGTTTAACAATGTGTTCCAGAAGGTAAACAGAATACACATTTTCTACAAGCCGAATTACGTTGATGTTGGCAAAAAGACAGAGGAAATCAAAGTGAGGAAGACAAAGGAGAGAGTTTTCAGAGAGAATGAATTCTGCTGTGAATCATTAACTGAAATCAGAAGCACTGAACAAGGTTTAACAAAGATAAGAAAGTAACTAACTGCTTCCACTATCCACGACTAACATAATGCCTAATGATAGTGGATTAATTAAAAAAAACAACTTAAGCAACTATAAGCTAGAAACTAGGAACTGCATTTTACTAGTTCTTCCTTGACTTCTCCTTCTCCTTAATACTTGCTCAGCTGAAGTATTGAATCACATTTCAACACCTCCCCTTGATTCAAACTCACGCATTCCAATCTTCTCCATGAAGAGCTGATGTTTTGCTTGACTTAAAGCTTTAGTGAACAAATCTGCATCTTGATCATTTGTTCCACAGAACTTTAGAACTATCTTCTCCTCG